>CAIJEN010000005.1:0-1200000 GCA_903819635.1 Aureobasidium vineae
AACCCTAACCCTAACCCTAACCCTAACCCTAACCCTAACCCTAACCCTAACCCTAACCCTAACCCTAACCCTAACCCTAACCCTAACAATCCCCTACCCTACACCCCTCACCTTCGGGTTTTTTCCACTTCCCTTTCCCTATGTTTCATATATATTACTTTTTTTCTTTTCCCTCCCTCCTTCCCTCCCTCCTTCCCTCCCTCCTTCCCTCCTCCCTCCTCCCTCCTCCCTCCTCCTCCTCCTCCTCCCTCTTCCTATCCATCTATCCATCCATCCATTCATTCATTCACTTCTCTCTCTACCTTGCTATCCTCGTTGCTTCGCAATACCTACTGTTGCTTCGCAATACCTACTGTTGCTTCGCAATACCTACTGTTGCTTCGCAATACCTACTGTTGCTTCGCAATAGTTACTACTCGCTACTCACTACTCACCATGGCAAAAGATAAACCAGGTACCTGCCGCATCTGCTTCCGCCACTACGCCTACCTATGGGACCACGTCAAGAAAAACCACCTACACCTCCATGTCCCCCTCTCTACCCTCGCCCATATGGGCTTCACCGCCTGCCCTACCTGCTACCAGCCCTGCCAAACCTCACATGGCATCAAATCCCACCAGTCCAAATCCGGCTGCTTAAAAAAGACCCTTCCTACTCGCTCTACCCGCCGGACGCCTACCACCTCTTCGACCCCTACCGCTATAAATACCTCTATAGCCCCATCTACCGCTACCGCCCTTATAAACACCAACAAACGCCGCCGCGCCTCCCGATCACCATCGCTAGCAAGAAACAGAGCAAGGCCAAGAGCGAGGAATACACATACCTACCATAACACACCACCTCGTCTAGATAGCCCACCCGCCAGGCTACTAGACCTTCTATCTGGCAGCCAGCCGAGTACCCCTCTTAGTAGCCTACAACGGGAAATCCTCGGCAACCAATCCGACAGCCGACCTACATACCAACCAGCCCCTTTACCTACCCTCCTACTAGACCGCTCTCCTACCCCTCGCCAAACGGCACCTCCTATGGCTCTCCTAACGAGTCCACCATCGGCCTCCTCGAGGACCTAGCCTCAAACCTACCTAGCGGCCATAGCTCACCGGCCCAAAGCGAGATCCACGTCCGAGACGGCCCCCGAAACACTAGTAGTGCCTACTCTCCTACACCCTCCTCTCCTACACCCTCCTCTCCTACACCCTCCTCTCCTACACCCTCCTCTCCTACACCCTCCTCTCCTACACCCTCCTCTCCTACACCCTCCTCCCCTAGTACACCGGCACCTCCCTCTTACTCACTAGGGACCCAGGGGCCTACTAGCCCTATCTACGGAGACGAACATACACCACCGCCACCAGATGTTGCAGACATACCTATAGGCCTAGGCCAAGACCGGTATAACACCTACCAGCCCCGAAACAAGTATCTACAACAGCTATTTGGATACAACCACGTACAGGCAAAGGACCACACCTTCCGTGGCAGCCAAGCCGCTAGCTTTGTGGCCGCCGCGGCCAGGTGTGCCTCTAGATACACACGCCAACCTACCGAGAAACACCTGCTAGACTTCCTACTACTACCGAAGGCTGGCCTTACCCTAGGCATCCAATCGGAGGAGTTTAGCACCCAATACGTCCTACAGCACTACCCGGACCTAATGCTACCCCCGCCAAGCCGCGTAGAAACCGATAGGGCCCAGGAATTTCTAGGCCAGCCAGACAACCGCCGGGATACCCCCCGCTCTAGAGCCCAAAGACTGGTAGAAAAGGGCTATCTAGGCAGAGCTGCAAGGGCACTAGTAGACCCTCAACCCTAGCTAGGAACTCGGCGGATATACTAGCCAAACTAAGAGAAAAACACCCGGAAGGGCAGCCCTACCCCTTTGCCTCCTCCGCGAGCCCTAGACCAGGCCCTAGGCCACTCCCGGAAGACATCTTACAAGCCCTGGCCTCATTTGCCCCGGATACAGCCCCTGGCCTATCCGGCTGGTCAGTCCCCTTACTAAGGGAAGCCTGTAAGCATAAACAGGTGGTAGACTTTCTTACCCACCTCTGCAAGCAGGTACAGAACGGCCTAGCACCAGGGAACCAGCTACTTACCGCATCGAGGCTTGTAGCCCTAGATAAGGAAGATAGCGGGGTCCGGCCAATTGCAGTAGGAGAGCTCATCTATAGGCTGGTAGCTAAGGTCCTCCTCCAAAAACAGTTCTCTAAGGACCAACTAGCCCCCTTCCAGCTAGGGGTACAGAGCCCCGGCGGGGTAGAGCCAATCATACACCTACTAGGACACGCGGTAGATGGAAACCTTAGAGGATACACCCACGTCTGCTCTATGGACTTTAAAAACGCCTTCAACTCAGTCTCCCGAGCAGCGGTAGCCCACGGGATCCTAAGCTATGCCCCAGAGTTCTACAAGGCAGCTAGATGGGCCTACAACGAGCCAGCAGCCCTAGTGATGTATGACGGCACGGTAATTACCTCCTCGGAAGGGGTTAGACAAGGAGACCCCCTCGGCCCCCTCTTCTTCTCCCTAGCCATTCGGACCACCCTCCAACAGCTACAACAACAGCTACAGAGGTCAACCGGCTATAACAGACCCCCTCCTATCGTCCTAGCATACCTAGACGACGTCTACATCATCTCAGGGCAACAGATCACCCTACAACAACTAGAAGGCTACCTAGAAGACGCCCCTATCGCCCTAAACATAGATAAGACAAAGACACACCCCCTATCGGCAATACAGACCACGGGAATGAAGATACTTGGCTCCTTTATAGGGCCAGAGCCACGGAAGGCCGAATTCCTGGCTACAAGGATAGAAGAACTCCAGACGGTGCTAGATAGGCTAAAAGACCTACCAAAACAACACGCACTCCTCCTACTTAGGGCTAGCACCTCTACACTACTCCGACACCTTCCTAGGACCATAGGATCACAAGGACTCCTAGCAAGATTCCAAGACATTGACACAAGACTCCTAGAAACCATAAAACACCTTCAAGGCTTAGAGGATAGAAGACCACTAGACCAGGACCTAGTAGCCCTCCCTACTAGGCTAGGAGGCCTAGGAATACCTCTCTACGCGGAAGTGGCCGAGCTAGCCTTCCAAAACTCACAGGCTATAGCAGACATCACCCTACAGAGGATCCTACCGCTAAAACTCTTCTGGCGCCTACCCCGAGCACCCTCGCCAGCCCCTAGCAACACTAGTATGGAAGGCCACCCCCAGACTAGCTATAGGCCTACACAAGGCCAAGAAGGCAACCTACAAGAGGACGGCCTAGAAGGGGACATAGACAAGGCCACAGAAGAGGACACACAAGGTCTAGACGAACAAACCACTCTAGGAAGCCAGGAGCAAGAACAGGTACAAGAACAGGAACAGGATCACTCCCAGGACCGCGGTAGAAGCAGGAATAGAGCAAACCAACAACCACAACCAAGCCTATCCTACCTCCTAGCCTAGGACACCTAACAACAGCCTAGCTTTCCCTAGAACACTAACAACTAGACCCTACTAGTACTAGCCCTGCTAGAACCATCTACCGAGCTGCAATAGACAAGCTTAACAGAGCTCGACTAGCTAGAGTACAGCAGAAGCTCTCTTTATAGCAAGAGAACGTACGGATCGAGAACTCAGCCTTCCTAGGCCGGAGATGGCTATCCGTAATGCCTACCTTATAGCCCCTTCTACTAGCAGACATAGACGTAGCCGCAGCACTTTCTATTCGGCTTCTTACATCCCCTAAAGAAGGCTAGGACATCTGTAGACACTGTGATAGGGCCTATACCTTCGCCTACGAAGACGCCTGCCGTGCTAGGACTAGACAGACAATTGTCAAACATAATAAGGTGTGCCAGGCGTTAACTACGGCCCTACAGACCGACCCACAAAACAAAGTCACCCTAGAGCCATAAGGAGACTACCGAGGAATCCGGACAGACATTAGAATCGACAACCCTAAGGGAACCACCTACCTAGATGTGTCCATCATTTCCCTAGGTAAGGAAACCGCTAGGAAGGACCCTAATAGCACCCTATCGGCCGCGGAAAGGGCTAAGAAGCTTAAATACCAAACCCTAGGCCGAGCTTTTAAGCCGTTTATCCTTAGCTAAGGAGGCCTTCTAGGAAAGGAGACCTCACAAACCTATAAAGAATTCCAAAAGTCCCTCGGTCCTAGCACCTCGGAGTGGCTAGATAAGTATATCTCTACCACTCTAGTAAGACTCCGGGCTAGGAACTGGCTAGGATATGGTATAGACTAGATAGATTTCTTTTCCTTTTTTTTTTTTTTTCTTTCTTTTGTTTTTCTTTTCTTCTGTTTCCCTCTTCCTTTTTATCGTACCCTTTTTCTTTGTTCTTATATAGAAAAGTAGTTAGACGAGCAAGAATAGCTTATATAGAAGCGTATCGAAATGCTGCTAACCCTAAACCCTACACTCACTGACTTTGCCACCAGTGATAATGATAATCAAATCCTCGCTTGCGAGAAGCTCCGCACCAGCCTTGGGGTCCTTGGCCAAGAACAGCTTGGGTCCCGTTGACGTGTCCTCGAAAGAGCAGGCAATAGGGTACAAAGTGTTGTCGTCTTTACCATAAGTGAGGTAATTGATCTCAGCATCGATGGGATCGTCGTTCATATCGTCGTCGCGCGTCGGTCTGGTAGCTGGAACCGTAGAGGTTGACATTTACAAATTGGAGGGCAATATCCTTCTCGGTGCTAATGCGCAGACTGGAGACGCCGGGCTTGCTCACGGTGTTGTTGTAGTAGTGCAGAATGCGATCCAGGCCATCTGCAATCACAGATCCATCGACTTCCTGCCAGTTGATTGCGCATGGGTACCAGGACAATCACTGTCACTTCAGCAGGCACCAGCGCCTGTTCCGCAAACACGATCACCATTACTTCGGCTGGAAGTAGCGTCTTTTGCCGCAAAGACAGTCACGATTACAGCCACTCCTTCTGCAAAGTCAAGCGTGAAGGCATCTACTGTCACCGTCTCGACCACCTTGACCGAGACCGCAACTGCTACGGTCACTGCAACTCGCACGGTCACTGCAACTCGCACGGTCACTGCCCCCGCCGGCTCAAAGCCTACTGGAAGCTTCAGAAGCTCTGGAAGCAATGCTGGCGATGACAATGATGATGGAAGTGACGACACCTCGGACGGCGGCGATGATGATGGCAGCGACGATGGAAGCGATGACACTGGTGATGACGAAGGCGACGATGCATAATAGGCTGTTTTGGCCGGATCGGGAAGGCGTTTTGAGGACCTACGTGTAGGCCGAACTGCGATCATACCAGACCAATGTTGATTCTTACTACAACCTATAATTACCTTCTAGCTTTGTTGTGACACCTGCCCATGTGACCCCTTTGCCAGTCTCTCTCTTCCTTGTCTCGATCTGTACTCTTCGATCACACTCTTTGGCTGCACGTATTCTCCCAAGGCTTTGTACTCGAGGTCGTATCCAAATGCACCTGGTCCGCCAATCTTGATGCCTTCAGGTGTATTGGACCAGAGTGGAGAGCATGTAATTCCGATCACAGTAACGTAATAGCCATACTTGAACTCGGGCACTCCCAAGGCACAACCAGAGCCAGAATCCAGGACCGCAATAAGATCAGGTACAAGCGCGAGGTATTCCTTTTCCCNCGAATCAGATGTATGTTCAGCATAGATGCTCTCGTTCTTGAAAGGAATCTTCAGAGTCCCGCCAACTTTCATTGGGGTCATACGGTATGCAGATGTTGTTGCTGCACCTTCGTCGTCTTCTTCTGTTCCAGTGATTGTGATCGAGCCAAACGAATGTCCTTTGTATACACGGCGTTCAACCTGAGTGATCTTACCCCGGAACAAGACGCGAGCACTTTTGGGTCCGCCTGCCTCATTGACGATCGCCTCTGCCACGGTAGACATTGTGTTGGTGGCCTCAGCAAGAGCAATGCAACGACCGATACGCCAGGCGAGCGACATGGTGTTCAGGACTCCTGAAGATCGTACTTTCTCAGTTGTTGTGGGTTTTGCTGCCATACCGACTCGCGAGCCCATCTCTGCACATGAGGCACGCAAAGCACGGTCGACAATTTCGTCGTTTGGTGCCTTGGTCATCAATATGGTCTTTCCGTCTCCAGAGTCGATGACACATGGTACAAGCTCGCCAGGATGATGTACAGCCAGAGTGGTCTGCCAATAAGTAGGGTAGGCTCGGCCCATGAAGTCGGCGTCGATTACTGGGCAGTCGAAGAAACGAGAGGATCCCACGAGTAAGGGCTCCATACCGTTTGCGCCACCAATCTCGAGGCCTATGACAGCATCAAGCTTATCATGGTGTAGATAATCCCTGAGTTCTTTGAAGGCACATACTGTTTCCAAGGCCTGGAGGCGCTCGACCGAGACTGCTGGAGAGCCCATGTGACCTCCCCAGTAGATCAATGCATCCTCTGCAAGAGTGGAAACGTCCACGACGCGTATCCTGTATCCCTGACGAAGCATGCCGCGAAGTTGTAGTCGTGATGCTGCTGCTGAGCCGCCTCCTGCGCAGCCCAGGACATAACAGCCTGAGAAGGAATTAGATTCTGGATACTTCATGAGAAGCCTAGCAACACTCACCTTNNTTGATATGAAGTCGATGTCCGTCTCTGACAGTAACCATTCCGCGTTCCCAGTGGCCTTGTTCTCAAGTATCGCAGGAATGTACGTCTTCGGATTGACTTGCTGGGCTTCAACGGTCCTGGGTGGGACCTGTTTGATGCCTTCTTCTCCATCCACTGTCTCTAATTCATCTTCATCATCGTCAAAAGTGGTCTGCATCTGCGCAGTGATGTCAAGCTCGCCTACTGCCTTCACTATCGTTCTTAACTGGTTGGCGACATATGTGACTGGCAGACTCTCGACTTCCGCAATTATGATACTGCTCTCGACAGCCCCGGCGTCGATCGTCCGTTGGATCGCAGTATGCTTGGCTTTCTGTTCGGCCTGCTCGAAAGTCTGACCAGAAACATCCTGAATTGTGTCAACCACACCACCGACCTTGGAGATTGCTGCACCAACAGCATTTGCCACGTCATGGTATGGAGGCAGTGTGAGCTCGGAAGCACCTGCGAGGGTAGCAGGAGCAATCACTGCACCACCTCCAACCAGCAGAACTGGCATTGGGTCAGGAGATGTCTTGATCACGTCGATGGCTTTCTCGAGCAGTGCTTTGATGCAGCGTTGCGCGTCTGCGACATCGCTGTGATGCAAGTGCTTGATGAGATTGCCTTCGCCTATCTTGGCTTTGCCTGCAGCCACAGCAATATCAGATGCTGTCAAGACGTCGCCTCCGAAGACCAAAGCATCTCTTGTCAAATAATGCCCGACCGAATCTGGCCCAACAACTATCTTGTTCTCGGCATCTTTCCGCACCATAGTGCCTCCTCCAAGACCTATGCTGTGCAAGTGGGGCATCGCGTAGTTCATTCGCACCCCGGCAACAGTGACATATGCGGCAGCTTGCCGAGGAAGCCCAGAAGGTAGCAAGACTCCAACATCACTCGTGGTTCCTCCAATGTCTATGACGATGGCGGAAGATTTTCGAGTGTCGTGAGCAGCCAAGTATGCAGCTCCGCGCATCGAGTTCGTCATGCCAGACGCGAATGTGCGTATCGGAAACTTGGCAGCAGATGCAGAGTCGAGCAGTGTGCCGTCGTTCTGAGTAAGGAAGAGTGGGCAGGTCAACTTCAATGTTCGCATTGCGCGACGAAAGCCGCTGACTGTTCTTTTGGCGTAGTTGAGGATTGCTGCATTCAGAATACTGGCGTTTTCTCGCTCGAGGAAGCCGATGTTGGCGACTTGATGCGAGCATACAACCTGAACTTCCGGAATTTCTCTGATCACAATATCCCGGACCTGCTCTTCTTGGTGGAATATCTCATCGATCGGCGAGAAGACTCCTGCGATGACTACCGAGGTCAAGCCCAGAGATTTGATCTCGGCACATCTTGCAACAACCTGGGATTCCACGATGGGACATTCTTGAGACCCGTCAATATGAAGGCCGCCATCAACATATCCCACGTAGCCATTTATGATGTTTGCCAGTCCTGGTGGGAAGTCCGAAANAGGTGGCACTTCACGCAGGAAGCTTTTCGAAAGGCGAATAATTGCCACTTTGTTCAAGCGGCGCGCATCATGTTCAATGGCTGCATTAATGAAGTGTGTGGTGCCGACAGTGACGCTTACAATGTCCGATGTAGAAAGCTTTGAGATATCGAGAATTGCACGGATTGCAGTCTCAATGCCTCTGGTCACATCGGGCGTGGTCGGGGTTTTGAAGTGGGCAAGAAGACCTCGTGTCTCGGTGTATTGCTGTGATGTGTCGATAGCGACAGCGTCGGTGTTGGTGCCTCCAACGTCGACACCGATGCGAATGCATTTTTCGTTCGATGGAGAGATCATGTTTGGCAGGGGAGGGTCTCGAATCAGCTCAAGCTTCTGCTTCAGGAAATTGGAGTGCGTCTTCCAAAGTTGTTATAGATTAATACAACTGTCTCGGTAGTTCATGCACCGACTGCTTAGCCTCCGCTTCTGATATCTTGTCCGGCGGGGCGATAGGATGTAGGCGGGATTGGGGTCGCCGATGCGATAGGCATCCGCTGACCCCACCTGCAGCATAGCCACGAACGGGGTACACGAAAGATAGATCGGCGTATAACTTGGGCCTTCGGCGAACATTGGCCGACGGCACGCCTAAAGTTCACACTCACCATCGACAAGCTTCCTTGAGCAGCGCTGCTCGAGATAATGTGGCCGCTGGACCTCTCGCTATGCGCTTTCGCGCCTTCTTCGCAATGTGGAAAGCCGACCGACCCTATCGCGAGCGATAGGCCAACCGCTCCACGATAACCATATCTTCGATAGCCACATGGTTTGCCCGATGTGTCGGCCATAATCTGCCCCGCCGGAGATTGTCTTTGCCATTATCTAACGACAATCAGTACTGCACAAACATATACCGTCCGCCTGGCTTGTGACACACTCCAAAGGACCCTTTACAAAGGTCTTGCATCCATGATGATGGAGCTCAAGAATTGGTCGACACATCTGAAGGTTCCAGCGAGCGAGGATCACATCTCCAATGTATGGATCAACGACGACATTCGTCCCCTTCCACCACACAGGCGGACTTGGACTCGATGGGCGTAAGTCGATCTGCTGAGAATCCTACTTACGCGGTCTCCGCACGACTGACTTCGGACGCCAGCNTTTATATCATTTTGGGCTATCAATCAAATTGCTCTCTCCAACTGGCAGCTCGGTGGATCTCTCGTCGCCACTGGTATCTCTGTGTGGCAGAGCATCGTCGCAATCATCATCGGTAAAGTCATCATCGCGCTGGTAGCGATCGCGAACGGCTATGTTGGGGCTACCTGGCATATCGGCTTTTGTGTCGTATCCCGCTATGTTTGGGGCGTCAAAGGACAATACGTAGCGCTGCTGCAGCGTATTGTCTTGAGTCTGGTCTGGTTCGCCGTACAGTCTTGGACTGGTGGTCTCTGCGTGCAGAATGTACTTGCTGCGATCTTTCCTAGTTTCCAGCATATGAAGAATCACTTCCCGGCCAGTGCGAATCTGGATACGAAACAATTCATCGGATGGGTCCTCTTCAACGTCATCATGGCTCCCATAATATACATCAGACCTGAGGGCATGAAACATGTCGTCTTGTGGATGACCATCGTGTCGGGGATCACCTTGGTCTGCATCACAATCTGGGCGTTGTCTGCGGCGCACGGGGCTGGTCCCTTACTCAACCAGTCATCGACTACCAAGAGCAGTGAAGAGTTAGGTTGGAGCATCACAATGGGTGTCACCACTGTGGTTGGAAATATTGCCGCCGGACTCGTCAATCAGATGGATTACTCTCGCTTTGCACGACGTCCTGGCGATCAAGTGTTTGGCCAGTGGATATCAATCATCGGGCTAGGCATCATTATGCCGCTCTTCGGCTGTCTCACATCATCAGCCACACAGAAGATATACGGNGAAGCGCTTTGGTGAGTTGCACCACAGCAGTCGATTACGCAGCCCATAGACTAACCATTGCCGCTAGGNAATCCGCCTGACATCGTCCAAAAGTGGATGGATACCGACTACAATGCAAAATCGCGCGCCGCTGCCTTCTTCGCCGGATGCGGCTTGGTGACATCGCAGCTTGCAATCAACACCATTGACAATGCTTTCTCGGCCGGTATGGACATTGCTGGTCTTTTCCCTAGCTACATCAACATCAGACGCGGAGCCTATCTCGCTCTTGTGATCAGCATTGCCCTTTGTCCGTGGCAGTTGCTCGCATCTGCATCGACGTTTATCAGCGTTCTCTCTGCTTATAGTGTGTTCCTTGGACCGATGTCTGGTATCATGATCTGCGACTACTGGGTGGTGAGAAGAAGGAAGTTGAAGCTCTCAGATCTCTACCACGGTAGCAAAGATGGCGTCTACTACTTCTGGCATGGCGTCAATTGGCGAAGNTTTTTGGCTTGGATCTGCGGCTGGAGCTACCTTATCCCCGGCCTTGCGCATGCAGTCGGAGCTGGGGTCAGCGCACCTGCCGCGTGTGTCAAGCTTTACTATCTTGCCTATCCGCTGGGCTTTGTAGTCAGCTTTGCTATCTACTACGCACTGAACCTCGTTTGGCCTCCTCGAGGATTGGGAGTCATCGACGAGGTGGACGAGTTCGGTACCTTCACAATGGACGAAAGCCAGACGCTCGGAGTCCTACCCCCGGTGGTACAAGGCTCAGTGCGAGCGGGAGATGATGAGCTTCAGCACCCGGAAGAAAAGACCGGTATGTTCTGTAAGTAGCTCATATTCGGCAGCTATACGGCATCAATCAAACCCCAAACTCCCTCTCAACTTCTGACATCTCCACCAAAGCTTGGGTCGCATATCCGCGGCATTGCTCGTCAAAGTCATGCCTGTTCTCAAATGACCGAAGCTGTTCTTTCCAATGCTCCCACCTTGGCTTATTCCAGACTCTCTTGCTGTGAGGTCTCTGGCTTGACTCTTGATCATGGTGACACATCTTGTAGATTGTCTTTCCAGCGATCATGATCCATGCAGTAGATACTGGAAGAAGCACCTTCCATGCCTGTGACTTGACGACATGCTCATCGTCGTGAGAACTCTCAACTCCATCCTCTAGGAAATGGTCTGCCTGGGCAGGCAAATTTAAGCCTGGTACATGGAGTCCTCGTTCGAAAAGTGTGGCCGCAAACTTTGTCCCATTCAATAGGTAAGGCGTTTGTTCGAAAAACTCGTTGATCTCCTCTGGGGCATGGTCATACGGATGATGATAGTCTAGAATGTTGTCGTTAGCAGATGCTTTGTGTACAATGGGGAAACGAACACAAGGCATCATCACACAAGGCGAACGGCAGTCCCGGGAGGTCCCGCCAGTAGATCATACCATGTGGGTCTTTTGCCAATGACCCGTTGGTGGCGTACATGTCTGGTTGCGCGGACATCGTGTACACGAGATCAATCAAGCGGCTTTGCGCTGACCCAAACGTTCGGGCTGCATCGCACAGTATGCCCCAGAAACCTTGTACTCTGTCGCTATAGCTGTTCTTCAAAGGCTGCTCGACATAGCTGTTGTATGCTTTCATGATGATCGCCGCCACGGCACTTGGTGGTTCGCTGCCATTGAGGGACATGGCGATTGCGTCGATGGCAGCAAGATGGTCGGACGCCGTAGAGCACTCTCGCCTTGCCGTTTTCCAGTCTTCTATAGTAGCGAGATCCATCGCGATAACAGGAAAGGTGTAGTGATGATTTTGCTATCTTGAAGCACCGATCGGAAGTCGTGTCGTTGTGCTAAGAAGAGCGCACAAGCGGTCTTAACATAATACAAGCTCAGCAGGATCAATGTATCGACGTGCTCTGTTACGTAGCGGGCTTGGGTCCGACTGCATAGACGTACATGTAGACAAGCCTTGTGCAGCGCAACGGAGAAGCGCGAAGGAGCAAAACGAGGGAGGAGCGTTCGGACCCCACATGAATCTTCACCGGGTGCCACATGCGGACGGACTGCGCCGAGAAAGGTTAGCAGGAATTGGCTGTCTGAACGACGTGACATCAGATGCGAATGTCGGTGTCCGGAGCACCATGATCTGCTCATGCAGATGGTGCATGCGGCAAACGACCTCCTTGTATCAGGCCTGAGCTCAAGATAGTTCCTGGTAAATTGGAACAACTGTATTTTGTTGATATGCCTCATTTGTTGCTTCTAAGATGAGAAGTTTCTACTGACACCAATATGCTTTCCAACTTCGATGGTAATACGCCAGATCGACTCGAAAATGGTATAGCTGACCATAATCTCTAGTAAGATATCTTCATGTGTGATGCTTCCATCGGTACTCCAAGGTACGTCAGGCCCGTCAGTGAGATGTGCCGTCAAGGTCGGGATCGCGAATCCACGACATTACTCGTGATGCTTGAGAATGAAGGTAAGCCGGGCCTCGGCGTAACCACGTAGTTGTAGCCCGAGCGAACTACGTCCTTGTCAGCCAAGCAGCTACTGAGTTGCATATGATCTGATTGGCAACCATAGCAACGTATTGTATGTACATACAAATATTCGCCCGTGCCATATGCCAAGACAAGCTCAAATTAACTTATATCATCATCTTGTGCAAAATACGATACATCGATATTGGAGTAAAGAAAGCATGTTAAGGAGGTAGATCTGGGTTCATACAATTGCCCTGCGTATCTATATGTGAATTTCGACTTTGCAGATGCACCATACCTCTCAAGCTGCCGTACATAAATCAAGAGCCAAGCGAGTGTGTCTTCGTGTAGCTATATCACCAGGTGTCTATGCAGTGTCTCAAGCATCGGTGCACAGATCGAAGCCATTATCCGGCACTGGTCTATGTCTCACCGATAGACAGTAGACAGCGTTGCTGAGATTGGGCTTCGTGCCCTCAACAATAGCGATAACACGGTCTGGGCCCGTGGCTCCTCCAGTGAATACTGGGTCCGTAATCGGAAACTCGAGATAAGCTTTGTTGGCCTGGCCGGTCTTGCACTCGGGAATTGCATTGATCGCATCCATCACCTCCTGAGTGGCCCTGTCTGGTGAGAAATTTCCAGGATAGCCTTTGGCGACTTCAGTTTCGAATTCGGCACTCGAGTCACCCTTGGCTATGAGCGAGAGTCAGTAGATGTCCGCCATACAAATGAGCCATACTCACGCTTTTGGCTGTTAGACTTGTTCATGTTGGCCACCAGACCGTTGAGGGCATTCTGCACGACTTGTTGGGTCCATGCACGTTGGTTTCCCTCCGCTGTTGAACATGGTCAGCCTCGTTGTAAGAAGAACTCTTTGAAATCATAACACATACGGCCGCAACTGACAGGCTTGATGTCAGCCCGCTTGAACACGGCGGCGGTGGTCTGGGAGTCCGAGACAGGGGCAGCGATTGAGAATGTTGTCGCTGCGAGAACCAAAAAGGCAGTCGAAGAAATCATAGTTGATAGTATACGATGTGATCTGAGAAGATGAGGGTGGATGCTAAATAGTTATGGAAGCTGAAAACATGTGAGTTGGGGAGTTCCTTGATATATCATTAGATACCTATTAGTGGAAGAGTGGGCTTCTCATCCACGAGGCATTGCTGGTGACGCTGATTCGTCTTCTTTGCTCAATCTAGCCAGCGATATGTTTCGATGGATCACGTTCGCCATGGTGGAGCAGCACGAAGGAAAGACGCGAAGGCTATAGTGCAAAGGGCTGGCACGAAGGAGTGATGCGAAGGAGAGGTGCGAAGGAGAGGTACGAAGGAGAGTTGCCAAGAGTACTTGCGAAGGAAAAAGCACAGAACTGGCACCATGGAGCCTAGCGAAGGAGCTGTGCAGCTTCGATCTCCCACCACTTGGACTTGCTGCCTCCCTTCTTCCTACGATACCAAAAAGAACAGACCCCTCAGAAGCTGTGAACTGGATGTGAAGCGAAAGTAAATGGGTGTTCCTCCTGATCTCACGAATCCGAACGAACTGACTACACCGTGCATAGCCCGCATACAGTGCCATCGCCTTGATACAGTCTTCAAATCCATCGCTTGCTCATGACGCTATGTCATCGTCCTGCTCCCCAATCCAGCTCCTTCATGCAGCGCCTTTGATCCAAATTCCGACTTCGTCTCTTGCTCCATGACACTGTGCCATCGTCCTGCTCCCTAATTCTGCTCCTTCATGGGAGGCCATCGCTCTGTCTCCAGAGAGCAGAGCGACCTTAAATAGTCAATGTTCGCTTGGACTTTCGGAAAGCACAGCACTCAATACAACCAACGGACAATTTTATCAATTCCATCAGCCAAAAAGACATCAGCCCCCAATGCAAGTTTAACCCTGTGCTCACGAACAACTCGTACTTACATTGCCCAGATGCAGTTCAAGACTCCAGCTCTACTTGCCGCTCTGGCAGTGGCCGTTTCTGCCGCCCCGTCACTTCACGCCCGCCAGAATGGTGTGACATGCCAGACCACCGATGGTTCGCCAAAAACAGTCGACGTGACCAGTGTGATCAACGAGATCAATGGCAGAGGCGCTGATGCTGTCTGTGAAAACACAAACGATGTTGCTTCTGGTTTGTCTCCAACTTACCTCTTGGGTTCCTCAGAATTGCTTACACATAAGTAGACTGCACCACTTTGGCTTCCCAAGACTCCGCAGCGATTTCTATCTGCGGTTCTACATTCACTGGCACCACTTGTGCCGACGTCATTAAGTTTGCCAATCAAATCCAGCAGACTTGCCAGCAGGGTGCCGGAGGAGACAATCTGGTTGGTGGCACTTACACCATCAACGGGGGTCTGCGTGTGGAGGTCATTCACTCTTGATCCGCTTGCCTAGATATTGTCACCGGGGCTCTAGACTCCCCATCCGTCCGCGGACGGTCAGATGAGAGTGCTCGCTTCCGATACGCGCTCTATCCCGGCCGCGTGCAGGCTTCGGATAGGTTGCCTTACAAATTTGAACTCAGAATTATGGTTGAGATTGACCGGACACCAAACTTCTAGCTTATAGGCTGGATTTTGAAATTCCAATCAATCAATCAATCAATCAATCAATCAATCAATCAATCAATTGAACGACTGCCCATTTGACTGAACTGACTCACCTGATACGACCGGCGTGATTTGATAAGATATCCCATTGGATGGGTCGGTTTGCCTCCAAGAACTCTTGCATCTCCGAGTGAAGACCATACTGGGCGTGCGTCGACGAGTACCAGGCAAACGACAGTAACGCATATTTGTGTGGCCCTTGCGAATGTGTGTCACCTCATGTACTTTTGATCGATCAAGTTAACGGAGCCATGGGCGATGCTGCCTTTGCAGCTGTCGAGTTCACGTGAGGACCCCATTTGATTCTCGAGTCGAGGTGATTCCAAAGATTCTCAATGAGGGCACCGGACCATCTTGAAACTTGGGTACGCATACAATCGCCTGTATATTGGACCTTCCTGGGCTGCGAGTAGAGTGCATTAGCTGGAATCTCTCGCACGCGAAAATCGCGCCGTGTGTGCGTGCCCAAGCCATGCACGTTGCGTTTGCCCTTTCCAGGCCCCGACGGTCTGCTTCTGTGGATCCGCTGAACGTAGGTGTATTGATGTCGTCCACAAAGCCGATTGCGGTCGTCGCTGAGCTGTGGCAGGGGGTGGAAGTAAATGAAGAGAAACAGAGTCGGGAAAAGGGTCGAGCCCTGTGGGATGCCTGACGTGTTTGACTGGACCTACTCTCGTGTGTGCCTAGCATGAGGGTCGTCGTTCGATCGGACAAGCAGGACCATCTTTCGCGATACCTTGCCAGGTCTACTCTCTCATCAAGGCTTACCGTGTCTCACAACCCTGCTCGAGCACTGCATACAACCGTCCGACGGTACTCTCATGCTTGTCCGACCGCTGACCGAAGTGTTCGTCTGTTTTCCTACCTGCTATTCCTGTCCTTACTTCCTGGTATGCCTGTTCTCAACTCCTTTCTCTCTTTCCATCCTGCCCTGTTATGTTCAGCTTTCTCGACGACTTCGGATGAGCTGTCGTACGAGGCGCTCTACCACCCATGTGTGGTACGTATGGATATTCTCGCGTCCGGACGGCCCCTAGATCCGGCGTAAGCTCTGTGCGTAGTGGCGGAAAGGTTTGTACCTGACAGCGAATGTCCTGCCTAGTCGCGTAAGGTCTTGATGAGAACTTCGAATCCAGTATCCGGAGGATAAACAGGAGCTTAAAGACACGTGGTCCGCAGACACTTCGAGCGGTGTGGTCAACAAGAGTTTCGATAGACGCGTCGGTCGCTTCGCGCGTGGCGGTTCTGGCTCCGTCTTGAAAATTTTGCAACCCAAAGGTGTCCTTCCAATCGCCCAAGCCTTGGTTCTTGCGCCGTACGCCATGCAACGTCAAAGGATATGCTTCCAAGACAATTTGACCGTTATCGGATAGTTTCCAAAAGCGATTCGGCGGTATTCCCCTGTTCTGGGTTGGCAGCTCGCTGCAGCGGCACGTCAGGCCGCTCCTGAATGCGAATATCGCGCCCGAGTCAGCTTGATCGTGACTCCTTCAGGTTCCAGAGACGCACAAGAGCGCTTTTGGTTCGTAGGATGCACCTCGTACTGGTGAGAGTCTTCGCAGCCCCACACGATGGATTAATTAATTGATCAATCAAAGTTGATTGAACACAATGGAAAGGTGATTAACTGCAGGACACCATGATTAGTGGTTCCAACAGCAGCGCTCGGCCTTCTACCGGCAGAGCTACCGGGGCGGGGTAGTATGTGTCAGGATGCTCATGTTTGTTTCCCATAACAGTATACAGGAGCGATAGTGGAGCGGGTATAGTGTATAGTGTGATATAATTTCCTTACAAGTAACAGTCTACCTATATCCAAGACTATCTGTTGCTTTATCTCCGTTCTATCTTAAGCTACAAAAGACTCTTAGCCGGCATGTCGTATGGGAGAAGCCGTCTTGGCATAGCAGAGACAACATCACACCATAAGAATGCATGCCAAGCTCACCCAAGATTGATTCGTGACTGTTGGTATGGTGATCATTGTGGGAACGACCGGTACTCCTCCACGCCAAGGGCGAATCTGTGCAGGCCGTCCACGATGGATCGCACTCGTGGCTCCTCATCGCGTAACAAGTTGTGGAACGGTGCCTTGGAGATACACGGACCTTTCTTACAGGTCAGGAACTACTGCGATGCTGCCTGCGCGATCTGCGCCTTTGGCCATGATTGAAAGATGATAATAAATCGATTTTCCTCATCATGCTCTTGTTCACAAAATAGCAGTCTAAAGCCTCTGTTCGATCCTACGCTTATGGCGCGGCCTCACGAAGACTACCCTTCTGTCACCAAGAGGGCCCGAGTGACAAGCAGGCTATCACGCTCTTACACTCATAGCGCAGCCCGCTTGGGGCTTTCGACTGCCCGCTTCACTGTGTATGGGCTCATTCTACTCTCGATCTTTACCACAACTTTACTTGTCCGCAGCGCTTCGTCGAGAGATCCAGGCTCTTGGTTCTTCAATCCTTCCTCGGGGTACAGTCAACGATACAGCGCTTTTCGCCAACAACAAGCTGAACGATTTGTTGAAGCTGCTGTCGAAACACCGCCTTATCGAAAAAGCAACCCGGCCACAGGACTCTGTGTCGGCATCCCATCGGTCGCCCGCGATGGCGCCCGTTATTTACGTACTACGGTGGGCTCGCTACTGGCAGGATTGTCACAAGAAGAAAGAGCTGGAATGTACTTGATGGTCTTCTTGCCTCATAGCGATCCCAATATTCATCCCGCCTTCCAGGAAGCTTGGCTTTCGAACCTTGTGGACGAGATAGTACTATACAATGTCTCGAACCAGGAGATGGAGTACATCGAGTCTCTCGAGCTCAAAGATGTAGAGCATCGAACCAAGGGCTTATACGACTACAATTACCTGATGAAGGCGTGCCATGCGAAGAACACACCATACATTGCATTGCTCGAGGACGATGTCGTCGCCATGGACGGCTGGTACCATCGTACCGTGTACGGAATTCACCAAGCAGAGACGCGATCAAGACAGATGAAACCGTCGCGCGACTTTCTGTATCTGAGAATGTTCTACACTGAAGAGTTCCTAGGATGGAATAACGAGAACTGGCCCACTTATGCCTTTTGGTCGGTCTTATTCATCTCTGGGTCTATCTGCCTGGTCTTCGGGCTCCCCATGGCATATCAGTACCCCAAGCGGCTTCTCACCCCGCGCTTGTCCCTTGCGATCGTCACTTTGATAGTCCCCTGGGCTGTCGTGATGGTATTTGCTGCCGGCAAGGCCACGGTACTACCTCTTCCTGAGGGCATCAACGAGATGAACAACTTCGGCTGCTGCGCCCAAGGTCTGGTTTTCCCTCGCCACAAAGCCCTCGACCTCATTGAGTGGTTCACAACATCCCGGGTCGGGTTCGCTGACATGTTGATCGAGCAATACGCTAACGAGCACGGAGAACAGCGTTGGGCTCTAACTCCAAGTATCATTCAGCACATCGGTAGTAAAAGCTCCAAGCCTGACGACTTTGGGCATGGCGCGAAGTTTTCCAAACCGGTGTCTGCGACCATATGGAACTTTGCTTTTGAGATATTTGTACCGGAGGTGTTACGCAACGAACACAAACTAGCTGGGATTGATGCTGTGACGCTAGGGCGTTCCACCGCGGGAGCTTAGACGGAATGGATTTTGATCAATCGAGACATTGAGTATGGCAAGATGAGTTACGCTCATGCACATGGAACAGGTCTCGATATGGCAAAGGTCCAGGGCTAGGTCATGAAGAGATCGGCACCGAGCCTTATTGTCCGTGCCTGGATGCAGTGTCCATACAGATCTGAGCTCCCGTACGCGTAGACGGCCGAAGTATGTCGTCACTCGCTCATCTTGCACATCTGTAATTGTCACAAGCCAAATCTCAATGTCAGAAACACCAAATGCATGACGCAGCAGTACCTTCACTTAACTCTCGGCGAATGCCATCTGAAATTCAGCACCACTCACGTTCATCGTTCTCTGCTAAAAGTCTGGTTGTTTCCTATCTGTCTAATCGCGAAACTACGGTCACAGTTTAATGTCCAGCTTCTTCCCTCACGGCTTCCTCCCTGGTTCGCGAACGAGCTTCAGGAGGGGCAAATGGACTCTAATGCCCATCATAACTGCCAATGGTCTTGGAAGCCGCCGCGCATACCATTCTTGCCCATTCGGACCTCAGATAGGTAGAGAGGCTCGCGGAAGAAGAGGCTCCCGAAATAGCACTCCATTGGCGTCGCATCGGACAATCTTGCATCTCAGATTCTCGTAGTGCAGTCTCATGGCTGTTGGCCGGGAGAATTCTTGCCCACATGCAGGACATGAAGATTTGCTGGTGAGGCCCTCTTTTTCTTTGCAGTGACGTCGATAGTTACGGAATGACTTGAAGGTGCGGCCGTCGCAACCATGTTGCCAGCACTTGATCGGGGTACAGTTCTGACTATGTGTGTACAGGTTGTCGCATGTGCCTTGGATGTCGTGGCTTCTGGCACTATAGAATGTACATTGGCCTGCCAATTGGTCGATTCGTGCAGTGGCTGTGATTTTGCCGCGAATGACCCCGCAATAGGAACATCGGATGGTTGCAAGAACTGCTCGTCGTTATGTTCCTCGATCGTGGGTTCATGAAGTCGGGTAGAGTGGGCATGATGTCCGCTCGGGACACCGCCATCGCCCTCAAATGATGGCCATGAAAAGAGTTCACCACTTGCTTGACGCAAACTTCCAGTGTGGACGTTCATTGTTCAAAAGTATCGATTGCGAGAAGAAAGAACCGCCCTTCGATGATTCCACCCTCTTGCCTCGTTCTTGTCGGACTGGCTATATGCTGAGCAGACTTGCGGCGCAGTCGCAGGATCATGTAGCCAACACAGCGAGGCCCCACTTACTGTCTCGAATTAGACACGGGAATGCCATGGGGACCGCCAGGCACATAGTAGTGGTGTGGATCGTCCGCTGCCTCCATCACAGCCTGTCTTGGCGGGCGTCAGAATATGTATGATTGCATAATGTTTATTCGCAAAATGCTTCGTACAGATGAACGCGCAAGATCGATCAAGACAGTAGGAATCCTTCCAACATCCAAGGCCGATGCACAGGCGGACGGTGCAAGGTTGGCGGTTGTTCCCCCGTGAAACTTCACAGCGATTATAGTAAGTCGGAGACATCTCCGAGGTTGGTAAGAATTGTAATGGTCGTAACTCTGCAAGATCAACAACTCGAAGACACCTGATTTACTCGTAGAGATTGTGTATGCGGCAGGTAGCTTCTTTGTAGGTTGCCTAAGTGTTTGATGGGCCTTGTGTGCCAAGGCTCTGGGAGAACAGCTGATGATGAGCTTCAGCAACCGGTAGAATGGATTGGTGTAACTTGCGACGAATGATTCTTCAAACCTGACTTTGTCACGAATAGAAGTGTACGCCTGCATCAGATCAGGTCAGCTCCCGAATACTCAAGAATGTGCAAGCGGCACTCCAGCGAGGAAGATCTATCGACGTCCATTCTCGTGACACGTTGTACGACAGGGCTTTCTCAATTGAGCAAGGCTTTTGTACCTCCGATTAGAGCATACATCTCAATGTAATGGACATATGCCATCCCAATCAGACTTGCGCCCACAAGCCCAAACCTCAAAATTGACCACCGCTCTGCCCTTGCTACGACGAGAAAGATCATGGCCGCATCGAGTTGCAGCACCGTCATCACCATGAGCGCGCGGCTATCGCGCCAGTTCTTATCCTTAACCTTGAGGTCCAACGAGATGTGCGAGAACCCAAACAGCCAGCACACTGCAAGGCAAGCAAGATGACAGCACAGTTGAAGAACAACTTCGAACTCTGGGTCTCTCGGAGGGTTGATGCGAGGTGGTGTGGGCGAGATGGCGAGTGTAAAGCCAGCGATGGCTAAAATACCAAACCATGACCAGAGTGCAGCTTCCAGTCGGTCGTTGAACACAGCGAAGCATACAAGACTGTGTGTGAGAGCGAAGAACACGGGGTTGGTAATCTTCCTGCGAACGCGGTCGTTCTCAGCCACTGTGGGTTGCTGCGAGCGCATGGGGTAGATCTTTGCAGACAACCAGCAAAGTAGATACGATGCGGCAAAAACCTTGGTCCAGTATGCCTCGCTAAGACGGAAAATTTTGTAAGCATGGTAGATGCTGGGAATGTTCAATGCTAGTCGTGGAGGCAGATAGTCTTCTGCGACAAATAACACAATTCCGCTGTCGACATCACGACCGTTGTAAAGCAGAAAGTGTACGATGCCGACCAATCTGGCCGTCAAGTCATACAAACATTCGAGAGGCGAAACTCGGTGGAAAGCCAGCTCGCCAGCATAAGAGCCAGGGTCAAGGACCACGTTCAATGCTTGGACCAACAGCCTGAGGAAAGTCGAAGCCCCTTCTAGCGCAATGGCATCGAGATCTGGCATGGCGAACGAAGCTATTGGCAGATACCCGACAACACAATTTGTACAGTATCTCAACAAGCGCTGACCAGAAATTGTGCAGTAGCAGGAGTTGTGATGTCGGCCTGAGGTAATCCAAACTTGTCGAGTTGACAGATCTCACTCGGAGATAAAACCATCGAGACAAGTAACCCCACATGGCGTCAAGTGCGGACTCAGAATGGTTTTCCGGTATCACGTCTTCGCATAAACAACCAGATCCCGTTCATAACGCAGCAACTCCCATTGTTCGGGTCTGATCTTGAGATCTTTAGCACCTTCGAGGTCCTCGGCCGATACACTACAGATACACGTGAGGATTTTGGCCAGGTAACAGTAGCCATCGAAGGCACCGTGTCTGTCTGTATAGCCGCGGCCATAGCTCGCTCCGAGGTAATCTGCGTGCCCGTGCGTAGACCCAAGCTGCTTCTTGTGGCCTGTGTGAGAACGAGCAATAGAAAGAGCAAGCTGTCGACTACTGATACAACGTTACCGACAATCGCTTCCAACCCAAGATACGTGCTTTTGATCATCTCACATCTTGTGTTGATCGCATAGCAGATTCTGAGAACCATCAGCATCGTACAATGCCACTGTCCAATCACATAAGCAATGTGGGTTGGAGTGGCCTTATCAAGCAAGCTAGGGTTACCAGAATCCATTGCCATAGACCTCCAGTCCTGGGGCAGATATGCATACCAGTCAACCAACTGTGAGTGAATCAGACTTGCCTCGTGTCTTCGAGCCCGGTTATCTTGCGACTAGTCGTCGGGCTTGCTAGCAAGAAAGCTGTAGTCCAACTTCAACGCTCTACTCAGAATCTGCTGGAACTTGATGACAGGGCTACTCTGCACCATATCGATGTCGGGCAACGACTGTAATGCATCATAAGTATCCTTGTCGTTGACCCAAAGAGTCTGTAGCAGTAAATTGCTCCACGTATCAGCCAAAGAGAGCACGCCGCGGCAGTTTTGAACCCCAGGGAGCCGCGGTGTTGGACGAAGGCTAATGCGCCCCGTACATGCGCTCGAGAAGCCCGACTGCTTGTGTTTCGAGTGGCCAGATGCTCGGCGAAGTCTAAACAAAGCACTGCGAGTAGCGTCTCGTCGCGAACACTTTCGACGGGGTCTGTGATTGCTCTTTGCAGTGCCTGACAGGCGACCAGCTCCATGTTTGTATGCCATGAACGGCACCCTCTGTCCTTGTGACGCAGACGGAGAGCTTGACTTGCCATTGTGAGTACCGACAGAGCCAGCGACATATCACCTCAACGTGACCTCCGTCAGTAAACTACAGATCCATCCATTCACAACCACGTTTCCCGGCTCAGCAACACAAGGACCAGCAATCCTCTTCCAAAAGAGTCCTGAGCGAGACAAAGCCAAAAAGGGGGATCGTGAATGGACATGGAAACTCGCTGCCCTTGCCGATAACGCCAACAACGGACCGCCCACAATTCCTCTGAGTTCTCAGACTGCTCGATACTTTTTTTTTTGCTTATGCGCTGACGATCTCTACAGGCTCATTTCGAAGGCCCATACTCGCCCCACAGCCTGAGCAATTCTCAGCCGACCACATCCTCTGTATCGCAGGCGGAAGCGGCATTACCGGCACCCTCGCATTGGCAAACTGGTGGGCCAGCAACAACGCAGATTCCCAAGCATCGAAAACACTCCATCTACTCTGGACCATACGTGACCACGAGCTGGCCAAGATCAAAGTGATTGCCGACTTGCAGGCCACAGTTACCGCAACACCTAGTATGCAATCTGATATCCACGTATCGAGCGAATGCGGACGCCTAGTCGCAGACGACTGTTTGCAAGAATATATCCAGTCACGGCAGGGAAGCAGTCAACGACTCTGTTACGCATTCAGAGCTTGACACTGTCATTGATCTGACAGCTCACTAGAAGCCATTGCTAAAGGGTTTGAAACTGAACCTGAACCTGGTACACAGCGATGACTCTTCGCTGTGGTTCGAGACATCTGAGATGGCCGCTCGTTTGGTGTATTCGTCCTACGACCTCGGTACTGTCAAGATGAAGGCATTGATCACGGTCCGGACAGAGTATTCGAACAACAGGAAGTCGACATTCCACCTCATTGACCTTGCTAAAGAGTCATTCGGCTTGGTTCAGGGTTTCCACTTCGACCTCGTTATTGTCAAGGCTGCAAGGAAGACCGACCTTGCGCGACATAGCAGACTGAAATCTCATCCACGAAACATTCAAATCTGCTCATCCCAAGAGGATTGCAGGTGTAATTCAGGGAGCAATGGTGCTCAGAGTAAATGATTGTTTCCCATGTTCAGATGCTATATACTGATGCCAAGTTCAGGACGAATCATACGAGATGATGGACATCGACGACTACCAGTAATCGATTGGATGATCGAGGATCGTGTTTGGACTTTGGCGGAGTCAAGTCAACCATTGCACGGCATCTTCGCTCTCCGCTTGTCGCCTCAAGACTTGTAATTTTCTTGGAAGATGGACCGAAGCCCATGCCGATCTCCCATTGTGCTTTGTACCACAATGTGAATGGCAGAGGGGTTCTGAGAGGTGCTAGGTTCGAAACAATGGTCGATGGTAACGTCGTTTTTCGAAGTAGAGATTCTGAACTCGTGCCATTTCTTGCTTCCAGGAACTTTGGAGAGAAAGAGAAGACAGCAATACGAGAATGGTATAATTGTAAGCATGATGCAGACACTGATTGCAGGCCGTGAACGATGTAACATAGAATCCGAATTTTTGCTTACCTCGTGCCCAGAAGAAGTCGGGTTGAAAGGATATAAAGTTCATGTCTAAGAACGCCAACAGCGTGAAACCCTATATAAGAGGCCGTGTATCATTATTCATCGACAGATCAGTGTTTTCTAGCCCAGAATTTCATGTTTGCGCCAGGCTCTAGCAGGATACGAACGCCCGCCTCGAAGCCTATGTCCACAGCTGTGTGTAGAGCTGTTCTACCGTCCAGATCGTGACCATCTATTACCATTTGATCGCCGGAGCTATGCTCGAGCAGGACCTTCAGTAGTGCTTCCCGCAGATTCGAAATTACCATGACTTCTACAACCGAGAATAATTTGACGGGCAGTAATGATGCGGGACAATAAGAACCCGACCAGGCGTAAGCAAGACTCATCTCTTCTTTGTTGTATACCGCAGCGCACCTTCTACGATTTGCACGTCGGGTAAGCATTCCTTGGTGCAATGTCAACAATGTAATTCGTAAAGGTCCTGCTCTGCACGTTCGCAGGCTCTGCTCCGCAACAACACAACAACATACCAACACCTCCACCATGGCGAAGAAGACGGTTCTCGTGACAGGCTGCAGTGCCGGCGGCATCGGCGCTGCCATGACCAAGGCTGTCAGCGACCAAGGATACTACGTCTTTGCAACCCTCCGCAACACCTCCAAAGCCGGATCGCTGGCGCAGCTGGCCAATGTCGAAATCTTGGAGCTCGAAGTGACATCTCACGAATCCATTGGGCAGTGTGTGCTCGAAGTTCAGAAGAGCACTGGCGGCACTCTTGACGTCCTTGTAAACAATGCCGTAGCCGACTTCGTCATTCCTTTGCTCGATGTCTCGATTGAGGAAGCCAAGAGGCTGTACGACGTCAATGTCTGGAGCGTCTTGGCCACCACACAAGCCTTTGCGCCGCTGCTCATCAAAGCCAGAGGAGCCGTCTGCAACATCAGCTCTGTTGCAGCAACAATGCCGCTTGCCTGGGGCGGTAAGCAAATGTCCTTATCCTTACTCTTGCGCCGACTATACTGATACCTGCCNGCAGGAGTCTACAGCAGCTCCAAAGTTGCCGCCAAGCAGATCTCGGAGACGCTGAGAGTCAAGATGCAGCCTCTTGGTGTGCGTGTCATCACTGCCATGGTGGGAGCCGCTCACACGCCCATCCACGACAAGGCAGGCGAATTGGTGTTGCCTGCAGGGTCCTACTACCAGAGCGTCAGACAGACCATCAACGATCAGAGGCAGGGACTGAAGAAGCCTGGCGGTCAGGAGGTCGACGTCACGGCCAAGAACCCCGTTGATGATATCGTCGCAGGACGTGCAGGGCTCGTGTGGCGCGGAGGCACTGCCACCCTCGTACATTACCTAGGTTGGATGTTGCCCTCGAGCCTCTTCGAGCGTGTAGTCAACGATGGAAGAGGATTGAAGGAAGTCCACTCAGGAGAGAAGTAGTAGGCGCATATCGTGCGAGAGCCGGCATGGGAATTACAGATCGGGACGGTGGGCGCTTTGCAACCAGTACCAGTATACCATAGGTTGTCAGATATGATTGCGCAATGATGATGAGCTGTGTCTGTTTCTTGCCATGTCATTCCTCTCGCTCAGCCATGCTATACACCAAATCTGGACACCAGCACATGCACCGACGATCAGAGTGATTGGACAGCCTTGGATTCCTTGTTAGTGTCTCTTGCAGTGTTCAAGAAGTATAACCCTAAAATCCGCAACAATCGTTCTGGGCCAACACGGCTGTCGGAAGTGATGACTATTGGCGACCTGCTGCAGATGGAAGACCATGTCGTGTGTAGAGTAGCAGAGTCAGTCCAAATTTAGGGCGCGGCTTTGACCCTCTGAAACCTCATGGCAAGGGGCAGCGCGCACGTGATCTTTCCTTGTATAATTCTGTAAGCAGGCCTCGGCAATTTATGAAACTAGTAGTGATCTACATAAGTTGAGTTCAAGAGACCGTGACCTGCCTTGCTTGATTGCAGATCGCAATGCAATTTATGCATTTTGTGCAAAGACAGAGTGGTTATCACTCTAGCTAGCAATGGAACCAAAACTTTACGTATAACGAGGGATGATCTTTGCTAGAACAAAGCTCGCGGCCAATTTGATAGACGACCGAGGCCCAACAAGCGAAAGATATAAATAAAACCATGTCCCACGATAGGCCTTCCTCCCAGCTCGAATTGCTTGGTCCCTATTAATGATCATCTTGCCGAGCACTGTTCTAGGACTCACGACCCTTGTCGTATTATCTAAGTTGGTGTCTGCCATACCAAACCCCCAAAGCTCGACACCGGGTGCATCAGCCTGCTCTCGGCTCTCACCGCTTGGACCACCTAGTGCGAAGACAACAAGGGCTCATACGTCTTGTCGTCACTTGACTACCAACCGATACCAAAGAGCTTGACAGATGCGTCGAACGCGCAAAATGGCGGCAATGCCATGCAGATGCCGGATGGACCATGGTTCTGGCTCAATTTCTTGATCTCCACTCCCCTGGCATGTCGCAGTCTGCGTACAACCAGGTACAGGCCAGCTTTAGAGACATGGTCAATTCGATGCCAAACGCAGAGGGCCTTCCGTTGTTTATTAATGATGCGAACTACGACCAAGATCCCCTGAAGACGTTCAGTACCTACTCTCGATTGCAAGAGATGAAGCAGAAGTATGATCCAGACGGTTTCTTCGAGCAATATACCGGTGTATGGTCTTTCTCTTGATGTTAAGTGTCCTTAAGGACTCCACGCGGTATGCAACTAAGCGGAGTAAGCGGTGTCAGAGAAGGTCTAGATGGAGTTGTCTTTGCTTCGTGATAGATTACATATGTTAATCTATGACTTGATCGCATATCAACCAGGTGATCGTTCCGCTGTATACTTTTGCAATTGAATAAATCAGTCGTGTTTTGGCTTGAAACTCTTCCACTGTATACCAAAGCTTGAGAAACAAGCAGCTGCAGCCAAACCAGCTCCAAGATAGAATGTACTCGTCACACCTTGATTGTAGGCGTTCAATACTTGCGCAAGATTTTCCTTCGGAACAAGCGCTCGGAAATCTGCAGGAGCTGCATGGACGATGGCGGACAAGTCCAGACCGACGATATCTTTAGACTTGAGAGCAGCATAGAAGATACTCGAGAAGACCGCTTGCGCGAGAGCTAGGAACAATGCTGCTCCAAATGACTGGAAGAATTGCAGCAAGGCTGTCGCGACAGGGATGTCTTCGGGTTTCAGAACGGTCTGAATAGCTACATATGGCATCCAGAGCGAAATACCAGCGCCCATGCCAGGTAGGATTTGGTAGGGTATCCAGTATTGGCTGCCCGAAGATGTGCTGAGTGTGGATAGCAAACCAGATCCGACAGCCAGCAAGATCGTGCCAGCCAGAATGAAAGGGTTTGTGAGGCCAACATAAGGAAGAAGTATACCCACCATCAATGCGGAAGCGACATCAGAGAGCGACAGAGGTAGGTACATGACGCCGGACCTGATGGGAGATACACCTTTGACAATCTGGAACCACTGAGGCAGATAGTATGTAGCCACATAAACGGTCCCCATGGCGAAAAGCTCGGTTAGACAAGCAGAGAAGACGACGCGTTGCGTGAGAAGCTTTGGTGGAATCATGGCATCATCACCTTTGCGGATTTGCCAGAGAGCGAAGATGACGGTGAGAACTGCGGCACCGACAAAGAGTCCAATAATGGTAGCGCTTCCCCAAGCATACACCAAACCACCCCACTGAATCGCAAGGAGCATCATAATCGTGGCTGGTGCGAACAGCAGAAGACCGACAAGATCCAGACTTGCCATCTTCTGGGCAGGCGTGTTCGCTCGATCTTCCTTTGGCGGATGGAAGAACAAGACCAGAAACAGAACGGTGATGGCGCCGACGGGAAGATTGATATAGAAGCACCATCTCCAGGTAACGCGTTGAGTCAAAACTCCTCCGAGAAGTGGTCCAAGCATGATGCCGATACCGAAGGTCGACTGCAGTGCGCTGAGATATGTGGTTCGTCTAGGAAGGCGGACTGACATAGCGACAATTGTGAAGGCGCCAGTGGTGCAGCCAGCAGCTCCAGCTCCAGCGATCGCTCTTCCTACAATCAATCCAACAGCATTTGGAGCTGTGGCGCATACCAGTGATCCAATTTCGAACAGTGCCATGAAGACAAGAAACGTTGTCTGCAGCGGTCAGATCTCGATTAGAGAAGATTGATTGCGGCATGTACCTTGACGGGNAAATTTGGCGTAAAATTTGCCAGCGATGGGTTGGAGGGCACAAGTCGCGAGAGTATATGCACTTCCATACCAAGCCGTGTCTCCGGCAGACTTGAACTCTGCAGTCACATACGGCACGGCGGTCGCGACAATTGCTGAGTCCAGAGAAACCAGAAATATGGCAAGCACCAGTCCCGATATGACTGTGATCAGGCCAAGACCTGTCAGTTCGTATTCTTGTGCATCCTCTTCGACAGTGAGCGGCTCAATTTGTCGTGTCGATTGATTGTCATCATGGCTTGTGACACGAGACTGGTCAAGACTGATGGTATCGGCCATGATTGGGAGTTCGAGTGATAAGTTGTGATGGGCGATGATGGTTTGTTTATATGACTCGCGCTGACTTGAATATCGTGAAGGTGCGCCCTGCCGAAAAGGGAGATCTCGGTGTCGTGGGCGGGGTTCAACCTGGGGCGGACAAGTATGGCAAATTAGCCGGCCAACAGCGTCCGAGCGTTGATCCTGGAACTGATTCCAATTCTTCCGGAGTGTTGGCAACCGTTCCCTACTCGTGCTTTACTGCGTGCAAGAGCATAGAACGTAAACACATGTGGTCGAGTCCCGTTTGCGACTTATTTTCCTGATTGCTGCGACCAAGCCAGGCTCTCCAAAGTTTGCCTGCGAATTTTGCATTGCAATACCAAGTACTCCCGAAGAAGTTGTGCTCAGATGATCCGGACACAGACGAAGCATTGCCTCCAACTGAACCATACTTGCCAGCATTGAAGATCCTATCAGCAATTTCGACTGGCCATTTGCGATCGTAGTAGACAGGATGCGGGGCATAAGTCGCCTTCAGCCCGTAGTGCAGAGCAATGCTTGGTGCCCACATCTCGGTCCACATGCTGTGTTTGAGTTCGTAAGTCTCCTTATGCATATGGTGAAGAAGCTGACGAGACATCCGCGATGCTGCGACAATGGCGATACGACGTGGAGGAAGAGGCAACTGAGTATCGTATCCAGTGACGTCCTGCTCAAAATACCACCCCGACTCGTTCGGGTCGAACATTGGGCTCAGTGTAATCAGATCGGCGTCCTCATCGTTCTCTTTGGAAGCCATGAATCCTCGGTGATGTACGAGCGCAGGAGATCCGGCGAAGTGCAATGGACCAGAGACTGAAACGGGGTTCTCCCTCTCTACGATATCGGAAAAGTTGGCCCATGTGCCATGTAACTTTTCGAGATAGTACTTGGCGCTGCGTTCCCAGATACCGCGCCTTGACTGTGACTTTGCCCATTGTCCCAGGCGATCGAATAGTTCATAGTAATGACCAATGTAGCGAATATCCATCTCCCAGTTCCAAAAGTGATCGTACTGAGTATTGGTCTGCGCAAAGTACTGCAGTGGCATGTGAGAGCTCCTGTAGACTCCGTGAATAGGCTCACCAGCTCTGTTGAAAGTTTCATTGCAGAATGGCCCAGGATAGACTGACTCCATCTGTTTCTCGGACCAGAGCGTAACCAGACCACGGAACTCCGCTGGCACATTTTCTCGACGTATTTGATCATAGAGCTCCTCAGACTCCCAGAAGCGTGCCAAATTGTTTTTGACGTGAACTAGCAAATGGACATCGTACTCGCCGCCTGAGCCCAGAGACACTTCACTGATGAGTGCCCTGAGATTTATTATAGCTTTACGGGTATAGTGATAGCCTGTCCACGTTCGTAAGACGATTGCCTGCCTGGGAATTATTGGCAGGGCATCGGATGGTGTGGATTGTTTTTCGCTCCCAGCACTAGACTGCAAAGTGTTGTCTTCATAACATCTCTTCTGAGCGGCTGCCCAGTCGACAATGCCCCAATCTATCGGACTTTGCTGGGTCTCACGGTCCGGAGGCCAAGCATCTTCGGATCTATCAGAGTTTGCAGTTGATGCATAGGCATCCAGACGACCAGTCCGGTCGAAGCAGACGTCGTCTCTGAGTCCCAGTACCTCGTAGGAACCATAAAGAGGGTCAGGATGATTCTGTGGCGTACCAAGATAAGAGTATACGCTTGGGATGCTCACGGTCCGCGCGTCGTCAAGGAAGCATTCTTGCATGAAGCTGGGTCGGCCAACAGCGGATCGAAAACCGTGGTAGGGGTTGTATTCAACCAGGCGGTTGTGTATCTCCTGCTCTTTCAGCCACGTAGAAGTGCTATCCTTGCCCTCCTGCTCACGAGACCCGGTGACCTCTACATGGTCTAATATAGGACCTAGGCTGCGGACGCCGGAATAGTAACCGTCAANGCCTGTAGGGCATACGTTAGCGAGAGAAGGCTTAGGTAGTCAGGGAATGTGCACTTACAGAGGAAACTTTTGCCAGTGCGAACCAAAGAAGAGCAGCCCGGCACCTCTCCATGTCCGGTCAGGGATGTGGTATACCACTAGGCACAGTATCAAGGCAGCAGCAACGATGTTGCGTAACAGCCTGAGGGGCCGGGTGCAAAAGGGCGACTGAAAACCACGCATTTATGACAGACTGATCAATGTGTGACCGGTCCTTATTTCTCGAAACAACCGAGTCGCATGCAAAAATCAGCATAGCGAAGACTTACAGGGTATGCTACATGTTCATGTTGCGCTGAGCTCTGCAGGCGCTTGGGCGCAGCCCGTATGCGCAAATTGAACGCGTGGCCAGGGAACCGTGTCTGCCAGACACGAGATAGGGGCCCAGACACCGCCGCGTCTATCAGGAACTCACCAGACAGCCCAAGGTAGTCAGGTACTTAAATCCCCGTGCTCGCCCGCGAACTCTGAGAACGATCGTGGCTGAGAGCTTTCGCGCTGCTTGTTGGCTGTGTTTTGATGCAATTCCAACGGCAAGGGTCTGAACTTCGAATCTAATCAAGGGTGACCGAGACCGCCAGTTCCCGAAGCTCGTTGAGATCGTCGGCGATGGACGTCCAAGCTTCGGTATGGCTACCCTATGCGAGCAAGCACTTGCCAAGTACCTGAGGCGCATGCTTAGCATCTTCATCTATCGAGTATGGCGCGTGTTGATCCTGGTAGTGAGTTGTTTTTTCGCGCAGAATAAGTGTTGGGAAGCATAGAGACGTGGATGCTGAGAAGCCAGAGGCGTTCAATGTCTCGAAGGATGGATTGAACTGCCAATGGCATCGCGACCCTGATCCATGTTGTCGATGGTCTCTGGGAAGCGACACACGTGCTCTGGTTGCTTTTGTCGGCCCATGTTGGTTTTTGGCGAAGTTCGAACAAACACGTGCGACAAAGACAAGCTCTCTCTGGACCTTGGCCAGAAGCCTTGGCTTCGAGCTTTCCCGCATGACGACACTGGTATGCACGATTACACTTTCTCCGACAACTTCGAAGGAACCATGTTCATGGATGGTGCGAGCTGCCCGATATGGCCTGGAAAATCTACCGCAGGCATCCGAGACCTTGATGGTTGAACAGTACAAATGCCTGGTCGTCGGCACCCCAAGTCCAAGGCTGCAGACGATTGAGACTTTTTCTAGCTTGACCAAGATGCTCTCTTCCCTGTTCAATGTCGCCGCTCTGGCCCTTGTGGCCGATGTAGCCTCTGCCGCTGCTGTTAGCTCTGCCAGTAGAGTCTCAGACTCCAAGATTGCCGGCTCGACCACCAGCGATGTCTTCCCTCCCACAGGCAGTAAGTAACATATCCGTCAGATGTATGTACTGGTGAATTGACAGACCTCAGCCAAGGTTAACACCTCTATCTTCCCCAACGAGTCCGAGGTTGGCTTCCCAGGACCTACTCCAACTGGTCTCGAAGGTGCTGCTGCTCAGACCGCTCCCCTCTACCCATACAACTCGGCTGCCGCTGCTGCTTTCCCGTTGGCCGTGCCTCAACCTCATGGTTCGTCTGCTTTCGGCGACAAATTCGACATCACAAAGTACTGGGGTAACCTCAGTCCTTGGTACTCGGTCTCGTCTGCTGACTATGGCCTGTCTGAGGCCAGCCCTTTGATCCCAGACGGCTGCACCATCAACCAGATGCTCTTGCTGTACCGCCACGGTGCTCGTTACCCCACTAGCGGTGCTGGCCCTTCCACTTTCTCCCAGAAAGTCCGCAATGCTACTGCCTCTGGCTTCAACGTTACTGGCGAGCTGACTTTCTTGGCTGATTGGACTTACAAGCTTGGTGCTGAGCTTCTCACTCCCTTTGGCCGTAGTCAAAACTTCCAACTCGGTGTCGAGTACCGTCAGCTGTACGGTGAGCTCCTCAACAACTTCACCGAGCAGGACGCTCTCCCTGTCTTCCGTACCGAGTCGCAAGACCGCATGGTCAAGACCGCCGAGAACTTTGCCGCTGGTTTCTTCGGTGTTCCCGAGTACTTGAACCAGGTCAACATTGAGATTTTGGTTGAGAACTCGACCGTCAACAACTCGGGTGCTGCTTACGACGTTTGCCCCAACTCCAACATTGCCAGCCGTGGCAGCATCGGTAGCTCTGTCGCCAACAAGTTCGCCGCCAATGCTTTCAACGCAACCCTTGCCAGACTGAACTCTCAGGTCTCTGGTGCCCTTAACTTCACTGCCACCGACGCCGTCGAGATGTTGCAGCTCTGCTCCTACGAGACCAACGCTCTTGGCTACTCCAAGTTCTGTGGTCTCTTCACCGAGGAGGACTTCATCAACTACGAGTACTACTACGACTTGTCCTTTTACTACAACAACGGACCTGGCTCGCCCGTCGCTGCTGCTCAGGGTAGGGTTTTCCTGCAGGAGTGGCTTGCACGCTTCACCCACACCTACCCCGATGCCACTTCGGCCCTTAACAAGACCTTCGACAACTCCTCCACCTACTTNCCCCTGAATCAGTCCATCTACGCCGATGCTACCCACGAAGTCATCGTTCTCGACACCCTGACTGCTTTCAACTTCACTGCCTTGTTCAACGGACCCGCTCTTAGCGCCACCGGCAACCAAGGCACCAATTCTTTCGTTGCCAGCAAGATCGTTCCCTTCGCCACCCACTTCACCACCCAAATCATGACTTGCCCTTCCAGAAACGTCACCAAACAGATCCGTTTCCTCATCAACGATGCCGTAATCCCTGTTTCTGACTCTCACCCCGGCTGCCCTGTTGACAAGGATGGTCTCTGTCCTTTTGACACCATGGTCAACGTTTTGAAGAAGAGAGTCAACGAGATCAACTTCAACTACGACTGTTACGCCAACTACACCGCTACTGCTGGTGTCAACTACAACGGTCGTGCTCCCACTTCTTAGATTTCCGATAATGTATAGATGAATTTTGGGAAGCAGATACACAAAATCAGAATAGTTGTTTAATGATAGAGAAACTTCATATGAAATGATCGAAGTCAACTTTTCGAATGCGTGAAACTATGTGGCCCGTGGCTTGGCAGTGCGACTTTGAGCGAGCTCATGCAGCTTACCCAGAACGCGGTGAAATTGGAAGGCGCGAAGGAGCTGCATCGCCAGAGCACTCAACCTCGAGGTCGAGCGTTGGACTCGGGTACTGAAAGGCGCAAGAAACTTTTGGAGTGTGCTCGATACCAGTCGCGAGAGTTTCCAGCACGTCCGACATGTCAAAGTGCTTGCAAGCAATCTCTACGATTATCGCAGCGATGACCAACTCGGACAGGACCTAGTTGACTGTGGAGACGATCCTTCGGCGACTTGGAAGTACTGCCATGTGGATAAATCCGTGCAACGGACAACACTCGTANNACAAGACTCGCAATAGGAAAAACTGAGCCGCCTCATAACGTTGTTCCCAAAACTCCGAGAAACTACTTGGGGGTGCGAAGAACAATTCCCTGCCTCTATCTTTAGATTCATCACTCGCACGNNTACCCCTGGTCTTCATCTGCATATGCTAAACTTCAAGCTGCGTTGCCTAGATCCGACCTCCAGACATCCAATCGTTCTTGACCCTTATGAAGTCAAGCTGGCCACTTCACCATGTCTATATAGTCTAGCCATGGTTGTCTGGGATGATGAAACATATGCCGACAACGTACGAAACGCGATCATGGATATGCTTGCAGGTGCGGCACCAAACTTACAAAAACTCGACATGTACTGGGACTCCGACGAGTGGGAGCCGCCGCCACACACACATGCATATCAGCCTGGTACCTTATTTCCAACTTCTTCGCCAAGCTCAGGTACTCTGCAGCACTTGAGTATTGGTTCAAGAGATCAGGCTCACGCCCTGCAAGAATGGAGCTTGGTAACGGATTTCTCGAGGTTTCATNNAAGCCTCGAAGTATTGCCTGGCATAACCGAAGCAGGGCTGTTCTGGTTGACTTCTTGCCAACTGCCAAATCTAGAGCATCTGTTGTTGAACGTCAAACACAATCTGTCCGAAACCCCGTCTGAGACTCTCGCGACCTTGGCACCGTCTCTACCTCTTCTAAAAAGCTTAAAGCTGGCCGGCTACTACACACAATGTGCAATTAGCTTGCTGCTCGATCACTGTGGACATGGGTTGCGACGTCTGCTGTTGTCAAATCGTACTTCTGCAGGAGAGGAAGAGGTTTCTCTCGCGAATCTGGAATTCATTCGAGAGATACAACAGAAATGTCCACGCTTGGAAGAACTGGCTCTTAACGTCTCGAGATCCAAAGGTGACGCCCACGAAGTCGCCATATACCGTGCTCTCGGAAGTCTGAGATCTATACGCAATATTCATTTGACTGTTTATTGTCCGCAAGTGTTTCCTCGCAACGCGGCTGCTTTTAGACTGTTCAGACGATGTCGTTCTAGCTGACAAGCCGTGGACCAGGACATGGAGGATGAACTCGACGACGCTCTAATCAACCTCGCATTCGACACAACCCTCGCCAAATCGATCTTCCGCACCATCTCGCTATCGAAGCCGACGTACTCTCCGCCACTCGAATGTGTGTCCTTACGCATCGGAGCCCTTGACTGTACCGGCTGCAGCTATGAACGGTCGAATGTCCACGTGAACGACGTACTTAGATACATCGCCAGCTCCTGGATCTGCACACGTAACCCACGAGATGATAGGTCACATGACTGTTCTGCGACTGAATACAGCCCTCAAGAAAGAAGGGAAATAGAAGACGCTCTGGAGAAGAAGCAGTTTCCTCCTATAGTGATTGATCCAGTGGTTGCACGGGCTATCGAANNATATGGAGACTGGCAACGAGAGTGGCATAGCTTCTCAATCACTACCTCCGAACGAGTCAAAATCGCAAACCTGCTCTCCACTTCGGGAGTCCGGACCGACAGAGATTGGAGGCAAGAAAGCCGTAGCATGCCATTTGCTATCTACCCTCCAATCGAGATTGCAGATTTCCTCGCGCCATCATCGGAGCCTGAGCCGGTAACGGAAGTTGATTCTCGTTCAGATTAATTCAATCCAGGATGGGCTGCAACAAAGATACCGAGGAGGCTCTTGGTGGACTTGACGTTGACGTTCCCGTACTGAACGGACTGTTTCTCCTGGTCAAAGTTCTAGCAGCTGTTGGGTATCAGCTCAAACATCGAACAGATCTGTCATATGGCACATGTTAGTTGTCTGCACTGCCCACCATATGTAAGCATCTTTGGGTTGAAACACCCTGTGTTCGCATGGACAGATCGGTCTTCCTCGAGTTTTACCAGAGATGTTGGCAAGGGCCATGAGAGTCTGATGCCGACATCAGACCACATCGGACACCGACTTTACGGTCTTTTCGCAACTCTATTTTTCTGTGCCTGCTAGAGTCCTACTGACTGAATGCTCCCTTTTATGTTTGAGCACCCGTAAGTCAAGACACATGTTACAGCCCCTGCGCGGAAACTCATTGCACGCACCGAATGTGACCAACCAGAATCAATCAATCTAGTTTTCCAGTATTGAGCATATCAATCCTAGAGTCTTTCACCGTTATCACACTATTGTAATCGCGTACTCACAATTCCGTTCTTCAGAAACAAGTTATCGACCTCAACATTGTGTCCAGAACTAGCTACATGGCATCCAGAAACTCTTGCTCTTCTCTCGTAGTCTCTCGCCCTAATGCCTTGTTCCTATAAGGAAATCTTCCAAACCGTTCAATTGCTCCATAATGCTCATCCACCGCCTTCTGGAGTAACTTCATACAAGCCTCATACTCTTCCTTTCTAGCCAACAAGGCCCCTCGGCAATATCCCGTTACATCAGCGGTTTGCGCCGTTGTCTCATTGTTGAGGAGTAAGTCTTGCATATCATACCATCTTCCCCTCTGCTCTCTGACCATGATTTCCTGCATCTGCAAATCTTCGGCATGCTCAAAGGGCATAAAGAACCATAATCGATATGCTAGTCGATAGCGAATTTCAGGCTGGAGATGCATGTATAGTGCTCTTGCTTTTAGTGCCACTGCCAGAGCTAGTGGATCAAAGAGTTTAGAGATGATGGATGCTGAAGTACCGCGATAGATGTTTCGTGGGATTTGGTCGAGTAGGTTGATGAGGTTCATCCATTGTAATGGCGTGGTCGGGTTTGCAGCAGCGAGGATGTCTTCCGCAGTGGCTGCTTGCGTAACAATAACTTCAAGTATATCACCGAATTNTCTCGCTGTTGTGTTCATGATTAGCCAAACATCTTTAGCAATTCCAGTAGAGGAGATGTTTTACCGGCAAGTATTGTCAAACTCATCGCTCTTGTCTACAAACCACACATTCAAGTCTTTTGTGCTTGGGACGACGAAATGTGTGTCATCCTCAAGATGCTGGAACCAGAAGTCGTGGAGAGAAGTAAAGAGTTCTGGAGTCAGGGCTTGAGACAATGCGGTTTTTGTATCTGTATTGGACATTATTGATCGTAGGTTTGGCAGATGGATGTAAGATCTATTGTACACTGGACCTTGGGGGTATGAAGTAGGAGATCAACGGTATGGAGTTGTAAAAGCAGTGGCATCATCGTCCCCACACTTATCGGAAGTGTGCCGAGTGCCGTAAAGTCTATACCTGTATGCACATACCATGTGTTCGAGTCTTCATAGGTACTTGGCGCCCGCATTGTAATGTGAGTGAGAAAATGCATTTTGATATTGACAAGGAGATCAAGCCTTCTTTGTCCTTCTACTGCCCAGCTTCTTCTCTTCAGGCTTCTTGGGCTCTGCAGGCTTGATCTTCTCTCCAGTCTTTGCTTCTGCTCTCTTCTTTGCTCCCCTCTTCTCAGCCTCTTGAATCATGTTCTCTGAATATTCCCAAAGCTGTTTCTGTAGCTCTTCGTCCTGCATGTCTCTTCTGACGGGAGCAATCTCGCGACATTCTTTGATCAACCAGCCGCCGTTTCCTCTGCCCCACTGGGCTTCCATGGCGGCATAGAGGAAGGATTGGGCACCCTGCGAGGNGGACTTGAGGATGATATACCAGAGAGGGTATGTGAGGAGGTAGAGGACGAGACCGGTAATGGAGCCCCAGGTGAGGTAGCGGCGCATTCCAGGGGTGCGTGTCTGACCAGGATCGACGAGGATGACTCTGGCGTTCATGGGATTCTTGTCGGGCCGAGCGTAAGCAGAGAGATGTTTCTGAAAGGACTGGGCGAAGCTCATGAGGGCGAGCTTGGACGATGCATAAGCCGAGTATGGGTCGAATCTCTCGGCTCTCTCCTTTTGTCTGATCTTGGCTTCCTTGACTCCGGTAACTGGGAGAGTGCCGCCGATGTAGGCACTACAGGTGGCCATGATGATGCGGACGTCGCGGTCTGGCGGCTGGGCGCGGATGGCCGGAGATAAGATGCTGAGGAGGTGAAAGTTTGCGAGGTAGTTCAGGCCCCAGTTGATCTCGACATCGTCGCCAGTCTTCTGAATCTTTCCGCCCTTGGGGGTCAAGGTGTTTGCGCAGAGGATGATCATGTCGAGGCGTCTCGGAGGGGCATTGTCGACCCATTTGGTGGCGAACTGGCGGATCGAGTGTAGCGAGGTGAGGTCGACTTGAGCGGCGGTGATGAGTTCGTTGTTGGAGCGGTCGCGCAGTTCCTCAATGTACTCGACGAGGAAAAAGTCATCCAGGGCGTGTTGGGTGAGTAGGACCAACTGGGCTCCTCGTGTGGCCAGATCGCGTGCGACTTCAGCGCCTATACCAGATGTTCCGCCGGTGACCATGACGACCTTTCCGTGCATGGTCCTCTCGGACGTGTTGGTCGCTCCTTGGAACCATCTTCTGATCAGGTACAGAACCAGCACGACAGGCAGGAGCTTAAGCAACACAGCCGAGTTGGGCACCGTCTCCAGGCCGTCCAGAATCGCCTTTTGGATCAGCGGCACCGGCATGCTGACTTTTGTTGTGTCTGAACAAGAAAGGAAGGAGCTCTCGGTGCTTCCTGCTAAGGGGAGAAATGTCGCCGCAATCTAACCGCCGCTATCTCCGCGTCGCAACTGCCATCTCTCGCCGCGTCATTGTCCTGATCGCAATTTCCTTCTGTCACGTTACAACCATGTCGGAGAGCGATGAGGAATACTATCATGTGCCACCGAAAGACCAGCGATACTTTGGTGCCGGCATCAAACGACAGCGCGTCCATTTCGTCCCTTCCTCTACCTCTGAATCAAACACCCATGCCGGCGCATCCACTCCATCGACCCTCTCGGCCAGCGAACGCTATCTCCAAATCGTCCTGAACAAAGCCACTTCTGAGCCACCGCCGTCTTCTGAATCTTCAGCTCCCAGGACTTGCGACGTCTGCAAAGTGCAATATCAAGGCGACGAAGCAGCGCATTGTAGCTCGCTGGTCCACCAGATCGCCCTCCCACATTCACACCCTCCTTCTGCTCTCGACAGGAACCGCAAGGGTCTCAGCATGCTTCAGTCCTACGGCTGGAATCCCGACGAGCGACTTGGTCTTGGTGCGCAAAGAGAAGGCATACTACATCCCGTCAAGGCCAAAGAGAAGCGTGATACCGTTGGCCTGGGCGTCAATCTCAACAATGATGAACCGACCCTGAAGAAGAAGAGGAAGACTCGAGACAAGCCGAAACCGCTTGAGAGACTGGATGCTGGAAAGATCAGGAAACTGGAGCAGAACAACAAGAAGAAGCATGACCGACTGCAGAGTCTGTTCTACTCTAATGATGAGGTCGACAAGTATCTCGGTGCTGGATGAACTTGGAGGGCAGACTTCGACCAACACTCCACTCTCGTCTGGAAACCGCCGAATTCGACGACTACACGCACTTGGCATGTTCCCGAATGGCCTCGCTTCATGTGTGCTGCTCACCCTCTTGGTCTAGGGCGCTTGTGGAGCAGCCCTCCGTTCGTATTGGCCGACTCTCAAGAAGCTATCATCATGGGACATGTCTCGAGCTCGTCACGAGCAGAGATGCCTTCTACCTCTGCATTCGTTCGTCGCAGCATCTCATGGAAGGCCGCAACTCATCGATCGGTTTCAATCCGACTAGCGAATCACCGACAGCACTCCTCTTTCACATGATCATCAGACGGGCTATCTACTATCGACCCGCATGAACCTCAAATCCCATGACCGCCAACCTCTGCCGAATCGGTATCCCTCGACAGCTTACGACTGCCGAACGCTGTTCAACCCCACGTGTACTGTAGTTCATGCACGTGAGTTAGTACATATGGCCCGTCTCCTGCTTTGCCGACGAGACAGCCTTATTTCCAGACACCTGACTCCTGCCGCATTGCATTCTGGTCGATACAAACGAGTACCCAGAGTCCACACTTACCATGATAGGCTCTACTGCGTACGCAAGCAGGTGATTTGTAGTTCATGCACACTTGGGCTCGGCCCGTCCCCTTTCTTCAACCAACCCAAGCATCACGGTATACCGCTTTACACTCGCATCAGTGTTCAGTCTCATGACTCTTGTAGTGTCGCAATCTCTGACACTAAATCCTACGAGAATGGGCTCTATCTGCGCCTCGTTCTTGCACATGTAACCATCTTCATTCTCAAAGATATATAATATAGAATAGGCTTTTTGACTCGGTGTTTGAGTGCCTCTCGGACTGCGATTGTGCGCTGGTGAGTCATGATTGGACCAGACAGCCATTGCTGTAGAATAAAAATTGTTGGTTCTAGAAACGCTTGTCTAGCTAGCAATCTATCCTTCTGCCTCTAGCTCTTCAGACCAAGTTGTATATACCCTGTGCCGTGTGCTGCCTCGTGCCCGAAACGTGGCAGAGACTTATACGTGAACTATGCGGCTGCCCAAAAACGCCATGACTGCAAGAGCGGGAAAAAGTGCTGACAGAAGGGTAGTGGCCTTGGAATTAGCCGCCTATATTCATAGACAGATGTGATGGCTCCTGCTATTGGTTCGCTTGCTCTACGCACCATGTGCTATGAATGCCCGATATCGAATATTCCAGAAGCATCCATGACCTCTACCCTCACAGAAGCATGACCAGTGAGTCACAGAGCTACCCTGTACAGCAGAGGAAAATGGACTGGCGGGAAAGGTTCTAGAATACCGACGCATTGTTTCACAGGTAGAAAAATGTTGGATAGAACGTTGAACTAAAATAGCTTGGGGTAGAGAAATGAAGTAAATCGTAGCCGTGAGGCATCAGAGAGATATTAAACATGGCAAAACAAGAAAGATCTAAGATAATAAAAAACCCACGAACCAAAAAGACAAAACACTTTTTCCCATCCTGAGCATCCCTCCAGACCGAACAATCCTCTCAAGAACCAAAAAGCAGAAGGAAACAAAAAGAGAGAAAACAGCGCCTTGCTGGAGAAAATGACCCAAAGAGCCTAAGAAATGTTGGGTATCGTTGGATTGAAGGAATTGTTGACCTGAGCGACAGCAAGTCTGAAGAAAGCTCGTGAGAAAGCCTGTCCGGTAATCGACCGTTACGCCATGCGTGTGAATCAAGCAAGGGTATCTCTGCGCATAGATGAAAGCATGTTAGGAAAGAAATGGTCCTGTGCGCCTGGTGCGTTGTTGAAAGTGTGCTGTTGTGTGTGTTCTTGCTGGTTTCGGTAGTGAGATGTTGTTGTGGAGTATTATGTTGACGTAGTGTGAACTTGATGTGAATTTGTCGAGTGTGGTGGAATGAGGTTGTTGTTGAAGAGCCCGATGGTTGATGGATGTTGCCGAGAGATCCTCGAGGAGATATGATCAAAGGTTGTAGTATGGCGATGAGCATCGAGTCCATTCAGAGACAGAAAGTCCAAGGAAACGTCTCCTCAACGACTCGCCCTCAAAACATCCTCACAGTTAGCATCGAACCTCATACTCCAAAGCCTAATCCCCGTCGTCAACTTTTCCGTCCTCTCCAACTCCCTATCCCTGCCAAAAATAGTCTCGACAAATTCTCTTCCAGAGTTGTTGCCCATGTACAATTTCTCAGTTCCACGATCGCGCTTGGCAGTCTTGAGCATGTGCTTCTCGCACACCTTCAACAGCTTGTTAAACCTTTCCCAAAGCCGTTCTCCACTGTCCAGGAAATCGTCGATGAGTTCGCGGTCATCGCGGCGGCGGATACGTGGTAAGCACTCTTCGGCGCGTTTGATTTTGCCAGCGAGTTGGATCAGGGAGAGCCAGAGGTCACCGGCCATTTCGGTGATGGGGGTTGAGGGGCCGTGGAAGGCGACTGTCCAGTCGTAGATCCATTTGCCGAGACTGTTTGCATCGAAGACGCTGCCGAGAAGAAGAATGGGCTCTTCATTAGGATCCCAGTTCTTGAAGTTGTAGCCAGCGGGGATGCCAGCTGCGCGTGCATCGCGGTCGGTGGCGGTGGCGCGTTTGGGCGATGGTTGTGAATGTTGTTGTTGGCGAGGCACATCCCTCGGTACCGATTGTCTTGGAGTCGAGTAGGAAGCTGCTCTCTGTTTTCGCGGCTGGGGTTCTGGCCGAGGCTGAGGGTCGATTGGTAGTGCTGATANGTGAGGGTGTTCATCAGCCTCGGAGTACTGCGGCGGTGGCGTGTGCTTGCGTGGGTCGCGCGAGTATGCCGGCGGGATATCGTCTTTAGTCACGTAGGCGTAGTAGCGGCCGTCCGCGTAGACATACGTCGTCGATGCGCGTCTTGCGCCGGACTCTGTCTTCCCTTGGCGAGGGTATCGTTCTCTCGAACTTACATGTTCAGACTTGCGCGGACACCCGGAGTAGCCATATGCGTCGGGATAGTAGTAAGATGTCGTCTTGGCCGAAGGATAAGAGTAGTCCTGCGTCGCTCGTCGAGTATGCTTGGGTGTGGAGGTCTTTGGTGGAGATGTCGTGTAATATCGTGGTGAATAATATCCATAGCCAGGCGGCGGTGGTGTCGTAGAAGATGTGTGGTACTCGTAACCCATGTTGCAATGAGGCGATCCAGCATAGTATGATGAGTAAGGTGGATACATGTCGAAGTGGAAAAAGAGAAGAAAAAAAGGAAGAAATAAAAGAGATATCAAAGTGTCGGCCAGGGATGATCAATCAATGTCGAATCTTATAGTCGACCGTCGAAGCCAGATGCCTCTTCTGCTGCTGCTTCTGAACTCGAACGTTGCCTTTGTTCTTGTGCACCCAACATTTGGCTTCTTGCAAGGTTTAGGAGAGCAGAAGCTGGGACGGTTATTTCCAAGATAGAGAGTCCCTCGGCAGACGCGGGTCGTTATTGTCGCGTCGCAAAGGATTAAGATGAACGGGCAGGGATTGGCTGACGTTGCAAGCAGAAAAGCAGGAAATAAGCAACCGGGTTCGGGTAAAAAGAAGGACGAGTTCTGTCGATGAGAGAGAAAGATGGCTGGGATGCAGGCCTCACCCAGCACAAAGCACACGAAGATGTTGCGTGAACCGTTCCTCAATCTCGCGAGGAGCGCGAATTTGTTGTGGCTGGAGAAAAATCGTCTGTGCGGGTGCCTCTTCCGTTCGCGATTTCATCAAACTTGATAGCCAAAGATATGCCTTTTGCTTTGTTTTCTCCTGTGACCGAAATAATGGACAGCGTGTTTTTTCCTGGGTAGATGCAGTCGACGAGTAAGATAAAAGGGGGCTGTGATCGACTCTTGTCTCTTAGCTGCTTGCCGAGTGGGAAACCTCGCGCATAAAGATGAGAACAGGACCCGGCAACGTGCATCGCAGCCCTCTCAGCCCAACTAGAGCATGCAGCAGCGAGAATCTGCCCAACCCTTGCACGTTGCTCCTTTATTACTCCTCCCATCCTAATCATGCAGCATGCGTCAGCTTAGTCCCATCCTTGCGGCACCCCCGTCATCTTTCTTGATCCTGCCGAGATATACGTGTGCTGAGCAAAATAGCACCGTTCCAATAACTGCTTACAGGGCTTCCGGTAGGTCGGGTTTGTGATGAGTGAGGTACCACCCAACTCAAATCCAACAAGCGAATCATCCTTGCCTTCCAATAGATGTCCAGAATCTACTATGCTGCCTGGAACCATTTCCTACGAATCATTTCGCAGCAGAGACAGAAGAGAAAAAGCATCAAATGACCCCCACGCGCGGGTGGCCGCAACAAGTTTCGCTGTCTTTGCTGCCCAGAAACAAGCGAAACAGAAGAAGACTGGAGGTAAAACTCGCGCGTGGCGTGCAGTTGATGAAAGGATATCATGCAGCGACGCCACAAAGACAGTTGGTGACAGCCCAATATGGCCGCCAACGCATTTTACTCCCGTGCCATGGCCAAAGAAAACTATTGCTGCCCTTGGCCTTTGCCAATTCGCATGCCTACTTGCTTCTTTGGTAGGCGTTCATGCGCAATCCCCCAACCGAAAGATCTGGCCTCAGCCAAAATTAAATCCTGGTATAATCTCACTAGGCTCTCCTATTTTCCATTTCTTCTCCACTTGTCAAAGCACACCCATTCTATGACATGAGGTTCTTTCCCGGGGGCGGAAGGGTCAACGGTGCTGTCAAAACGTGCACCAGCCCTCTTGTTTCCGCCTCCGGAGTTTCACCTTTGTTTAGACCTCTCTCGCTGTCGTAGTGCGACTAACTCTACCTACATTTCTGAACTAGATTGTGGCCAGAAACTCCTTGGTGTTGACCGCTCATCTCTCGTCGCTACGCCGCCAACAACAACAACAACAACAACAACAACTCTGCTTTGCCCAACCCAACAGGCAAAGAGTGCACGCGACTGGTCAAGTCTCAAAGTCGGGCAGCAAGAAGAAGAGCTCTCCTCTCTACTAGACCCGTTGTTTGTGCATACGGTACACAGCACATACCTAGCACATCACACCTCACCGGCGCGTGGGGATTGAAGAACAGAAGCGCCCAGAATGACCGTTGATTGGATGGCCGGTATGATCGGTTCCGACTTCCCCTGACCATGCCATTGGGATCCCGCTACTATCGCGTGCCGTGATTGGCGTTGTGCATTCAGGGCTGCATGAGACCAGGGTATGCTCGGCTATCGTATCTCGCTTCCCACCACGAGATATGCGTCCTTGCCCAAAAGAAATTTGGAGGACAGTCTAGATATCAAGTGTTTGTTTGCCAACACTTCCTTCCTACTCACCGCCGCCAACGATGCTCTTCCCAAGAGTCGGTGAAGAAAGGTTGGCCATGCCTCAACACGAGGTCGAGACAAAAGGCAAACAAGACTTGAAAATGGCATCGTTGGGTGAACTTCCAGAGATGCAGAGTTTGTGAGATATCGTCAATCCTGTCGTACGGTCGTATGCATGCGTCATGGTCTGAGGTTAATGCCGCCTCTTCCAGGCCTTTCACAAAAGGGAGAGGGGCCCGGGCGTTTATTTTGGACAGGCAAGGTAGATCCATCAAGTCGCACGGGAGTGAGAACGTCTCTTCTCTTGCTAAGCTTCTTACTGCACGCATGCGTGTATGCATGTTGATCGGAGTCGCAGGACGACAATTGACTGGCGAGTTGAAGGTGAACCAGGAAAAAGAGGGGTCGAGCTGCAGTAAACGTATCTCCAATGCCTTCCGATCTGGTCTCTTCCAGACGGTCCCAATAGACTGGATGCTCAAATTCTCAAGATTACGCAAACGAACAGCTGAGGAGGCGTGGTATGTTGCAGAATCGAGCAACACCACGTTCGATAGTCACTCAGCGGGCAAGCCTCGTGATGGCCATTGAGAGAGTCACAGGAATGAGATGCATGTGGGAAGGATTGACCGAGACGCGTGGTCAAGTCGCACAAAGCCCATCGCTAGTGTAGGGACAAAATGGATGTGCTGATCATTCTTGGAGAACGGCTTCTGCTCCAGGTCGAAACAAGGGACTTTGTGGGATTTCCTGTCTGCAAGAAACATGACCAGTCGGCGAAATTGATCAACTGCAGATAACGGGTAGCAAACGTTTCAGATGCAGAATGACATGCATCTCGACTGATGCCTCGATCCTACACGACGGCCATTGGCTTTCGAGGCAAGTGGTCCTGAAACAGGATGCAAGACAGGACTTCCTATCTCGTCCTTGCATGTAAAATGGGAGGCACCGCTTTTGACATGTCGCTTGTCATGTAGAGAGACTCCTTTGAGCAATTGAGAAGACAGTAATATTCCAAACGGGTATACGCATAAGTAGGTCATTTCATCATGAGTCGTCAAATCTCGTCACAGTTTTGTTCTCCCCTCATCAGTTGTGCGCCGCACTGGCATACGCGGGTTGATCCTTGAGGGATCGCTGGGACCTTGATCGGCCTGGTTCGTGACAGAGACAGAGTTTAATTGAACAGACTGCAGGCGAGCGTTTGTCAACCAGCCGACCTGTCGCATGAGAGCGCTAAGCTGGGCGCCCTGGTAGGCCAATTCGTCCTTGAGGCGCATGTTCTCATTCAGCAGCATCATGCTGAGCCTGGTGTCGACCTCATGGATGGTGTTGGCTTGTCGCGAGACTTCTTCGCGCAGGTTCTCGTGCAGAGAGAGCAGGTGCTGGGTTGGCGAGGCGTGAGGTTGAAAGTCGGCATAGTCGTGCAGCTCAAAGTCTGCGAGGTTGTTTGGGAAATACGACGGCTCCTCACGCGGGGCAGGGGTTCTCTTTTCTTGCTGCGACATGGTTCTGTAGTCCTGCATGTCTTGTTGTAGGCTTTGCAGCTTCTTCTCAAGCAGCTGGCGAGCTTGATCCTGTTCGTCCTGACGCTGTTGCTGAGCGCTAAGGTAGGGAGTGAGTTTGGCGAGCGAACACATGATGGCGTGGCTAGGCAGGTTCTTGCGCTTGGTGTTGAAAGGGCAACCAAATTGGCGAGCGGGACAGGCAGCGTTCGTCTCTGGACAGTGGTGGGCGAGGTGAGTTTGCTGGTAGCGGTAGGGTATCGAGGCGGCGCAGGACGGGCATGGGATATCGTGGTCGGCACATTCGATCTGCCAGTGCAACTATGAGACTACAGTCAGCCCATGTCAGTGCAGCTGGTCGAGAGCCAACTCACNGTCGAGGTCTTGAACCGTCATGGACTGGCGACAAGCGAGGCAGGATACAGGCTGGTGCACACAATGCGCAGCATCCTTTCGTTGTGTCTTCTGGTCGCAGGCATCATCCGGACAGTCGATCTTGGTGTAGTCGCAGTAGATGTTGACGTGGTCGAGCAGGTGGCCTCGCTTTACCTGCTTGTTGCATCCCTTGGGCTGGTTGGGGCACTTGACGACGAGATCATCCAGGATGTTGAGCAGAAGCTTCGAAGCGGATCCTGAGCCAGTCAATCTTCCAGGGCGGCGACAAGCAGGGCAGGTGCCCGAGTACTGATTCCAGCTGGTCGTGTAGTCGAGGCAATCGCGGCAGAAATGGTGGTCGCAGTCGGCTACGACCACCGGGTCGACAAAGGCGCTCCGACAAATCGGACACATGAGATTGTTGTCGTACGCCGACACATAGTCGAGCGCGCGTATATCCACCTCTCGTTCCTCCATCTTTTTCAAGGCATCCAGACTTGTTCGAGAACAACTAGGAACAAAACACTCGGAACAAGGGAAGGTGCCTGCAGATTGGACCCCGGCTTTTGGCCTCTTCGCCCCGCTTTTGACGCCCGTCTAGCGCTGCCGATCCATTCTTTGCCCGTCATCGTCAACCATCAGGGTGTTCCTCTCAACTGATGCATAATGCATTTCATATTCACAATTAGATGCTGTATGGTTACAGTATGCCACTGAGATATCCTCAAAAACCATGACAACAACTGTCATGAATATCTGCATCGATCAGCTGGCATGAACAATGACCAAGGGTCTTGCTGTGATTCCAAAAGGTTGTTCGTGAGCATTGATAAGGAAGTCATTCTCAGAGATGCCACCTTGTATTGTAGGGAACGACAAACCTTCAACATGTTGGCATTCGAGTTTTTGGTACCCATCACAGCCATGGAAGAAGTTGTGCATATTGGCCGAACATCGGTAAAATAGGCCTATTACCTATTCATCATCAAGCATCCAAAGAACGAGAAGCGTTCAAGCTCGCCCATCAATCTCAGCACACTTCGCCCTAATACTCCTCTCCCAAACCCTATATGTCTTTCTCCTCTCCCCACTCAACCAGTCTACCGAATCTTGGAACATAGTCCCCAAGCCTGACTTCAATCCCGCACCAGGCCTATCGTTATCTTCTTCCTCAGCTTCTGCATCGGCATCCTCTATTACTGTGTCCATATCCGCATCTTTGTGCACTGGTCGAGGCGCGTGTTTCTCCTTTCTGTGTAAAGGCGTCTTGGCAGGAGGTTTGTTCTTCTTTGGTGTTTGTGCTTGAGGGACGGAAGAGATGGTAGAGGCTTTCACAGTCATGAACCAGGNGAGTTCGAGCCAGCCTTCTATCTTGCTTGCGTGAAGGAAGGTGTCGACGTCGTTTGGTAACAGCGCGTTGGGTCCAAGCGCCGCGATGGCAGAAGAGCGGGCAGTAGCGTAGGTTGTGCCGTCTATCACTGTGTTGCGCAGAGTGAAGGTTGTGACTAGAGAGATTGCTGCGATGAGGGCTGGAAGAGACGATGGTGTGATAGATGAGGTATCTTCGGGTGTTCCGATCTCGTCTGCATCTGTAGATGTTCGTTTTCGCTNTTTGGCCGAAGAACGGGNGGTGGACTTGAGCGTGTCTGGCTTGGTATCGTTCCAACCTCGCAATTGCAGGATAGCAGATAAAGCTGCACAGACGTGCGGCGTGGCTTGTGGTACGTCGAGAGCATCACATACTGATTCAGCTAGAGGTCGTACTTGGTCGGGCAGACTGTCGTCCTTCTCTTGCTCTTGTGCTGACACCTTCTGTCTTTCTTCTTCCGAGTCCTGTATCACAACCTCCTCTTGTGGGGCTTTGATAGCTGACCTTGTCCTCCTTCCAGAGGTTGTGACGCTTCCCGCGCTCTTCGCGACGGAAGCAGGTGTCTTTGATGGTGTGACGCCCGCACTTTTCACACTCTTCGCAGGAGTCTTGGATGGCGTACCTACCGGCGTACCCAATGCACTCCTCCTCCCTCTTCCACTTCCAGGCGTACCCAATGCACTCCTCCTCCCTCTTCCACTTCCAGGCGTGTCCATCGCTCCTACATCTTTGAGTCTATTCGTCCTCGGTGTAGCAGGCTCTTTCAACGCCGCATCCAAATATCCATAGAGCTNTTTGTAGATCCTTGGGGCGACGGGCGGCCTGGCAACAATTTTGTCGATATCCAGACGATTCTTCAGTCGCTCGACAGCAATGTGTGCGCAGGCATATGTTCTTCCAATCTCTTCTTCTGGTTTGAGTGACGAGGCTTTGTTCCGTGATTGGGCGAGGAGGGAAGTTGAGAGATCGATCAGCTCTTGTGGTAGGGAATTGAGAGTTGGCACGAGTGTGATGAGCGCTTGCTCTATTGGTGTCGGCATGTCGAATGTCTCAAATCTAGTTGAAGACGACGGGATGATGTTTATGCAAAGGAATCCTGGACAACATTCGGGCTCTCGAGCTGGGGAGACGCGCAGAAAGGGCCAAGGCACGTCACGGTCACGTGTCGTCGTGGTTCTAATCATCTTTCCATATTCGGTCACTTCTATCTCTTCACATGGGAGCGCGATGTAAGTGAAGGTTTGCTATGTCTGTCAACCAGACAATGAGAATCATGAGTTGAAGCCTCCAACTTGCCAGAATAATCTATACAGCCAATAAAACAGAACCACTTTTAACGCTTGCCAGCAGCGAGCATCTCCTTTCTTCTCAACTTGTCCGCCGTTCTTTGCAGTGATGTTCTCATGTCTCCCTTCTTGAAGTCCTCAATGTTGTAGTACTTGGGTGCAATGTCCAGCAACCACTCAGGACGGACCGAAGTCACTGTACGAATGTAGTTCTTTGTCGTAAGAACAAATTCGTTGTACAGAACCCACTCGCTGTCAGTGCCCAACACTGTTGAGGNGTGCAACAAGACAGTCTGCTCATCCTTGACTGTGATATACTGCTTCTTGCCAGAATCCTGCTTGGCGCACTGCATGAAGTACCCACAAACCAGAGCCTTGCGGATGTTCTCGTAGTACTTCTTGTCCTCGAAGGGTGTCGACATGAGCTCGATCTCGTTGCGCTCCATGATTCTCTTGAGTTGCATGCGGACGTTGTCAGCCTGCTGCAGAGCACGGTATGACAAGAAGTGATCATGGCACCACTGCTTGGGGTTCTCTTGTGCTGCTGGTGACTTGAAGGCGTGGTAGACGTTGAGAATGGTAAGATGGTCACCGTCAGGGTGTGCAAACAGGTCCTTCATCTCGTCGGCACGCTTGCGAGCGCTGTTTGGTCGTACAAAAACGTTCGGTACTGAGAGAAGGGCTGTGAGGGAAAGAATTTCGTTGGAGCAGTAGAACTCGGGGGATGAGATGAGCATGACTGCAAGAGCAGGGTCGAGAGGGAACTCGGAAGCCATACGTCCAAGCTCTGTCAGCTCACCCTCATCGTCGAGACAGGCAAGGTAGTTGAGCTCTTCCAAGGCACGCATGAGGGTCTCGGGGGCGGGAGGGTCCATAAGATCAAAGTGTACCAAGTCGTCGACACCAAGCTTCTTCAACTCCAAGACTGTTGATGACAAGTTCGAGCGCAAGACTTCGGGGTATGATTGGTCGATAAGCTCTTTCTTGAAAGCGGCCTCAGTGTACAGGCGGAAAGCCTTTCCAGGCTTGGTACGTCCAGCACGACCAGCACGCTGTTGGGCAGAAGCCTTGGAGATGGGCGAAACCAACAAAGACTCGACTCTGATTCTAGGGTTGTAGACCTTTTGCTTGCTGAATCCAGGATCAATAACGTAGACGATACCGTCGATGGTGAGCGAAGTTTCGGCGATGTTGGTTGAGATGATGACCTTGCGACCAGGGCGACCACCAGCGCGAAAGGGACCAGGGGCAGGGTCGAAGATGCGCTGTTGTTGGGCCGGAGGCAGAGAACCGTACAGAGGGTAGACCTTCAATGGACCAGCATCTGCTTCTCTAATCATCTCGTCTGACTCAAGACTGATCTTTCTGCATGCATCCTCAATCTCCTCCTCACCAGTCAAGAAGAGGAGAATATCGCCCTCGGGCTCGGTAGCGTGAATCTGGAGAACGGTGCGGATGGCGGCCTCGACGTAATCTCTCTCGGGTTCGGCAGTGTAGAAGATCTCGACAGGGTGGGTACGACCAGGAACGGCAAGAAGAGGAGCGTCGTTGAAGTACTTCTGGAACTTCTCAGCATCGAGAGTGGCGGACATGATGATGATCTTCAAGTCAGGTCTACGCTGAGCGACCTCCTTGAGAAGACCCATGAGGATATCGGTGGCAAGAGTACGCTCGTGAGCCTCGTCGAGAATGATGGTGCTGTAGCGGCTGAGATTGTGGTCGTTCATGGCTTCGCGCAAAAGCATACCATCAGTCATGTACTTGAGGATGGTGTTTTGCGAAGTCATGTCCTCGAAACGAATGCTGTAACCGACTTCCTGGCCGAGTGTGACATCCATCTCTTGAGCGACACGCTGGGCGACCGACATGGCAGCCACACGACGAGGCTGCGTACAGGCGACCATCTTGCCCTGCTGGTGTGGGAGATCATCGTAGAGGACGAATTGGGGGATTTGCGTCGTCTTTCCCGAACCAGTTTCTCCGACGAAGACGAGGATCTGGGTTTGCTGGAACATGTGGAGGAACTCATTTCTNNACGCGCCTAGTCAGCAAGTGGCGCACATGCCTGCACAAAGATAGACACACCTTTGGGCGTGGACAGGCAGGTTTCTGCGAGTCTTCAGGATACCAAAGTAGCGCTCGGAGAGGTTGTTGCCGTTGAAAGGGTTGGAGGGACCATCCTCGGCCTTTGCTGCTTGCTGGGCGGTAGTCGTGTGGCGCTTGAAGTGGGTAAGGCCATCGGTCGCGCTTCCATTTGATCTTCCGTTCGAGTAGCCGTTGTTGTCTCCGTGGTTCATGTGGGCCAGGTAAGGGTTGGAGGCGGGATCAGATTCCATCTTTTGGCGCTTTGCGCGCGACTCGTCGCCGGATCTTCTGTCAGACATCTTGACGTTTGGTGTGTGATATGTGTCCGATCTTGAGATGCCGCTGAGATTTGTTGAGAAGTGGCTGGACAATGGGCGCGACAGGAGCAAGAAAGAGGATGTCGTCGAAAAGTCCAGAAAGACTCTTGAGTTGGTTCAGAGAGTCGCCGCTTTGGTCCAAAAAAGTCCCTGCAACTCCATCATCATCTCGGTCTTGGCGTTTCCGCCCTCCGCTCCACTCTCTTTCTTTTGCTTCTCTCTGATGATCATATATTCCGCTGTTACACCATGATAGATCATTCGATCGACTTGTATTGCCCACTCGCATCCTCCCCATGTACTAAAGCATGTAACGCGTATAGTTATAGAATTTCACAATAGTCTTATGAAGCAGGGCAGCTTCCACGGAGAGATAAATCTTCAGTAGCTCTCTGTGGCTGTCCCTTCAATATTGGAAGACACTGTGCCTTTCTATAGTCCAAAAATACCTGTATGTTATAGTGGGAGCAGGCAAAGGTTACAGACTTTTGAACAGGGGGAGGATGTACTACTTGCTGCGGTCATACCAGAATAGAAGTACGCAAGAGTTCGTGGCGCATCACTCGCAATCGTTCGCAACAACACACAGCCACCTGTGCCCCTCCATCCTTCGCGCCTCCGCCTCGTATAACTCCATCCCACCTCCGTCGTCATCAACCTCTGTTTGACCTCTTCCTAAACACAACATTAACATGGCGAACACGAAATTGTTACTATTCCTCTGTTTGGTCGCAGTCTTACTCTTTGCAACTCCTACACATGCATTCGGCGCCGGAAACATTGCTTCCATCTCAAAGGTTGAGGGCAAGAACTGGCGTCATGGCGATATCGAAGATATGCTCAAGACGGTTGACTGCCTCAAGAAGCACAAATGGACATCGATGATGATCAAGGTAGGTTTGATAATTGTAGTACCAAAACTCTTCACATATTGATGACCATAATCTGCANNGCGTGTCTACTTTGGAAACTGGCTTCGTGATTACAGTCAAGCTGTCGACGTCGGCACTCTCAGGGGTGTCCCTGCCAGCACCATTCGCATTCTTGTCTGGGTTCTTGCTTTCATGAGCTTTGGCTATGCCACTGGTGAATTTGAAGTCACGGATGAACGCCTCGGTGTCTATCGTCCTGAAGAACACATTGACAATCCCAAGGTAGGTCAACCGACACTGACCAGTACGTTGCTCGGAATGCTAACATAGGTGCTCATGGCTCAGGACTATGCCGACAACGTTGATGCTAGGCAGTATGACCAACGTCTCCGTGGTCCTGTCCAACAAGAGGAACTCGCAATTGATCCCGAGACTGGAATGAAGAACTACATTGCTAATGAACGAGGAGGCTGGGCCACTTCTTCAGGCTACGTCAGATACAGCTTCAAGAGAGCCATCCACTTTGGACGTTTGTACACTCATGGCAACAACAAGGGCGACGAGAAAGACTTGTGCGAAGCACTTCGCTGTCTCGGTCAAGCCCTGCATTGTATGGAAGACTTCGGAGCTCATACTAACTATACCGAGCTTGCTCTTCGCGAGCTTGGACACAACAATATCTTCCCTCATGTCGGCGCTAACACTGAAATCAACCTCCGTGGTAAGCGAGTCTTCCCTCTGGTTACTGGAACCTTCGGTGGAGTTGATTTCATGCATTCGGTTCTTGGAGAGGCCACCGATCATGTCACCCAGAGTGAGGTTGATGAGATGCAAAGTGCACTGAACAACGCATCGGCTGAAGGAAAGCGCTCAGGATCTGGCCCGTCAGGCGAAGTCTCCGGTCTGGTCAACTTGTTATCAAAGGTACCTGGCACAAGTTCTCTATGCCAGGAAGCTGTCCGTCTGCAATCCGAATCTGATCAGTACGCTGCTCAGAACGCCGGTGCTGGTGCTCGTGGCTTTGATGATGGCGGCTACAGTCAGGACCGTGCCTGGAACCCGGTTGCCTCTGCCAACAACACTGCCGACCCCCAGGCAATCATCGCCAAAATCTATCCCATTCTTGTCTTCCGTGACAATGTTGTTCGTAGCATCAGTAACATCGTTTCCAAGATCCCTGGTCTGGAGAGTCTGATTGAAAAGATCACCGAGAAGGTCACATTGACTGTTATGGGCCTGCTTGCGCCTTACATCACTCCTCTGATTGCCGCTGCTTCGAACAGTCTCAAGCAGGGTAGCAGCAGTGTTGTCGACGCCAGTGGCAAGCATCAGTACGAAGTTTGGACCGACCCTTCCAGTACTGATCCTACCCACTCTCTGCTCTCCAAGGACCATTTCAGCAACATTCTCAACGAACCAGCTGGTAAGGTTGCTGCTTGTATCCTGCAATATGTCGCACCTCGCGTCATCTATGCTTTCGACCATCCTGATGTGCCCGAGGACGAGGTTCTCAACGATGTCCTTCGCGCCTTCCACCACCCTGCAATCCGCGATCACCACTGCGAGATCCAAAAGAGCATGTTTGCAGTTGTCGAGAACTGGGCTCGTTCCCGTCCAGGCGGCGGCCACGATCTTGACAGACTTCTCAGCTCCGAAAGTGTAAAAGCTGGACACAACCACACCGGCGGTGCAAACCCTCATCTACACTCGCACGGCGGGCCTGGAGATATGCAAAATGTCTTCGGCATGGGTCACCCTCAACGTGGCATGGACGCCTCTGGTACACCTGATCATTCGGCTTACAGCCAACCATCACAACCCGGCTGGGGAGCTCCTTTACCTGCTGGATACAATCAGCAGTATCAACAACCTTACCAGCCTCCTGCTCCTGCAGGCTTCGCCAACAATGACCCATACGCTTATCCTAGTGCTTATCAGCAGGGCTATGAGATTCCTTACGGTGGTGGTGCACCTCCTCCCGGACCTCCTCAGCAGTTTGGCGGTCAGTATGATGCCCCGCCGCATGGGCAGTATGGTGGCTATGACCAACACCACGGACACGGTCAAGGTCCTCCACCTGGTCAAGGACACTCGTCTGGCTATTATCAAGGGGGAGGCTATTGAGGTCTACAATGAATGCTAGACACTGATGATTGGCAGAAGGACTTTAAACGTCGTATTGGACTTTAGTAATGACTAAACATTCACCCCTCCGTTCACTTTTCCAGCTTCTATGGCCAAGACAGTCTACGAGAACAAGAGAGCTGTAATAGGTAGAGTACTTCAGTTGGCTATCTGAAGTCTTCTCATGAGTTTGATGCAATTGTGGTCGATCCTTCTCTCGCATCAACGCACGTGACAGGTGGGGTTGAAGCATCGCACCTGCCCATCTCATCCCCTGTCCAACAATGCTCTCCAGTCTGAACACAACAACTTTATGAAGTTGACTCTCCATCGACAGAGATTGGATGGTTCGACTACGGAGCTTCGTGCACGTCAACCGTCCTGGATCCTGGCATAGACGTTTCGAAGTCTACGCGTGCGGATCCCTTTCATGAGGCGCAACACTCGTACCATCAGGGTCACAACATTGCTCTGCAGCTTCAGTTATCCATCCGGTCTTCTTATGTCTTAGGCCTCCACACTCCGAACGATGACGAGAGCCTGATCCCATGACACATGAGCCTGAAACTCCGCATTGACATCTTTTGGCCCCGCGCGATGTGGGCATTTACTCAATGAGGTTCGCGACATCGGACGTTTCCTATACCTCAGGCTACCTTTCACGTTTCATATCTGAGGCTCCGCGGGATGGTTCTTTCTCTCTGCGCACCTCAATACCACGCATTGTTATTCGTCGTCTCTGCTTGACACTCGTAACTTCCTCGGAGACTTGCCACGTTCTGACTCTGTAAGTTCTCATGTCAAACTCGAGGATGATCACTGTGCTACGATCACGATTGTTACGCCTGGAGCTTGAATCGGAAGCAGCAGAGTAGTACAATCTAAGGCTTCATTTAGAGGAGTTCTACGATATCAAGCTTCTTGTCATATGCTTGATCACAAGGAGGTATCCATGATGTTGCCTCGTGTAGTTCATGTCGAGTATACAGTGGTCGCGGTCAAGAACAGGTTTCGATGCTGTTGACATTCAAGAAAACTGTGTCAAGGCCAGTGTCCTCGTTGCAGTTACTTCGCCACATTCTCAAACATTACCACGACTCAATATCGTTCGACATCTGTCAGTGAACGTCAATGCCTGATGCTATGTCGCGCATGTAACCAGGCAACCAGTAAGACTCGAGGTCATGGGCGATGTTGTTGCTTGCTACGCTCTCAAACAGCTTCCATTCTCGGATCAACCTCGCTCACAACATCTTAGTCCTTGCCATTCTTCCGCATAAATACCACGTTGTCGTCCTCCAAAGTCATCTTCTCATCCACGATCAATCACTCGCCCATCGACGACAACGATCAATCGACCAACACATCACAACCTAACGACCTCAACTACTTTTATCTCTTCCAACTTCTCTTCCAAACCCAACTCAACTCAAATCGTACGACAGCACAGATCACAATCACTATCAACTGTCCGCTTACTCATATTCCAGATCATCATGAAGTTCGCTCTCGCCCTCTGCGCTGCTGCCGCTGTCTCCGTCTCAGCCGTCCCTATCGCCGAAGCAGGTCTTGGCAGTGGACTCGGTGGTGCCCTCAGCGGCATTGGAAATGGTGCTGGAAATGGCGTCTCTAGTGTCGGCAATGGAGCAGGCAACGGTGTTTCTGGAATTGGACAGGGTGCAGGCTCTGGTGTTTCGGGTGTAGGCCAAGGTGCCGGTTCTGGAGTCTCTGGCGTTGGTCAGGGAGCTGGTTCCGGTGTCTCGAAGCGTGGTATCGGTAGCGGAGCTGGCTCAGGTGTGTCCGGTATTGGCCAGGGAGCAGGTTCGGGTGTTTCTGGTGTTGGTCAGGGAGCAGGCTCAGGTGTCTCTGGCATCGGGCAGGGCACCGGCTCAGGCGTCTCTGGAATCGGCCAAGGCACAGGAAGCGGTGTTGCAGGCATCGGCGGCGGTCTAGGCGGTGCCCTCAGCAGACGCACCAAGCGCGGCTTGGGCAGCGGTTTTGGAAGCAGCGTCAATGGTATCGGGCAAGGCTCAGGAAGCGGCATCGGTGGTGTTGGACTTGGAGCCGGTAATGGAGTTTCTGGAGCTGGCCAAGGTGCTGGAAGTGCAGCTGGCAATGTTGGTGGTGGTCTCGGTGCTGGCATCGCTTAGAAATGTTCGCCAGGAACATTTCTCTTCTCGTATTTCTTTCGTTTCCTTGTTGTTATTGTTTTTGCATTTGATTGCATTGAGTTTCTCTAAAATCTTCTATTCATCGTTGGCCAACACTTTATCTTCTACCTCTTGTGCCCTTGACTGGAGAGAACGCCCACAAGGAAAAGCAGACAGCTGAATCATATCACAAGAAAGATTCGAGGTATGATAGAACCACCAACAACAAAGAAGGAAAGAGGAATTGCTGTTTCCTACAGAGGTTCTACCTGGAACTATCGCTCACCACCCGAAGCAACATTTACAACACCTCTCTGCAATTCCTCCGTTCGCAAGTCCTTTGCATCCAGAACAGCATACTATCGAACTACAGAGCGGGATCTGGGGCGTTTCTTCGGTATCGGCGGCCTCTGCATCATTGTCGAGTTCGTCGCTGATCTGAACTTGCTCGTGCTGCTCGACAGGCCGGATGACTATGGTTGGCACGCCATTCATGTCTCATACTTGACCAGAATTTATTTTGATAGTATACAAACACTACACACATTGAATATATAGGCAGGAAGTGAAGCATTGCTGTGTTGCTCTATGGAAATCCAAAGAATGTGAAAAGAGATACCTGTATCTTCATTCGATCCTTTGTTCGAGTCCCCTGGCCAGCAGTTCTTTCTGCGGATTAGTGAAGATGTCGCTGCACATCGATGGCCAAGTTTCGACAAGGGATTGTTGTCAAGAAATATCGCCAATGACAGAGGTAGAGATCTATCTGTTGTTCGGCTACCCTAATGGCTACTTCAACTCGGCGCCTAAGGCATTCATCCACATCTGCTCATGTTTCAGTGTCGCGCAACTAGCAGGGTCAAGATACGTAGTCAGAGCATCGGTCATCTCAGGGCGTCATGTTGGCTTTTCGGGTCTGACAAGAGGCAGAGGAATGATGGAACTCGGAGAGAGTATGCTGGTCTCCTGTTTGCATAGATCACGCAGACAAGCCTACCTCTTTGGGTCATCTGCTCGACGCGAGCGTGCTTCGTTGGGGCGAGGGTGACGAAGCAAGTTCAAGCACACTTGTTGTTGTTGTTGTTGTTGTTGTTGTAGTAGGCGAGGGTGGTGCGGTGGAAGCGGTCAAGCATACGTACCCTATGTACAGCTTCATGGACCTGTACGGTCAGTATACAAGCACAGAGAGAGAGAGAGTCCAAGAGAGAAACCATTGCTGAAGAAAAGCCAAACGTGGTATTCATTACCAAAAGAACTCGCTAGGAACGCTCGAGGAATATGCAAGAAGAATGCAAGAAGAATGCAAGAAGAATGCAAAAAGACATCGCCTATTCCAAGCATGTCTTGCCAAACTGAGCAAAACAGCGTGCGCTGTTCAACGTATTGTCCGTATGACCCATGGCCTTGCCAACTTCATGGTCAAAGTCAACACCTGCATCTCCAGCTCTGACTTCACTGGCACCGCCCTCAGCAGGGAAATAAGGATCAAAGACCTCAGGGTTGACAGAGATACATTTGAGCACTTTGTCTTGACAGGCGTGCATGAGCATCAGATCGAAAGCGCCGCCTTTGCCGAGGGAAGCGTGGGCGAGGAGGTTGCGGGCGCCTTGGTAGGAGACTGCGTAGGCGAATGTGCAGACGGGGTTGATGGAGTAGTGGACGATGCGTTGGCCATCCTTGACGACATCCTTCAGTCTTGGATTCAAGCCACGGTACTTGTCAACCGGTGCAGTCGTGTTGTCTGCAAAAGTGATGATTTTGCCTTCATCCTTGAAGGGCGGTGGATCACTGCAATGGCCCATCCACATGATATCCCAATTCCTTCCATACGGCTCTGTATCCCCCTTCTTCGCCTTCGTCAACTCCCTGACTGCTTTTGCGATTGGCGGTGTTTGTTTGCGAATTTCTACATCCCAGTCCATGTCGTCTTCGAGGATCAGGGCGGACCNCCAGTTGTTCTGGATGACGAATTTGAGGAGGTCGAGGTGGCCGAGCCAGGCCATTGCTGCGCCGTGGGCTTCGACGGGGCCAAATTCTTGGAAGGCTTTGATGAAGGGTTCGCTCCATTTGGGTTGCTGGGGTACGGTTACGGTGATGCCGGCGGCTTTGGCTGCGGCGTGCAGGCCTTCGACCCGCCATTTGGTGCCTTGGGACAGTGCGAGGATTGCTTGGAACTAAATCTCTTGTCAGCTACGCATGTTCCCTAGAGTCGCAAGTCACGGCGGAAGTCTTACACCTAGTGTCGAGTTTGCAGCCGAGTAGTCTGGCACGACAGGAGCGGTAGTAGGGGCGGCATCATCCTTGAACTCGGCGACATCCTCCAGCTTGGTGTCCTGGTAGTTGGTATCCGGTGAAGAGGATTGAGGACCACGCCATGCACTAATCTCCTCGCGCTTCCATTGTGCGACAATAAGCAGAACAAGCACCAAAGCGATGATGGATGTGATAACCGCACCGCGCGCATTAATTCGTAACATCGTTATATGCGACCGCGCGACTGGGTGATCTAGTTGTTGCAGAGAAGGAAAGAAAGCGCAACGAGAACAAACACCTACATGTCTGATTTGTTTGCTAACCCGCCATGCGCCATAGCCTTACCGCGGGCATCCTTAGCGCTTCTATTATAGGGGGGATCCACTTCTCAACGCAAAGAACGATTCGAGCAAACATCAGCAGGATTTCTGCAAAGCGAAGGAATGGAACAAAGGCTGGGCGTGGGAATAAGACCGAGGGAGGCGCCTCGGTTTTTGACAGGAGCCAATGACGTTGTGTCCCGCGTGCCCTGCGTGAATAGGATACTTACAGCAGATCAACCTCGCGCTTAAGGGAGCTCTAGAACATGACAATATGTTGTTCGTGGAATGCCATATCAGCAAGTTCTCCTCTGTATCACCACCGTCGTGGCAGTACAACAATCATTCGCAAGTCAGATGTTGGAACCTCAGCAGAGTTCAGCCACGCGAGCCGCAACGGAAATGAGTTTCTACATCTCTCTTGGCAATGGAAGCAACTCCGACGCGTCCTCTTTCCTTGCTCTCCAGATGTCAACTCTAGAGATGCTGTATGCGTATACAGATACGGCAAGAACGGATTATAGGGATCCAGATTGTAATTATGGTTTCAGAATCATTCAAACCACCATAATCACACCTCGGCCACACGACCGAGATCCTTCTTCCTCGGGGAAGCCTCCCGAAAGAAGGATGCACACTACAATCACCAGGCAGTAGGATACCCAACGCTCAACCACACATATATAACCAAGCAGCCTTGCTCAATTGATCTGTCTGTTACATTTTCACAATTTCATCGTTTTGTATACGCACTATTGCTTATAACATTCTTTGATCATACAAGTTTCTGCATACTATTACCCAAACTTAATAAACCACCTACCATCAAAAATGCCAGCCCANAAAGTCCTCATCTCAGGCGCTGGAATAGCAGGCTCGGTGACTGCATACTTCCTCGGCCGCGCTGATTTCTCCGTCACAGTGCTCGAACGCAATCCCGCCTTACGTACCGCAGGCCAAGGAATAGACATGGAAGGCCCCGCCATTCCGATAATACAAAAGATGGGCGTGGAAGAACAGATNCAACAAAAGACCACTAGAGAAAAAGGTGTTGCGTTTGTAGATGAAAGCAATACACCTTTTGCGACTTTTGACGTTGGTGACAAGGGGACTGATATAGGTAAGGCGGTTCTCGGCTTGTGGGCAAGTATGGTCAAGGCTTGCTGACAAGAGGCAACAGGATTTACTTCCGCCATCGAAATCATGCGAGGCGATCTCTGTAACATCTTCTATACAGCCGCAATCGCGTTTTCCAACGTCAAATTCATATTCGATACCAGCATAAGCTCTCTCCAGCAAACCGACTCTTCGGTCACCGTAACCAACTGTGCAGGAGTACAAGAAACCTACGACATACTCATCGCAGCCGACGGTTTCCGCTCAAAAACCCGGCAACTCATCCTCGAGACCAGCGACTCGGAAGCCTTCATCCAATCTCAAAACTGTTGGGTCGCTTACTTTTCCATCCCTCGCGAACCTCAAGATTATCCACGGTCGCGCGGGTATAATGCCGTGGGAGGACGCTTCATCATGATAAGGCCAAAAGACGATCAAGTGAGTTCTGGATACTTGGTCGTAAGCAAAGATGAGCCATCCCTACGTAAAGTGCAGAGAAAGGGCATGGCAGAGCAAAAAGCAGCATTGGCGGGACTGTTTGCAGATGCTGGATGGGAAGCCATGAGGGTGATTGCAGGAATGAAAGACACCGACGATTTCTACTTGCAGGATGTTGCAAAGATCCAGTTGGGTGGAAGGGGATGGTCGAAAGGGAGATGTGCCATGGTGGGCGACGCTGCGTATTGCTCTTTTACAGGCACTGGAACCACGCTTGCGATTCTGGGTGGTTATATGCTTGCTGGGGAAATCTTGCAGTCCCCAGATCAGCCAGAGGTTGCATTCAAAGCCTATGAGGATAAGTTGGCTGGTTATGTTAAGAAGGCGCAGAGTGCTCCGACAGGAGGCCCTCAATTGTTTGTTCCACAGACGAGGCTTGGGGTTTGGATGATCCGGACTCTGTTCTGGCTTGTTTACTGGAGTGGCATTACTCGTTGGATTGGCGGATACAAAATGCTCAAGTTCGACTTGCCAGAGTATCCTTTCGATCGCAAGTTTGGATAGGTAGTGCCCAACAGCGTTTTCGCCATCGGCTTCCCATTGTTGATATCAAGACATAGAAGTTTGATTCGTCATGTTCCTTGTGTATTTGATGGCATTCCTAGTGGCGTCGGATGTAGCAGATCTGACCTGACCCTTCTCGAGGTCAAGGAGAGCGTTGATTGTGATGCTTTTTGGCACAGACATGGACTCCTTCAACGACTCGGGAGTCATGCCGCTCTCCAACAGGCCAGCTACACTCTTCAAACTCTGTGCCGCCAACGCCATTGCCTGTGAGCGAGGTATACCTTCCGCCACGGCAGCATCCGTGATAGCGTCAGCAGCAATCATGGTGAGAGCATTGCAAGTTGCATGAGTAGCAGTGGCCTCATTCATGAGTTCCTCTGGTAGATAATGGACACTGCCAATCTGCCTGAAGATCCAGTCGCACATGGCCTTTTGCTCATCTCCAGCATGAGGCGTATCGGCAATCATACTCACAGAGTCCAGGTTTTGCGCTCCCATACTTGGTATGACGCGAATGACATGGAATTGGCTTGCTCTGTTGCCCTTGTCATTGAGCACAAATGCCTCTGTGACCTGCTCGCAAGAAGTGCCTGCCAGCAGACTGATGACAAGTTTACCCCGCAGCGACTTGCACAGCGGTATGTTCTCCGAGATGGCTCTGAGCTCTGCAGGGGNGATACCCAACATGACGACATCTGCTCTGTCAACAGCCTGAGACCATGCGTGTAGATGTGTTGCACTTTGAACGCGGTAGGCTTCGTCGCCGAGAGCCTTCTGAACACGGTCGAAAGATTCTTGGAATCTGACACATGCGTAGATTTCCATCCTGAAGTCATCCGAGTTTGCATGTCCGGGACGTATGCTGGTGAGAAGGCCTTTGATGATGGCGGTACCCATGAAACCNNTGGTTCAGCATCAGCCTCGATCATCCAGCCAGAGGACATTGCCACATGACAAACCACAGCCGAGCACGGCAATACTGAGTCTTTCTTGGGGAAAGTCCATCTTATCTTCGAGTCTGCTGAATGAATTGTGACGCGACATAGCGAGCGATGGGAGAAACAGTCACGCGGTGATGTTGAAAGGTGGAAAAGAACAAAGGAGGTAAGTTGGCCGCTTAACCGCCCCACTTCGGAGTCGTCTCCTACTTCGTCATTCTTATACACCACCTCATAAAGATGGTTAGCGCAAGCGCCTGCTATATCACTATCATAACATGAATCCCCAATCGACCTCTCCAACTCAATGATCATTCTTTGTGGTGTCAATGTGCTTTCTCTGCTCAATGTAGATTTGTTCTTGTCTCTTCTGGTCGCGTGCAAGAGACCTCGACTTGATGACCCAGTAGCCTGCACCGCCAGCAGTGAGAATGGAGAGTAGGACTGCATTTTGGCGNNTCTGATATTTTGGTCAGTACTACACAGTGGGAGTGGTGAAGGTTTGGGCATACAATGGGCCATTTGAGCCATGTGGTGAAAACGGGTTTGGCATATTGAGTTGATTGTTTGTCGGAGGATAATGTCACAATAGTGGGAATTGAGAGGAAGATTGCTTTGAGCTCAAGAAACTACACAGATGGTGTCTACAAGCATCGACATGACTGCACATGATCAATTATAGACGTCACGACTCAAGCACTCTCGAGCTCTTCTTTGCCTTTTACGGAAACAATTCCGCAACGAGCCTCATCTTTATAGAACTTGGAGGTATCACTACATCTACCTCTTCAATCGAGAAAACCAGATGCTGCCATACTCGTGAAGCTTGGTAAGCCTGCGAAGAGCAAAAGTGAATGCGGCGGGTGAGATTTGAACTCACGATCTCTGCATCGTCCAATGGCTACAGAACCATTATGTACATAACGGGGTGCACAGCAGTACGAGCTTGTGTTTGCAAGACTTGTTTATGCAGCGTCTTGACCACTAGACCACCGCCGCTATCGTTGATGGATGAAAAATTAGACGTGTTTATAAGGGCTGGCCTGTGTTCAGGTGTTGGCAAGTGCAGATTTCTAGGAAGAAGCAGGTGCGAGCACAGCCAGTCTCAAGCACACCTTGACACGCCGGCAAGACAAGCAAGCTGGAAAGTTCAGGACTCGAGAATAGAATGCTCATTAATTATCGTCAAGTCATGATATGATTAAAAGCCGTAATGGCTACCAGCCTCGGCCTTATTCCTACGGCCTTGAGCCCAAGCATCTTCCAAAGCCTCTTTTTGGGTGGCAGCAGAGTTGACAAGTTGTTGCAAGCTGTGTTTTCCGGNGGCAACAGCTTTGACGGCTCTGTGTTCAACAGCTTGGCCTTGGACACGGAGTTGCTCGTTATTGTTGTACTCTTCCTCCATGTTGAGATGTGTGACACTGGCAAACGCAGCAGCATCTTTGTTGCGACCAAACAATCTTCTACGCTCTCCAGCTGATAAGCCTAGATCGTCGGCAATGGCAGTAAGCGAGTTGGGGTCTGAGTGTACGGGCGCGGCGGCCATTGTCGAGTCGAATGTCTCGGTAGCTGGCACTTCTGGCTCGGCGAGTAAGGGTTGGTAGTCTGCCACAGGGGCGTTCGATAGAGTTGTGTTGTCGTCCTGGGCGACTGAGAACAGGGAAACTTTTGGCTTCGGAGCGGGCGCTTCGAGCGGCTCTGTGGTAGCTTGGGCGACGGGTGATGGGACAGCGGGAATAGTATTGGGCATGATCTTCTTCTTGGGAGCCTTCTTTCTGGCGACAGACAGAGGCTTGAACTTCATAGCGTTGCCCACTGGTTTGACCTCTTTCGGCGTTTCATCCTGGAAGGGTGCTGGTAATGATGTGTCTGCATCGTCCTTGGTGTCCACACTCGTGCTGGCGGGCGCAAAAGCCGAGGGGTCGGGATCCACTCTTTCTCTGCTGAAGGCAGGCTCGGCGCCAGTCTTCAGATTTACACCAGATCCTAGACCTTNTTTGGCGTCGGCGGTGCGTTTGGGAGCGGGCAGGAAGGAGTTGAAGCCGCCGAATTTTCCAGCGGTACGAGCCTTCTTTGCTGGTGGAGCGTCTGCTTCGATATCTGGCTGTATCGTCGGAAGGTCGACCTTGATCTTGCGTGGCGCCGATGGATCGACTAGTTTTTGGAAGTTTCCTTTCTTTGCTGCGGACTTCGCGGTGGCGGGTACAGGGGCGACGTTGGGTGTTTCTGAGCCAGAGCCTTCGCTATCTGAATAGCCTACAAGAGCCATATTGAACAGATGACAAATTTGTATCGATGATCGGTATGTCTTGATTGAAAGTCGGTATGTCCGCGAAAGATGATGAAAGTGAGGTCCGAGCTCAGCGATTGAAGCCAAGCCGGAGTATCAGCCTGTTAACTCCGTTGACCACAACGATGTCGCTCTTTCTGGATATGGGAATGTACAAAACAATCGTCACAAAGAGCATCTCGTAGCTCATGCCTTAAGTTGTTCTAGTCTTGAACTCGATTTCTTGATAATCGATCGTGTCAGAGTATTTCTCAAAATAGCACACGATCAATAGCGCCAAGACGAGCGACTTTGGCGGGCCGAGGCTGGGGTAGGTTCAGATTGACAGCAACAAGCAGCAGGTCCAGACACAAACAGACCCTCGGTCAACCTCTTTCTTTCACTCTCTCAGGAGGCAGGGCCGACACGATGCACTAGGAGCCAGCAGGACTGGCCCACTCTCCTTCCCCATGTCGCTCCTTAACAACCAAGACTTCACCATCTACCAGCTGCGCGCAGGCTACCTCCACCACATCAAAGACGGCGTCGGCGAGCGTCTCATCACCCTCAACACCAATGTCTTGAACAACCCTGCCTTCCGTGCTGCTGGCTGGCAACCGAACCCTCAGGACATCAAGCGCACATACTCTCCTCCCATCCCTACCGCCATCGCTTCCGAATACTTCCAAGCTCCACAGCGCTCTGTTAAACCCGCCTACGCCTTGCAAGATGATGACGAAGAAGGAGGAATGGTCACCGGCCAAGGCAGTCAAGATACCATTGCTGTAAACAACCACAACAAGAGGCGTCGACGGAAAGAGCAGTTGGAGGAAGATGATAGCAGCGACCTGAGCGACGACAGCGACGATGACGACGACAAGAGCGCCATCTCCCAGATCAAGTTCAGTAAGATGCCCGTCCGCCTCAGAGCTGGCTCGTCTCCAACACACAACACAATAGATGGAGAAGATGTTCCTATACCCAACCTTTCTCCTTCCAAATTGACTGGCCAGGAGACCGCAAGACGCGCCTCTCTCCCCTCGGTTTCCTTCATCAAGCAGCGCCCAAGGAGAGATACCGCTACTAGCAGCGAGTTCTCATCCGAGAACGAGACAGATCCAGTCACGTTCCGCAAACAGAGGGTCCAGCACCGTGCCGTTAAGCATGGCCAGATGATCCAAGACCGCATCCAGGAAGAGGGAGAAGACGTCGAGTCTGACATTGATCTTGGCGAGGCGAGCGACATCTCCGACGACTTTGCTGGAACTGCCGGTTCAGAGTCTCTGCTGGGCATGGGTGCTCCTTTGATCACCGTCGACACTCTCGAATCCACTCCAGGAAACGTGCCCAGCATGCCGCCTGCCATTACTCCTCATACCTCGACCTCACCCAAACGTATGAAACAGATGGCTCCTCCTCCAGATCTACCAAGACTTCCTGCAGGCCGTCCCATCAGCTACGTACAGCCCGTCAGTCTCTTGTCAAAGGCTTTGAAACATACGTCACAAAAGGCTGGCGATCCCCTCCAGCAATTTGCCCAACTGTCTGGCAAAGGCGAATCGACCCCTCTGTGGATCAAGATATATGCTCCTTTTTCCAAGAAGGCTTCCTCGCCTATCCAAGTGCCTATCCGCAAAAACGCGAAAGAAGGTGTTCCAACTATTGTTGCTGAGCTCATAGGGCTCAGTCTGTGGCGATATGCTGAGGAAAAGATCGAACCGCCACTGGAGGGCAATGACTTGAATGTGAACCGATGGACGTTACGCATGGTTGAAGACGAAGAAGTAGATTACGACTTCCCAGCCCTGACTCGAACGAAACCTCTCGGAGATTTTACTTCGAACAACAACCGGCCGCCTCGAGCTAGGGCAAGAGACAAGCCTTGGGATGAGTTTGGTCTCGTGAGAGCGACTGAAGAGCAATACAGGGAGAACGAAGAGCTCACCCCGCAATTTAGCGAACCATCTGGCCTGGCCCCTTCTAGTACACCTGTACCAGACACGTCTCGTACGGCGACACCACAGCCTGCCAACATGCAGAGGACTTTGTCTGACGCACCTTCAACCCTGGCACCACCTACTGCACCAACTTATATCCCCAACGTCAACCCCATCACACCCTCCTTCGCCCCTATGGCTAGGAAGAACTCAACTATCCCTTTGATGGACGCGCCAGCTGCACCCGCTCCCCGTTCTACGCCCAGGACTGGCTCTTCCAAGACGGTCACTATACACTACACAGATCCTCATTCTTTCCAGACGACTCTGTTACCTATACCAACTACATCTGATACGTATCTGGCTGAGCTGTTCACGACAGCCTGTCAGAGGCTTAACATCGACAAAGCGTTATATGTTCTCAAGGTTCGCGGCACACAAACCGTTGCACCAGAAGATCGTACAGTAGAGGCATTGGGTCAAAGATTAGCACTCGATCTGGTACGACGTCGCTTTGTCGGTGTTGGTGATGGCCGTGGTATGGTAAGTGCAGTAGGCAGCCCAGGCAGCGAAAGCCCCAATGCCCCTCTCCTTCTCGAAACCGCCACAAACTCCAAGCCCAAAACACGGAAACCCTTCATGGGTCTACAAAGCGCGAAATCAACGAACGACATCAATGCCACCGCACTCTGGGGTCTTGCCGGCGGAGCAGGAAAACGCTATCTCGTCATCCGCCGACAACCTCTTTCCTTTGCACCCTCACACCCGAGAATTCTCGCGCTCGATGCAGAGTTCATGCATGTCATGCCTGCCTCATCTACAGATCCTCTCAATGCCAACGCAGACCCTGCAATGGCGCCTCCCGGTGGCAAAACAACAAGCGTTCACCTCAGCAGCGTCGTCGGCTGCAAAGTCAGCAGAAAACACCCAAAAGTCGTGCGTGTGCTCGTGTATCGCGAGAAGGAAACCAAACGCTATGACTTTGAGGCGTCGACGAGGGAGGAGGCCCAAGAGATTGCTACCGAGATCAATAAGGGTATGATGAGGTTTAGGGATGAGGAAGAGTGAATGCATTTGATAGGGGGGTTTGTCAAGGCGAAATAGGCGTTGAGCATTTTATGGTGTTTCTTGTGTTTGGGGTTTTGGGCTAGGTTAGACAAAGACGAAATGTGATACCCAGGATCTTTTGTTCTTCATACTGATTCTGGTGGGCTGAATGTGATGCCTTTTGAGAGAAGACAAGCACAATAAAACCTCCATGTCAATTTTGAGTGCCTGTAACTTTTGTCAAATCTAATCCGAGGTTTCGATCTATCAAAAACCAAGCTCTGTGAAAGCCACATCGTTCCTTTTACATTTGGTTCTTTCTCTAGCTTTGTAGAGTAGAGCACAACAAAGCACATCTATACCCCTCTCACCTCCCACCATCACCTGGACCGACAACGAGGGCCATGCTTCTTCCACGCCACTCTCGCGAACACGAAGGAATCGACTCAGGTCCCGGAGCGTGAGTTTAAGGTATAGAGATCCCTGATATGGCGGCTTGTGAGTGTGAGGTACTGCAGAGAGAGGCAATGGATATTGTTGGTGTATGTATGAGTGATGGGTATCGAGTCGAGGATAAAGTCAATGTTTCGGACAGGGAGACAGAGTTGAAGGGTAGAAAAAGATTTGCAAAAGAATTGTGGGTTGTAATGAGTACCTACTTTTTATATACACCCGAGATGCTCGGAAGTCTAGCGGTTTGGCCTTGAAGTCTGGTTTGTCTTTGCCAATTCTGCTTTCGACGAGCCTCCATTTTCCTCGAATACGATACTGCAGTGCTTTACACCATGTCAACGCATACCCCTTCCCATTCCATCAATATACCTTTAATGCTTGCCGACAAACCCCAAAACCTCGTCTACAAAACTCGCTGGATTCTCTTCTGCGCACCAATGGCCCGTCCCCTTGACCTTCGCTAATGTCACATCGTTATACATTTCTTTTGCTTGCTTTTCCGCAATCTCAATCATAAAACTCAGTTCTCCCCATAATGCACAACAAGGCACTTTACTCTTTCCCTTTACCTGAATCATCTTTGCATTGTCTTCGTAGTCTTGGTGAAAGCCGCGATAGAGATCAAAACCCGCTCTCATAGCCCCTGGTTGTGAGAATTGGTTTGCGTAGATGTCTACATCGAGGGTAGAGATTGCAGACGGATGTTGCGTCAGGCGATCGTAAAAGGATTTCAGGTATTGGCGTTCGTGTCCTTGAGTGAGCAATTCAGGGACATCGAGTTGTTGGTGAAAGACAAAATGCCAGAGCCCGCCATGTGTGTTTTCGGCAACGTAGGATGTATACAACGAAGTTCCTGGTAGTGGACATTCTCCCCAAGAAACAGAAGCTGTGGAAGCAGGGAATTGGGTTGCGTAGGCGTGGGCAATCATTCCGCCTATATCATGACCCACCACATGGATTTTGTCCTTGATGCCAATGTGCTGGGTAACTAGAGTATGCAGGTCTTTCGCCATGGTGAGTTTATCATAGCCATCTCTGGGACGCGAACTTTCTCCTGCGCCGCGGTAATCGGGTGCGATTACGAGGTATCCGGCTTCTGCTAGAGGGGTAATGACATGACGGAATTGATAAGAGGTTTGAGNGAAGCCGTGGATGAGGAGGATGGTTGCTTTGGGTTGTTTGGTAGAGGGAGAGCAGGAGATGTAGTGGATGGAGACTTCGGTCGGTGTGGAGGGTTTTCCGGATAGTAGTTGGCGTTTTGAAGTCCAGCGGGAGGAGTCGAATGTACGTGTTGCCATGATTTGATGATGGGTGTTGTTGTTTTGGGATAGTTGTGATTTGGGACTTGTGGTGCTGGAGATGGACGTTGTGCTTTTATGTCTATGGTTCTCTCCTCGTATTGTTGTTTGTCATCAACAGCGTCACGTTCAGCGTCACCTTGCTCCTTCTACACATCGAGCGTCACTATACATAAAATCATCCACAGGGCGCGCATCCAAATCGATGCTGAGCTGTCCTCCAACCGACGTCATTCTGAACGAACATCTCGGCGAGTGGGGCATTCGATTTTCTGCACCAGAAAAGGTGATCAAGCTAATCAGGCACGTTATCGAAATGTCAGATGTAGTATCACAAACAGTGCTGAAGACCGGCATGTAGATTGAGCGGGATTATATCAATGATGAGAGAAGTGCGAAAAGAGGAAGCTTTGAAGCAAGGTCGCTCACCCCTGACACGGGTTTACTTGATCTGAGGGAGTACCACAACTTGTAGGACAAGAACAAAGCTACAGAAGACACGACTCGAGAGCGAGAGATCTTATTCACTACTCGTAGATCATATGGTTCTTGACATGAGCATTTGTGCAATCACAACATGACAATCAACCACCACGGCAAGCGCCCCAAGCTGAACGACTACATCACTGAAGACACATTCAATCATGTCGAGTCAAGAAGAAAAAAAGAGGTTCAGAATAGATAGATACAGTTGAATCGTAAGATAGCCAGAAGCAGCCCATAGTCATTAGAAGAATCACACCATCATCAAAGCAATTCGTTTAACCGAACATGGCATCGCCGAGTCTGATGCTGACGGTCTTGGTCTGGAGGTAGTTGTCCAGAGCAGCCTCACCAAGCTCACGACCGATACNCCTAAGGAAAACAGTCAGCATACATGTCATAAGAAAAGAGTAAAAAGCTACACATACCGAAGCCTTGAAGCCACCGAAGGGAAGCTGCCAGTGAAGAGTGTTGTAGCTGTTGACCCAGACAGTACCAGCCTTGAGGGCGTTAGAGACCTCGATGGCAGTGTTGAGGTTGGATGTGTGGACGGCAGCGGCAAGACCGTAGGTTGTGTTGTTGCCGACACGGATGGCGTCTTCCTTGTTCTTGAACTTGGCAATCGAGCACACGGGACCGAAGATCTCTTCTTGCATGATGCTCATGTCGTCCTTGACGTCGGCGAAGATGGTGGGCTCGATGAAGTAGCCCTCGTTACCCTTGCGCTTGCCGCCGGTGACGACGGTAGCACCCTCCTTTTGACCGGCCTCAATGTAACTAGTGAGTGTCAGCGTATTGTCCTAGACTGGTCAAGATGAATCAAGATACATACCNNCCATGATTCTGTCGAACTGGAGCTGCGAGACCTGAGGACCCTGGAAAGTGTCGGCAGCGAAGGGGTCACCGACAACGTTCTTCTGAGCACGCTCCTTGAAGCGCTGAACGAACTTGTCGTAGATGCCCTCTTGTACGTAGACTCTTGAACCAGCACAACAGCACTGGCCGTGGTTGAAGAAGATACCAAAGTTGACCCATGAGATGGCGTTGTCAATGTCGGCGTCGTCAAAGACAATGTTGGGAGACTTGCCGCCGAGCTCGAGGGTGACCTTCTTCAGGTTGCTGCCAGCAGCGGCCTTCATGATTTGTCTTCCGACGAGGGTGGAGCCGGTGAAGGCAACCTTGTCAACGTCCATGTGCGAGGCAATGGCGGCACCAGCAATCTTTCCGAAACCAGAAATGACGTTGACGATACCGGGAGGGAAGCCAGCTTGCTTGCACAGGTTGGCGGCGTAGAGACCGGAGAGAGGAGTCTGTTCGGCGGTCTTGAGAACGACGGTGTTACCGCAAGCAATGGCGGGACCGATCTTCCATGCCCACATGAGAAGGGGGAAGTTCCAGGGAATGATTTGACCACAGACACCAATCTAGTAGCATTGTCAGCCTCTAGCCTTCGACTGTGGTTAGGAAATAACTTACGGNNGCTCCTTTCTGATGTAGTTGAAAGTGTCAGGGTTGGTGTCGACAACCTTACCCTCGATCTTGTCTGCCCAGCCACCGTAGTATCTCAAGCAGCCAGAAGCGGCAGCAACATCACCCTTGGCCATTGTGAAAGCCTTGCCGTTGTCGAGAGACTCGATAGCGGCGAGCTGGTCCGAGTGCTCATCGAACAGATCGGCGAGCTTGTTCAGGAGCTTGCCACGGTCACAAGGAGTGGCCTTGCGCCAGTCACCCTCGAAGGCCTTGCGGGCAGCTGCAACAGCAATGTCGACATCCTTCTCGCTGGCCTCGTGAACCGAGCAGATAACCTTCTCGTTGGAGGGGTTGATGACCTCGAAAGTCTTGCCGTCAACACCCTTGACGAACTCGTTGTTGATGAACAGACCGGTGGGCTGCTCGTACTTGCCCGTGGACGGGGTCTCAAGTTGGGTTGAAGTCATGATTGTGGGATATATATGGGGGTATCTCAAAACACAGAAAACAAGAGAAGAGAGGAACAGTTGATCAGGAGAGGGACGGATTGATCAAGGTATTTGTACTCAACGTGTTCACCTCTCGAAACTTCACACATTCTGGGTCCACCGAACCAATCTCCACTCGTCCTCGAGCCAGCCATGCCTCATTGGGACAGAAAATGGAGATGATAGGCGACCGCAAGACCTCGGACTCGCGGAGTGTGTTTGCTTAGGCGGGGCAAGAGGCGGCAGCTACCCCGCGCGCTGTCCTCTTCTTGGAGTTCCCGGGAAGGAACAGTCTTCCGTGAACCATGCCAGAGCAAGAACGAAGGAAGACTTGATTCAGCCACAGCATTTGTATCTTATGCAACGATCGGTCGACATCCGTTACTCCTTGAGCCATTGTTGTGCCTTCCTGAGGACAGAACAAACAACATGATATCCTCTCGCGAAGCATTGCCTCGACAAAACAGACAGAGTCAGTGCGTCGAAACTGCTCGGGTGAGTTGCCCCCGAGTGCAGAGCTGGCAGATATCATCACGAAAGCTCGTTAATACTTCCATTTAAGTGGTCAATCAGAGCCTCGGAATACCTTTTTGATTCGTCCCTTATGAGGCTTTCCACCACACCCCTCCTGAAGGCTGATCCTCACAGCTCTTGCTCCAGCTCCGCATCTTGAAGAGACCCTCTGCGGTGAGATTCCGCAGGACCGATTATCAACACATCTTGGCATAATACTCACGTTAGCCATCTCGTTGCCATGTGCATGCCCCAATTGCTGGAAACTCGTATCTCTGCAGCGCTTGTTATCTTGCAGTCATCTAGCAGAGCTTTTGCACACCACACGTGTTGCTCCATTGTGGAGTGATTCCGCATGGACTTGCCTAAAAGTTGAGACTTTGATTGTCGAGGATGGCTTTTGGGTCTAGATGCCGTTTGGATGCGGAGGAGCTCCCATTTGTAAGCCAAACCTTCTCCTCAGAGGTTCACGACATCAAGGTATCGGCATGCGTTTGCCGGTCCCCGAACTGTATCTTGGATGTTCATTCATGGCCTCTCAAAACACAGATGCTTGCTTCTCCGTTCGTTTCATACACTCGTCAATTGTTCCTGAGGGTCTACAAAGAGTTTGGGACTATCTCCTTCAGGAGATCTTCCAAAAAGAGAGGACATTGTCAAAAGCGGGTCCTCGCCAAGGATTCTCTACAGCCACACTGGAAGCTATGCCCGAGGCCGGCGTCTCACCTTGAGCTTCCTGATGCCCGCCTGGTTCGTGTTGCTCATCGTCTGACTCAGATTCGTCTTCGTCTGAACTGCTCCCTGAAGAATCAGAATTGTACTCTGAACCGGAATCCTCCAAGCCCACTAGATCGCTAGGACTGCGACGTTGACCAGATGTGGTTATGAGCATGGATTCACGTCGACTGAGTATGGTGTTGCTCACGGCAGCNNTGTGTTGGCCATCAGTACAGCTAAGAGTTGGTCAGCGAAAGATATGCTTACCATGGCTTGCGTGAAGTGCGAGACCTGGTTCTATGCGACCTTCTCTAGTTGTGACGTCTCGCCAGACTCTGACCTTGCCATCTGTACCACCGGCCCAGATATTGGTTTTGCCATCTACATCGGTTGCAAAGTCGAATGAAAGCTTGAGCGTAGTAAGAGCTTGGCGGCCAGAGAGATAGCTCAGACGCTGTCCGGTGTGTCTGATATCATAAACAAGCAGAGCGTCACTCTGACGCTCGGCGACGAAGAGGTAGTTCCCACACGAACTCCAAGCAAGTTGGCTGACACCATTGCCTTTGAGCAACTTATCGTCGGCGTCATTATAACTCAAGTCGAAGGCGGCCATGGACTCTCCTTGACCGGCATTCTCAAAGAGGCCTACTTGGCGATTGTATGTGCCAGCAGCTAGTATGTTGTCGGTGGACAAGGCCAAACAAGACACAATACCTCCAATGCCAGCAGTATCGGCTCCATAGAGCTTCCTTGCCTTGCGGCCTTTTCTCGTCGGACATTCGTACACAGGACCATCTTGATTATGGATGTCGAAGACTGCGAGAGTATCTTTTGCGCCAGCGACAAAGCGGTTGTTGTCGACAAAGAGGAGGGACGAAGGGGAGATGTATGCTTCGGTGAGGGAGTTTTGCCATGTGTAGGATGCGTGGACGTATGCGAGATCGAGAGCGTTGGTCAGACGTATGGGTAAGTCTGGTTGAGAGATTGCGAGCAGAGTGGTTGCAGGGTTGGTAACATCGAAGGCAGGGTGGAGGGTGAGCGAGGTGAGTTTTGACGGCGATGGGGCGGAACAGTAGGGCGATAACTCAGCAGGCTTCCCGTCCGAGTGAGCCAATGNGACTTGTGTCGGTTAGCTAGACAGAGGCATGAAAATGAAGGAGGGTTGAAAAGAAGAAAGGAAAGTTCACTAGATGTATCCTTACACTGCAAAAGTCCTCAGGATGAGATCCTCGTTATACGTGACTACAGCGGTGCCATCCGACGACAGAAGAGCGTGACGAAAGCAATTGCTCTCGTTCTTGTCGGCGCGTGTCGCAAGGCCGTGAACTTGATCAGCCCAGCCGGGATGCGCCTCGTCGACGGTGCAGCGATATGTGTCGCCTGTTGAAGCAACACATCGCAGACTTGTCTGTTTTCCTACAGCGTCTTCAGCCATGTATTGATGGGTCTCAAAGAAAGAACGGAAGCGCGGAAGACATGTGGAATCTGGATACAGGAGCTTTGACCCTTGAGCGGCGGCCGAGGTCGACAACGCTGTCGCTTCTGGAATTTTCCACCGACAGCAACACATCAACCACTCTTTATACTACACTCCATCTCTCCCCTTGTCAGCACCTTTTTGTCGCATACCTCTACCGTCAAAATGGTACGCCCATCACCAACCCAGCCCGCAGCCATGCGCAACGCACCCAACTAACACAACCCCCAGTCCACCATCGCCGCCAAGTCCATCAAGGCCCTCGCTCCCCTGCTCGACCGCGTCCTGGTTCAGCGCATCAAGGCCGAAACCAAGACCGCCGGCGGCATCTTCCTCCCCGAGTCCGCCGTCAAGGAGCTCAACGAGGCCAAGGTCCTCGCCGTTGGCCCCGGCGCCTTTGACCGCGATGGCAAGCGCATTGCCCCCTCCGTCCAGCCCGGCGACAAGGTCTTGATCCCCCAGTTTGGCGGCTCGCCCATCAAGGTCGGCGAGGACGAGTACTCGCTCTTCCGCGATCACGAGTGAGTTTCTGAGAGCAACTTGAGGGAAGGTGCAGATGGCTAATTGATGACAATAGGCTTTTGGCCAAGATCAACGAGTAAATTACATGATACCCCCTCCCTTCCCATCGACGAACCACACACACTCAAAATCACATACGCGACGCATATACTTGTATCAACAATTTCACCATTTTGACGAACCTCCACCAGAGTCCGAGAGTCTTGAAGAGAAGAGAAAAAGAAATCGCGCTCTTGTAGTATATCATAACCTTCTTTCTGTTGTAATTACCCAGCGAAAATATTTCTCCAAGTCTTGCCGCTCTTTTTCGTGCTCTCACATCAAACGTGACACCGGACTTTCTAGAGTGTGCAGTGGACCAAATGCATCTTTCTGGTGCATGGCTATGATGGGTCTCTCAGAATCTCTGTCGGACATCTACTGAAAGCTGCCAGCATGTTTCATGGGGGTACACCTATGGTAAAAGTCCAGGTGACCACGCACTGTCGCAAGTTCGTTTTCCGTTTTCCCTCTCTGCTTTCGATCTCAATGTGATCAGTGACCGTATCCGTGCTAGCACATTGGCAAAGTGCTCGAGAACATGCCACGGGTGTCTTTTGGCACCTTGTTCGACTCAAGCGCCTCAGCAAGACAAATATTGCAACGGAGAGAAAAAAAACCCTGGCACGCAAATAGAAACAGAAACAGAACAATGAACTCCATGCAACTCCTATACTTCTATGCTCATATCCCTAACTTCTTCACCTACCCAACCCAACACTCCACTATGCTTTTCTACCATGCCACCTTCCCAGCAATATCTCAGGCAGCCTATTCACATCAAACACCCATTCTTAATCGACGAGTGCAAGTCGCTAGCGGCAACGCGTTGACGCACTCCATTAAGCGAAGCAAACACTTCGACCTGCCATTCGTACCAAACCTTTCTGTCGTCCGTTTGACGCCACATGGAGACTTCGATTTCAGAGGCGCTGGGGATGGTAAGGGGTGTCTGTTTTGTATCGTCAGTATACAGCCTTGCAAAAAGAAAAAAAAAAAAAAAAAAAGAGACAAGAATGGGTAGTAAGGGACATACCTTCAAAGGGAAGAAAATCGGGAACCAAGAAATCATATCTTTGCTCTTTTCCTCCATGGTATTAGGGTTGATGCTCAACTCAATAGGTTTCTTGGCACTGTCTGCAGGTGTATACAACACAGTCTCAAAGTAGCCTCCCAGACCATGACATACACCACGAGAAGAGGCTGTAAACCTCAAACGGCAGAATCGCGCATTGTGTTCGTTCCAACCATCGCCACCGACCATACCGCTACCTCCTGCTTGCACACTGCCTCCTCTGCGAAGATTGGACTGCGCAATGATGGATTCAGGCAAAGGGTGAGTGAACTCCCAGGCGGTTTGGATATCTGGTGTTGAGGAGTTGGGAAGAAGGCATAGGTCATCGTATTGGTGTAACATGGTTACATACGGCAACTCCCACTTTTGCCCATCTTCACCACTTCTCCCCAACAGATCTGCGTAAATCTTGGGGTGGGCGATGGGTGTAAAGTGTGCGGTGTATGAAGTAGGTACACTGACTCCATGCTCAGGGTCCAAAACATGTTGAACACCATCAAGACATTCAGGACTCAGTTCGTTGTCTGCGAAGCTGCCGAGAAGTTCTGAGACCAGGATGTCTACTTTTTGGGGTAGGGAGTCGATGAGGGGGCCTTTCCAGGCGCGCATGTCGGTTTTTACGACGGTTACGCGCTTGTTCCAGAGGGNGTCGGTGGTGTTGCGGCGTTGAAGCAATACATATGCGTTGGGGTTCTTTTCTACTGCCCATTGCTTGACGGGGATACCGGTGCTGGCAGAGGCTTTGAGACAGCGGGTTACCAGGGGACCACGGCCGGCTCCAACGACGGCGACAATGATGGGACGCTGCAGTTTCTTGTGCAGATCTTTGAGGGCGGCGGCGACAGCGCGCTCATACCATTCATACTTGATAGGGTCTTTTTCAAACACTTCGTAGGTAATGGATTCGAGGTTGTCGGTCAGCGGCTGCAGAGGCGATTGCAAGAAATCCTGGTATCCGGCGGCGAAGCGGTCGATGATCGGGCGAGGAGGTTGAGTACGCTGGAGATGACGCATGTAGCTCAGGTAGGGAGTAAGATCCTTGGGCTTTTGGGCTTGCTGCTTGCGCTTGGATTGAGCAGGAGTAGGGAGATCGGGGGAAGCTGATCTGTCGGGCAGGTTGACGGGCATGCCGGGGTGATCTTGACCGGGGATGGGACCGACGTCGCTGAGAACGATCCATGGGACGGTTTTGAGACGCATGTAGCGTGTAAGCAGAGCCTGGATGGGCTTGTTCAAGACAGNGAAGCCCTTTGCGTTGTGCACAAAGGTCGATTCAGGGATCATCAAGGTACGGAGAGGCTCGGAGAACCAGCGCGATTGGATGGCCGAAGAAGGCAGCTTTTGAGGAATCTCAAGAGCGACACTCAGTCTAGGGTGGTACTTGCAGGTCGATCTGATCAAGTCCCAGGTATCCCACGACCAGAGTGAGTCAGTGGCAATTGATTTGAGAGTCTTGAATGAGTCTCTTGCACGACCAGCAAGACTCAGTCCGTCCTCAGCTGCCTTGCTCTCGGTAGGTTGCATAGGAAGCAAGATTTGCAAGTTGATATACGGTCCGACCTCAAGCGAATGCCAGATGGCTCTAGCGTATTGAGTGATGACTGAAGAAGTCTCGAGGTTGGGTCCCTGAATCATGATGTTGTTGACACCGCAGAAAGCAGCATAGGCAACTTCATGGTTGAAGACCTGACGAGAAACGTGGGCGATCACCGGGTCCGGAGAAGCAAGATCAATCCAGGCACTTGTACAGCAGATCATAGTAGAGATGTATTCGTCAGGTACCAGGTTTGTGTCCTCGGGAGTCAAGGGTGCAACAAGAGGACAAGGAACGGCATTTGCATTCGACGATGCTGAGACGGCCTCAAAGTAAGCATCCACCAATGCCAGAATTCGTGCTTGGAATCCAGGAGACGTGATGGGTCTTGTCATCATATCATNACTATAATGGTGATCAGCCATGCTCTCCATTGATTCGTGTCTTGGAAGGACTCGAGAGGCTGAGAGCAGTCTATCGCATAGAATCTTGTTGACAGCAAAACAATGCTACCAAAAAAACAAGATTTAAATCACAAACTGCCTCCAGATACTCGGAAAGAAGAGTTATGTACTCACGCCAGCATCTTGCGCCTGGTTTCCCAATTCGGTCGTCACAGGCACAGTCCTCTTCGTCTCATGCTGTCCGATGTAAAAATATGTGTTTTGCTGCTCCGGCGGAGCAACTCCAGGCAAAGTCTCCATATTGTAGGTGTCAAAGGTGATGAATTGGTTTCAATGCCAACGAATGCCAGCGTTCATCAAGGTCGCAGGAAATTTCGGGCATGCCAAGACTTTGGATGTTTTGGCGTTTTGAAGCGGTCGAGTCAACTTGCATCTCGCACCAAAACCACAAACAACAATGATGGTCGCCGGTCAGCAAATCTCATCGAGCTCCTCAGTGGTGAAGAGAGTCTCAAGCTGAACAGACTCGTATGTGCTGAATTCCCATCATTTGATGGTGAACATCCCGATTCTTTGCGCATGATAGAATCATGATTGCCTGTTTTGGGAAGAATCTTAGGTCAGATGTTTGCAACGATCTCTGCTGTTGGCTTCAGGTCTGATGCCAGCGCCGATGCCATCGATATTGGGCTTCGCTGTGGAAGCATTACATTGTATTGCAACACAAGATCCATGATACTAGCTCGAGGATGGATTAAAATTCTGATTCCGACTGGCTTTGAGTCTATCGTCCCATCTTCTCTTCAGTCTTGAAGACCCGTTTGGTCAAGATGCTTGAGGAGAGCTAAGCTTCTGTCTCTCGGCTTCCTCGGCTCAAAACTGTCCAGCTTCATCCCACTTCGACCCGTCCATGGCAGCCTCTTCACACCATACAGCACACCTTCATGACAACTGCCGTTCTTCTTGGTCACCACTGAATCAGGTTTCTCGAGTCGTGGGATAGTACACAGGCTAAGTACCGCCGGGATGATCTCTAGCCGGCCTTTTTTGACCTTCCCCAGCCTTCCCCTCATTCCCTCCAGTGCCAAGATGAGGAGATCAACCTCGATATATCACGAGTCAATATACTTTTTCTTTTGAGAACTCCTTCAAGCCTCTAAGGTTACATCATGGGGCGTCTTGCAATGGTATGGAGTCTCTCTCGGTGAGTAGATTTCAACCATGCATTGCCAGACCCCTCTTGTAGCGGGACTGTGGAGAGAGATGCCCCGAGTTTGCGATTCTATAAAGGTAGGTCGTGAAGTACCTTGATGAGAAGCAAGTCAGCTCCAGCTTCAGCTTCTTGTACTACAAAATGCATCATTCATTGAACACAATTGCCGTGGCTCTGGCGGCCATTGGCCTTGCTGGTGCACAGAACAGCAGTTGGGATCACAGCCTATTCACCTCCAGTCCACCAGTATATCCCAGNCCGTAAGCTTGCCTTCCAATGGAGCTTTGCACCAGTTGGCTCTGGGGCAATTGCAAAGCTATCTACGATTATCAACTGGCAACATGTACTGACGAGATTACAGCGGAGACTGCGGGCATCGGTTGGGAGGCTGCCTTGGCTCAAGCAGAAGCCTTCCTGGCCAACTTGACCTTGGCAGAGAAGGCTGGACTGGTAACAGGTAAGGAATACCAGTTTGGGTATCGTAATTTCAGCTTACAAGTCCTTCTCTANGGCTCTGCTGGACCTTGTGTCGGCAATATCGCCCCTATCGAGCGTCTGGGTTTCGACGGTGAGCCCAGATATTCCAACCACATTCCCTCGACACACTCGTCCTGACTGTTCATACANGGGCTCTGCTTGCAGGATGGTCCCTTGGCCATTAGACAGGCGACTTATGCTTCGGTTTTCCCTGCCGGATTGACAGCTGCAGCCTCGTGGGACAAAGGGCTCATTTACACCAGAGGATTGTACATGGCTCAAGAGTTCAGAGGCAAGGGTGCTAATGTTGCGCTTGGACCTGTCGTCGGGCCTTTGGGTGAGCCAACCCTATCTTGATAAAGGAGCTGAAATACTGACAACCAGAATNNAGGTCGCAACGGCCGCGGTGGACGTAATTGGGAAGGTAGGCCATACTCGAGTCAATTCGATGTAACTAAACTGACCACGCCATANGGCTTCTCACCTGACCCCTACCTCAGCGGCGTCGCCGTCGAGCAGACAATTTGGGGCATGCAATCTACAGGATTGCAAGCTTGTGTCAAGCGTAAGTCCATACCATATCTATTCTAGAGCTAGGATACTGACCTCTCACAGATNTACATTGGAAACGAACAGGAAACTCAACGCAACCCTTCCACTCGTAATGGAACAACCATCCAAGCAGTCTCTTCAAATATCGATGACCGTACCATGCACGAGTTGTACTCGTGGCCGTTCCAAAACGCGATTCGCAGCGGCGTAGCTTCTGTTATGTGTTCCTACAACAGGATCAATGGCTCTTACGGCTGTGCAAACTCGAAGACATTGAACGGCATTCTCAAAGAAGAGTTTGGTTTCCAAGGTTATGTTATGAGCGATTGNGGGAGTGAGTCTGCCTCATGTGCGATACAGATCGTGTGCTGACCATTGCAGGCTACCCACAGTGGAGTGGCATCGATCAACGCAGGTCTCGACATGGATATGCCTGGTACCATCGGTTTCGTTGCAGGAGGCAACAGCTTCTTTGGCGGCAACATCACTACCGCTGTCAACAATGGTTCCCTCTCCGAGGCTCGTCTCGATGACATGATCAAGCGTATCATGACACCATATTTCCACCTCAAGCAGAACACTGACTATCCTGCCATTGATCCAAGTAGCTCAATCGGTGGGTTCTTCGGTGCTGCCGCCTCGACTGTCCAGTTNCCTCTCGGTTCAGTTGCGAACGTCGATGTTCGTGCAAACCATGCTACATTGATCAGAGAACTTGGTTCCGCTGGTACTGTTCTGCTGAAGAACGTCAACGGTGCGTTGCCATTGAGGGCTCCCAAGAACATCGCAGTGCTAGGCAACGATGCCGGAGATATTCTGAACGGCGAGTACTTCTCTGCTGCTCCATACCAGCAGAACCCACTTGGCTTCGGTAAGTCACACCTACTGAACTACCGACACGGCAACTGATATCCGTTGTANGAGTATGGTACACTTCCAGTTGGAGGTGGTTTGGGCACAGGCCGCATGAGTTACCTCGTTGATCCACTTACGGCAATCAAAGCCCGAGGTGCTCAAGATGGTAGTCTTATTCAGTGGATCCTCAATAACACTCTGCTATCACAACCTCTTGGCCTTGCAAGCCTTGCGCCATCGCCACCTGATGTCTGCCTTGTCTTCCTCAAGACCTGGGCTCAAGAAGGCATTGATCGAAGCACGCTTTTAGCAGATTGAAACTCTACTGCGGTTGTAAACTCAGTAGCCAGTGTCTGCAACAACACCGTTGTCGTCACTCATTCTGGTGGACTGAACGTTATGCCTTGGGCTAACAACCCCAATGTCACTGCTATTTTGGCAGCACATCTTCCAGGTACCGAGACCGGCAACTCATTAGTTGACATTCTCTACGGTGATGTCAATCCGAGTGGTCGACTGCCCTATACCATTGCTCAAACACAGGATGACTACTCGTTCGCCGACATCACCAACAGCTCTGCTCTTCAAACCACTAGAGATCCCAATGCTTGGCAGTCGGACTTCAAGGAAGGTCTGCTTATTGACTACCGTCACTTCGATTACTACAACCAGAGTGTCCAGTACGAGTTCGGCTTTGGTCTTTCGTATTCGACTTTCGACATCTCAGCCCTGAGCGTCAAGAACGTGTACGGTGGCGGCAATATCAGCAGCATTCCTCCCCCTGCCAAGACCATCCCTGGCGGCAACCCTACTCTGTGGGACGTCCTCTACCAAGCCAAGGTGACTGTGTCAAACACAGGTGATGTCGCCGGAGCTACTGTTCCACAGCTGTATTTGTCACTTCCTCAGATCCCCGGTGAGGACCCTACACTACTTTACGTGCTCCGTGGGTTCGAGAAGGTTAGCCTCCAGCCAGGGCAGAGTACGGTAGTCAACTTTGATCTCACCAGACGCGATCTCAGCTACTGGAGCGTGTTCCAACAAGAATGGGTCATTGCAGGAGGCGAGATTGGGGTTTCGGTTGGCTTGAGCAGCAGAGACTTCAAGGCCACCTCTTCGATCAGGGTTCTGTGAGGTAGTGTTTGTGTTCGGTTACGGTGTGTGAAGTAGATAATCGTTAATCCATTGCTCGGCAGATGTGGCAATAGGGTTACATGTCCTATTCTTTATGATCAGACTATCAAAACATCCTTGCTCGTGTTGTAAAGGGTCGTGCGTCGGATGATGAGCTTGATGAGGCTTGATGGCGCTCGACGGTCATGGCGAACATTGGCGGTGTGGCGTCTGCCGCCACAGATGTGCCGTGAGCGATGCGGGTCGAAAGTGTGAAGTTTGATCTGACGACTCGTGGTGATCTATAGAGTCTGTCTGACTCGTATATCTGCCTACAGCATCTCGAATGCTGGTATAGTGGTAAGCTTTGTCTTCGAATTTACAAGAGTGCTTGATCTTGCCATATCTGTATCTCAAAACACAGTTACTCTTTGCCCTCTTTCTTGCCCTCCACCGCCAAGTGATAATCTCCACCTCTCCAGCACCTCCGTACGAGGATGTTCCGTACTCTTGGTGGTAGAAGCACGTGGATCATTTGAGTTAAGCTGATGCAACAGCTTGGCACTGAGACCTGCGAGAAGGCTTAGGGCTCAGTGTGCATTGTTGCATCTCGATATGCAAAGGCATCCAGAGTCGTATGGAGACTTTCAAGCATCCTGCGCAAAACGGCTTCTGGATCTGATCGTAGTAGGCATTGTGAAACACCAGCGCAACAACGATACTCATCAGAGCGAACGAGCAATGCGATCAAGATCCACCACAGTGTTTTCAGGACACCCAGGGCTTTGATCGGTGGTAGCGAGGGTAGTCGAGCTGCAGAATACGATAGGCAGTTCGAGTTGATGTTCTCTCCATCAATTCTGATATTTCGCTTCGTCTCTTGAAACACTACAGCTACCATGCCCTAACGCTGGGCGGGCAGGACCGCTGGTTCGAGAAACGCCGAACCTCTTCTTCTATCAGCTGTCTGCAGGTCGGAAGATATTCTTTCCAGATCCGTACGGCTTCGTAAGTTCTAAAGTTTTCCGGATGGACAGACCGATCATTGTTTCAGATATGGCCGTGGTGCTTGTCAGAAGTTGTCGTGGGGCGGCGTTGACAGCCCCCTGATCAAAGCGTCCCTGCAGAAACCTCTCCCGAGCCCACCGACCTCATTTCCAGCCTCATGCCGCCACGACTGACTCCTGTAATCATCGTAAAGTGCTTCCCGATGCGATATGAGCTCTATGTTCATGTCAGCTTGTACGCAGAGTGGTGCAGTGACACATCCGTAGTCACAGCGCACATCGCGAACGCCGCACAAAGTATGAAGTCGGCATCGATGCAAATCGTATCCTTGCGACATACAATCTAGAAAGGGGCAGGGACAATCATAAGTATAAATACTGCTGTCTTTCCTTCCACAATCGATTCGTCTCTCTCATCGCCTACACTCTCTTTCTCATCGCATTCCAACTCTCGAGCCGGTCTCGTTTTCACACTCTTTACTTCCTTAACACTCTTTTCCGAAAAGCAACCATGGTTCAATTCTCCGGCCTCGCTGTTGCCGCTCTTCTCAGTGGTGCAGCTCTTGCTGCTCCCACTCTCCAAGAGCGTGGCAGCTGTACCTTCTCTGGCTCCTCTGCTGCCTCCAATGCTCTCAAGCAGAAGAAGTCTTGCTCCAGCATCATCATCAAGGACGCTGTTGTTCCCGCCGGCACCACCCTTGACTTGACCGACCTGGCTTCTGGTACCACCGTTACCTTCCAAGGTACCACCACTTTTGGCTACAAGGAGTGGACCGGCCCTCTCGTCTCCGTTTCTGGTGACCACATCACCGTTGTCGGTGCCTCTGGCTCTGTCATTGACGGTCAGGGCAGCAGATGGTGGGACGGTAAGGGTACCAACGGTGGCAAGAAGAAGCCCAAGTTCTTCTACGCCCACAAGATGACCAACTCCAAGATCCAGAACATCAAGATCAAGGACTCGCCCGTTCAGGTCTTCTCTATCAACAACTCCAAGCAGCTTACCCTCACTGGTGTCACCGTCGACAACTCTGCTGGTGATGGCGAGAACAAGGGCCACAACACCGATGCTTTCGATATTGGCAGCTCCTCTGGTATCACCATCGATGGTGCAAACATCCACAACCAGGACGACTGTGTCGCTGTCAACTCTGGTTCCGATATCACCGTCTCAGGCTCTACCTGCACTGGCGGCCACGGTCTCTCCATCGGCTCTGTCGGTGGTCGCGATGACAACACTGTCTCCAACGTCAAGTTCCTGAACAACAAGGTCACCAACTCTGAGAACGGTCTCCGTATCAAGACTGTCTACGGTGCTACTGGTAAGGTCTCTGGCGTCACCTACTCTGGCAATGTTCTCTCCGGCATCTCGAAGTACGGTGTTGTTATCGAGCAGGATTACGAGAACGGCTCNCCCACTGGCAAGCCCACCAACGGTGTCCCAATCACTGGCCTCACCATGACTGGTAACACCGTTGGCGTCACTAGCTCTGGTACCAACACCTACATTCTCTGTGCTTCGGGTGCTTGCTCGAACTGGAAGTGGTCTGGCAACAAGATCTCCGGTGGCAAGAAGTCCAGCAAGTGCTCTGGTATCCCCAGCGGCTCCGGCGCCAGCTGCTAGATGTCTTGACACCCGGCGACCAACACAAAAACGATTTTGAAGATGTATCTGGCAGTTGAGCGGATAAACCATACTTACTTTTTGATCTTTCCTATTGTCAACATATAATCTCGGTACTCAAGAAAGATAGATTGATCATATTTTCCGTCCTACTCCAGCACTCGAGTTGTAGATTTTGTGCAGATAGACTGTCTTATCCACACGTAGAAGACATTAAGTTAGAAGTCGCGCATAGCCGCTTTAGCGGCATAGCCTTAACAAGCCACTGACTTGAATGTCCGATCGGCAGTCAACCCCGGAGGGGCTCTTTGCTACGCCATGATGATGCGATTGTTCAAACAAGCAACTGCAATGGTCTACAGCCACTGATGTTGCTTCGTTCGACAACCAGCTGCAACGAAAAAGTCGTTGATCACATTGCAGACAGGATGCCAAGACGCCGAGTCGGTGTACAGATGATTGCACCGTTCACTCTCACGCGCCACTTCTCCCCAGACGCATTTTTGACTTTGACAACCACTTTTTGATGTCCTCTGATGCTTATGACTGATCTTTGTTTTCGCAATGAACGGTGACCCGAGTGCGCTGGACAAGCTGTCGGCTCACATTGCCAGAGTAGTCGCGCAGCAAATCGCGACGGTTAGCGCGTCAGGCCAAGCTCCACCAGCGGCGTGCAAGCTTGACTTGAAAGGATATATTGATGGTGATGTTTCGTCGTCTATTGANTTTTGTAAAGAGAACACACCAATCCAATGCGGAGAATAGTCCGGTTAGGAAAACATCGACAGCTGACTTGGTGTGTTGCAGGGCATTTTTGACCTCTCGCCACTGATTGAGAGTGGAAGGGGTTCTTCCGCTGCCGCTACGGGACCATATGTCGAATCCTCGATTGAGCTGGGGCAGGCCGAGCAGACTCATGTGGGCAACGAAGTACAGCCTTCTGAGGATCATTTCCCGAGACGAAGTAGCCGGCCACGCCGTGCTTTGAACAATGACTCGGATTCGGAATCATCGAAGCGACGCAAGATCACAGGTGGACTGAGATTGCAACGACCAGCTGGATCAGCAAACCAGAGCATGTCTCCTGAGCCTGGAGAAAATGAGCAGGCGCCCGTCCGCCGTCTCCAGGCAGATGTTCCACAGAAACCACAGAGACGGACTACGAGGGATGAACCTGCCTTGCGACCTTCTACCTTGAGCAAGTTAATCGTGGGTATCTGGGAGCAGGTTTTCAGCAGCATGAGTTTCGACATCAGCGTCGTGTCTAGCGAATGGCGAACTACCGGATTTAATGCTCATCGATCACTCATCACGGATATGGCTCAGGAAGGTCAACCACCCAGTGCGGTACAAGTGCCGCCAGCTACAGCGCCAGAGAGGACTTTTACCCGGATGAACTTGTTGTGTAGAAAGATAAGCCAAGCCAGTCGATGTTCACGAGCACTCGAAGTTGTTGTTCAGGCTTCGTGGATCGAGCATTTCGATCGTCAGGTGCAGGAGATTGCAAAAGAGAACCCTCAACTATCGGCTACGAAGGCAAGGATGAAAGCGCTTGCCCAAGCGTGTTCTGAGATTGGTTGGAGTGAAAAGGAGATTCGGAACAAGATGTGAGACCTCATGTACCCCCTTGTTCATGTCCAATGCTAACGAGTTCTCTTTCAGNNGGCCATCTGGCGTGGCTATAAAGAGATCAAAGATCACGGAGGATGGGTATGTCTGGTTTTTGCAGGAATGGGCATATACAGATTCTGCAAATATCGCATTGGCTTTGACCCAGAGTCTATGGCAATCCTCAGACGGACGCGTGCCAGGTTTGAAGTGGCCGCTGATACATTGGTTCGTGTAACTTCTCCTCTGCATCCATCTCGAACTCGTCGCTAACTTGGTATANNGCACCCATATTGGCGAGACCTGCTGACAATTGTTGGCGACCCTTCCTCTCGCGTCTACACCGGCCACCCCCACGACTGGGTTGTCTCAGACCACGACGATCCAGTCCCGTTAAAACAAACTTACCTACAGTACGACCCGCAATTCTCTTTCACACACCTGGACTCCTCCATTGTGGATCCGTATGCCTTTGGCGCCAACGACCCTCGCCAGATTGCAGTGAATTCACACCAAGCAGCGCACATCTGCAGCGTGTGCGGAGAAAAACAATCAGAAGATGTGACTGAAAGCACATGTCGCTGTTTCCCGAACCTTTTCGGCAGTGATCATTTACCCATGGCCCCTGTCCAGATTTTCCGCACAAAGAATGGACGCAACAATGGGCTCATGGCATGTTGTGTAAGTTCACCCCTGCCACAAAGACACTCCTGACTTATCGAATCTCATGCTAACCTACTGNNCCAGCCCTTCGAACGCGGCGTCGCAATCGGCGAATTCACCGGCCTCATCACAAAAGGCCTCGAAGGCATGGACGTCATGCAAGCCGAAGCCGAGCAACGCTACCAAATCTACCAAGGCCGCGAAGGCAACTACACTCGCTTCGTAAACCACTCTTGCCGCCCCAACTCCCAATTCCAGCGTTTTGTGTGGTTGGGCACGCAAAGAATTATACTTGTGAGTAGAGGCATTGAAGCTGGTCAGGAAATCACGGTGGATTATTCGGATGCTTATTGGAGGAACTTGCCAAAGATTTGTTTGTGTCAGGAGAGTTGTTGTAGGTTTAAGGATAGGGAGAGGGGGTCACAGAGGCTTGAGACTATGACTGCTTCGCCTGCTTCTTGAGGTGGCGAGGTATTTCGAGATTTTTTTAGATGTTTCATCACTACCGAATCCATAAAGGTGATATGTCTCAAAAGCTGTATAGAGACAAGGCCTACTCACCATCCGTGCTGTTGCCCTCGATATTCCGCGCTCTTGACTTCTCCTTTTCCTATCAATGTCCACCATCAAGAACAACGGAAGCCGAGAAAAAGCTGCTCGAGGCAATGCGGACTATTGGATCTGCGGAGTCACACAAACATGTGACGGAAAGAATTCTTAAGTGCCTCCAATGACAAAATCGTGTTGATTGAGTCACTTGTTCGATGATCACTCCAAGTCTTCCAAGTCTTCACTGTTATCTGGGCAATCTATTTGATCAGATTGGGAGCAAATAGCATCAGGCCAATCACAACCACCCCTAGTTCCCCTCTGAATTATACGAAGGAGAAGTGCGACTGGCCCAGTGTCTGGTTTTTCTTTTTGTTTTGCCCGCTCAAAGGTAGTGAGTTCGACTCACTGCATCGATAGTTGAGCTGGTGATATTTATTGCTAGAGGCTCTGTTTACTTGTTTACTTGTTTACTTTCTAGAATGTTGCCAGATTCTCCAACAAGATTGCATTCTGGAGATTCGTGTTGTGCGGTCCTGCTCCTCAGAGGTTGTAAACGAAGTCAAGGCCCTGATCACCATCCTTGCCATTGTCCTCCACACCTTGCGCTCTCAGCTTTTCCTTCTCCAGGTTCCTGCGTCTCAACGTCCACCATACAGTCACAACACCACAAAGCGCCAGTGTCTCCATACCAGCACTAACAGCATTGCCCATCAGATACCTTGGTCCATCAACACTCGGGTAGATATTAGAAGAAACAACACCGGAGACATTGGCAAGCGAAACGAAAAACGGCATAGCCATACTGCGCTTGTAGTCAGGAGCGATGTTGGTCGATATCCAAGTGAGGATCAAGCAGTTGTAGCTGTAGATGCCGCCGCCGCAGAGGAACATGGCGAAGTAGCCTGCTGCATGGCTGGCCGTGCCACAGGCGATGATGTAGCCTATGATTGGTGCGATTGGGAGGATAGCTAGGACCGCTGCTCGTTTCTTCAGACGGTCTGATGTGAATGTTGCAGTGATTAGGGTGAGGGTTGCGAAGACGTAGACTGGGATGGTCAGGTAGTTTGCTTGTAGCGAGGTATATCTATCCGGAACGTCAGTCTGATTTGCTTCTAAACAACACAACAGTCATGATGCTTACCCAAGACCCTTGATGATTGTCGGAAGAAAAGTACCGAATCCAAAAAGAGCAATGGAAGCCGAGAAGAAGCTGGCCGAGGCAATGTAGATGATCGGATCCGTAAAGGCCAGACGTACGTGGGACCAAGAAAACTCTTCCGTGCCTCTGGTAACAGAATTGCGCTGTTTCCTCGCAACCATAATGGCTTTCTCCTCTGGGTTCAAGAACCACGCCGTCTCTGCGTTCTTGGGCAATGATGCCCAACAGATGCCACACAAGACAATCGAGATGGCGCCTTCGACAATAAACAGCCATCGGAAGGACTCGAGCCCGTGTCGTGTGCCCATACTTTCGATGCCATNACTGTATCGTGTGAGTGTTTCTGAAGGACTGATGGTAAAGCAAGCGAGACTTACAGCAATCAGACCTCCGAAGGCCCCCGAAAGGCAGTTGCAAGCGTAGATGATAGCCACTCTCTTACTCTGTCTCTCCCTCTCCCAGATAGTACTGATGATAAATACCACCGAGGGTACCAGCCCAGCCTCGAATGCTCCAAGCAACACTCTAACAGCAATGGCTTGGGAGTAGTTCTGAATGAAGCCTGTAGCAAGGGTTATGGTCGACCAAGCGATCATGGCAATACCAAGAACATGATTGGCGCCGAAGCGCTTGACGGCCATCGTCCAAGGGACCTCAAAGAGGACATAGAATGGGTAAAAGAGTGTAGAGATCGTGTTGAATTGGTTCCCGACCAGACCAATGCCNNTAGGTATTATGATTAGAATGGTTTACTTTTGTGTGTGCTTCTCCCAGATCTGCTTACCATGTTCAAATCCAAAGACTTTTGCATTCCCGAGATTCGATCTGTCCAGGTATGCTACCAGGAGGATGACGGCCAGAGGAGGTAGCAGGAACCTGTCAAACTTTCTCAACACCTTCTTTTCTGCCTCGACATCATAGCCCAATTCATGAATATGACCAATCGATGTGTCGAGCTCCTCGTCCGGCAGTGTAGTAGCTTTGATATCGTTCTTTGGTTCGAGCAACATGGTCGTGTTGTCTCAAGGCTCAATGACTCGAGGATAGAAGAGTTGGAAATGCTGGGAAGGAGACATACTGATGATGTACCAAAATCAGACTTGGGGTACAACTCCAACAGATTGATACATCTGATAAGAGATAGAGAATGATACGGTTCGGGATAGGAGCGGACATTTCGCGCTCAACTACCCACTTGAGAGAACAAGAGATAAGGATCAAGGAGGGGCAACGGCATGCAATCGTTCACAATGCTGTTGAGATAGCTTGGCTGACCATGTTGCAAGCAAAATTTGCTTCTCTGATGGAAGATTGAGCCTCAACGACGGCAAGGTGGTAAGAAGGCGATGCAATATTTAAGAGAACAGGATGGCAAAGATAGAGACTCGCGGAGATGATAGGAGACGTGCAAGCCCCGTGCATAAATGTGCATAGATGTGCAGAGTTGTGCTAATGCCGTCCGAGATAGGAAGTTATGTCTTGGCCTATCACTACAGGCTTGCCCGGGTTGTTCCTTTCTTATCCGGAATATGCGTCACCCACTCAAAGCATTGCTTTGTTTATTTAACCACTGAGGCACACGAAAACCTCACTGAAAGGAACAATGTTCAGAGAACATCCATTGTAAATAATGGACCTCGCCTATGGAAATGCCGGACCTCTCGTCTGTGGCTGAGACATGGCGGTTGTATACCTTCAACGTCCCAAGATAGAGAGATCTCAAGGTGGAGGTTAGAAAACATGCTAATCGAATAATAATCCTGGGTATGAAGTCAAGGCTTCACAAGCCTCAGTACCATGACACGGTGCAAAGTAGAAGCGAGTCTACCACTCATCGATCTTTCGATGCAAACTTGTCTGTGGTTGCTCTATCCTGGTCTTGAACAAGCGTCGTTTTCTCAAGACGTTGTTCTGTTTTTCTCAACCGTTGGAGAGCACTCGCGTAGTTGGAGATCAGAAAGATTGGCAAAAGAGTAATCAGTGTTAAAATATGAATTAAAATTATATTGTCTGCTAGAGACAATGTAAAAGAGATATGTACATACAACCTGTTGTATATGAACAAGAAAGTAGTTGAGATAGACAGGCACTGCCCGACCGTCTCTGAGATCATCAAGATCCTCATCCCTTCATTAGATAGTCATTCTTCTATCGTTTTTTTTTTGCTTTTTCGTGGTGTTTGGTGAGCCTCATAGTTCTTACTTTCTTGTCCTCCTCTTTCTGAATAAGTAGTTGGCCCTGCCGTAATCATTATGACATGTAGAAAGGATATAAGAGAGAAACACAAGGTGTTTAAGCCTTGCGGGTAGAGGTGGAAGTAGCCTTGGTAGAAGTCTTCATGGTGGAAGTAGGCTTCTGGGTTGCGGAAGACGACTTGACTGAGGTTGAAGCGGCCTTGTTTGCAACGTTGACGTTGGCAGAAGGAGTGCCTGAAGAAAGAAGCTTGGCACCCTTGATACCGCTGGAGTTGACGACAGAGCCGACAGACTTCTTCATGTAGCAGGCAGTTCCAGAGAGAGAAACGTCGACACAGCCAGTGGTCTGAGCACAGGTCTGGATGCAGCTAGCAAAGTCGCTGACGTAAACCATCTTCAAGTCACCACCAGCATGGTCGACACCGCACTCAATGAGGAACTGAGCACCAGAAGTCTTATCGGTGTAGATGGTGTTGTCCGAGTTAGGGCAGGCAGCGACGGTGCTGGTAGCAGTGGAAGTTGCGCTTGAGGAAGTGGTGGACGAGGCAGCCTTTGCGCTAGAGCCAGAAGCAGAAACGAAGCCAGAGGCAGAAGAGATGGCAGAAGAAGAGGACGAAGAAGCAGAAGATGAGACGGCAGCCTTGTTACCGAGGCTGACGCGAGAGCCAGTAAGAACATTGTTATTGGACGCGACGGCATTGCCCATCTGAGTCTTGAGCCAGCAAGTACNCTAGAATTCATATCAGTATTGGTGATCAATGGAAGTGTGAAGTAAGGATGACTGACCTGAGCCAGCGCCGTTCTTGCCACCGACGTAGGTGAAGGCAGTGCACTNTGAGTTGGCATCGCAGGCGCTCATACAGTCAGTGTAAGAGCTGCTAGCTTGAGTGTTGGTGAACGATCCTTGACCAGAGTCGGAAGAGTAGTAAAGGTTGTATACAGAGCCGGCAGAGTTGGTGGCTGAGCTGGGAAGAGAGCTGGTAGACGAGGCAGAAGAGCTGGTCGATGAAGCCTTGGTGGAAGAGGCTGCGGCAGAAGAAGAAGAAGAGGAGGAGGAAGAGCCAGCGGCAGAGGACATGAGCTGGGCGTGCTGGACACCAGATGAAGTTCTCAGAGTACCGACAGTGCTCTTCATGTAACAGGCAGTTCCGGAGAGAGAGGCTGCAACGCAACCAGCAGTAGTACTGCAAGTCTCGATACACTCTTGAATACCGTTGTTGACATAGACCATGTTGAGATCCTTGCCGTTGGAGTCACCAGCGCAGTTGACGTTGAAAGTAGCGTTGTTGGGAGTGGTGTAGTTCTGGCCGTTGCCGGAGGGGCAGGAGATGGTCGACTCTGTCAAGTTGGCAGAAGTGTAGTAGATGCTCAGACGGTTAGAACCACCACAGTACTGCGACGAGTTACCAGCGCAAGGAGAGAAGCAGTTTCCGAGAACACCCTTGGTGGGCTCGAGGGCGGTGGGGAGAGTGGAGCCGCAGTAGCATTGAGTGGCGTACTCGAGACCGGCATAGTTGAAACCCTTGTTCTCGCAGTATGACATACACTTCTCGACAGTCATATCGCTAGACATGTAAGTCGAGTTGGGAAGGGTACGGCTGCTGACAGAGTCAGGAGCGCAACCGACGTAGTCCCAGCCAGTGACATTCTGGTAGTAAACGGNGGAGTAACCAAGAGTGGCATTATCAGTGCAGCCGGCCTCGGAGTAGGGAGCTCTGCCAGGACCATATGTGACGGGGTTGCAACCAGGAAGCTTCTCCAACTCTCCGGTGACGGCTTCGTCAATGGTAGGAGCAATAACACAAGCCTGGGACTCAGCGTTGGTGAAGAAGTCGAACACAGAGCAATCAGTGATGAGACCAGAGTCGTTGTTGCAGGTGTTGGTGGCCTCCTGGAGAGTAGGAACATCCCAACCGTTGATGAAGTCACCGTGGAATCCGTAGCCGGTGGGGTCACCTTGGGCGAAGACGAAAGGCTGGGTAGTGCCATTCCACCAGTCGAAGCCGGCGGTGGAGTAGATGACTTCGTAGAAGATGGAAATCATGTGAACAGGGTGATCAGCAGGGCAAGGGCCGTTGTCGTAAGAGTACATGGTAGGATAGGCCATGTGAGACGTGTGGTCGGCAGAGTCGAGGTTCTTGCCATCCCAGCAAGAAGGGAAGAAGACTTGGGCGCGCAGGCCATCAGGGCAGACCTTGTTAGGAAGACCGCTAGAGTAAGAAGAGGTACCGCTGTAATCAAGGCAGACAAAGCTGACAGCCTGGCCAGCGAAATCGCTAGTTGCAGCACGCTTGAAAGGGTCACCAGCAAGCATACGGAAGCCCTCGGGGAAGGCAGTGAGGTTGTCGTTGTTGGGACCACCTCTCTGCAGGTAGTAAACAGTCATACCACCAAAGACACCTTGGCCATCACCAGCTTGAGGGACATCAATGAAGGTGCCGTTCTCGGATTGGTAGTAAAGCTTGGGTGTCCAGTAGTTGGACATGTCTTGCTTGATAGGACATGAAGAGCATGCACCTCCACGGGCATCAGCATATGTCATCTCGGCCTTGAAACCCTGCAAGGAGTGTTAGATTGAGCGATATGAAGCAGTGATGATATGACAACTTACGTTTGAACCGGAAATGGTGTGGACGTGACCAGAAACGCCGCCAGGAGCAACGATAGGGTCGAGACGCTCAGTAGCGATACGACCAGGGCAGGGCATGCGCCAGAATGCCGAAGCAGACGATGCCAGGGCGAGAAGACTGAGCGCCGAAGCGCTGAAATCGAAGGACCTCATTATAAAAGATTATAAATAAACAAAGGTACAAGGTATTAGATCCGCAAGCGGATGAACGGACAAGATGAAGCTGTGATTAGTAGGCGAGATCGTTGCGGTCTGGAGCGAGCATTGAGACACGGATTGTCGACTGTACTTATAGAAATGTTCGGATACCTTGAAGGAAGCAAAGACTGGAGATGAAAAAGATCGTTGAGCTGGTAAAGGGGAATGTCTCTCCAAAACAAAACGCACAATAGCTGAGTCGGCAATTATCGATATGTATAACGGTCGATGGCGCTCACGGGGCGTCGTTGCAACGGCGCACACCAAAGTCTTGCCAGACAAAGTCTGCCATGTTCATAGTGCATTATGAGCAGAATAGTGGATTTGTTGCCTACCAAACTTAGTACGATCAATCTCATGTTGAGATGGTAGCGTGGTGGACAGAAGCGAGGTTGTGACTTGGGATGTGAGATTTGGAAGTTGAGCTCAGCTGGAGTCTTGTTCGTGTTCAGCTTTTAATCTTTGATTGCTTGCACAACGCGGCTGCATACAGCGCACCGTACCGCGCGTTCTACGGAAAACCGGATCTTGTCGATAACAGAGAACAAAGGGGATGATTAGGATGGGCGTGGAGTGGCATCCTCGAGGGACGACGTTCTCATCAGCTCGCCGCCCTGGCAGCGTTCGCAGATCACCTCGTGCGGCAGCCGCCTATTCTTCGGTCCATGTACGTGTGTGCGTGATCCGTGCGCCGGCAATGATCTGAATACAAGGTCAAGTTCTGACAGATCACTTGCATACGATACTGTCAGTCTTTGTATGAAAAGGAAGCCTCGAGCAATACTCGAATAGTACAGTAGACCTCCAAGGACAGTTCGTCTCATGTTCGCGGTTCAGCATCTGTGAGAAGGTGCAATCAGTGACGACGCTGTTGAGAACAGGTACCATGGGGAATGGAACGCTGAGAAAGCTGTCCGCATTTGCGCCGCAGAAGCCTCAAATAGCCAATCCGCGTCAACGTCCAGCCTTCAACCGCTTTCCCTTTGCACCAAGCACATACCGGTTCTGTACATCTGAGAAGACATCCACAGTCGTCACCAACTCGAAGCGCTACAATACCGTTATCCATATCAGGGTCTTCTTGCCAATCCGTCTATCTAGGCGCACGGCACTTTCACGCACGGAAGAAACACAATGCGCAGAGCAACTCCTGCCCGCATGCTAAGAGACATGTCTCTTTCTGACGGCCAACTGTCAGAGGCTAGCCATCATCTCCAAGTGAACATTCATGTTCTGGCCATAGGTATACAAAACACGCACCCTTGAAGACGCTCTGCTCAGCACCAAGGACACCTTGTCCACCTACCATGGAATGTATCGTCTGGTGCATTATATGATTTTGCGATGATATCACCAGAGGCTTGTCGCTTCACAGACGTTTCTCTTGAACCGGCCCACCAACGCGAGCAAGAACGCCCTTTTCTCGCTCACTTCCCTCCGCGCGGCCGCCACATATTCGCGTCCGGCCATTTACTCAGCCTCATACTCTGTGGCTCCAGCCCTTGCAAGATTGACTCTTTTGACGCGAAAAAGAGCAACCAAGTATTGGTCTCACATTCTTAACGTGTCTATTAAACTACGCCCGGAGCGTTTTCGACAACGGCTTCAGTGTGGAGTAGCCGAGTGGCTCTTGCTTGCTCTGGATGTCCGTCTTTACCCTATCGGAACAACGAATAGGTTGCTCGCAGGGTCAGTCCGGCACAAGGCAGAAGACTTACAGTCTCGACAAGAGGGACTCAACGCATGGCAAGCACAACCGATCAGACCGTTCAAGCACACCTTGCCAGATCCTGTTTGTCATGTATCACTTTGGGACAGGCCCCTACTTCGAGGCACACCACATTCCCTCACATCAGATAAGTTTCTCCACCATGGCCGTACAATGTGGGGACCTCTTCATGAAGGCTGCCAATATCGAGCGCTCATGGAGAAAACGCTCCCCAGGTAGGACGCGTACATTCGTTTCGGGCGCACATGGGCTCAACATACATCCTGCATGCAGGATAGCGGGGTGTCCTTCCGATCAGTTGACATCGTTGTGCAGTACTTCAACGGCACATGAGTTCGTATCATTTCAATTGGCAGTGCCACGCGCGAGACCGGCATCGAGGAAATCACCTGTTGACTCACGAACGGCTCTTGGTGTATCAGATCAGTAGGTCAGACATACAGATACATATGAGATGGTCAGACCGTGTCTATGTTATTTTGCAGCATATTAACACAGACGGTCTTATTGCAAGTGCAACAGGTCGTGGTTGTAAGCTCTTGATGTCTCGTCGGGCCGATTATTTGCAAGATTGTCAATCGCAACCTTATCGGTCTATCGCAAGACTCCACTCACGTCAGTTGAGAGCTACCATATACAGCCATCGCGCCTCCTCTTTCTATACTTGAACTCTTATTGGCGACCCCATCAGAGATCGTCGAAACCCGCTGTATCAATTATACCGTATAGGAATGATATTCTTTCTGACCGGTATGACAGCGTTGACCAAAGTCAGGCTCGAACCTACAATCGCCTTGCTCGACTCCACTTTCACGAAGGAATATTGTCTAAGGATCTCTTTGTTCGCTATTTTCAAACATCGACTCTCCCAATTTCGGTGATCAATTTTACACATAACATCATTCCGCATCCTTTGTGTCAGCTCAGCTCGACGTTGACCGACAATCATGACGAGTGATAAATCCTGAGAGACCATAGGGTCGTCAAAACATTCCGAGAACAAAGTGGTATCTGGTATTCGACTGCTCGGTCAGACATGCGTGTCTGAGAACTTCTGCATGCCATGATAACATGACAGAGACGCCTCTCACTGTCTGAGACACTGACATACCAGAAACATGCTCCTGGAGTGCTTTTTGTCTTCCACTGCATACAGCAGTAGAGCAAATATGAGACTCGCAATTCTTCGACCTGGTCGACCATGTTGATCTCTATCAGGCGTATAAAAACAGAAGACATGGGAGGCCAGCATGAGCAGAATAGACGATTAGAATCATCAATCTACAATCAGCCCTTCTGATCCTAATTTCTCCATTACACACATCATCTATCCAATGTCATACCTCTACGACTTCTTCTACGGTGGTTTCAGACCTGCGAGCAATACCAACGAACAGCCTATCAAGGATGACCAGGCTCTGAGAACAAAGCTGAAGCGTACGAGATACAAAATCTCATCCTTGGTGATGTTAACTAACAGACAACGTGCAGAGGCCAGCAAAAACGTCCCCAAGTATCTCTTCCGCATGTGGGATGCACGCTCTGGCGGTAACTCCAAGCTGAACACGACCAAAGCCGTCACGCCCCTCGCCTTCGCCTCCTCGAAGGGCCACAACTCGGTCTATGATATGACCCGCACCGAGTTCATCACAAACACCTCTTTGCATCTGACAGGCTGCGACAGCGTCGTGACCGAATTCTCGTCCTGGTCCCATTCACCGTACTTTGCATTCTACTTTACTATGCAGCGAAGCTCGTCTGGTACTTTCCACGTCGCCATCATGGATACCGAAGAACTGGCCAAGTCGAACCCGGCATTCCACGTTCCCGCCTTGGGCAAAATCTTCGGTAAAAGCTACGGATACGTATATGAAGAAGAGTATCTCGTGCACGGCGTGATTGAGGGACAGTTCTACAAGGCCGTGCCTTACAACCAGCTTTGTAAGCTGGGTCTGCTCAAGCAACTGCCCGGACTCAACAAGAGCGGCATCAGTGCCTCCAATCCCAATGCCTTCCGTCTTCTCCCCGGCGAAGAAGAGAACTACACGACTGACGAGCTGCGCCAACTCAGAAAGATCGTCTTGCCCTACGGCGACACTTTCTCCCTTCCCATGGCCATCGTCCTCTTTTGCTGCAAGAAGCGTCCTGGATACTGGTCCGAACTCAGCGCCTCCGACCTCGACACTATCATCACAGTGCTTGGTGGCTGGGAGAAGATACCGCATGACTGGTGCAGCTCTCGCAGTGTGTTCAGCAAGAACGTCTACCCAAAGAACTGGGATGCCAACGAGCAGGTTCAGAATCTCATGGAAGCACTATACACTCATTGCTATGGCAAGGGTGCTAGAGGCAATGAGAAGAGGTATGCTGCCAGGTATGCAAAGGCTGAGGTTGATGAGGAGGATATCATCGGAGCCATGGCTTCTATGAGTGTCAGTCGTGGTGATGCTGATGAAATATCGACTGAAGGTGGCGCAGAGCAGACGTTGGCCAGGAAGCCCACACAGAATGGAGCTCGAGGCTTCACGGGCAATAAGTAGCTTGGACGATCGCCATCTCAGCACCTCCAACACTGCCAGCGTTTCAAAGGTGAGGTTTGATATGATTGATGACATACTTTGATATTTGGCGTTCTGGTTTTCGGTCTTTGGTCGCACTTTCATTCATTGGGTCGGTATACACAGCAGCTTTACATGGTATCTTGGCTCTGCATAGATCAACTGCATCCATACTTCCACTTGCATCTCCCCACTAGCCCAGTCATTGTGTGAGCGTAACACAACCTCCATCCAGCCTTTTCCACATTCCAGAGTGCCAGGCTGCCACTACCGCAGCTTCGAACAGCTCGTCGTGGGCAGAAAGCCTTGTGCCCTGAGTACAGGGCGAAAGTTCGAAATCAAAGTCAGATTATCTTGAACAAACACATCGGCCTGGACAGCCTTCCCAGTCCAACCATCAAGATCAGAAATGCCAACAGGGCCTACACCAAGTAATTCTTGACGATCATAAAGAAGACTGCAGCCGACTTTGTGCAAGACAACGAAGATATCGCCAAAGTTCGCCTTTGAGTGCTCTGTTGATACGTGTGGACATATGCTCGATCCAGAAGACGCCCTGGCCGATCTCTGGATGCATTGCAACGATGCCGCCCATTAGTTCGCATTGTTTTGCGACAACCACCCACCGTGCGAGATGGGGCGTGAAAAACAATGCGAATTAATGGGCGGCATCGCTGGCCTATGCCATTATCGAGACATGCAATTTGGTCTGAAGTCGCATATACGTCGCTCCTGCCTCCATGTCTAGATGCAACTACGCCACCATTTGGAAGGTCAGTCGCAACGCAGATGAAACACCTGGAAAACTTGGTCGGGTAGACACTGGATCAGGACCCATGGTGCTATCGCATACACCGACCCACGCATGCCTGTCAAGGACGAAATCTGCTTAAGCCGGATACCAGTCACACACAGCTTTGCTTCCCTCCTAAATATGCAACGAGTGCGCACAGCAGAAAATGAAACAGTTACAACTCCCTCACCTCTCCAAGAAAGAAAAGAAAAAAAGAAAAAAAAAACCCACGTACAAAAAGAACAAGCACCAGGAAGAAACGCAAAACGTACAGCAGCAGGGATTCCCACGTGGTCACCCACCGTAGTACTAATCTGCCGTTCAACTGCTTATGTATGGCAGAGCGGACGGGATGCCCAGTTTTCAGCTGACTGTGGCCGTACGTGACAGACATGCTAATCTTAAACAATATATTCATCCAACAAATCTTGCGACAGGAGCTGGATGGAAGTCATCGTACTTTCAGCATGCAGGCAAGAATATAATGAAAGGCTATGAAACAAGTGACTTTGATATCAAAATGTTGGATTAATTTGTATATGAGTATCTGCTTCGTAAGGAGAGCGACACAGCCTTTCCCTACCCGCCAGAAGCAAACTTACTTCTCGCTCTCAGTCTCTCACCAAACTTCCACAATATAAATGGTGCCGGCAAACCAAGAACGACAGCGATGAATCCTAGCACTGAGTTGCCCCATCCATAGCCCAAAGCATTATACATAGATGGTGCAAACAATGGGAACCCAAAGCCAGCCAGAGATCTCAGAACAGTCGTAGACGCCACTGCGGACGCAGCGTAGCGCTGGTACGAGTCGATTATGTAAGTCTGGCAAGACTGGAAGACCAGGATGTTGCCAGCAGAGAAGATGGCAGCGCCAATATTGGGACCAATCCAGTGGGTCTTGTATTCGGCAGTCCAGCCGTAGATGAACAGGCCAATGGGAATAAGGACGGAGCCTGGAAACATGAGGGGTACTCTAAACTCAGAGCGACCGACGTTGTTGTTCTTCTTCTTGAGGCGACGGTAAAAGTAATCGTTGAAGGGGGCGCCGATTTGGGTGCCGAGGAAGAAGCCGAGACCGAGAGAAATGTAGTTCAAGCCACCTATGCCGGTCGATTCGCCGTAGATGCCTGTCCAGAGACCTGGGAAGGTCGAGAGGACCAAGTACATAAGACCGTACACATAGGCAATGTAGATGGCCAGGAACTGGACGATGGGTTGTGTACCTATCATGACGAAGGGACGGGTGAAGGCTGTTCTCAGGTGGACGGAGAGCTTGCGGTTAGGATCATCGTATTCGGTGTGCAGGTTCGTATTTCCGGTCTCTTTGATCAGACGCATCTTCTTGCGCTTCAACAACTCCGGAACATAAGTTTCCTGCAGGAAGAANNAAAGGCCCGAGAGTTGGATGAAGAAACACGCGATACAGGTTGACCAAAAGACCCATCTCCAAGTCGTGTTTTCAGCGATGAAACCTCCAGCAATGGGACCTACAGCGGGACCGAGGAGTGGAGCTAGAGAGTAGATAGAGATGGCTTTGCCTCTCTCCTCTGGCCTCCAGCAATCACTAAGCATACCACCACCAATTGCGAGAGGAGCGCTACCACCTAGTCCAGCAAGGAAGCGGAACGCCATCATCTCGCCTTTGTTCTGAGCGAAGCCACAGGCAAGGTTCCAGACAAAGTAGAAGGCGTTGGCAACTTGGAGGACTCTGACACGGCCGTAGAGTTCAGACATGGGTCCGAGAAACAGAGGGCCGATAGCATACGCTAGCACGAAGATGGACAGCACCAGCTGCTGCTCAGCAGTGCTCGTGATATTGAAGTCGCGCGAGATGACACCGATGGCTGGCGCAACCATCGAGGAAGACACTGGTGAGATGAAGGTAAAGGAAGAAACGACGAGCGTAGCCGCCCATTTTCTGCCCTTGCCCCAGTTCTTGGGGTTCGCTGGATCATCAGGCCCGTCCCAGGTCACTAGGTTCGGGTCTTTGACAGACTTGGAAGTTGACTTCCTCGACAGCGCAGGGGGTCNTTCTTTCTCGGACTGCGCTTCTAGGTCGCGTGCTGTCTCCGCCCCAAATGGCTCCATGGGTATCTCATCCGGCTCTTGCTTCTCCTTCTCCAGCTCGGAACTCGATTGTGTCGATAGGCCATTGCTGCCATCGTGCTGTGATTCCTGCTCTTCTACTTCTTCTTCATAGTCTGATTCGTCGTGGTGGTGATAGATACCATGATCGTCGATGAAATTTGCCGAGGTAAGTCGTTGTAGAGGGCTGCTTGGTCGACTTGGCCTTGAGCCAGACCGTGAACGTGATTTGTATGATCTGTTCGACTTGTTCGACCGTGTTCGTGATAAGTATTGCCGTGTTGAGCGTCCAGTACGGATGGGCTGCACTGTTGTCTCGTTGTCGTCCTCCATGACGATATGACTGCAGGAAACGGTTTGTGAGGGAGGAGAAGAATGAATATAACCTTGAAATTATCTCAAAGATAAGGGAATTCTCTCAAATGGCGTTGGCTCTAGTACTTATTAGAATGAACTTCGAAGAGGACTTTGCCTAAAGTCCTAAACTCCGATAGTTATGAAAGTGAAAACGGCATTCTCTTTGCCGGGCAGATGATGTTTGTTGTATTCGTTCACCAAAATCCATTTCGAGGGAAGTCGGCACGCGTCATTCGGAAGTCGCGTGCCGAGAGGCGGTGGCTCTGCAAAACATTGTTTGCTGTTGGACCTTCTTTCGGCATGATTGCCAACTCACCGTAGCGGTGTGCTCTTGCAGCATTCATTGGCAGGCTCGAAGCAGAGTAGAACTGAATACATGAGAGATGGTTGCGAAGAAACACAGTCCAGAGACGGTGCGTGCTTGTCAGCTCTGGTGGCTTGGCTGGCCCCTACAGTCTTGGCTTGCGAATGCAAAAATACGAACAACGGAGCGCTTCTGCAGGAAGAAGTGCAAAAGGATTGACACCACTTTGCAACAGGCTCGAGGAGCGCAAGCAGGCAAAAGAAGAAGGTCGTACCCGGGATCGAACTGGGATTACCGGAATCAGAATCCGATGTGCTAACCATTACACTATACAACCAATGGTTGAGGCATATTTTGGGTACACGAAATATAATCCATCGTTCTACGGTGACTAGCGCAACTACCCGTCTGCGCCTTACTAAACTATCATGGCTCTTCAAACACAAGACAGTCAGGTGTACAAGTGACCAAGATCACCTAGTGTGTAGGACAGCGCTTCAGCATGCTTTCGGAAGCAAGTAATTGTTCCCTTTCTCGGAAAGAGCAGCACATCGGTCGGACAGTTCTTACGCGATATATCAAAAGAAGCTTTGGAGAAACACGAAATTCATGATCATGGCAACAACAGCACGAATATCTCATCGATCACCCGATGAAGCATCGCAATCACATATAAAGAGTACCTCAAGAAGACACTTGAAGAGAAATATCTCGATAGAGAGGCCTGTTGTCACCAAAAGTGTCTGAAGTCATTGTTAAGGGTGCGACCCTGGTCGAAAAAGTTCGCGAAACAGAAAAACTGCCATTAGCACTGGCAAAACGGATGAAGCAACGATAGCAATTGAAGCCACGGCGTATCCCAATGTTCCTAAGCCAAGTAGTGAAAGTGAAGAGAGTCCGCTATATGTTCTGCAAAACAGCAGCCTCATCGACAGCCTGGGGCTAGCGGATGGACAAAACAATGATCACGCCAGGGGTCGAACCTGGAATCTCTTGATTCGTAGTCAAGCGCCTTGCCATTGGGCCACGCAACCAACTAATATTTGCTGGGAGGACAGAGCCGAATATGTCTAGTTGAACGACGAGGTCGAGGCCCGGGCGACGATGGTGCGTTCAGCTTACCGAAGATACTCCTGTCGGGCCGACACCTGCACCAGCAACAGCACTAACAAGATCGATCAGGTGTGCAACCATAGCTGTATTGCGATAGTTTCCGTGGTTCAATACCAGATGCTCCTAGTCCGGTGATGAGGGATGGCTGGCTCACCAGCTCTTTCCTTTTCCTTGGCCAGATCATACAGGAAGAAATCGATCAAGATGGCATTGACCTTGGCAACTGGATTCTTCCTTACAATTTCTCTGCGAATCATCTCCACGGTCCAGATGCTGCAGCCACGTAACTGTACCTCATAGCTGGAGTCGTGAGCAATAGGTTGTTGTGTACGTATGGCGCTGTCCAAGGGTGGGCTATACGTTAAGCAGCCTAATGTGTGTAGAATTTGAGGTACTCGGTAATNCTTTTAGGGTCAGTGTGATATTCATGGACAGGGTAGATGCAGGGAAGGTTTACCGGCAAACATCGTTATGCTGTCAATGTCGTTGAACTCGCCATAGCTTTCTTCGTTGAACGCAGCCCAAATATCGGCGACCAGAATCTGAGGCCTTTTCATGATGCGGACTGTACGTTTCTCGAACACAGATTCATCCCGGAAGCACGAGAAATGGTGAGCGAGGAGATTGACAAGTTTACCCGCACTGTTGTTGGCGGCCTCGACAAGGTTGGCTACACTGCCTTCAAAGTTCTGGTCGGATTAGTAGGAGTGAGAGTGAACGTGGTTAATGCTTACGTCTTCGAGTGCTTGACCCGCTTCACGGAGACAGTTGATTCTTTCTTGTAGCAAAGGTATTTCCTCCTCGGTCGAGGAACGGAAAACGTAGGCGAGTTTTTCGTCTGGACATTCCAGCTCATTGGCATAGAACGAAGGAGTCGTGATAGGAATGTCNNTGAGGTCGTATAAGAATGACATATGGCAACGTTTTGACTGGAATATGAAGATATCAAAACAACAGGATTACTTACCTTCTTCAAGAGCTCTTTGTAGACAAGCCACCAGGCTCCAGTAACCAGTCCACGGCTTGCCACGGTACTCGACGGCGTATCTCTCGTTCTCAGGCTTTCCACTCCAGAAGCTAAAGTTCAAGAGGTCCATGATAAAGATGAAGTTGAGGGTGGCCTCGTCCTTTGCTTTTGGATGCAAATCATGTTCGGACCAAGTTTGAGTGCTATAACTGCGCTCCTGCATCTGCTCCCAGATCAACTGGGCGGCAGCTCTGGTGCCACGGGCATCAATGTTCACGTCAATACTATTGTCATAGATAAATTCGGCGTGTCGTAGGACCTTTGTATCGGTTCCGATTTCGTCGGATTTCGGCTTGGGTCCCAGTAGCGACTGTCGGAGGAGTTCGAGCAGCTCGTGGTCGACTTCGTCGTCGGACATGTCGACGGAGCACGGGATGCAAGAGAAGTGAAGGGACGGTTAGTGGTGTAGAATGGGCAAGAATAAGAGTGAAGTGCAGGGGATGAAGCACGATGATTGGCTGCCAAAAGTTGCTCTTTCCAATTAGAGCTTGCGACACGTCGTTTTTAGAGCTGTTGACTTGTCGATTTGTTTTGCTCGAAGATAAAAACATAGACAGCTCCATTGTCGGAAGGCAATGCCTCTCTTTCTATCATCTTCAGACAAGAACTGATTGGAGTGAAGAAACAAGGCGACAGAAACTCCAGCTGGCTGCATCGAACCTCGGTCTTTCAGCAAAAGTTGGGCGCGTCATCGTCGACAGTTTTGATCCGGGGTGAACAATTGAACAAGTGAATCAACCTTGACCTCGACCAACAACACGCTCCTGTCCCTCACTCGATCCGACTGTCCACACGCCGTCTGTCCACTCCATCATATGCCACCACCTAGCCGACAGCCCCTCTCCTCGTCATCACCACCACAAGACCACATCCACAGCGCAGCACCATGACGCGCGAACGCTTCCTCAAGCAGTCGCTCGGCTCACAGTTCACCAACATCAAGAACGCGCGCATCCTAGTCGTTGGCGCCGGTGGCATTGGCTGCGAACTCCTCAAGAACCTCGTTTGCACTGGCTTCGGCGAAATCCACCTTGTCGATCTCGACACAATCGACCTCTCCAACCTCAACCGCCAATTCCTCTTCCGCCATGCCCACATCAAGAAGTCCAAGGCTCTGGTCGCCCGTGAGGCCGCTTCCAAGTTCAACCCCAATGTCAAGATCGAGGCACACCATGCGAACATCAAAGACCCGCAATTCAACGTCGATTGGTTCCGCGAATTTGTTATCGTCTTCAACGCCCTCGACAACCTCGATGCTCGCCGTCACGTCAATCGCATGTGCCTTGCTGCAGACGTGCCACTGATCGAGAGTGGTACTACCGGCTTCAACGGCCAGGTCCAACCCATCCGCAAGCGCCTTACCGAATGCTACGACTGCGCGCCGAAAGAGACTCCCAAGTCGTTCCCCGTCTGCACCATCCGAAGCACTCCGAGCCAGCCCATCCACTGTATCGTCTGGGCAAAAAGCTACCTGTTCAACGAGCTATTCGGTATCAGCGAAGATGAAGCTCCAGATCTTGATCACACATCGGATGAGAACAACAAGGAGGAGATCGCCGAGCTGAAGAAGGAGGCTGCTGCTTTGAAAGAGATCCGCGCATCCATGGGCTCAACAGAGTTCCCACACAAGGTCTTTGACAAGGTCTTTACCCAGGACATCAACAGACTGCTCGGTATGGAAGACATGTGGAAGATGCGCAAGCCTCCAACCGCCCTCGATTTTGAAGCCGTCAATGCTGCAGCCGCCAACGTCGACCGCAAGACGATAGCAGACGACCAGAAGAACTGGTCCTTGGAGGAGAACTTTGCCGTTTTCTCCGACAGCTTGATTCGTCTAAGCGACCGCCTTGACAAGCTGCGAGCATCACAAGAAACTGGCAACGCTCCACCGATATTGTCCTTTGACAAGGACGACAGGGACACACTCGACTTTGTGGCCGCTGCAGCAAACCTCCGTTCCATCACTTTCGGCATCGAGACTAAGTCGGAGTTCGATATCAAGCAGATGGCTGGCAACATCATCCCTGCTATCGCCACCACTAACGCTACCACGGCCGCCCTGTGTGTGTTGGAAGCTTTCAAGATCATGCGTGGTGACTGGGCCAAGGCAAAGATGGTCTTCTTGACAAAGTCGACTGAGCGTGTCATCAACAAGGAGTCGCTGCGTCCACCCAGACCTGACTGTGGTGTTTGCGCCACTGCCTACGCTAGACTGGTCATCAACACTGACAAGACGACACTTGAGACTCTTGTTAAGCAAGTCCTGGTCGGCAAGCTCGGCTACAAGGAGGATGAGCTTGAGGTCAGCAACAACGGCGGCGTCTGGTATGATCCCGACATGGCTATGGACGACAACGAGAACCTCGACAAGACGCTGAGCGACATTGGCATCGTCAACAACTCCACTGTCATCATTCGTGGCGAAGACGACGAGGGCGAGCGCGTCAACCTCGAGCTCTCCATCTCCAACATGTATGTTCTTGAACTTCTTCACATCACTGACTTTGAGACTAACTTGATTCCAGGNCAATTCGATCAATCCACCGCCGCCACGATCGACACCTTCACTCTCATGCCCGATCTCCAGACCATCCCCAAAAAGACTCCTGCCTCTACCGCGACAACGACTGACGCTGGACCATCGAACGGACACAACCTTCCTACTCGTACATCTACCAAGCGTACCGCTGCAGATGCCGACTTGGATGCTGGAGAAACCGAGGCCGAACAAATCGCCAAGCGTGGCAAGGTCGCCGAGGAGAACAAGAGCGCCATTGTCGTTGATGACGATGGTGCTATCATGCTGGACTGATTGAACAGCTCGATCGCCAGCAGCGGCTAGACCAGCTTGATACCTTCTAATTCTAACTTTCTACTCTTCTGTACATCTGGATTTCGATGTCACAGGGGACAACTCAAAAGATGGGGATTTTCTGCTTTTCTGCAAGAGGCGTTTAGTGATTTTCATTATAGAGGAAGGACTCAAGATTTCTACCCTTTCTTCAACAGTATACCCAACACAAATGCAGCAATAGGCTGCTCCGAACCAGAAATGAAGCACACATTACATTCAAAATCTGTTTATACCAAATCATAGTCTCTTCCGGTCTACTGTAAGCAATTGTCTACAGCGTCCAGCCATCTGACCGAGTCTGCATGCTCGAAGCACGAAGGGACGCAGTACCGAGACATCAGACCGTGGCGTAAGGCTCCCTCAACCATCACATCGTCTATCGATATGATGCCGGGTATGCTGAACGGTGACAGTAACAGTCTCGGCAACCAGCGATAGCATCGTCAAACAGCAACGCTTTACGAGATTGGCGGACGCAGCATGTCAGTTCTTGCATAGCTTGGCTTGCCTTTACACATGCAAGTCGCAAAACATCTGGGGAGCACAGGTCGTCGGTAGAGAAGCAAGCTGAAGTTCTGTGGTAGACGGTTTTTGAGTTCAAGCCACCATGACGGGTCAAACCCCTAAACATCACCCTGAAACACATAGCTCTACTCGAGAACCACAAAACATCCAAATGTAGATCTATGATCATACTAGGAAAGAAGACTGAGCAGATCAACAGCGACTTTCAGAATCCAGACAGCTGCAAGGCACAATGCAGAGTCTGTGACCGGCACGATAACCGCGCAAAGTCCTATTTCCAGCACCTTCCAGAGCCGGACCGTTGTTCAGGAGCAGGAGGTGAGTTCGCCGTTGCGACAGATCGTTCATCGATTGCACTGCAAGCCTTGAGAAACGTGCCTGCGAAAGAATAGCATCACGATCCCTGTGCGAGTGGTCATCGTCGTCTCCTGAAGAACGGTGCAGCGTGAAAGGGAGCCGACTCTCGTATCGTTGCTTTCGACGTTCTCGACCTCGCGTAGTCGATGTGTGTGTAGAGGATTTTCTGAGGATCTCCCGCTGCGAAGTTTTGCAGGCAAGTGGCCTTTTCAGGCAGTCGCGCAATCTATTGTACCATGCAATCGGATCTTCATCTTAATGCGCGAGTCGCTACTCTACTGATGCGAGTCTTGTGTTAGTGGAGAGGGAAAAGGATTGACTTTGGTGCCTGGGCTATCACCTTCCGCACCAATCAAGCCCCTGGCGCTTGCTCGGCACGCCGTGCACAGACCTCAGGAGTGCCTTTCGACTTCTCTCTCCATCCAACCTGCTGCGGTTCATCACCTCCACCAAGGCATCCTCGCCCCTCTTTTGACAGTGGCGCCGCAATTTCAATCTCGAGTCCATACCGTTTTGGACCGCAACGTGATGCATAACGGTAAGTGGGCTACGGTAGCCATGCTTCCAAGCCGGTAGGTTCGCAGAGGCACGACTCGAGAACGGGGGAGATTTGTGGCCTACCTTTTATCTAGGGCCGTTTCCCTCTCATCTGCTTCTTCTCCTTCTGCTATACACTTATTTTTATCACCTATCTCGTGTTCGGGTTTCTTTTGCAACCGGTTTCGGTTGTCGTCCACTTTCCTTCAAGCAGACTGTGTTTGCGTCCTCTCATTTCGGCCTTGTGCTGTCACACTCATTCTTATACGATATACCCGTCCGTTTTGTGATTACCCCATATCGTTATCGTTATCTCAGTCGATATGCGTGCATCATCTACTATTACCAGCACTGCGGCTGCAGTAGCTGCTTTCTCAGGCCTGGCATCTGCATTGAACGCCAACGCAAAGACTAACGTCGTCACATACTGGGGACAGGGTCCTAACCAGGGCAGTCTCCAAGACGTCTGCAAGAACCCCAATGTCGATATCGTCAATATTGGATTCATCAATGTCTTCCCCGACCAAGGAGCTGGTGGCTGGCCTGGCTCAAACTTCGGCAATGCTTGTGGTAGCGAGGTTTACACTTACAAGGGCACAAAGACACAACTCTACTCTAACTGCCCCGACATTGGTACCGATATCGCCATCTGCCAACAGGTCTATGGCAAGAAGGTTCTTCTGTCCATCGGTGGTGGATACCCTACCAACTACTTCATCAAGAACGACACTAGCGCTACAAACTTCGCAAACTTCCTCTGGGGTGCCTTTGGTCCTGTCAAGAGCGAGTGGACCTCGACTGGCGGCCCTCGCCCCTTCGGTGATGCTGTTGTTGATGGTTTCGACTTTGACATTGAGAGCGAGCTCTCTTCCGCCCCTGTTGTCAATGGCAAAGCTCTTACCAACTACAAGACCAATGGATACGTCAAGATGATCACCACCTTCAAGAACACTCTCTTCCCTCAAGATGCTGTCAAGCCTTACTACATCTCCGGTGCACCTCAGTGCATTGTTCCCGACGCACACTTTGCTGGTGTCGTCGAGAATGCCTGGTTCGATTTTCTTTTCGTCCAATACTACAACACTGCTGCCTGCTCTGCCCGCCAGGCCATCTCTTCTGGTACCTTCAAGGGCTACAACGACTGGACTGGTGTCAAGTCGAAGAACAACGACCTCAAGCTCTACGTTGGTCTTCCTGGAAGCACTGCTGCTTCAAGCGATGCTAGCTACTACCTTCAACTTTCCGAGGTCAAGAGCCTTATTAGCAAGGTTTACAGCAACACCAGATTCGGTGGTATCATGGTCTGGGAGGCTACTTACGCTGCCAACAACGTCATTTGCAACAGAAACTACCTTACCTGGATGAAGCAGATTCTGAACGCTCAGGCTGATGGCACCTCTCTCAACACCGCTACCAACCCTTGCCCTGCTGCCCCTGTCTCCAAGGATGGTACTTGCGGTGGCTACAACGGATACACTTGCGCTGGCTCTGCCTTCGGTTCATGCTGCTCAAAGTATGGATACTGCGGTTCTACAGCTGATTACTGCAGCACTGCCAACTGCGAACCCAAGTTCGGCAAGTGCGGTACTCAAATCTCGTCCAGCTCTAGCAAGAAGGTCTCCTCTACTAGCTCTTCAAAGAAGATTTCGTCTTCCAGCTCCAAGAAGGTTAGCACCAGCTCTTCCGTAAAGGCTTCCTCCACCTCCACCAAGTACACATCGGTCTCTCGTGCTGGCAAGTTTGCTGCTGGTGACAACAACTCTACTCTCCTCGCTGGTACTGCTCCCGCATCTGCCATCATTGCACCCATTGGAACTGGAATTGCCGCCGCTGCTGGGACTGGTGGTCTCATCGGAACTGGTGTTACCATCGTTGTCCCTCAAACCATCTACGGAACTGCTCCTGTTTCTGCCGCCAAGGTCCTTCCTTCAGCCGGCTTCCCTCAGGTCGCTCCTTACTCCAACTCGACCTCTGGCAGATTTGGCAACGCTGGCGCCAACGCCAACAACGCCAATGGTGCTGGTGCTGGTGCTGGTGCTGTTCAAATCATCGACACTACTGTCTTTGTTACCCGTACTTTCTACCAGACTCAGGTCCAGCAGGTTACCCGTACCAATGCTCAGGGTGCCGAGACTACCGAGTATGTGACCAAGACTGTCAACGAGTACACAACTGTCACTCCCGTCTCTACTAGAGTCGCTGCACCCGACTCTGGCAACTCGAATGTCAACAACGCCAACGGTGCCGGCGAGGTGCAAATCATCGAAACCACTGTCTTCGTTACTCGCACTTTCTACCAGACTCAGGTCCAGCAGGTTACTCGCACTAACGCTCAAGGTGCCGAGACCACCGAGTATGTCACCCAAACTGTTAGCGTCTACACCACTGTCACCCCCGTTGCCACCCAGATCGCTACCCCCAAGAAGGCCAACGCCGGAAACTCCAACTCTGGCAGCTCTTCTGGCTCATCGGACTCGACTGTCGCAGACCAAAGTGGAAAGAGCTCCAACGATGATACCATGCCCGCTGCTGCCAACGATGCGAGATACAGCGTTGTCACTCAGACCGTCTACAGCACAGCCTATGTGACCGCCACTATCCGCCAATCGGTCGTCACATACACGACCTCATACCCCGTGTCCACCCTCGTCAACTACGTACCTACCAACACCAACAGCATGTCCACCACTACAACAACCGTCAAGACCACCAAGACATTCACCGACACCGTGCACATCGCTGCCTCGGCCGCACCCTTCGCCTTCAACAACGCCACTGCCAACATCTTCGCTCCCAGCGGCACCGCCATCGTCAACGCCGCATACACCCCCGCATCCATCCAATCATCCTCTTCCTCCGCAGCCGCCTCTTCATCCTCAGCATCCCAGATCGTCGTCCTTCAGACCCAGACTGTTGTTGCCGTTGCCCAAGATGCCGCCAACACTGCTCTTGCCGTTGCAGCCGCTGGCCCTACCGCTGGCCCTACCGCTGGCACTGCATCCAACAGCCGCATCTATGGCTTCAACAGCACATCTGCTTACGAGCGCTCGGCTATGGAGTTGGAGATGAAGGCTGTGGCCAAGGGCGCTGCCGACAATGTTCACACTGACATTGGTCTTTGCGTGTTGGCTTTGTTTATTGGCGCTTTCTTTGTCATGTAAATGGCTACCCTGGAAACAAAAAGTTGTATATACGATATGGAAGGTCGCAGGTTAGAAAGTTTCCCGCTGGATAGGGATGTTTTTGACGACCTCTTTTTTCTTTCTGTTTTCTCTTTCTTGGATATTACTTTATATGTTTCTTTGATGGGTGACGAGACGTCTTGATTGATGGTTCTTCTGCCTTCTTGTTTCCTCTTTTTGTACTAACCATGAGCTTGATGCTTTATGGTGGGAAGGGGATTTATTAAGTTCTTATGAAAATGCTTTCTATTCTATGTTGCGTCTCATGCTTCCTTCGTGCTTTCTCAAAGGAGTTGTTGCTTTGGATGAGTAAGCGTGCCTTGTTGGTTATACGTGCCTGCCAATTGGCGCACCAAGCGCTTGCCTACAGTGCCGCGCGCACATTGTTGCCCTGACGTCGGCTCTGCCCAATGGGAGCACCAATGATGCCTTGCGGTAGTTTGCTCAACCTGGTTCGAGACACAGTAATGGGCCTTAGAGCCTACTTCCTTCCAGAAATACTCTCTGTCACCTCATTCATCCTCGCTGCCCTTCCATCTTACCATGGTAAACACACTCTCCTTTGAGCTACAGCAACGTCTATTTTCATCAATCCCAACATTACCTGAAGCCGCTCGATTATGCCGAATACGGACCGCCATAGTCTCCTTGCCGCGTGAACTGCTTAAACGACTATCGCAATCAACCCTCAATGCATTACAGTACTGGCTGCCGTTCGATAAGTTGTCTCTGGTACTCAGGACATCGATGAACGCGCTTCTCACCAGAAATGCAAGTCTTATCAAGAACATCGCATGCCGTCTATCTCTGTTGCCTGTTCAGATATTGACAGCAACGACCCGTCTACTCTTCCGGATCCTTCGTTGGGCTGTACAACAAAGCTTTCGAGCTCTGGTTGCAGTGATCAAGATATTTATCTTCGCCCGACCAACACGCTACACAATCTGTCTGGTTGGACTGAGTATTGCTTATGCTGTCGTATCAACCCTTGTTGGAGAAAGAATAAAGGAACGACAGAGACGATTAGGCGAACAGCATAATGATACTCAACAACAACGAGACACTCTGAACCAAGCTTTTCATCTCTGGCGCGACAGATGCAGAGCTCTATCACGAGATCCCACTTCAGTGGTTGCGCTACCACAACCGCCGTCTCGAGATCTTGCACAGCTATACAAGAATGCGAGATTGGCAACTGCAGAACTTATAAGAGAATATCGGTTCTGGCATCCAGACAGATGGTCCCAAGTCCCTGAACCCCATAGAGCGGAGGTTGAGAAAACGACGACGCAGATCTTCCAGATCGTTCAAAGAATTCATGCAGATAGGCAGTGATCATGGTGGAAAAACTTTGGAGGTTTCGTTCAAGAAGTGCGAAATACTTGTTGTGAACTCTGCAAAGTGTTGAATTGGAAAGATTTTGCCATTGCCCTCATGGTCATATATCCTACTTCTTTCCTCTCTTCTCATCCAGAAGCTCCAACAGCACTTTGGAAACTTCTTCCGCCATGCCCTTTGCATCTTTCCCCGAACACTCGGCGATCTCATTCCATTTCCTGCCATTGGGGTGCCAGAAGTTGCGTTTTTTCTTCAGTGCCTCTTGGTTGAGACCTGCTCCTTTGTAATAGTTTTTGAGTATGTGTGTGCAGATTTCCATCTGTGAAGTCATGCCTGCGCAGTTTTGCTCACTGCAAGACTGGGCTGGTGGAAAAGGCAACTTGATGACGATACCAGGGTTTCTGAGTAACTGTTTACACTTGTCGCGCCAGGTTTGGAAGTCTTTGTCGAGTTGGAGTTTCTTTTGTGTGTTGAGGGCTTGTTGTCTGCGATTGTGCTGCAGAGAGTCGAGGTTGGATTGATATTCACGACGGTATGCTTCTTCCTGCTGTCGACGTTGTTGTTGCTTTCTCAGAGTTTCTTCGGCTAGAGTCGTTCATTATCTTCTTGTTGTTCACGATCGCGTCGTTCATTACGTAACAAGGCTTCTTCTAGTCGGCGTTCGAGTCGTCTTTGTTCTCGTTTCTCTCTTCGGCGTTTTTGTTGTTCAATAAATAGAGCGGCGAGCCAGGGTTTGACCATCAAAGCGAAGCGTACGAAAAGAATGACGGCAATATACAACATGAAGTATTTGAAGATGGTGCAGAGGACGTAAAGAATTCCGAGAACGATTTGGCGAAGGAGGTTGACAATGGCATGGATGATGTGTTGGAAATGGTTGAGAAACCAGTTGGTGACGAAGTGCCATGCGCGAGAGAGGTGCTTGATCGAGCACCACGCTTCCCTGAGGAAGGCCAGAAGTTTGTTCATTATGAAGCTGACTTTCTCCAACAACAAATTAGCCAGAGAACGAAAGGAGTCCAAGCAACGGTTATAACACATACATGACGCGAAAAACACTGGTCGATGTCGTGTTTGTAGTGGCTGAGCATGTCTTATTTGAGTTGTGATATCGAATTCCTGATAGGCGCCGCAGGTAACCGCTGGTTCGAATAAGCGACTGTTTCATGGAATCTGCGTTAGTTTGCGTTGTCCCTTCTGCGCCGGGCTCGACGACGCTCCCACTCTTTGACTTTTTGACGCTGCTCTCGCTTCGAGCTGATATAGATATATACACGATACACTCCAACAGCGACAAGACAAACACCAAGATGATGGAGATGAGGATGTGGTAAGAGTTTGTGAGGTCGTGTTGTAGTGGTGTGGGCTGGGTTGGCTGTTTGGAGTGAGGATTCTGCATATTGATGTGATGCGAGAGGAGTTTTTGATGGATTGGATGGAAAGTAGAAGCAGGCGCAATAGACGCATGGTCTTATCTATGTGTTGGTGGAAGTCAATGCATCGGGCATTAGTATGTGCGTGCTGTTGCAGGCAGCCAGTGGCTGCTGTCTCGAAACGCGAGACACTTGGTGGAGTTCCTAGACCTCGTGCAATGATAGAGACCGAGACAAACTTGAGAAACCATACCCCTGATCCAGCAGTATTGTATCACTTCTCACGCTTCTTTACTGGGTATGCTGATTGTCGGCGAAATTTTACACGTTCCGAGGACCGGGATGAATGAACAGCAATAGCACTCATACTGTCATTGATCATGCTGTCAAGCGACACAGAATATGTACAAGCATGTCCCTGACCCAGCAACATCATATATCCCTCCATCTCTTTCTCTCCTTCCTTCCACTCTACGAAGAGCCAACAACCTTGCCGCTCAAGAAAGTAGGGGACTTGTCTGAAAAGTTCTTGACATCGTCCATTACAGTGCTGACGGTGTCGGAGGTCAGGGCCTTCTTGGAGCTGTCCTCGGACTCCCAGTTGAGGATGGCTTGGACGCAGTATTCGCTGTCGTCGGGGAACTGGACGACGGACCAGCTCTTGAGGCCGAACTGGCTCCAGTTCTTGTAAACGAGGGGCATGTGAGTGGAGAGGTAGTAGTCCATGTTGAAGTTGGTACCCTTGGGGTAGATAACCTAGAGGGGGTTAGTTGCTGTGACTGATATCGAAGTGGGAGAGGAGGGTGTTACGGAAGAGCTTCCAGCAGGCATTGTGAAATTGTTATGAGATGATGAGTTTGTCGGTGGTTAATTGAGTGTTTGGTATGAGAGGAAGAGTCAAGGTGAGCAGAAGGACCAAGTTATGCTTTCTACCGAGATGATTGATGACAGCCAAAGTGGGGTGGAACTCATGACGCGGGGTAATCTAAAAGCTTACAAATGCCCCTCACCACAGCTAAGTAACTACCCACCCTGTCAGACTACCGCTAGATCCTTTAGCTCTCTTCCATTCGTCCTTGTTACGTCTTCATACGACTCAGCTTATCGGCATACCTCCTTGTCTATACCGGTAGAAAGCAACCTCTACCTTTGTCGTAAGGGAGAAGGGAGATTTATCCCATTGCTTTCTCCGGCTTCCAAACTCCGTTAAGGCCGTGAATAGATTGTTTGCCCCTTCCGCATTTCGAACCATAGAAGTTTCCATCACACAACACTCCAGCAAGGCTGGAATTCTATGGATCATCATACATGGAATCGCTTTAGTCGCCTCTTGGACGCCCCGGTAGACCCATGTGTCGAGGCCATCAAACACTGGCAATATGTTCACACCGAGAGAAGCAGAGTGGACAACCTGCTAGCCGAAATTTGCGATGATACAGATACCTTCGACGCTTCCGAGTCTTGGGCTATCGAGCAAGAGGCCATTGTTGCAGAGTTGTATCGTCATCTCGATGAGGTCTACAAAACTTTCGAACGAGGCGACCACACCAAGTTCATCACTCACAAACCGTCAGCGGCAAAGCTTCTAAATCCGTTGCCTGTTCCCAAATACGCCTTCAAGGAATGGCTGAAGCAATGCCGAAAGATGTCTGAGAAGCCTGAACTCATCAGACAGCTACCACGACCTCCGTTCATTCCATGCTCGAAAGTTGGCTGTGACGACACTCTTGCATCCTCCAAAACTTGTGTACACAGCCTAGAAATATTTTATCGCGGTGCTGAGCTTAATCACAAGGAATTGATCAAAGAACGTAATTTCTGGCATCCGGATCGCTGGAGTAGAGTGCCTCAGCCTCATCGGCAAGAAGTAGAGCGGATGGCGATACTGGTCTTCCAAGTACTCCAGCCTCTTTGCGACGGTATAAGATGAATCTGAAACGTTGAGTTGACAACATTTGAGACTCTCGTTTGCTCTTCCTTCAAAGACGCCTTATTGATAGGGGACCGCGCTTCTGTCGTGGTTTGATCTGGCTGCGACAAGGAAGGAGCGGGCGGCCCAAGGAACTTCCGTTATTCAATCATGGACCTTTCTTGCTGCTCAATGTCCTCCATATCACAAGATCGTACCCATATCCATCATATCACTCAGTTGCGTCAAGACCATCATACAACCACGAGTTTCACCACGGCTCTAGTTTGTTGGTCTTCCAGGCGTGGACAGATGACAGAGACTGGATTGGCTCGGCTCCCGGCGAGATTCGACGAGTGGTACGAGCGCATCGCCAAGATAGATATAGCATTTGACACTGTCAAGATACACAAGGCAAACCGCCAATGGCATCTGTCAAGACAAAGAGAAGGCAAGGAAGGAAACACATGTCCATCTATCTGAGAAGATACGAGGCAAAGGGTATGAACAGTGGACCTGTCAGACGTTAAAGAAGGCTTGCTAGATAGGCAGCCACCAAGAGTAGAAGACTGCGCGGAGCGATAGGAAATCCAGCTCTTGTCTTTGATATACCCCTTCAAATCACGTCTCTTCTTTCCCTTCCTGGACCTCCTTTTTCGTCACATCGTGGCGGTACCTTTATACAGCAGGACGATGACGATCCAGATACTCAGCAGCCAACCTCGCAAGCCAATTTCTTATGCCTTTGATATCGTAGTAAAGACAATAGATGACAACCAGCCAGCCTGTAGCGGTTGGATCGCGAAGAAAGTGGATGCAGACGGCGAGAAACATCATACCGGGAAGATCCATGTCCGCGATGATTGGAGTCTGGAGGTGGTTAGTGAGTGGTAAAGTCAAAGGTCGAGGAAGAGAAAAGCGACGTACTCTTGGAATGTGCGAGCTAAGAAATTGATTTTCAAATGGTTGAGAGTTGAGATGTGAGGTGAGAGATGGCTACTGTAGACGACCAGTGGTTCGATGTTTTGACAAAGTCGATAGTTCAGATGGTGCAATCAGAAAGTGTGGTGATATGCTGCGTGTTTGTGGTCGAACGATTGGTTGCTGGAAGATGGTAACAAACTTTCTGATAGATGCCCAAAAGAGCAAAGTCTTGACTGTTCGGAAAAGTGTTGTTCGGCGTTTATACAGAAGCAAAGTGAGCAAATACCATAACAAATCGAGCTTCCATGACCTGCTTCTTTTACATGTCCTTCAGTATCTCCTGCAACACATGTGCAATCTCATTCGCCATCTCCAGCGCTTGTGCTCTGTAACCAGCTCCCACTTGATTTACTTTTACTCCATTGGGATGCCAGAGTCTCAATTCATCCTTCAGCTCCTTCTCTTCCAACCTCAAGCTTTCGTACAGCTTTCTCAAGCGATGAGAACACACTCGCAGACAAGTTGGTCTTGAGGTGCAATGCCCCTTCGGACAAGGCAAACATGGGAGCTGAGGCACATTGGTGATGAGCTCAGGCGTCTGTAGCAAGGTCCGGCAGTCTTCACGCCATCTCGAAAAGGCCATCTGTACCGCTGATATACTAGAAGTGCGCTGATGATGGCTCCGCAGTTCTTCGAGGTTGCGCCTTTGTTCTTCTTGCCAGAGTCTCTCGCTTTCCCTTGTGTAGTCGAATGCTTGTGGCGCGCAGAAATCATGTTCTGAGTGGCCTCTCCGTCTCATTCTCGCTCTCTCTGCTCTCATGCGAGCAAATTGCGGATTGAGAGGGAAATTTGTTGGTCGTGGCCGAAATGATACGAAGATGATGACCACGGAGATCCAGAAGGCGACATACAGGATCAAGACAGTTGTGGAGACGAGGCTCTCGAAGTAGACCGTGAGGAGGTGGCTAAAACAGAGTATGAAGCTGACAAGAAGAAGCGTCTTCAGTGGAATCGGCATCGTGACTTGAGGGTATCTAGAAAGGTTGACGTGCGGTTGCTGTTCTGATGCTGTTAAGTTAGAAGGAGCGAACTGGTGTAACTTGAGTTCTCGGGAGTAGAAGAAGAGAATCCTGAAAGAAGGTTCGGACGGTCGAGCCTGGGAAGTGCGAGCAAGATGCAATGGAAGGTGCGAGTGACGTTGCCGATCTATCACGGACTGAACACAAAAAGAAAGAGCAAACATGAAAGCATACTACTTCATCGCAAGCTAAGAGCCCACGAGCTCGATTTTCATAACACAGATCTTTGACTCACACCTCCTTGTACCCATGAATAAAAAGCAACAACTCCAGAAAACATCTATACTCCGTATCTTCCTCAGATTGTTCCTGCCTGACACTTCTCGTGTTCACGCTACTTCTGGAAGCCATACCCGCCCCCGTAAGAACGAGAGTTGGACGCATCTTTGGGACCTGACTCTGTAGACGACTTGATATGAACTGAAGACATCTTAATAGTAAGAAAGTCCATGCCGGTATCAGACGTCGAGACATTATCCTTGTTGGTGAAACGAGCTCGAGCGCCCTTGCCCCAGCAGTAGGCAGAGACGGAACGCATCACACTGACCATCTGCTTGTTGTCTTCGTAGCGAGGGTCATAGATGCCGTTGCAGAGTAAGCGTGAGTCGCACCAATCGTNNGAGGAACATTGTTGCGGCCACCAAGGTACTGGACAATCTCGTGTAGCTCATCGTCCTCCAAATCGGTACCGAGTTCGGCGCGCTTCTTGCAACAAAACAGTGTGATTGTGAGAGCAGCACACATGTCAGACTCTGATCCAAAGAGTTTGGCGATCTTGTCCAGTTCCTGTAACTCTCCTGTGCTATATGGCACAATGAGGTTAGGCAGTGGGAACATGTCAGCGCCCCAGGCGTGAACATAGCTCTTTAGCGCTGGAAGGTGCTTGGTCAAGCCTTCGTCACAGAGAGATCGGAACGAGACTGCCTTGTAATGTTTGCCCTCAACAATGCCATGCATAAGATACTCCCAGTTGTACTTCTCATAGTACGAGCCACGACGTGCTGCACGACGTCCAAAGATTGATTGGAGAGCAGGGACATGAAACATGGCGTTTCCGTTCTCCATTTCAAGTCCCTGGGTATCGATGACTGCGATGTAGGCGCTTGCTCTGCGAGAGGTGGCATAATGAAGGACGAATCTGGGCAATGCAGACCATGAAGAGAACTCGGTAACCATGTAGGGATCCGTGTGGAGATGCTTGGTAGTGTTGTCGACAAACTCTTTGACCGACATATCGTAGACGCTCTTAGGCCNCGCGCCTTTGTAAAAGGCGAGCGGTGTGATCTTTTCGGTCGTGTTTAGCTTCTTGTTGCCACCTGAGTCTGGATGCCACATTCTGAACAGATATCTTGGGACGTGTCTGGTAACTTCTGTCGTGGAAATCTGATCAATGAACGTACAACTGAATGAACGAAAGCAATATCTTACCTTNNGCAGCTTTGACTTCAATGCTCTGTCATCACGTAAGATCTTGGATTCGGATCCCTCAGAGGTCGGTTTGTTGCCAAAGCTCGAGTATTGACCAAACCAAGCCATGTTGTTGCCGTGTCTTGTGTGGAAACTGTAAACAAAGTAGAGGTTGAGGAAAGGATGAACGAACACAAGTTGATGAACCTCCGCCGGATTTGCTCATGTCGATTTCCCTGAAGACTTGTCTTTATAGCTACGGTATGAGCCCACACACCAAAGAAGTGAGAGTTTCATACTGAGAGACAGAGCTGTAGGCATGGCCTTGAATCATGTTTCTGTTCTGTTGTTTTAGTTTTCAGTTATACATCTAGTACAGGTGTCTATCTGAAGAAAAAAAAAAAAAAACAAGCAGTCTTAGTCTCTTCGATCTTGCGTATACAGTGAGACAAATCAGAGAGATGAATCAAGATTCTTGTGGTATGCTGTCTGAGACAGCGCACGATGTCTTGTCAGTCACTGCTGTTCCAGGCTCATGTCATCGATCAGAAGGCAAGGTGGGAAAGGCAGACTTCGTGACAAGACCGAGTTTCCGAAAAACAGCCGGGAGGCTTGAGAGTCCTTCCATAGCATCAAAATTGTTAGAAAGTGATTATTGGAGAGCTCGACAAGAAGTCAGGGAATTTTGCTGGGGATGAAGCACAAACAAGGAAGCCCACGTGCAACACAGACAAAACAATGATCACGCCAGGGGTCGAACCTGGAATCTCTTGATTCGTAGTCAAGCGCCTTGCCATTGGGCCACGCAACCAATTGATGATGAGGCAACTGCTAAGATAGGATATATATCTCGATGCAAACGAAGCTCTTGGTACCCAAACAATTGACCTTGGAGAAGTGGAGAAGCTACTCATTAGCATAGCACCTGACTGTCGCTAGTAGACGAAGATTTTTACGGTTGACGATGCAATAATCTAACTTGACAGGAGACAAGAGGATTTGTAGTGGCCAAGGTGATAATGGGCTGTCTTACCGCAGTTCTCGCGTAGTCAGAAGCTTGTAGGACTGTTCGATGGCGACGATACCATTTTTGTCGAACGTGACAAGATGCGCTCGTACACCGAGTATCAAGCTCCGCTCTCTCACAAGCGACTACTAGCCAATATTGTTGTCTAGCGCGACGCTTCTGCTTCGTGATCTGTTTTGCAAATTTCCGAGCACGATATCGGAACTACTGATCGTAGTCAACCGTATCCACGTCTCACGACGAGAGCCATGAGAGTATGGCATGTTGTGGGTAAGTTGAGGCTGTCATGAGTGCTTCGTGAGAGCCCAAGGATAACAAGCGATACGCAGCTAGGTCATGTTTTTGGACTTGTTGAGGAGCATGGCTGAACAAACCTGGATGTTTGGCAAAAGCATGTGGGTTGAGATGGCTGGGCTGGGCCCCCAGCAAGCCAAGAGTTCGGGGCTCCAGCTTGTTCCCGGCACTCGGCGCCACGCTCTTTCAGTCCGAGTTTCGTGTTCCTGAAATGCCTTGATGGTGAGGACCACCGTGAGGTTAACCAGTCACAGAACCAGCCTTCTTGCAACACCTCTGCAGGGAAAGCACAGAGGAAGAGAATATACGGAGGCCAGCTCGTACGTCAGCAGCACCTGTCATACCCCAGTATCATCAGATAGCATGCAATCTGGAGATGAACGACACCCGAGATTCGGATGAGTTGAGCAGCAACGGGTGTTTATAACCGGCCTTGGTGATGAGACAAACAAACAAGTTTGTGCCGAGTCCATCCCCGGGGCTGACCTCCAGGCGTATATACGGCGCCGAGATAGGGCCGCAGGCGTTCCTGGTGCTCGCGGACCGTGAGTCGAGTGCTCAAAATCGCGCGCGATGCGGCACATTTGCTGCTGACCACGCAATCGCATTGGAGTCTTTTGAACAGTGAAAGCGGACGCGCAGCACCGTATCAATGTAGCTCTCATCCAACGACTGACCATTGATCTGAGAATGGTAGAGCCAGCAAATTGCAAGCGTTGCAGCAGTTGACGATTGCAATTTTGCACGGTGTGTATCAGCCAAGTGGATGGTCACGGCCTCGCCCGCATTTTCCGTCGAAATGCGGAGTAGCATGGGTAGCCTGGGTACTTTCTGGTCGGACAAGCAACTCGAAGTGCAAAACCTCTGTGATGGACAACCATGAACAGCGCGGAGCTGCAAGCAGACGACATGTTGCCTGGAAGTAGACGGCTCTTGTTGAGATGCTCCAAAGGTTGATGGCACGGTCGAGGCTCTCCAACTCCTGTTGCACAGTTCTTGACGTTGATTCTTTGCCGAGATTTGGTTACCTTGTTGAGTAAAGCTGGGGTTGCGCGATTAAAAGGATGGCCAATCACGATGGCTTGATGGGACGAGGTCTTGCCCGAAGGGGCAGTCTTCTCCTCGACGCAACGAAGAAGGCTGGCCAAAGCCAGGTAGATGCACGGTTAAGTCGGAAGGATGCGTGTGTTATGCTCGGATGACGGAGAGGCTTTTTCAGGTGGTTTTACAGAGCTTTGCGTGCGGGACGAGGCAAGGCCCCAAATCACCAAAAGCCAATTTCTAAGGAAACGACGGGCTGCTTGGGGCATCTTTGAGAAAAACAACCAACCTCCCACCCACCACTTCCCTTTCTTTTTACTTCTTCGTCCCCTCCCTCCCTTTCCCTCCCCATCAGCCTCACACTCGACCCGACGCCCAACTCGTCTCGTCTATCGACACCAGGAAAATCAACATGAAGTTCTCCGCTGTCTTCGTCGGCGCCTTCGCCGCTCTTGCTGCCGCCCAGGGCTCGCAGATCACCAGCGCCGTCTCTTCGGCCATCTCGGCTGCCAGCTCTGGTGCTTCCAGCGTCGCCTCGAGCGTCACCGACCGCTCCAGCTCTGCCAGCGCCGGTAGCAGCGTCACCTCCTCGAGCGCTTCTTCCACCTCATCCAGCCAGGCCAGCTCCTCCGGCAGCTCTTCCGGCCCTGTTACTTCCAACTCGGTCTACACCTCGACCCTCTTCTACCAGTACCCCAACACCTTCCACAAGCCCGTCTCCCCACTCTTCTCGGCAGCAAGGTCGTCACCGTCACCGAGGGCCAGTCTCCTACCTACACTCTTCCTTCGGGCGCTTCCACCTTTGCCGTCACCGTCAGCAACGTCACCACCACCTACACTTCTACCAACACATTCCACGGCGCCGTCTCCAAGTCATGGCTCGTAACCACCAGCTACGAGGTACGTAATTTTGACATTGTTGCGAGTGCAGGGTTTGCGCTTTGCTCAATCCTGCTCAATTGCTCTTTTGGACAAAGTTTCTGAAACACGAGAAACTTCGTCCCTAAGCGGCATTGATCATGTTTGGACTAGCACATACCATCTGCTCTCAATTCATCCTGTTGTCAGAACCAAGCTAATCCTTACTCCAGACCACCATGGGTCTCCCCACCTCCACTTCGTCTGAGGGCTCTGCTGCCAAGGTCGGTGCTGGCGCTTTTGGCGCTTTCGCTCTCGGTGTCGCTGCTCTCCTGTAAGAAGGTTGTTGCAACGGCATATCGATGAGGTGATAGAGGCGAAAGGGCGATGATGTTGGGATTAAATTTCTTATACACTTTTTGCAAGGCGTTACATCCTTTATTTATGGAGCGCATGATGGGGACGCCATTGATGCTTCACTGTAATTTACTCACTACCTCCGAGTGTCCCCTAGAGGGATCAACGTCAAACATGGGAAGGTTTAAACACACCCGATACTGTTAATAGGGAATGAAAACGAAACGTTCCCTTTCCTTACACGGATTGAGTCTCTGTACTGTAATTGCTTCACTGGTGATGCTTGTCTGGTTAGAGAAACGGGACTATGGAGATCAGAGTCAACTTGCGTCTGGCTCGACAACCTGCAAGTTCCTTAGACTTATACCTTTCCACACTTCAGTCGGTCACTTCCGCAGAGCGAGAACTTCATTTCTGATCGTTACAACGAGACTTGCATATGCAATTGATAGAAGATGTTGATGCCAAGCATTCTGGTACTCGCCGGTCATCGGAGCTGTCAAAGGGCGCGGAGCATAGGCAACGTGCTCGGTACTCTAGATAACGACAGCCTATATATCTTGTGGCTACTTCTTCTTGTCTCGCTCAATACTAGTCAATTGAGTGTTGAAACACGCACTTTGAAAGCACGAATTTGCTTACCCAACCATTTCTGAAGCTTTCAATCGAACTGGTCATTAAGCCATTCTATACAAGCTCCGTCCAGAACCAGACACCAGGTATTCAAACTCATCAGATCCCATAATGGCGACCTCAGAAGAATTCAAACACCACGTCGTCCAACTAGACGGCCACATTGACCTCCCTCCCCTGCGCTTCCCCCACACCTTCGAGAAACACCTCCACACCTCACCATCAGAACTGCCCTCCCGCATCGCCTCTGCCACAATCGCCATTGGGACCGCCGTCACCATCACAAAAGCAAACTTTCTCTCTGCCACCAAACTCAAACTTCTGGCTTGTCTGGGTGCCGGCTGCGACAGATTTGACCTCCATGCTGCCAAAGAGTGTGGTGTCACTGTGACGAATACACCTGCACAAAACACAAGCACGGTTGCTGAACATGCGTTGAGTTTGTACTTTGCGGTCAAGAGAAAGATTGTTGAGTTAGACCGTTTCACGAAGGAGGGAGAGAGATGGAAGTCGCAGGGGATGAGTTCGACGGAGTTCAAGGGTGTCATGCCTAGGATCTGTGAAGAGGAAATTGTGGGCATTATTGGGTATGGAGCCTTGGGTATGTTTCTCTCTTTTTCGTTTTCCCGTTGACCTTTCTGTGGTTTGTCTCTGTAAGAGCAAAGCAGAAGAGATGAAGAATGGCCGTGACTGAGAAGAAGAGTCATGCTAACATATCAATCTNNCACCACAGGTAAACGCGTAGAGAAAATGTGCAAAGCCCTCGACATGTGCGTCCTCATCGCCGAGCGCAAAGGTTCTTCTGACATCCGAGCCTCCCGCATAGGCTTCGAAGATGTCCTCCGGGGATGCACAACACTCTTCGTAACCTGCCCCCTCGATCCCTCCACCCACAACATGATCTCCCACCACGAGCTCTCTCTACTTCAACCCATGTCCATCCTTGTCAACGTAGGCCGTGGAGGCATTGTCAATGAAATTGCTCTCGCAACCGTCCTCAAAGAGGGAAAGCTGCTAGGTGCCGGCACGGATGTTTTCGAGCATGAGCCAGCCACCAAGGAGAACTGTCCATTGCTGGCAGAAGATGTACCGGGCTTGGTTGCTACACCGCACTTAGCTTGGTTCTCAGACAGGACGATCCTAGGGACCAAGGAGTGTGTGAGAGATACTATTGAGGCGTTTGTCAGAGGGGAGCCGGTGAACATCGTTGCGGACGGGAGAAAGCAGGTAGAGTGAGATTTACGAACTCGCTATCTGGGACCTTCTGATATTCGAGATAGGGAAATACAGATAATACCAACGTGAAGTTGCGCAAGCTCTATATTTTTAAACAATCTTCTCTGATGAAAAGTTCAAAGCTCCATTGCTGAGGTACGCTTGAGCAATTCAATAGTGCCAACAAGAACACATTCAAGACATGTTTACATGCTTTTCTGGACGGAACTTCATCTTCAGGTTATTCCTGTGATCTTGAACGACTCCTGAAGCTGTGTCTTTGTCATCCTGTGGAAAGCGTCAAAGTTTTGTAGTACTCAGGTGCTCGCAGATCTGTGCAGCAAACAAAGCCAATAGGTAGAGGTTATAATAGTCGCCGGGGTTGTCTCTCGGATTTTGTCCACATTCTCACTGTTTACCACAGCTGTACACATGCAGTTAAAATCTCGATTCTTTTCTATGCTGGTCTTCTGGGCCATGTTTTGACCTAACGATGACTTCTTCGTCGGCTCTTGTGCCATCCAGCTTATGGCGTCGCATTCATGTCGGCCTTCTTCAGTCAGAAACCCCCAGGAGACATCAAATGTCTCGGCTCGAAGGAACCAACCTACTCATATGCAAGCAGTCACAAGCGCTGTGATCAGTTTGATGGGTCATGCCTAGTGTTGGCTTAGTCGCTTGCGGTGAGAGCTTTTGGCGAGCCGCCATGATCCTCGAAACATTTGACCCATGCCAGACGGTGTGCTCATGACAGTAGAACATTGCGACTTTGGCAACTTCAAGCTCTGTATAGATGCTGATGCATGGTTATCTGCACCCAAAAAGGCCTTTTGAGAAGAATGCTGAACGACGGATTTATCAAGGTCATGAGGGTTGTTGGGCTGGCGCCGACTTTCGCAACCGAGCAAAGCACGGCCCCACACAGCCCCTCTTATCAGATCGAGACTTATCAGATCTTGATCCTCATTGGGCAGCCGATGACTCTCTTACGATTCTCGCCGGCCGCCAATTTGGGTTAATAGGTGCTTGGTTTCCAACACTCTTACCGTCTCTGCCCTTTTCGTTCCTGCCGTCTCTCTATCTTTCCTATACATCCTATCAGCTCTACGGTCCTAGTTTTGCAATATTCTCGAAGGACGGTGACCATATCTTGGCATCATCGGCAGATTAGAGCCCTGCCGCAAACCTTCGCCCTGACGCGCTCCAGCCAGCTTCAGGCCGCTCCCTGCATCAAAACGTTGGTAACAAAACAGCAAGAGTACGCACCGCCATTTGGTTGTTGTCGTTTCACAAGTAGGAGAGCCTTGTGCTTCTAATCTCTCCTTTTTCTTATATTCATGCGACGAACAACACTCTTCTAGTCCTCGGCATCTCTGATAGCAGTCATGCCAGGTCTTCGGAGACTCTCCAGCGCAGGGGAGACCCTTCCTCGTCGCAGCAGGGAGAAGATGAGCAGACCCCCTATCGATGATGTGTTTTCAGACACAGAGTCCGAGTCTGATGTCGCAAGTCACCTGAGTGCACAGGCTGGTGTGAAGCGACTAGAGGCGACTGCGGTCCTGTGGTCAAAGTGGTCTCTCGTGTTTGCATATGGCGGGTATGTTACTCCTGGTAAAATGATCATATGAGTATGGCTGATATCTTCCAGTCTCTACATGATGGCATATGCCACTTCGCTTGAAGGACAAGTCACTACCAACTTGACCGTGTTCGCCACTAGTTCATTCAAAGCACACGCGCTTATCTCAACAGTCTCGGTCATTCAGGGAGTTGTGTTATGTATGTAACTGCAAAACAGCGACAGTCGATTTTGCTGACCAAGCATAGCAATTGTCAAACCACCCATGGCAAAAGTGGCAGACGTTTGGGGACGCTTTGAGGCCTTTACTTTCAGCGTGTTTTTGTTTACCCTTGGATACATTCAGCAAGCCGCAGCTAACAACGTCAAGACATACGCAGCAGCCCAGATCTTCTATTCTGCAGGCGCCACAGGACTCCAGATCCTCCAGCAAATCTTTATTGCAGACACAAGCGATCTTTTGAACAGAGCTATCGTTTCCACGATTCCGGATATCCCGTACCTTTTGAACGTCTGGATCGGACCACCAATCGCAAACTCTATCCTCAAGAACCTGAGTTGGAGATGGGGATATGGTATCTGGGCTATCATCTTGCCTGTCGCCTATCTACCCTTGGCGCTTGCTCTTTCGCTGAATCAAAGAAAGGCCTCGAAGATGGGTATCCTACCACCATCACCTTTCGTTGGCAAGGACTGGATGTATACTCTCAAGAGTCTCTGGTTCGAGATGGACATTTTTGGACTTTTGCTTCTTCTTGTCGGTGTCGCTCTCCTCCTGATCCCTCTTACGTTGGGGGCTAGTGCACCAGGAGACTGGAGCAATGGTAGCATTATTGCGATGCTAGTCTGTGGCGTGGTCTGCCTCTGTCTCTTTCCTCTTTGGGAGCGCAATCCACGTCTGGCACCGAGGGCATTCTTTCCTCCTCATCTTTTCCGCAGCACCACTGTAGTTGCAGGTGTGCTTATTGCATTCTTCTACTTCAGTAAGTCCGACCCTCTCCCGAGAGAAAACCTGACTAACGACAGACANGTGGTGTACTATCTTTCGGTGCAACCTTACTTCTATTCCTATCTTCTGGTTGTGCAGGGCAAGTCTGTCTCGGCCGCCGGCCACATTACTCAAACTTTCACTTTTACAGCGACTGTCACGTCCATCTTGACTTCAATCACCATCAAGTATACCAAGCACTACAAATACTTTGTCACCGCAGGCGCTTGCATCTACCTATTCGGTGTCGTCATGATGCTCCGGTATCGCACAGAGGGTGTATCAGACGCTTTCCTCATCGGCTGTCAAGTCTGTGTTGGTATCGGGGGAGGCATGTTGCACGTACCTGCCCAACTCGGCGTTCAGGCCTCCGTCGGCCATGGTGAAGTCGGTGCAGTCACAGCTGCCTTCCTCACTATCCTCGAAATTGGTGGTGCTGTCGGCTCCGCAATCTCGGGCGCCATCTGGTCTGCGAATGTGCCCGTCAAGCTCGCCCAATACCTGCCAGAGGAAACACGCGATCAAGCCAAGGAGATCTTCGGCAGTGTCAAAGTCGCATCTACTGAATACGCAATGGGCACACCAACGCGTATCGCCATTAACCGCGCCTACCAAGAGACCATGACCAAGATCTTGACGGTTGCTGTGCTGGTCTGTATTCCTCTTATCCCGCTTTCTCTCATGATGAAGAACTACAAGCTGGACGAGATGAACCAACAAGTGAAGGGCACTGTCATTGGCAACACAAGCGAAGCCAGCGATCCTTCTGAAAGAGAGCCTTTCGCTGCCTCGTCATCTGGTCATCGTCGTTATGATAGTGAAGATGACATTGACTACGATTACGACCGCACGATCAGAAGCGTGGCTAGTAATAATGGTTTAAGGACGTGGAAGTCGAATGCAAGCTTGCATCTAAACGACGATTGATGTGATACTGACGGAAGAGAAAGCATGTTATGACATGACCTTACGACTAGAGATATAGATGGCCATCGAACCAATGATTGATGGCTGATTGGGCCAAGAGGCGTTTTGATTTTTCAAAGATACCACCGTATATATGCGCAACCACCTATTCTTACCTATCGACCACAACTCATGTTTGAGAGCGTGAATCTCGTGTTGATATAATCAAGGATAGTATCGCAGGCCACGAGCCATATGTTCAAGATAGGGTCGCGCCTAGCGAGTATTGATTGCTTACTTTCACAAGCGCTTAACCACCACATTCCACAACAATCAATCATCACAAGATCACAAGCCGTTTAAGTATCAGCTACAACAAGATCAAGGAGCATAACGCCAAGTAGGTACACGAGCAAGAGTCGGAAGAAGTGCCCTCAGCACAGACCGTATTGACTATATCAAAAGGGGCGGCTGGCGGTGTGAATGAAAGCTGCTAAGATTTGCTGGCGGCCTAGGAACGAACCAGTTCAACAATTGATTGCGGTGTGCGAAGGTCTCACTTGATCATGTAGAGTCTGTCCGACTCGAGCTGGACACGAACTCTCAACAGTAGCGGTACCAACACCTCTCAGGTGGGGTAGTCAAGATAGCTTCACAGCCGATGGAAAGAGGCCGAGAAAGTCGGCCTTTTCTTTGTTGTGACAGCCGGACAAGGCGTGAAACATTGAGGGCTTACGAATCTCACGGCATGCCCGTTGTCTGCAAGCAGCTTGAATGAGGCACGAGGGCGGCATTGTTCCAGATTGAACATGGACAAAACAACGAGCGGGCAGGNGTGGATTGCAGGTCTGAAACAGAAGGATCACATTGGAGATGTTTGGCAGCTTTGGCTTGTGCAGGAGCCTTTGGCAGTTGCTTGTTTGGGAAAATNTAGAGGAAAGAGATCGGCGAGATTAGGCCTGAACAGGCAACCATGGGAAAATCTGGAACGCAGAGGATTGCGACTTTTGATGTGGAGAGTCTTTGGCACGGTGAAGAAGGGCCTTTGGGGAGAACGNNAGAGCGAGTGGGTAGCGGGCGCGGCAGGCTAAGGATGGCGTGCCTCTTGTAGATATAGTAGCTAGGATTTGAGCACAAGTCATCGTGGCCGTTGACAAAGCGCATCTCTTGCTGCAACGCATTTGGCCGAGGGGTCTGTGATTGTTCTGCTTCGCTTTGGCCCGCGTCTGCGTGTTTACCCCGTTACACCCGCAACCTCTGCCCAGCGCCAGCTCACGTACCCGGGGTCGACCTTATTGCGGGTTCGACACGACATTTTTGCCAGCTGCTGCATCCATCGGGCGAGACTCAGTCTGGTTGTTGGCTTTGTGACGCTTCAGAGTGAGTGACGGCCGCAAGTCGACTGCCACCAACGCCGACGAAACAACTGACAGCTCTTTTCCCTCACCGCAGCGCTCACGACCTCCGCCGTCCGCGTCCTCAGATCGTCGACCCCCTCTTGTCGCATCGCCTCTACCGACCACCCTCGCAGCGCATCCTCACAGATCGCAAGCCCCCGCTGTGCCTCCAACAGCTGCCTCTCGTTCAAACATAGCACGCCTCGTCGCCCGCAGCTAGGATAGGAAACCAGCTCTCTCGTGACAAGATGGTTGTCGCTACCATCAAGTACGCTGCCGCTCCCTCTAATTCCTGCTGCACCCGCTAATCTCGCTGTGCGCGTCCAGGTGTGTCGTCGTTGGTGACGGTGCCGTCGGCAAGACCTGCTTGTTGATCTCGTACACCACCAACAAGTTCCCCGCCGAGTATGTCCCGACTGTCTTTGACAACTACGCTGTCACTGTCATGTGAGTTGCACCCATGTCCTTCATGACCCTTTTGGCGACTGACGAGTTGCAGNNGATTGGTGACGAGCCCTACACCCTTGGACTCTTCGATACTGCCGGTCAGGAAGATTACGACCGTCTCCGNCCCCTCTCGTACCCTCAGACCGATGTCTTCCTCGTCTGTTTCTCCGTCGTCTCTCCTGCTTCCTTCGAGAACGTACGCGAGAAGTGGTTCCCCGAAGTCCACCACCACTGCCCTGGCGTCCCTTGCCTGATTGTCGGTACCCAGCTCGATCTGCGCCCACCTAAGGAGAAGCGCGACGACAAGCAGGACCCCGTTCTTCGCAAGCTCCGTGAGCAAAAGATGAAGCCCGTCGAGAGGGAAGACGGTGAGAGAATGGCCAGAGAGCTCGGTGCTGTCAAGTACGTCGAGTGCTCGGCTCTGACTCAAGAAAGGCTCAAGGACGTCTTTGACGAGGTAAGTCATACTCACACCGCAGTTTCAAAGTCCAGACCATTGACACGATCCAGNGCCATCGTTGCTGCCCTCGAGCCTCCTGCCACAAAAGAGAAGAAGAAGAACCACAAGTGTGTCATTCTCTAAACGAGAAACACGACTTGAGGATCCAATTCGTCCTCTACGGCCCAATACAGTTCAATCTCCTTCGATACAGCGCATCCGGCACGGAACCCACCCCAATGATATCTCCCGTCGCCGTCCAATGGTGTCTGGCGCAATGAGGCGCAGTTTTTCGGTTGCTTTTTCGTCACTTCTGCTTTGGTGTTTACCCCAAAGATAGTTGTAGGTTGCGTCTTTTTCTCTTTAGAAGCGCGGGGGTTTTCCAGTCTTCTGTTTTTCCAGATTTTCCATCTGCAAGTTTTCCTTGACTCCCCTTTTAGTCTATTCTTCTTCCACGGCAGCTCTGAGGGTCATTTTGTTCTATCGACAAGATCTCCAGGATGTTTTCTCATGCTACAGATGCAAGTGCAAGGGGCACATCTCCCATGGCTGTTTCCAAAGCCTTTTCCCCCAAAGAGGTGGAGATGGATTTCCATAGAAATGCACACGGCAAGAGTCGGTTGAAATGTTTTCCTGTTCCTGGTTCCTTGGTCGTCCTGGTGGTGTTGATGTTCTCTCAGTGGTCGCTGTCCAGTTCATGCTGGCGATCGGGATATACAGAACATCGCTCCATTTAGATGTTGTCGCCTGAGATCTTGGGTTTCTGGTTGCTCATCCTTGTAGCAGGAGATGTTGCTGCATCGATGTCAGACGTGTCAAGCTCACATGACAGTGCGATGGTCAGGTAAGTCCCATTGACGCTTTCCTCGAATGCTTGCTGACGCACTATCGACAAGGTCAAGCCAGTCTGCACAACACAGTGGATATCCTTGCAGACTCTTGGATTTGTTAACATCTCATCGTGGTTGTCGTCATTGTCATTGAGCTTGGCCACCGCGTGCCCTTGTATCAGGCTACCTCGCTGGCGTTGCTTACCCACGAAGCCTGGTCTTGCTCTTCTTTCTCCACCATGATGTCGCCCTTGAACAGGGGACTCCGAAGCACTTCGCACAGTAGAAGATGGATGCGGTGACGACGAAGGAGTGGTCGTCGACCATGTCAAGCTAGGTTCACTGTCTACAGAGGACATCAAACCGCTTTGAGTTTGCGAGAAGCTACGGCTCCCTCGCGCTCTTGAGCTACGGCTTGCTGGCGCTCTGCGGCTTCTTCAATGTAGTTCTCTTTCATCTCCATCTCGAACTTCTGTTTCTCTGCGCAACACCCCCTTTCTTCTTCTCTTCTCTGCCGGGACCATGCCATACAACATCCCTCATGTCAGGGACCTCAATCCTCGCCCTCCTCGTATGCTGATTGGGATCCGAGTCCTGAAAGAGGACAACCCTCTCCGTCGTTGGGAGGAGGAGAAGAGACTGACATGGGCCCGGGACTACGCTTACATGCGCCTGGTGGGCATGATCTCGGACAGCGAACCCAGCAGGGGTCGTCCTGCTCGTAGGCTTCCTCGTGCTCCGCTGCCGCCGGGAACACGTGCGCGCAAGGTTCTCCGGAAGCCGCTGCCGCTCGAGTTGCCCGCTCCTCCCGCTCCGCCCACCGCACCGGGCCCATCGACGCCAAGACCCCAGAGACACGTCCTCCACCGCTCTCCCACGGCCACCCCCTATTGGCCGTTCGAAGCAACCCATTATCCCGGCCACAACAGAGCCTTTTGACGCGACCTGGAAGCGTGTGTTCGGACGCATACCTCCCCGAGTCCTAGCATCTATTCCTGAGGATACCAACAAGATAAGCATGGCTCCTCGCACCACTACTGACGACGATCTTTGCCTTGTGCCTCCGGGCAGTGAGAACGCAATCCCTACTGTTCGTGGTATCATTGAAGAGTACTACGAGGAGCAGGAGTATGAACAGACTAGTGTCAAGGAAAAGAGGACTCCTGTCTATCTGTCGCCCAAGGAGGCTCAGTTCACCGCAATGGCCATCCGCAGATCGAACGTGAACCGTCCCCTCGACGTCAGTGCCGTTCGTCTTCCACCCAAGGCTAAACAGCTTCTTGGCTCTCCGCAGCCCGTCAACAACAACAGTGACTGGCACCATTCCAAGTCCGTCGAGCAGTCTCCTCTTCACTCCAAAAGCAACTCTGTCAACTCACTCAGACACAGCGCGTCATCAAGGTTGTCCAGTCTGCTCACCCCCACCAAGGCAAGAAAGTCCTCCACTTCCTCACTTGCACATAACAAAGTGGTGAAGCACGCATCTTCATCTTCGCACCACACAGCAATTTCGCACTCACGCAAAACCACAACTTCTTCTTCTTCCTCCCCCTCAAACACTCTTATACCCGTCCTTCTATCAGCGCACACAACAACATGTCCGCTCAACCTTCCCCCACCAAGGCAGGCTGCTGCTGGTGCTCTTTCCAACAAGAGCCCCAGCGAGTCTTCTGTTTCTCCCACCAAGTCCACCGCTTCTCCTAAGAAGGAGGACTTTTGTCTCAAGCGCGCCTTGTCGAACCTTACCCCCAGCGTCTGCGTGAGGATGTTCCACCCTCCCTCCCAAGAAGGATACTCCTCCTCCTACCACCGACAAGAAAGTCTCATTTAACATCATTGATGTCAACGAACGCTCCGATGCTTACTCGGGCAACGGCTTCGCTGCCGCTATCGACGATGAGGATAAGCCCAACAACAAGTCGCGTGAGATTATCACCGTCGCTTTCGGTGACGACGAGTGCAGCCCCATCAGGGCTGTCAAGTCTGGTGTTGTCAAGATGACCCACCAGCCATACTCTCCCTTTGTCGGCCAGAAGGCTGTCTTCGAAGCTGACCCCAAGCTCGTCAAGGAAATTGATGAGGAGTTCCAGTCTCCCCTATGCCCAGCGAACTCTTCCGCAGCCCTCAGCTTGAGAAGCATTCGCCCAAGTCTGCTGAGAAGGCCAAGACTCCTCGCTATATCGCTGGCGGCTTGCTCGAGGGTGGTCTGCTTCCTGCTACGACTTACCAGCCTCCTAAGGTTGGAGAGAAGAGTAAGGCTAAGACTGAGATTTACTCTCCATCTCTCTACAGTGTTGCCAATGGTCACGATGTTTTCCGCGTAAGTCTTCTTTCTTGTTTTTGGGTTCTGACTGCTCTGCACCTTCCTCTGCTCTGCACCTTCCTCCTCCTTTTCCCAATCTTCCACATTCCTCGACTTCTCTTTTCCTTCATCTCTTGTCTTCATCCCCCTACACAGCCTTTGCCCTCGAACTGCACAGCCTGCCTTCCACCCTCTCTTGGTTCTCGTCGCCAGTCATCATTAGTCCATCAACCTTAGCAAACATGACCGCTGACAACTGAATTAGACCAGTTCCTACGATGCTGCCGCTCGGGAGTCCACCGCCGCCGCCCCTGCACCCCCAACTCGCCTACTCAGTCAGACGGCACTGACCTCTCTCGCCCTCACATTGAGCCCATCAAGTACATCAAGACTGTCCAAGACAACGAGTATGTCTACCGTCCCGAGGACCACGTCTTCGACCGTTACCGTGGCGAGACTCCTGTCTTGACTCACGACTTCGCCACTGCCGGTGCCGAGCAGAAGCAGGCCATCCATGTCGCAGGTCGTGTGAACACCAACACCCCTGCCAACAAGTACAATGGCTACGGCGGCCTCGAGTACGAACACCCCAGTGCTGTTCCTCCTCCTCTCCGTCGCACCTCCCGCGACAACTCGAGCCGTAGCTCCTCCGGCCGCTCTGGCCGCTCGATGCATGACTTCACTCTTCGTGGCCGCTTCAAGGAGACTGGTGGTCTGGGCATTGAGCTCAGCGAGAATGCTGCCGACTACTACTACAACCACGACAATGGCACCACTCTCGGTGTCGACGGCGACGGTAACTTTGAGAGAGGTCGCGAGACTGCAATTATGAGATCTCCCGATTTCTACGTCAAGCAGGGCAACTTTGGCACCAGCACTTCTCAGTCTCTCAACTTGAACGAGCACTTGGTCCAGCAGCTCCATAAGGAGACGAACGATGTCATGCACAACCTTCATGACCACCAGCTGCACAGAGTCAGCCTTCTCTCTGGCAAGGTTGACCGCCTCGCCAACATTGAATTCCGTAACCAGGATATCATGAACGCTACTCGTAACGCTGTCGACCACACCTTTGCCGACAACCGCAAGCTCCGCGAGAACGTCGAAGCAATCTTCTCCGACAGCCGCAAGACTCGTAAGGATCTTGATGCCATCTTTGCCGAAGAGCGCAAGCACCGTGAGGCTGTCGATGTCATTGCTGCCAACCACTACCTGCTGCGCGAGACCCTTGATGGCGTCCTCGCCGAGAACAGCAAGATGCGTGAGTCCCTCTCTGACATCTTTGAACACGTTCTCGACCACGAGAAGCTCGATCTTCTGATTGACAAGATTGTCGAACGCCTCCACCCTACCATCGTCAGAGGACACGAGAAGGACGACCTCAACACTGAGCGCATCCTCGCCCGTATCGACATGACCAAGGGCAACACTGTTCGTGCCTCTCCTGCCTCTTCTGCTGGCCATTTCACTCCCAGCAGCGACGGATTCTTCTCTCCCGGCTCCAGGGGTTTCCGCAACCCTTACGCCGAGTACACCGAGGAACCTTCCAAGCGCTAAACGTATTCTGTCTGCATCATCATCGCATGTTCTCAGTCTGCTTTGGAGTTGTTATCTTTTGGCCTTTATGGTTTGGCTTCTCTTGGAGGCTGGAAGAGGGCAAATGTCCAACGGTTGATTGCGGCGTTTTTGGGCAACGAGCGGGGAAGAGGTTGGTTTCGGTTTTGGCTTTTTCTTCGGGGATTCCACACGCAACGAACTTGACGAACCACGACTTTTACACGACCACGAAAGAACGATTACGAGAACGATACCCACAGCACAAGAAGATGGAGATTGGAATTGAACGTTTGCTTCTATAATTGGCAGAAAATTTTGTAGAAAAAAGAAGGATGAGCAGGAGAGAAGATACAAAAGCAAGGAATCGGTTCACGAAGGATCACTATGACTAGCGGTGGTTTTAGCAATTCGATACAATCAATTGAAAGTGCTGTCGATCATCATGACTCTTGTTCTCGACATGTTGACGTGATGGTGTTTGAAGACAGCGCATCCCCAGATGTTTTGTATTGTTGTTCAAGGCGTGAAAGGAGGACTGATATCAGGACGAGGGTACTCTAGAACGATGAGGGGAGCAGGGGAGGCCTGGATGCTCAAAGCTTGTGACAGATTTGCAAAGAAGCACGTTGATGAAGCGTGGCACGCGCTGATCCGCGAAACGGACAAGAGTGGCAGGCAGTGGGCACGGTCGTTTTCCGGTTGGCAGTGGGGAATGTGTCTATGAAAGCCATGACAGATTCAAAGGGAGCAAAGGGCAGACAAAGAAAACGCAGTCGCTGACGTGAAGGCGACTTCCTCTTTATTCTTCTTGTCCTTTCCCCGTCAGGAACAGTCGAGGTTGGCTTGTATGCGAGGGATATTGAGGAAGGACCCTCTCGGCTACCAACGCGCCGTGTTCTAGTGTACGAGTGCCACTACCACACCCATGGCTGACCCTACCAACGACCCTTCTGCCATGCACGTCGACCCCGACGACGGTAGAGTGGCTGCCAGCCAGTCCGCGCCACCGCTGCCGTCAATTCACACTCGTCAGCCCTCGGTCTCTACTACTCCTACTACCCTGCCGTCCTCGTCGTTCAACTCGAACGCGCTGGCCTTCCGACACAACCACGCTGCCAGCGCCGGCCTTCAGATCAGGACCGATATCCCGTCAGCCTTTGCTAATCGCAAGCTGTCGAGCAGTCAGCAGGAACTCCCCGACTTGTTCCGCTCAAGCCACTCGGCCGCCTCTCCTTTGCTGACACCAGCACTGCGCCATAATTTGTCCACCTCCAGCTTGAGTCCCAATTCCGCTCTTGCATCGCCTGCCCTGGCTGCCATGCTCGATATCACNCCCCTGCCCTCGCCCATCATGCTCAACGACCCCAGCTCTCCTGGCCCGTGGAAGCGGATACGAAGCGGCCATTTCGATACGTCAATGAGACCACCTTCGAGACTCGGNCTCTTCTCCCCGACGACGAGTATGTTATCCTCAATGGCTGCACCACCCGGCTCGCCGCCCAAGAAAAAGAAGGGATATGGAAGTTTGGTACATGCCGCTGTCGAGGGTCCAAACGCCCATGGCATCGATCTGGTCATGCGCAAGCAGCACAACCGCAACCGCAGCATTAGTGACTTTGTACCCGAAGCCATGCACAATGTGAGGCCGAGGAACGTCACGATTGGGCCTGCAGGTCTGCACATCACGACTACTCCACCGAATGAGCAGCCAATGCAGAGGGAGCATTACCTCGCTCAGCAGCGTGGCTACGTACAACCTTCGGCCTCTTCGGACGATGAGCGTAGGACTCCTGACCACTCGCATACCCAGTCCATGATGAGAGCCTCTGTCGACTCTGCCAAGGTTCTGCCATCACCACCTCCTTCGAGCAAGGGTATGATGGAAGCGGAGAAAGAAGACACGGACATGCAGAGTGTGGGTGGGGCAGAGGATTCCGACGTCGAGTACTTCACCGTTCGATCGGCACATGAAGACCACAAGCGCAGATGGCGTTCTGTACGAACTCTTGGCCAGGGTACTTTCAGCAAGGTTATGCTGGCTACATCACAACAACTACCATCGAGTACGCCTTATGATGAGAAGAACTTGAACCCGCGGAAACTGGTTGCCGTCAAGATTGTCGAACACGGTCCAGCTGGAGGCGCCGACGAAGAGCGGATCGAAGTATCTCTCAAGCGAGAAGTCGACATCTTGAAGAGCGTGTCACATCCTTCGATTGTGCAGCTCAAGGCACTCGAGTACACAGATGAACGAGCCTTGCTTGTTCTGAGTTACTGCCCAGGAGGTGACTTGTTCGAATTGGCCAGTGAACATCGCAACATCTTACAGCCCAATCTGGTCCAACGCATGTTTGCCGAATTGGTAAGCGCGACACGCTACTTGCACAAGAATTATATCGTCCACCGCGACATCAAGCTCGAGAGTAAGATTGCCCTTTTGTCTTTCTGTTCAAGCTCCTTTTACTTACGATCAACCCGCGATNNAGACGTCTTGGTCGTACCCGCCTACAACGCTCTCTCGCATCTTGAAAATCCTCAGACTCATCCTTATCCGCTGATCTGCCTGACTGATCTCGGTCTCTCCCGCCGCATTCCCGCTCCACCAGCCTCACCTCTCCTCACAACCCGCTGCGGCAGCGAAGACTACGCCGCCCCTGAGATTTTGCTCGGTCAACCTTACGACGGCCGCAGTACAGACGGCTGGGCTCTGGGTGTTCTCCTATATGCCTTGATGGAAGGCCGCTTACCCTTTGACTGCCCACCTGGCAAACCAGAAAGATCACGACCTTCACACCGTATAGCCCGTGCAGACTGGATGTGGTGCAAATTTGGTGACGAGGATGGAGAATGGGATGACAAGAGAAACGATACCAAAGAATTCAAGGGATGGGAGGGAGCAAAGGGTGTCGTGGAGGGCCTGCTCAAGAAGGTCAGGATGGGAAGGAAGGCATTGGCGGACATTGAAGAAATGGAATGGGTCAGGGATGGGATACAGGTTGAGGGCGGGCTGAAGGCTTTTGACGACATCGAGCCATTATGATCGTCGTGAGTCGAGCATCTTACACGACAGGCAAGGGAGGAAGGAGGTTGAGGTTTTGACGAAACGCAACCGCCCTTTTTCCAGCGACCCTATTCTCGACATCGACAACATTACCTCTTCGGACGAACACTTTACGAAACACCAACATCGACGAACAACACATACACAAGTCGACGCACATTATATATGGAAGTGGACCATACAAACCCCACTATCAAGCAACACAAGATTGGACACATGAGTACACAACACAAACTATTACACTCGGGGTGGGGCTATAGGGAAAGACTGGTGGAGGATCATCGAAATACCCATATCGTTATACTTGTAGGGATTGTTTTTAGGATAGGACAATCCGCGGCGTTTTCGGATAGCTTTTTTTCTCTTTTTCTCTTCTCTTTACTTCCACATCAACTTTTCTGTCTTTATACCATGATTGGATTGGTCTTTTTTTTCTCTCGGTAGCGCAGATGGCGATGGAGCGAGAAGTGTTTATGTAGAGCTATGTATTTGGATAGGCATGGCCTTCTTTTTGATTATCGTATCTTCTCGCAAAGTGTATATCGCCCTCTCTACCAAGACCCTTTTCTTGTCAAAACACTTCTCAGAGGATAGAGCTACAAGGAAACACAGAAAACCATCAAGAGAAAGGTTTGACATGCAAAAGAGGAATCCAACATTTCATCCATGTTTTCTTTGGACAACACCATTGATGTGAACATTCTTTCTTGCATTTTTTTCGTAACCGGATCTACACGTTTTGGATGCAAGTCAGGTGGTGGAGTGTGGTTGGTGTGACAGATGTGCTTTCGCATGGAACACCTCTTCATTACTCCTCGATCGTCTTTCGACGTGTTTCGTAGAGATCATCGTGTGCTTGTATTCATAGACAACACTCGGGTCACACCCTTAGTTCCACTTTGTTGCTTCATTGTGATTAGCGAGGAAGAAGACTATGAGAGGGCAGGCGCGATGAAGTATAATCCGAGTTGAGGTTGTGATTCTTTGTATTTTCTACTCTACTGTACATTGCTTCTTATTGGGCCTTTTTCGCCTTCCTTGTGACTTTCCTGTTGTACAACTGACCACCAATGTGCCCTTCAATTGTGTGACGACCCTTCCAGTGAAGCAAGAGCAGTCTACTGACCACTCATATCAACATCATCACCCTTCTTCTGAGCCTCAGCCTGGGCCTGGGCCTTCAAATCATCAGCAACGCTTCTGTACTTGCCAGCAATAGCCTTCTGACGCTCGCCAATAGCAAGTAGCTGCTGGTAGACGAGCTCAGCCTGCTCGTTCACAGGCAGACCATCGAGCTTGGGAGCAAGGACAGGGCTCGATGGCTCAATGTACTTGTCAGGAGATTCGACGGGCTTGTAGAGGGGTTCGACGTAGGCGCCCTCGTGAGCCAAGGNCGAAGGCGACGTGTTCGGGAGGGTGCGGGGTGGGGGTCCCATGGATTGCTTGCCCTTGCCTTCGTTGCGCACCTGTGATTGGATGTTAGTGTGTGAAGATTATGGTTTGATAGTTCTGTGTACAACGAGGTTACTTACGTCGGAGACGGGGAAGTTGGGAGTGAGTGGAGCAAGCTGCATCGGGGTCTTTTTCCAAGGAGACTTCCAGACAGGTCTCTGGCGAACGCNTGGGTGAAGCGGAGGTGACAGAAGCCGAGGACTTGACGGAAGCGGTGGACTGCACGGCGGGCACAGGCTTGACAGGAGCAATGGTTCTGGTTGGAGTAGGGGCTTGACCGAGGCGCCAGGCTTGTCGGGAGCGACATCCGGATGGGAAGTTGCGTGCATGATGGATTGGGAGAAACTGGAAGTTCTGGTAGACTTGCGAGTTGTAGCGGGCTTGGTAATAGGCGAGGTAGCAGACGTAGTAGCAGGCGTGGTAGCAGGCGTGGTAGCAGGCGTGGTAGCAGGCGTGGTAGCAGGCGTGATGGGAGGCATGGCGGTAGTGGAAGGCACAACAGCAGGCTTGGGAACTTGTTGATCCATGGCACCAGAACTTGTCAGCTTGAGCTGAGGATCCAGCGGCTTAGAGGGCTGCTTTGCGTATTCTGCGTCTCCGTTGTGTGTAATTTGAGTTGGAGTCTCGAGCTGTTCGACCCGAGGTTTGGAAGACTCAATGGGTTGCTGTGTCACGCTGAGGTCGTCGGTCTGCGCAGGCTGACTTGAGGCCGTCGAAGATCCGACTTGAAGGTCGTTGGTCAGCTCAGCGAGATGTTGTGACAGCGTCGTGTTTTCGTTGTGCGCAGGCTGGTTCGCGACTTGAGTCTGGCCGGCGCTCAGTGTCGACTCGTCAGTGCGCGCAAGCTGGGTTGCGGCCGTCAAAAATTTGGCGCTTGTAGATTGTTCAGTGACAGGAAGAGAATTGACGGCTCTTGCTTGTCTGTGCTGCATCTCCAGAAATCTGATACGTCCAAATCTGTGCTGCGTGTCGAAAATTTCCCAATCATGCGGCATGAGTGGAAGACCCAAGTCGTAGGCCAACTGCCTGAATGGTTCCGGCTGATAGGCAAACTCTGTGACCGCAACCGAGAGACTGTCAAGCTGCTCAAGATCCTCTCCGTCGCGTAAGAAGATTTTGCATCTTTCAAGCAGATGATAGTTGCCAGTGTCGTAGAGTGTCTTACAGACCCAGACCCAGAGGGCCGCGCTACTGATATGCAAATAGTAGTAGGCGTCCAATGTTCTTAACAACCAGTAGAAGGCGGCCTCGTTATGGGGCTCCAGGATCTCCTGTAACGTGTAAGTCTTGCTCTTGCGGACTTATTGAGCATATCAGCTCAACGCACCTTGAGCTCTTCCAGGAGCAGATTATCCATACCAGCTGTAGGTATCTGCTGGGCGTGTGGCTGTGCCATGTTGCTTGATTGATGTCAAGCCGATAAGAGTGCGTGAAGGAGGACGAAGAGTTTGGCTTGAGAGCTCACGGATCTACAGGATGTGAAGTCCTTCGCGGCCCCTGCTCCAATGTCTCGGCATCGCACGCGTCTCCTCGACGACAGTAAGGTGGTTCGCGTAACGCTAGATCTTGAGCATACACACCGGACCGTACGAGGAGCGATGCTCAACGCTACGGGAACCTGTGGGGTGCTGCTGATGACTAGAAGACTCCGTCTTCAAGATATGTCAGCGAAGACTCCATCTCGGTATATGCAAGCTGAAGTGTATCATTGACTGCATTAACCAGAGTAGCAGTGAAGGCAGTATGGGATCGTCGATGTAGCGGATCCTTGTGCATAAGCACACCATTCAGATCAGTCTAATCCTTGACATAGTGTATATGTTGGAACGACTACTGGAAGATGCAGACCAATAGTGTATGTTGGCCAAGTCTCAGACCAGGATAATGACCTCTACTCGACTAACAATCCGCCTTTAATGACTGTCCTTCTGCCACACCCATCGTAAAGGTATACGGCTTCTGGAATAGTACGTCTGGTGCTCCAATCCGGATCGTGCTTGCTGAACAGAAGCATATCTGCGGATTGCTTGGGATCTAGCGAGAGCGTATTTGAAGACTTTGAGTCAGCTCCATTGGACAGCCCGATAGCAGTCCTGGCCCTGGTAGAGATACACTCATAAAGAATCTCTGCATCGCTCATTGTGCCGGCTTGGTAGACACCAACACCTAAACTGGCTATTGATAGCGGATCACAACTTCCCTGTGGTGTGAAGGCATTTCCAATGTTGTTGATGGATATGGCAGCATTGAAGCCATATTCTTTGATCAGACGGGGTACAGGCAAAGTTCCCCGAGCACCGGTCTCTGTTCTCATCATGAACAAATCAGAGGTTGGCAATCCGACAAAGCTGATGGGCAGATCGGCAATCTCGTTCTTTAATCGTTTCCATTCGTCGTCTCCGAATAATGACAAACGAGTACAGTGTCCTAGGACGATAGTCTTCTTGGTACGGCTAGTCCAATTCTTAGCTTTGAGCGTATTAATCACATACCAGACCAGCGGCTCGGTATCAAAGTCCAGATTGTAATCGAGATGGAAGTCCAGGTGGAGGTCCTTCTCAAGAGCAAGGTCAATGGTCCACTCGACATTCTTCTTCATCTTCTCGCGATCGTCCTCGACATATGGTGTACTTCCCAGCACATCAGCAGCATATGACGGCTCAACAGCTTCTTCAACAAGACGTCTTATCTCACCGCCTCCATCGTCGCCCGAGAACAGAGGCAGCTGAGCAAATACACACAGTTGAATGTGGCATCGAAGTTCGGTCTTGTCTTTGAGAGATTTTCCTGCTTCGATACACTTAAGGCCAACGATGGGATCAACTTCGACAAAGGCCCTCATAGAAGTTACTCCGGATTGGACACTCTCGCCAATGATTCGCAAGCCACGTTCGATCAGGTCATCATGTTCGAAGCTCGATTTTGCTTTGGAAGTCAGGTTCATGGCTTCGTCAAAGGAACCCTCTTCGATCTGTAGATGAGCATATTTGGGGTGAGAAAGCAGATAGGCCTTGTCGATATGAATGTGGGGATGACACAAGGCAGGAGCAAGCAAGGCTCCGTGGCCATTTATGTATGGTGAAGAAGTGTCATCCTTCAAGGCTTCCAACAGGTCTGGACTATGAGGAGTCGCCTTCTGAATGGTGCCAGAGAAGGAAAGGTTGATGTCCCAGAGAGAATTTGGATCAGTACATGGTAGGGATACATTGAAGATATCGTGGACACGACCAGAGGGTCGAAGGCTGGCGGAAGCGGAGATAGTTGTAGATTGAGCCCCTTCCAACTCAGGCTTGATATTGATGCCTGTAGCTGCTAGAGATGGACCAGACATATTGCTGATTTTGCTCTGGAGTGAGGTTGGAAAAAGGAAGGCTTCATCGTGGACGTCAGCGATGAGTGCCTTCCCCAGAGGTGGAAAAAGCTCGGCAAAATAAGATCGGCGTTTGGGGTCTTTGGCTGGCAGGAAGCATCCGAGTCGCGTCGTGGATAGGCCATCAACTGCGCGTGCCAACATTTGTCGCATTCACACATACACAACATGCAGCCATCATCACGAGGATTCGCAGCTCCGGGCCAAATGCGCCGTCCTACGGGACCTGGTAAGTCGAACAAAAGACGTGTCGCAGTGGCACAATTAGCTGACTGCTGCCANGGTCCCATGTACGCAGCAGGCCATCAGGCACATGCGCCAGCAGTCTCACAGGCCGCCCAAGCACAGCAACAACAGGAAGAGCTCCGTCGCCGCGAAGCTGCCCGTAGACAGGCTCGCAAGCCTACCGACCTCGACATTGACGATGACCTGGCCGAAGCTACCATTACCGATGCCGCCATCCTATACCGCAAGCTACGCGACCAGGAGAAAAGATTGGATGCCATCATGACAAAGAAGCGCCTGGACATCCTGGAGGGTACGTCTGGCCAGATGCCTTCTGAAGGTGTGCTACGCTTGTTCGTCAGCAATACGGCCGAGGGACAGCCATGGCAGATGGCTAACGATGGCAACGCTGGTTTCAACGAGGACGGTACTTTCGACTTCGCAGACAACAACCAGGCCCGCTATCGCGTCAAGATCGAAGGCAAGCTGCTCGAGGGCTCGGACGATATCCTCGAGGATTCGGAGCTCAAGTCGACTTTACCACCCATGGCTCCTATCAAGATGTCGCATTTCTTCAAACGCGTCACGGTCGACTTCAACCGCCCCGCCGCCCTACAATCAAACGACTTCAACAAGATTGAATGGCTGAAGAAGGACGGTGAGCCCGACGTCGACTGCATCGCCTTTGGTCGCAAGAGCGACGAAGAGCTCCAGGTCACAATCAATCTCTACCTTGACGAGCAGCCCGAACGTTTCAAGCTGAGCCCACCGCTCGCTTGGATCCTTGACATGGACACAGCCACGCGCGCCGACGTCGTCCAGGGAATCTGGGACTACGCTCGCTTGTTCAAGCTGACTGATCCCGAAGACGAGCGTCGTGTCACCTGCGACGAGACCCTCAGGCAACTCTTCCGTCACGAAACCCTTTTCTTCCCCAACCTTCCAGAGCTCATTCTAGAGCACCTCTCTCCTCTCGACCCCATCAAGCTTCCTTACACGATCCGTATCGACAAGGACTACATCGCTCCTGAAGACGAATCTATTCAGCCGTCAAAATACATGATCTGGGACGTTCGAGTCAAGGTTCCCAGCACCACAAAGCGCCTGATGCAGGCCATCATCTCGTCACCAAGACACATGGCCAATCTCAAGAAGATCACCCAGGTCAATGACGACACGGCCCTTTTGCTCGAAAAGGCTCGCCATCTCAATTCCAAGCGCAAGTTCTTGCTTTCACTCTCCCGTGACCCGGCCACATTTGTCAAGCGTTGGACCTCGAGTCAACAACGCGATCTCGAAATCATTCTTGCCGAGGCTGGCAGAGGTGGGGGTGATGAAGGTTATGCTGGTGAAGAGTTCCGTAGAGGTGGCAAGGATGGTGCATGGGGAACAGATCTTGCTCGTGAAGCCGTGGGCTTATGGCTTGCAAGGCAGAAGAATCACTAGGATTAGAGACGGCTTGGGTTGATTTAGCGACGGCGTTGGGATACTGGGGTCAATGATAAGGGGACCATGTGGTCAATAAGCTATGCATTATGGAAGGTGGTTTATGAAGGCATCCGGATGATAAAGAGCCGATGCTCCTTTGCATACCAAGCTTTTTCTGGGAAGTCACAGCGGTAGATACGAGGTGTCGATGGGACTGTGAAGTCTGGTAGACAGACTATTCCATTTATTCGGTTCTCAACGTAGTCTTCACGGCATTGCGAGCAAGAATAGTGTAATAATGTGCAGATTGCGATGATATAGATTATTCGAAGATGCGGTCAGAAGAAGCTGAGTCGCCGTGCCAATGCTGATCGGCAAGAATGAAGGGTCCTGTGACGTTTCCGTTCCTGCATCCACAAAGGCATTTCTTGACCAGTGACACGATAGGCGTGTCATTCGTATCTGACTGTCGAGTCGCTCCTTCCGTCAGACAAAGCCCATGGCCACGCCCAGACCACAGCAGAGAGAGCTTGGTTTTCTTTGTGGTTGCTTTCATCATCTCACGCCTTTCCTTTTGCGAACATTCATCAACTGACCCTAAACTCAGTCCTACCTCTATTCCTGTATTCATTCTATACCTAAACAGCTATTACGACACATCGACAACCCGGTCATTAACATGGCTCCTACCACGATCCATTGCGTGCGTCATGCTCAAGGCTACCACAATCTCAGCGTTATGAACCATGCCATGCATGACCCCATGCTTACGACACTCGGCGAGGAACAATGCAAAGTCCTTGCCGCAAACTTTCCCTTCATGGACCGTGTCGATGCCGTTGTGGCATCTCCCATGAAACGCACCGTGTATACTGCTCTTCACTCGTTCGCTCCGGTCATCAAGGACAAACGTCTCAAGGTTCTCACCCTCCCGGAACTTCAAGAGACATCGGACCTGCCTTGCGATACTGGGAGTAATGTTCAAGATCTCGAATCAGAGTTCAAAGGTCAACCCGTTGATCTGAGCTACATGTATACTGCTCCGGCCAAAGCTTGGAACACCAAACTCGGCAAATGGTCTGCTACTGCTTCAGCTGTCGATGATCGTGCAAGGATAGCCAGAGAATGGTTGTACAACCGTCCAGAGAAGGAGATTGTCGTTGTCACCCATGGTGGCTTTCTGCATTACTTCACCGAGGACTGGATGGAAAAGAACAAGGGTAACACTCTCCCTCGTCGTCACCGTCATCGTCGGCGGTCTGACGCTCCCCCTCCTCCTGTCATTGTCATCCTGGAACGTGTTCGATCCAAATCTGAGAGTGGACCTGACTCTTCATCGTCACGTCACCAGCATCACCAGCATCACCATCACAATCATGATAAGCAGAAGTCCTCCTCCTCATCACAGCACAGAGTACATCATCATCCACATTCTCACAGAATTCCAGGTACTGGCTGGGCCAACACTGAGTATCGTTCGTATACCTTTGGCTCGAATCCTAAGAGCGGTAGACCCGTACTCGTCGAGACACAGCAGAGCCGTGCAAGACGTACGGGAAACGAGATTCCTCTCAGCAGATCAGAGCAGGCAAATCTACAACGCGTCGAGTCGATGCAGAAAGCCGAAGAAGAAAAGGCATACCAGAAAGCCAGCGGCATCCAAGCAAAGGTATAAATCTATGCGGTTGCATGAACCCCTTGCGAGTGTTGTTGAGAAGGAGAAGCACGAAAGATGATGTTTTACGTTATGGCGCGAAGCCGTGACAAGAGGCTTCCCACCGATGCGTATCAGGTCTGCTGTGATGTTCGTCTTGGGCAACTCTGAACACGATCAAGACGATTAAACAGGGCTGGGTTTGTGAGTATCACAACTTCTCTTGCGCATCACTTCTGCGAACATTTCTATCTCCTCCTTCTGCTGTCCTATCACTCTCGAACGTCGCTGACTTGAGTATAGCTGCAGCTGAAGCGAAAGGAGCGCGATCTTGGCGGCTACAGTTATGGAGTCTGAAGACTTGTGCGACTATTGCTTTCTCTCGTTCGGATTCAAGCGTTGGGCCGTCTTTGTGAATATGGAGTTTTCGAGCTTGCATTGGTGCATTATATATCAATGGATCCTTTTAGCACCATGGACAGGGTAAACAGAACAGCATAGAATGGGAACCTGAGAAGTCTACAGAACCACTATGTTCAGCTTCGGTCTATCACTTCAAGCACAAGACCACCAAAACAAGACAAACATGAGCATGCTCGTGCTTTAGCTCACGCGGCACTCACTGAAAACCGCTGGCGATGACTTGTAGTCCTAACATACCATTATCACAGTGTTCAATTGCCTTGTAGTAAGATGAGTAACTGTAGCCAGGGTGCTACCAACAGCCATGATTTTTCTTTTTTTCTTCTTGGGTTTTCCCTTTTCTTCCTCCATCACTTTGAAAGAGGACATCGTACCAGAGCAGAGATACACAATATCCATCAACATCCTCCACTAGACTGGCAAGCTAACACAGAGTAGAGCGTCTACAGTATGTATACGCAATAGCAACAAGAGAACAATCGAAGAATCTGCAATCCATTTACAGCATCTTGTTGTGCAACACGTATGTGCAGGTTTCGGTCTTTGCTGACTGCATTTTTTTTTTTGGCAGAGATGAGCATTGACGGGTAGGCGCCTCTGGAAAAGCCCCTCAGCAATCTCGGAGGCAAGTAATCTCAACATCAAAGCAGGATGCAAACAGTATAAGGATATGGCTGACGAGTTATCGAGCAGAGAGAAATTGCATGAGAGATAAACTCTTGAGTATCTGTCTTACCATCCACCTTGTTGTCATGAGAAGAAGAATGGCGAGTGAACACAAAGAATGGATATCGACAGCAAGTCTGCAAAACACAAGACAGCGAAGAAAACCGGGTCACGACAGACTTGGCTGGATTGGAGAGAGGGTATGTGCATCTTCTCTTATGCTCTGGAGCCTTTTCAATATCTGCACCTCGCACAGCAACGAAGCGAAGATTCCAGAAACAACAGCGGTAAACTCGATATATCAACGAAGATGCTATCAACCATATTACTCCCTTGCTTTGCGAGAATCATCACAAAAGACACTGAAAAGTAATCAGCAGCTGCACCATGCACCATGCATGCGCCTCACGAAACTCACTGCCTTCGTAACACTGCATCTTGCATTAGCTGCCCTGGTCGGCGTTTATGCATTCGAGGGTGGCTGCATCTGTCACACGTTACACAACCTTGCGCAACCAAAAAAAACCCCCCAGCGCCGCATCCTCCTCAAAGCAAGGTACAAACAAAAGGTACCCAGCTGTTGCAAAAGTGAGAATCCTTGCAAGTGTTGGATTTGGGCGTTGGGCGTGATTGCAGAAGGTTGAAAACTTTGGGTCGTCACTGTGATACTGCCTGAATGTGCAGAGGCAAGTAGCAGAAGAAAAGGAGTAAGGAAGCGAGGTGAGGTGAGGAGAGTAGAAGAAAATAGGGAAATCATGCAAGACGTTTCATCACGCAGTCCAGAACACGACATGAATGGAGAAAGTACTAGAGTGGTCTACTTGTTATTCTTTTTATGTATGTAGAAACAGACTGAGCATGTATCTTGTGGTTTGTGTTATGCATCGATCATTAGTCTTTTGCCAGAAAGAAAACCGAAACCTCCGAAAGGAAACTCGTCAAGAGTGATAAGTCCTGCTTTCCTTCTTTGGAAACATAATCGAGAAGAAAGAAACCCGATTGTAAAAAGACTCAAAAAGCAAAAGGGGTAATAGGGACCAAATGCGCCAAAAGAACACCTGCCCCAGATACGCCGATGCGACAGGCAAAGGAAATTACAGAAAAGAGAGTCGTCATAGAACAAAAACAGCATAAGAATCGCTCTTGCTGTTCTAGTGGAAAGAGGGAAACCCCCTCTCAAGTGCGGCGAACATACAGCACAAACCAGCCAAGAAGTCTGTAGACCAAGATGATGGCCAACAAGATGCCAATGTACTCGCCAGTCTTGCCAGTCTTGTAGCCATAGGTATCCAGCAAAGCAGTGCCGGGAATCAATCCCTGAGCGTTCAGAGGAGACTCGTAAGCACAAGCAAAGTTACCCTTGTTGTCAACAGGGCAAGTGTAGTTTCTGTGGGCAAATTCATTGACCATCATGCCCTCGAAGACATAGCTCTGGTAATCAATGTAGTGGAACACGTAGCGCCAGAAGGGGTTAAGGTCGGCAGGGCGAACCATGAAACCCATGGTGCACATCCAGAGACCGTTGGCAAAGGCAGTAGCAGCAAGGGCAACGACGAAGATCGGAACGACGCTGGTAATAAAAACGACGAGGGATTCGGCGGCGATGAGGTCGAGGAAGAGCCACATGACCCAAGTCCAGAAGCCGCCGGCCGTGCCGCGGAAGTTGCTGAGCCAGTAGACGACAACACTGAAGAGCAGAGTGATGATGAAGAGGTACGGGAGACCAGTCAAGAAGTTGCTAACGAGGAAAGACGTGGGTCCGTAGAGGCCGTTGGCACGTTCCTTCATAAAAATGGCGCGGTCTTCGAGGTAGGCAGGAATGTAGGCGACGGCCATGAAGGACATGAAGGCACCTCCAAAGAAGATGGCATTGGTGAAGGCTTGCAGGTTGTCTTGCGAGGCATCCAGACGTAGCCAAACAGTGCCCATCATGACAGCCAGACCCATGTACATGGCAATACGAATGCCGTAGGCGATGATATCACGGTACGACTTGATGAAGTTGCGATGGATAAGCGCAGTCACGATGGCGAACCAGTCAGCACCAATCTGCTCGTTGTCGTTGGTTTCCTGAGGCGAAGGGTCGCCGTGTGAGATTTCGCGGGCGATGGTGTTCAACTTTTCGGCGTGAAGGCCGGAGCGCTGCCAGGTGCCGGTGACCATCTCGAACTGGCTCATGACTTCGCTCCTGTTATGAGCAAAGTCGGTGTTCACGAAGTCGATGATGAATTCGGCGGGGTTCATGTAGAGAGGAATGGGGAAGCCGCATGAGTCAAAGAAAGATTGGACGTCCTTAACTGGTCCGCTGTATGCTGTGTTGCCATGCGAGAGGAGGAGAAGCTTGTCGAACATTGCAAATGTCGACGTGGAGGGCTGATGGATGCTCGAGATAACCATCAANNCTGTGCTTGTCTTAGTGTCTATACATCTGAACATGAGGTAGGAATCAGAACTTACGTTGTGCTTCTTGGCTACATCCTTGACGAACGCGATGACCTCGAAGGCAGCTGCCGAGTCCAGACCAGAAGTAGGTTCGTCGAGGAAGAGAATCTTGGGGCTGGTGATGAGCTGGTTGGCGACACTGACACGGCGCTTCTGACCACCAGAGATACCCTTTCTTATAGGTGTACCGACCAAAGTGTTAGCTTGGCCGTTGAGACCGAAAGAGTTGATGAGTGCCTCAACGCGGGCGATACGCTCGTTGGCGCTGATGCTCTTGGGAAGGGAGAGACGAGCAGCAAACAGCAAAGTCTCTCTGACTGTTAGTGAGCCGACAAGAGCGTCTTCTTGTTCGACATAGCAGCTGATCTTGCGCATCGTCTCAGCCTCGGCCGGGCGGCCGTTGAGGAAGACATCTGACTGAGCATGAGCGCCTTTGGCAGGCACGCGGTTGGCAAGCACGTTGAGAAGCGTTGACTTTCCAGAACCACTNNGCGAGCGAGTTAGCGATGAGAGCAGACGGAACGATGAGAAAACATACGAAGGACCCATAACGGCCATCAACTCTCCAGCATAGACGATGCCGCTGACATTGTTGAGGATGGGCTTGTCTTCATGAGTCTGACGGTCTCTGACGGAGACAGAGACTCCCCTCCAGAGAAAGCTGCGAATGTTGTGGTTGGTGAGCTGGGAGTAATCTCCCATCATCTTCTCGACGTCCGACATGGTTGTGGACCTCGATGCGAACATGAAAGTCACGTATGGAGGAAGAGAGATGTGTAGTGGTTATCAGAAACCGGAGGGAGGTCTGTGGGTGCAGCCAAGCAATGACCTCGACGAACAAACAGAAAAGTGTCGTAAGGCTAAATAATGGTAGTCTCCGAGCGACGACACGAACGTGCGGTTCGAATTTCTTTTGATAGCGACGATATGGAAAAGCAACCACAGTAGTTGGAAAAGAACGAGTGGAAGAAGTCTCAGACACAAAGAGAGATGCAGAAGAGACTGGGCCTGGCAGTTTACAAATGGCAGGGCAATTGGGCAGTCTTAGGAAGGGTTGGCTTCCTACTTCGCTTGTTGAGTACGTGAAGGCTGGCTGCAGGAAAACGAGCAAACACAGACGGCCGCTATGACTGCACAAGGAAATGGAGAGGCGAACAGCATGCAAGCGAGAGTCGTCGACTCAGAGGCCATGGGAGGGCGATGGTCGAATCACATGCTGGCGCTGACTTCTAGCCTACCTCTTCATAGTCGATCCTGGGCGGCTGAAGGCAATTTCAGACGCATCCCAAAAGCCCGGTCACCACGCGATTGACCTTTGTGCATGAAGTCGGATGTATCAGATATCTTCTGGCTTGAGGAGAACAGGACGTTGCAGTTGCCCCTGCAGGCTGTAGACACGAGGCTAATGCAGCTAGACTTAGCTTCCCCGTGCTACGCGACAACTCCAGCCAATCCGCCAATACGCGCGGGCCGTAGTGACGTGCTTTCAAGATGGCGAAAGCATCGCAACTTAATAAATCTCCATCGAGAGCAATCTAATCAACCATTTGGAATCCGGTATAGGGCTGTTGAAAGCGGAAAATCTTGACAATCTGGTCTGTGGTCAATTGAGATTGGCCTGGTCTGCAGGTGGCAGGAGCTGGGGACGCGTCGGATCTTCAGCAACCTGCCAGCGATCCGATCTCGCTGAGGATCACAGCTGTCTCTCTTGACCTTGACAGAGCCAACTTGAAACACGACGGATCTCAAGGCGATAGGTCGTCATCGTCTGAGCGTTTTCGAACGAGAAAACGGATGGTATCGGCGCACGAGGGATGCTATCGCTGGCCACGAGTGAGCGGTCCACTCTGGCACTCTTGAACTGGCTGCCACGGTTGCACCTCCCTCGCGGATGGTTGCTCGTGCCTTCTCCTTTGTCAATCCTGATATCTCCACCTCTTTATCACTAGACGCCGTTGTTTCTCGTCTAACAAAGTGACGGCTGCTGTCCTTGATCGGAAGGCTGCATTTGGCGAGATGCTGCTGGCCCGAGGTGACTGGTCCAGCGCTTTCGCACAGACTGCGGCCATCCTTCTTGCCAGCGACGCGCGCGCTCAGCCCTCAATCCTTCTCTCGCCTAGAAACCACTCTCTTAAACCCTAACTCGCGAGAGATTGGCGGTCATAGCGAGTGTCCAGGATATTGATACGAAATGGTCGGTGCTTGCGGGGACCCAGGTAGTCGTCTCGGAGTCGTTCGGTGGCTTCAGCCATGCCGACCTGAGTGCTGCTGGAAGGTTCGAAGAAGGGCGTTCGGGCATCTGTATCAAGATGCGCCGGGATGGCGGTACGAGCACAGTTGAGATCTGACAGGATGAGCTCAATGTCACGGCCGCGGACAGCACCACTGGAGATGAGTCTCGGTATGAGAGTCGATCGGTTTATGCGATGAGGTGCTCACAGCTCGGAAAGTCGTGACACCTTCCGGGTTCCCTCAAGCGAGCAAAAACGGGTACCGTCGTAACGCTGTTGTGAAACAATGAAGTCTTCGCCAGCCTCTCATCGTCGTCCTGCCTTCCCCGCAACGGAGCGCCGAGACACGATGACTACGTGGAGACTGATTCTTACGAGTTACACAGTGAGCACCTGACATAGTCGGATAGCTACTGCTGCTCTCTCGTCCACACGTTGCTTTGCACGGCTCGACAGTGGATACCGAGTGGGCAAAGACACGACCTGACGTGAAGTCTACGGAGGATTTTTAGGCTTCATACCGTCTGCTGTCCGCGGGCCGCCCGCGTCGTCCCTCTCCCGCTCGTCACAACGCTTGTGGGATAGCCCAAAACTCTGTGACATCCAATCTATCAGAGCCTTCCTGAGTCGTGATGGCGCCAGGGATGCTTGCGTATGAGAAGTTTCTCCTCTTCCTCCTGCAGGCCTGGTGTCTGTGCTGCCATGGGCTGGAAACATGAACCCGGATTGCGGTTTCCTGCTGCGCGTCCAGCAGATCATCCGTCTCGCAACTGCCTAACAAGCTCCACTTTGGACAGCTTGTCGCATTACCGCCATCCAGGATACGCCTGCATTTTCGAAAGGAAGGCTCATCGAGAGAGAGTTGACGTGCATCCCCGGCAGTGAACAGAGCGCCGTGTCGTTCGAGATATCCAGTTTCGCCTCCAGGATTGATTGGCGATCGATGCATCCTCTTTCGAAAATAACTACGCGAGCCGTTGATTCGTCAAACATTCATGATCTCTTGTTTGAACTTGGCCTGTGAGTTGACCGTTGACAGGTGGACGGGTCTCTACCGCTTTGACAGCCTTCAGGTTCTGGCTACCTGCGTAGAGTGGCTACTGAGACCATGTGTTTTGGCCTAACAAATGTATCATTTTGCTGCAGATCGGACGCCATGCCATCTGCACCCACTACCCGAGAGCAATCATTCTCCCCTGCTCTGCAGAAGCCTATCTATATACGTCACGTCTTTCCCTTACTCTTGTACCTTTTGCCTCTTCCTTCTCTTTCATCTTTTTCTGTTTGGTATGACACCGTTGCTCCTTTTTCCAAAAGTCTAGTCCTCTTGTTTCCAATCTCCAATTACCCACCACACCGCCAGTCGGATACGATTCCATATTCCATTGCTTTCCCCTTCTCCCGGGAAATAGGAAACCGTTTCACGATTCAGATTGCCGGGCGATCTTATTTTGAGCCTTATACAACGGGCAAGACCCATCACTGGAACACATAAACACCATGTCGAGGACGCCCTCAGTGTCAGACGACGACATGTCGTCCTTCAGCGGTCACGAAGACTACGATTACGAAACCGATTGCACGACACCTGCTCCATCATGTTCTGGAGAGCACTATGAGAACGAAGAGGTCGAGAGCTTCAGAGCACGAGAGTACCCTCAACTCGCCGGCAAGATTTATCTCGATCATGGAGGATCAACAGTAAGCTTACCCCACCAACATAATCGTTCCCACGTACAAAGTATCTGACCAATCCTANNGCTTTATGCCAAGTCAATGGTCGAAGACTTCTCAAACGACTTAATATCAAACCTATATGGCAACCCACACTCAGACTCTACACCATCGGCTGTTGCTGGTCACCGGATAGACGCCATTCGCGAAAAGGCCCTACGTTTCTTCAAAGCTGATCCTGAGGAGTGGGACTTGGTCTTTGTCGCCAACGCTACTGCCGCCATCAAGCTCACTATCGACTGTCTCAAGGATCATTCCGCCGCCACACATAAGCAACTATGGTATGGGTACCATCGTGACGCTCACACTAGTCTCGTCGGTATCCGTGAGCTCACAACCACAAGCCGATGCTTCGGAAGCGATGATGAGGTAGAGAAGTGGATCGAGTGCGGTGGTACTGGCGGTCCCCTTCCTCGCCAATTAGGTCTCTTCGCTTATCCCGGCCAATCAAACATGACTGGTCGTCGTCTCCCTCTCACATGGCCTGGTATGATCAGAAACAAAGTCCTACGAGCAAACACGTATACCCTCCTCGATGCTGCTGCACTCGCCAGTACGGCTCAATTGGACCTGAGTAATACCCGTGAAAGCCCTGACTTCGTTGCCCTCAGTTTCTACAAGATATTCGGCTTCCCAAACATTGGGGCTCTACTTGTGCAGAAGTCCTCGGCTCACGTGCTTGCTAACCGCAAATATTTTGGAGGTGGTACGGTCGATATGGTCGTGACCATCAATGATACCTGGCATGCGAANAAGACTGCTACCATCCATGACACGCTTGAGGATGGCACTCTCCCTTTCCACTCGATATTTGCTCTGGATCACGCCATCAACGCTCACGAACGTCTTTACGGATATGAACCTATGAAGTTCATTTCGCGCCACACAGTACAACTGTCAAAGCAACTCCACGACAACCTTTGCAATCTCCGACACAGAAATGGCAAATCTGTGATTCGTATTTACAAGGAACCTTCTACCGTCTACGGCGACAGCAAAACTCAAGGCGCCACTATCGCGTTCAACGTGCTGAACTCTGACGGTTCACTTATCCCATACACAGAAGTCGAGAAGTTGGCCAACGGCCACGACATTTATATCCGCAGCGGCTCTCTGTGCAACCCTGGTGGCATGGCCACTTACCTCAACTGGACACCAGCAGACATGAAAGCAGCTTTTGCATCTGGTCACCGCTGCAGCACCCCTATGGAGATTGTCGACGGCAAAGCCACAGGCGTCGTTCGCGTATCTCTCGGTGGCATGTCCACAGCCTCGGACATTAGAGCTTTGATCTCTTTCCTCCGCGTCTCCTACGTGGACACCACAATACCGAAAACGATGTCCCTAGCCAAGCAACCCATCTCGCTGCAACGAGCTTCCTTCATCAAAATTCGGATTCCGGAGGAAAGCGAAGAGGATACTGTGGTCAAAGCAACAGCGCCTGTCATCAATGCACCTGCCTGCCGTCCTCCTTCTGCTCACCGCAACCGTCTTCGCAAATCTTTTGACTTTAGCGTTGGAGCATCGCCAGCAGGTTCTTCTGTCACCTCCATCTCCTCCGCCGGTCTCCCTCGCTCCCAATCTTCCTTGAGCGTTGCTTTGAGATCGAAGAAGCCCGAGATCAGTAGACACCGTAGTCTGCTTGGCCGTGCGGAATTGAAACCTGCTGCGCCAGGGAGATGGGACGACTTCTGGAAGGAAGAAGCGGCTGCACTCGTCGCTACTAGGGCTGTAGAGAGCGAAGCTGGGCAAGTCGTTTCTCCAGCAGAAGCCAAGAAGAAAGAGAAGGAGAAAGAGAAGGAAAAGGAAAAGGAGAAAAGAAAGAGCGGATTCAAGAAGGTAACTCTAACAAAGTTGCTTGGGCTATGACCGTCATGCCAACGAGCATGATTGATGGTTTGTTGACGGTGCGGTTTTTCCTATCTGTCTATTATATCATATAATGTTACATGCGTAGTATTTTCATTTGTTTGGAAGATGGATGGATAGCTGGATTGGTGATGGCTTTTCCTTGGTTGCGGTTTTGGGTTTCATTTCTTCACTCTCTCTGTCCTTATGTTTTCTGTCTTCTTTTCCTTTCTTTTCTTTTTCTTTAGTCTGCTTTCCTGCAACTGTCTGTATACCAGATTTTGCTTTGTATTCCAGCGATCACGAACCAGCGTCACAAGACCATGAAGTATAGAAATTAGAACTTTTCCTTCTAGCCACCTCTCCCTTTCTTTCTGTTCAACATTTAATATCTACCGAATCCGAAAAAACAGACTGTATGTCCTCTTCTACTGTTTTCTTTATCTCTGCTGTCTGCATTCAAATCAACGCAAACCTTCCAGTCCCCAGATCTGCCATGCCGTTTGCAATTAATCTATATCGTTTCTCCCAAGATACCAAGGCATCGACTTCGCTTGCGGACACCTAAACCAGACCTTCGGGCATACGGTATTCGCGCACCAACCCCTTGCGTTTCATCGTCTTTTCTGACAAATCTATTCAGCCTTCTAAGGCTGAATCGAGTCTTCTGACTAGTTTGCAGCAGTTTTTGTCGTTCATGCAAACGTGTTATATCCGTGACTTGCACTCGGTCACGATGCATGTGAGATTAACAGGGGCAGTGACCCATGCTCTTTACGCGTTGCGAGAAGGAAGGCAACCCATGTGGAGACCACGCTTTCAGGGAGGCAGTAAGGTAAGACTGTTGGCACTATAGCTAGGCTTGCTGTTCTTCGTGTCGGTGAGCACTCCATCATGAGAACTAGAAACAAGAATGCTCAAAACCCACGCTACCACGACATGCCCTCGGGAAAGTAAAATAGACAACATGCAGCACGCACGAGCTACACTGCCCATCATTTCAAATCTCGAAACACAGATCTGGGTAACAAATCTGCAAGATAAATGAATGAACAAGCATACCACACCTATTCCCAGCTCGAACAGACCCCAATGCCCTACTCAAAGTGGAAAACTAAAATAAATGAACCACACACCTATTGACCCGATACTAAAACAAGGCCGGACAAAGTGCTCAGACGACACTGCATAAAGGATCGCTGATGAAGCAAATGTAGTCCAAGGAAGTAGTAGAATGAGCTAGCAGAAGATCGTGTCTGTTAGCTGCATATACGGCTCCTTTTCGACGACACGGCCGTAGACTAAAGAGGTCACGCTTATACATGCAACAAGTTCAAGAATAGAAGCCCTTTCAGCAAAAAGGTCATGGACAGCGATGATAGATAAGGCATGTGTGGTCAAAAATCATGGTGGATTTGGCATAATATTTGAAAATTATATAAGGAGCTATCTTGGTCAAAGCATCACAGCACAACTCCTCAAAGACAAGAAGATAGAGGAAAGAAGATGTAGGCACGCAATGAGACTCGCAGACATCACGGATACAAAGACATTGCAAGTCAATTTAAACGTGTCAAAATCAATCTTGGAACAGTGATGAGGGCCTGAAAACTCCCAGAGAGAATGAGGAGACAAGCGTGACAATAGAAGTTCCTGAACATGTGCAAGTCACTGGAAGGGAAACTGGCAGAAGGGCAAAAAGGGTGGATGTTGTGTTTGTATTGTGTTGGCTGCAAGACAGAAATGTCTCCGACTGGAATAAAGTCCTTCATCCATGTGAGTGAAGAGAGGGACTGAATAATGCGGAAGTCGATGTAGGACCAACTATAGACGCCGCATCGTGGAGGAGTGTAGATGGCGGCGTATATGCTCGTGGTCCAAAGGGTGTAGTGTAGTTGTTTCATGGTCATAGTGTTTCTTGTCTGAGTCGCGAATGGTGAAGGTGATAGTATTCGTGAGAAGATTACTGTAAAGGATGACTCTGTTGAGAGAGCAACAAACGCCGTAAACGCCTNNTGGCTGGTATGCGTGGNNATGGAAGACAGAGGAGAGTCGTGCAGGTGCGTGGCTTTTTCATCAGACTGAAGATATGTTAGTCGAGTGCGCAGTCAGCAGTCGGTCAGGAGTACACACCATTCAGGTAGTCGGCCGCCATGAGCAACTCTAGACAGAGCTCAGGCGGGATGTCGAGGTCAGCGACACCGGTAGAGTCGCGGTTCTTCTCGTTATAGTAGAAGTACTCGCAGACCTTTTCCAAGACCATGCCGTTTATGTTCTCAAATGTGCACTTGTGAGTTTTGGACTCTGCAAACCCGTCTGCGAGGATCGTTAGCACAGAATAGAGAAGAGCAATAGAGCGTGAAAACGCACTGTTTGGGTCGAGCATCCTCTTGATGGCGCCAGAGAGACAGGCCGACTTTCTTTGGACTACGAACTCGAAGCCATCATTGCTGACAAGCGTAACGTAGTCGGGCGCTTCAATCTGCTCTGTGTCTGCCATTGTCGATTGTATATTGCGAGGATGCGCGTGGGAGAAGGAAAGACGAAGGACTCATCGAACGAAGCTGTGGGCAAAATCGCATGCGCTCACGCCAAGACCTTTGTTGATCCGAGCTCCATCGTCCATTGACTTCCACTTCTGCCCACTCGGCCTCTCTTTCACCAACATCACTTGATTGTTCGAAATGTGAGGCTCTCTTGACTCAATGTAGCTTTGACTACCAGGCTAAGTGTTTTGATAGTTCTTGCTTCCCTTGAAGTCAATCTGAAATTTCGTCCGAATCGAAAGAGCACTCTCCTCTCCACCCCCTTCCTTGTCATTACTCTCCCCAAACATGTCTCGCCTTTTCTTCTCAAATACATCGGCCCCAAAAATGCCTACAATGATACGAGCAATTGATCGAAGCTCGAAAGTACCTACTGTGCCGACCACTCCGACTCTCACACAAACTCGATCTCTAAAACTCTTCGCCTCCTCAAAACACGCTCTTCGCAGATCAACCTGCCTGATAACCGGCGCCTCTCGCGGCATTGGTCGTGCAATTGCAGTTGCTTTCGCACGCGAAGGCGCCGGCTGTCTTCTCGTTGGACGCGATGAGGTCGCCTTGGAAGAAACCTACGACCTCTGCACCTCCGCCCGCGGCTCAGTCGGCCGTAGCCACTTTGTTCTCACCGGCGACATCAACGACTCGAATTTCTGGTCTACTCTCGACAAGAACCCTTGCTGGGGGCCCGAGAACGGCAGACTCGACGTCCTAGTGAATGCAGCAGGAATAACGCATTCGAGTCTCTTGCTCCGAACCACGCAAGCCAAAGTAGACGACATCCTAAACACAAATTTGAGTGCTGCTATCCAAGCTTCCAGATTCGCTGTCAAGAAGATGCTGAAGAATTCTGCAGAGGCTGAGAAGGGAGCTGGGCACATCTTGAACATTTCTTCATTGCTTGCGACCCACGGCGGTGCGGGAAGTGTGGCCTACGCAGCCTCGAAAGCAGGCGTCCTCGGTCTCACTCGTTCTTTAGCAGCGGAACTGGGTACTCGTGGTATCAGGGTCAACGCTATCTGTCCAGGGTACATCGAAACGGATATGACAGGGGCAATGCCCTACACTGCCAGAGACGCTGCTATTGCGAAGATTCCGGCTGGCAGGTTTGGCACTGTCGATGAGATTGCAGATGCCGCGGTGTTCTTGTGTGGGAATCAGTATGCGAACAACACCGTGCTGAATCTTGACGGTGGGTTGAGTGCTGTTTAGCTGATGAAATAAAAGTCAATTCTTTCCACGCAGGACAGGACCATCGAGTGCGCACATACCAAGTAGGTCGAGTCTCGAGACATATAGTAACAATGGGGGTCGTTCATTCCTCATTCCTTCCTCTCTGGGTAGCCAAGCTATCATTACGCACGAGCCACCTAGGCAACCCTCAATCAAACATCGTGTCTACCTGACTGCCATCCAACCATCTTCTCAACCATCAACAATTCATTGTCGTACTTACAGATTACAGTTAAACAAGACGTCCAAATATGATGTCGTTCCATACACAACCCGAGACTTTTCCACTGGAGATATGGCTACGGATCCTGGATTACAGTTTCGTTGGAGTCCACAGGACCATGAGTCAGCTCTCGAGCGCTTTCCGACAAACAACGCAAAAGAAGCTATATCACACGCTAGTCTTTTAGAGACCAGGGCTTCCTTGGGTGCACAAAAGATACAGTATACGACGGGACTTGGTGTCGTGAGTATGCACTCTTCTATGAGTTGCACAAAGACCGCAATGACTGGAAGTCACATGTTCATCGAGTATTTGTACAATGCCGTAAGTCAAACCATGCATCACTGCAGAAACCCAATTACTATTGATGGGCTCTGAGGACACGAGATCAGGCCAGAGAGTAACCTTTGGTTTACTACGACAAGCAAATAGCAAGGACTTTACTGACTACTCATAGTTGACACTGAAGACTCAAATGACGACCTTTTCTTTCCTGAAGATGTGGCCGCCGTCTCGAACCTCGGTTCCCTCTTCACAGATGCTTCTGCGTGTGAAAATCTGGACTTCTTCCACACGACAGTGCAATACATGCAAATAAATGATAACTTTTGGAATACTAATCTTCCCGCTTGTGGTATCACTTCAATATCTTTTGCTATGGAAGATGACCAGGGTATTGAATTCGAGTGGATGCCTCAAGTGCGTGACTTGATTAAGGAAACACCGACATTTCGGTTTCTGGAGCTCAGAGATTGGCAAATGACGGATTGTCCTTGGGGACTGGATCAAGACTTCGACGAGCCAGGCACATGGAACATAACACATCTCAGCGTCCTGGACTGCGGACCTGTCGTTGATGACATGCTTTACGTCTTCAAGATGCCGAAGGATCTCCAGAGCCTGAAAATCACATCCCACCTGGCACCCGACTATAAGCGTCACGGCATGGACAACCCAATCAGCATACAAAAGCCATCCTTGTCCTTGACTCGGTCAAGGATAATCTTGTGGAGCTTGAGTTCGATCCAGGACCCAGCGAGCATTGGGTGCATCCAGGATTGGGCATCAGACAATTTCCCAAACCGATGGAGCCTTGTCAAACTCATACATTTACACTCTACCCAAAGCTGCAACGTCTCAGAATCCCGTTGGAGATAGTCTCACAGTCTGCAGGCAAGATGTGAGTCGCCGCGACAACCACACATTCTACACCAACTTTCCTCCATCTCTAGAGGAACTTACACTGGTTGTTACATCGAGGGAACCTTTCAATTGGCTGTATAGATCGAGATCGTCATTTTTATGCCCTATCCTAACAATCACTTATAGTCCAGCAACGATAGAAAGACAACAAATACAATATCATCAAGCTTTTATACCATATCAAAATCAAAACCATGGAGACTCGACTCAAACCACCAACCAAATCAATTAGCAGCCCTAAGCAACCCCCAAACAAACTTCCTTCCCTCTTCATCAACTCCTCAGGCACCCCCACCTCAGCAATCTTACCCCCGTCCAAAACAACCACAACATCAAAATCCACAATGGTCTTGCAAATGATGCGCAATCGCAATAACAGTTTTACCCTTGAACTCCTCCCTCAACAACTTCTGCACCACAGCTTCGGTCTCATGGTCAAGGCCTGAAGTAGCTTCGTCGACGAGGACGACAGATCCTGAGGATAGCATCGCGCGTGCCATGGCAAAGAGTTGAGTTTGTCCTTTCGTGAGCATGTCTTCAGGGTTGAGAGCAACATCAAGGGGTGTAAGCCAAGTCGAGCCTTCTGCTTGAGCCAAAGTTTCGAATTTGGCAAGCAGGCCGACGCGGGAAAGAGCAGCTAGCATTTCGGCATCGCTGCGTTTGGTATCTGTGGTGCGCAGAGAGAGGTTTTCGCGCACGGTGCCAGAGGTAAAGTATGGGTCTTGGGGTAGTGCGATCATCTTTGAGCGCAAGAGTTCTTGAGACACGGTTGTGATGTCTACGCCGTCGATTTTGAGGGTGCCGCTGCTGATGTGCAAGAGACCGAAGACGGCGGATGCGAGGGAGGACTTGCCGCTGCCTGTGCGGCCACAGATGGCAATCTTTTGACCGTGTTTGATCTCTAGATTGATGTTTTTGATCGTGGGTGGTGCGATGTCTGAGTAGGAGGCTTCGAGGTTGTTGATGGAGATGCTGCCTTCGGTCATCCAGTCTGCCGGAGGGTTGATCTTGCCTTGCGCTTCTTCCGGTGTGCTTTCGATAAACTCCTTCATGCGAGCGATGGCACCCATACTGGTTTCGAGCTGTGTCCAAGCTACAACGAGCATTTCGAGGATTGGTCCAATATCCATGATGTTGATCAGTGCCAAAGCAACGTAACCGCCATCTCTGCTCGATCGCATCTTCACGACTATAGCCATCGTGACAGTCGCAAGACCAGCGACCACGAGGTTTAGAACCAGAGAAAGCCAGTTTTGTACTGTTCGTAGGTTAGCGAATGTGCATTGCTAAGGATAGAGATGTCTTACCTGACTCAAGAAGATAGTACGGCGTCTGACTGTTTTCCAAAAGTCTTTCGTTCTTTTCTCTGTAAGCCTTGGCCCAGCCAAAAGACTTGATGGTTGCAACACCAGTCACTGTCTCCAGAAAGTGCGTACACAAGGGAGCCTTTGCCTCGAGATCCATGATTCGCAACTGTTTTCCAGTACGCAGATAGATGTTTTGGATGACCCAAAAGACAAGTGCAAGAACAGGTAGCGTTGCAGCGATGAAGGGTGTGGCCACAATGATGATCGAGGTCATCGCTATAACGTCAGTTATACCTGCCATGACATTGAGCAGAGCGTTTCCAAGTTGCATGTCTATAATCGCGATGTCTTGCGAGAACCGATTGGCGATACTTCCAGTCTCTTTACCACCCCAAGCAGAGTAGCGGATCTTGACAAGTGCTGAGAACTGCTTCACATGCAGGTACAAGCTAGACCGAGGGAACATGTATATGAAGCCAACGTACAGTGTCAAGAAAACCACGGCCAGGAAGGAAACAGTGATGGCGCCCAAGACACCAACCCATTTGCCGAGTCCGGAAGGGCTTGTTACTTCAGCACTAGCCCACCATTTGAGTACGAGCCGTTGTACACATTGCAGAACAGAGAACCCTGTGATGAGAAAGGTGAAGGAAAAGAAATTAAGGAGGCCAAAGGATTTGAAGTAGGTCTTGTATAACTGCCAATTAGACTGGGGTTTGACAGTCGAAGAGGAAACACTTGATGATCGCGACGTCTTGATCGGAATCTCCGCAGGGCTGGTGTTGCCGATGTCTTCCTCGTCGGCTTCGTGCTGTGGTACTTCAGCGTGTTTGCGTATGAACGAGGCAGGTGCATTCTCCGGACCACCCTGATAGATCAGTGTGCCATTTTCAACCACAAGTACTGTGTCAGCATAGCGCAGCCAACCAATAGCGTGGGTTGCCAAAACGACTGTAGTTCTCATCCTGCGTAAGATACCTCGAGGACCCAGGACACGGTTGAACACAAGCCGCTCTGTTCGAGTATCCAAGCCAGAAAGAACGTCGTCAAGTAAGACCAGCGGTCTGCGGGAATAAACTGCGCGTGCCAAACTAATACGATTCTTCTGGCCACCGCTCAAAGCTGTGCCATCGTTACCAACACGAGTATCGATGCCGTCCGGAAGCTCGTGAAAATCTTGATCAAGTCCACAGGCCCAGCATACTTTGGTCAACCAAATATCGTCGATAACATCAGCTCCTATGATGTTCTCTCTGATGCTACCGTGCCAGAGCCAGGGGGTCTGATTGCAATAGGCAATTTCGTCGTCTGCCACGACTATTGAGCCGGACTTGATAGTGACTTCGCCTAGGAGAGCTTTGAGTAGAGTCGATTTGCCTGAGCCAACACTATGCCATATGTCAGCAAGGGATCAATGTGATTTCGGTCGCGCAATTTACCTTCCGACTACCATGTTGAGTTTGTTACGAGGTAAGCCAAGCTCAACGTTCTCGAGCACTGTGTTATCTTCGGAGTAACCACAGATTAACCCTCGGACTTGCGCAATATCTTTCAGCTCTGAGACTGATACGCCTGTCTTTGTGTTAGGTCCATGTGCCATAGCCTCGGAATCTATAGTCCGTTGGTCTGTGTGATCTTCCGTGACAAGGTACTCCTGGATTCTGGAAAGTGCGGAAAACACTTGCAGTAGCGATGGCAAGTATTGGATCGTCATAAGAAGTGGGTTGGTAAACAGTTTCAGTACCGCCAATGATGTAAAGAGGGTTGGATTGGTCAGAGGCGATCCAGTAAAATGTGTCTTGATCGCAAAAGCTCCATACATGGCGAGTGTGGCTGCTTGGAAGTTGGTGAGTGAGATGATCAGGTTGATCATAGACGACATGCGGATTGCTCTTTGGGCACGAACTTCTCTCTCGCGAAGCTTGTTACCTTTGTCGAGTACTGAGGGTCCGATACCAAGTAGCTTGATGTTCTTCATCGATCCAATAACGCTGGTGATATAAGAAACACGGTCTTGTGTTGTCGCCAGCCAGATCTTGATCTTTGGTGCGATCTTTTTACCGTTCGTGGAGGCGATCGTGATAAATATCACAAGAAGTATAAGCGGAGCGAGGAAAGGCAATCCGACTTGATTGTACAAGAGCCCCAGAGCAATCACGATCGAGACACCGCAGGCCCAGAACTCGTGGATTGGTCTGATACCAACGAGTGTTTTTTCGACGTCGACATTCATGAGCATGAGAGGGTTGGAGTTTGTATCGACCCGCGAGCGCAAAGCCTTGTCGTGGATTTGACTGATCAAACAGCCTCGAAGTTTTGTCTGGAATCGAACGACCACCTGCCAATACCAACTTTGAAAGGTAGCGATGGCAACATAAACGACTGCAGTGGCGAGCACAAGTAAAATGCCCTCTTCAGTGCCGCCTTTTTCAGGATTGTCGATGTAGTCGACGAATCGCATGATTAGGTATGGTTGGGAGAACTGGATCGCGAGCAGAAGCAGACGAGGAATGACTGGAAACATCATGTCGTAACCGATGGCGCTGAAAATCACCCGGAGCATGCTGACTTTGGGGTTCTTGGTAGTATGTCTACGCCATTCAAGTCTGAATCTTCGTTGTGGGTCGATGGATGACAGATCCTCGTCCATCTTGTCGAGGTCGTTGGGTGCGAGTACCGAAGTGTATCCACGTTTGAACATGTTGTTGAGCCACCAGAACAAGCGTTGACTGAACATGTCGTTGGTGTCTTGAGGACTGCGTTTCTGACGTTGCAATAGTATGGACTCCTTGCTCACACTTTCAACAGCGAGGAAGATGGCGCAAGCGACGATCTGGCCAATGCCCAGACCTCTCATAGTTGTGTCTTCATTGCGAAGCCAGAGCGAGCGAAGATGCACAGCTTGTACCACCAAGGCGACCATTAGGTATAGTTGTAGCAGTGCACTCGGTCTTATAGATCGTATGTGTTCCCATTGTGACAGAACGGCGGCCGCAAGCGAGGCCAGGAATGAGAAGACTTCTGCAGGGATCTCCGCTGACGGCGCATGTGGTCGCGTACATCCTCTGATGAGAATGGCTAGGCTTAGACCGACGAATGAGGTAGAGGATATCTTTTGACAGGTCAGTTCGACCTTGATCATCACTATAATGTGTATTAAATCGAGAACTCACCGTCTTGGCCCACCAAAGAGCAGTGGGCGACACGACCTTGCGACTTCGACCCCATGTCCTCTTCAGCCTCAAGGGAGCCATGAACAGCAAACATGCGGCTGGTATAAGGATCATGACATAGTCCTCAAGGCCCAGTGTTAGATCAGGACGACCACCATGACAGACACCTGCAGTGCCGTCATCACAATTTGGCGAGGACATTGTAAAGCCTGGAAGGATGATTCTGAAAGATGATGACCAAGCTGAGTGTCCGGGTGGAGTCAAATATCAAGTGCAAACGATATGCGCATCTCAATGTGCCAGAGTCATTGTGGTCGGACAAGCACCTACATTATATGTGAGGTGTAGATTTATTCGACTGCCTAAGGCTGAAGATCCTCTTCTTTTTCCTTATCGTTCGCCAGCGGTGTTTGAATGTGGCAGCCTACCCAATTGATTTGAGAGGCTTGCTGCTGCCAAGGAAGGATTCCCGATCGCGTTTGCAACGGTACGTATCGTTTTATACCAAACTACAGCGTGGCTCGGGATAGGTTCTCGCGGATGAATTGCAGCACCATCGAGAATGAGAAGGCATTGATGTGATGTCTTGGAGGGAAAAGCTCGGTGACCTGTGTTGGAAGAGAAGCTTCGAAAGCTTATCTACTCCTGCCGCATTCGGTTTATGGTCAAGTCGTGATGGGTCTTACTGTTGCAAATACATGGCAAGATTCGGGTTTGGAGATCCAAAGACAACTGACTCTGGTGGTTGCTCACCATCCACAAGTCAACAACATATACTACGTCTACTTCTTGGAGCATCAGTCCCGACGATGGGATAACCTCATAGCTCTGCTCCGGATGGATGCTAGACCGTAAGAGGCCTGACTGTTCTTAGGGTGGTTTTAGGAAACCGACCTCATGAAGACGATCACAACGATTCATCCATCTCAGACTTTCCTCAGATATTTTGCCAATCCAAGAAGCAAAACAGGGTGACAGTGAAAGTCGAGTCCGAGCACAGACCATCTTGAAACGCGGGGCGAGATCTTCGTCCGCTGGGCGGCTTCTATCAAAAAAATAAATCCGGCGACCATCAAAGTCATTTCTACAACATCACATCTCATAAAAACATCAAAATGTCACGTAAGCACCTCTACAGACTTTTTTTATCGCGTAAATACATGAACAAGATGCTCATACACTTCCAGCATCACGAGCGGAAGACATGGAAGACGACGACCCAGTCATCGCCGAATACAACGTCTTCATCACACCACGCCAACTCGAGCAAATCTATCTCTTGCAATACCCCAACCGCAACCGCAGTCAAGCCTACAATGACCGCAATGGCGCACGCCCCACAGACTTTCGCCTCAAACCCCAAGCCGGGTTTATGGAAATGGACATCGGCATGAACCCCAGCGCAAACTTCAACAAATTCCAAAGTCTGGTTTGGGGCGAGGCGATTAGAAAGTCCAAGGTTAATGGTGGGAGTGCGACGTTTGGTGCTGCTGCGGGATTTGCACCGACGAAAGGTGGGAAGGGGAGGGGTAAGCAGGAGAATGGGGAGATGAGTGTTGATCAGGGATTGGCGAGGTTCCAGGATGCTGTCAACAGGGATGCGGTCTTCCAGAAGCAGACGCTGGGAGGGCAGATCTTGCAGGATGAGGCTGGTAATCCTAACTACATGTTGGGTGCCTTCCGTGGTGGTAAGTTTTCTCTTTTGCGTCTCTCCTCTTTTCCTCTCTTCGTTTCCTCGAACATCTGTCCTGCGGCTCTTTCCCATCTGCCACATCTCTACTCTCCGACCTCACTTTCGAAAAATCGAGCCTCACAAAAATCAAATGCACTCATCCCAATCCACTTGTATCTAACCCAACCTCANGACGAACTCCACCTCACCCGCGTCGACGGCGTCGTCCAAATGCGCCCCCAATTCCACCACGTCGACGCATTAACCCACGCTGAAACCGCCGCCCGCCGCACCGAAGCAGCCGAAGGCAACGCAGCCTCAGGTCCCTCCGGTGCAGCCGCAGCAGCAAAACAACCCCAAGCTCTCGCACTCGCCCAGACCTACAAAGACAACCGCGACGTCGAAAACCTAGAAGCCCTGCGCGCAAAAAATCTTCTGCTCATTGCAGCAGAGGAAAAGTGGACGAGATTGGAGTATTTTGATGAGGATGAGGAAGCGAGTTATTCGACTTATCATTCGCGACTTTTCCATTCTGATACGCAGACTGCAACGGAGTTGAAGAGTCAGATGAAGAATGAAGAATATCTAGACGCTATCTCGGCGCCACGAGTAGATCCATCAGGAAGAAAGAAGAAGAGGCCGCTGACCAAGAAGCAGATGGAGAGAATCGAGGCTGCAGAGGATGACGTGGAAGTTGCTGGTGAAATGGGTGGAGAGATTGAGGTTGAGATGAGCTAGAACAAGATCACAAGGACATTGAGAGATCAACTTCACATTGCAGTCTGAAAGGTCCGCAAAGCATAGAAGCACAATTGTAAAGTGTGTATACATGGGGGTATCTCAAGAAAGTCTATGATTTGGAACGGACACTCGAGCTTTTCAATGCCTGGTTCCATTGACATTCTTCGCTCCACTGCCAAGCAGACTAGCAACAACAGTAGCCTCCCTAACAGCCCTCGAAACATGACTCCTCACAGCTCCATCCTCGAGCGCAAGAAGACCGCCAATAGTGCAACCACCAGGCGTCGACACCTTCTCTCTCAAGATAGCAGGATGCTCGCCGTCTTGCACCAAACCAGTAGTTCCTCTCATGACCTGGGCAGCCATAAGGTTTGCCTCTGCTCTGGGGATACCCATGGCAACACCGCCATCTGCGAGTGCCTCCATGATCAAAGCAGCAAATGCGGGTCCAGAGCCACAGAGAGCGGTACAGGCGTCCATGTTCTTGGGCTCAATCTCGACGACCTTGCCGATGCGCGACATCATCCAGTGGACCAGGTTTTTAGTGTCTTGAGGGAGTGGAGGTGTGGATTGGTTGATGACGGTCATGCTCTCGCGCACCTTTGATGCTGTGTTGGGCATGGTGCGCACGATTGTGATCTTTTCTCTAACTTGCTCGTGCGACAAGCCAGGGTATAGCAAATCTTCGAGTTGGGCTTCAGGTACACCGGCCAGAATGCTGATGAGCAGTTTACCCTCTAGAGCTTCACGCACACCCTCGGCTTGGAGGACGTCCTTGACGTAGAAGGGTTTGCAGGCCAGTAGGACGACATCTGCTTCTTTCATTGCGCGGACATTGTCTGACTGGATGACATTGAGGTTGGCATTGTATTTTCCTAGCTCGTTCTTGATGCGCGAGGCACTGCGATCGCTGCGGCATGTGGCATTGAATCGGTTGGGTAGACGGGGTGGTAGACTCTGTTCTTGTTCAGAGGATTGCGAGGATGTGTTGAGTGAGTCCATGATGCCGCCGAGGATAGCAATACCCATGGTACCTGTTTGAGACATGTTAGTGTCGGTTACAGTGGTTCTTCCTCTCGGTGTGCAATAGACTGTCATGGTGTAGCTATAGAAATACACAGTACTTTGCACAATAAGGCGAGATCCACAGAGAGGAAGGTGACCTTGGACATCTCTATGGCCACATCTTTGTTGAGAAAGCGATTGTGCATTTTGATAGCATAGAAACACACTACATGGCAGGGTGGGAGAGGGGTGCTATGACTGTCTTTTGCACACGGGGAGGTTGTTGTTCTTGAACGTACCACATCCCACGACGGTCAAAGTGAGGCCATTGTCTGAAGCCATTGTAATGTTGTTCAAGTGACTGAGAGGAAGGTCGGCGACGAGCGAGATGTATCGGTCAATCACGCGAATGTATAGAGTGGATTGAAGAGTGAGGCTATCTTGAAGACAATCAGCTTCACCAACCTCTCCCCACCAAAGCTTCCCTCCGGCAGCGCTTGCCGATACCGGGGTTTGTGCATCAACTCGGATCTAGCCGAGATCAGCCATCATGCCCCGAGACGACTGCCGCCAGCTGCCCGGTGCTTGGCACCATCACGTCGACGACGACACCGAGGTTGACACGGCGCCCCTCTCACATCTCGCCTCCGTCCTCGTCGCGAGTGTCAGTCGCCTATCCGCCGCATCTCACGATCACCTTCGCCCTTCCTCGTTCCTCTCTCGGAACAGCAATTCAACAAGACTTTGGCCAAATACAAGGCCAAGCCTGCAGCTTTCTGGCAAGCAAAGACAGCTGAATTCGACCAACGCACTCGGGCAGCTCAGCAAGAAACGGCAGCTCTGTGGGCAGCCATAGAAGCTCAAAACGCACAACTCGCTCTGCTTGCCCAGCACACCTCGGACACTCAGTCCCATCAGCCTGTCCAGCGCCTACAGCCTCACCAACCCGCTCAGCCTGCCAGCCCTATCCACTTCCACACGCTGCTCTCGCCCGTCCAATCCACCTCACCTCCCACACTACCTTCACCATGGATCCCTTCGAAGTCCGCATGCGCTTCAACAGCCAACTCCAGCACCTCAACGCATCCGTCACCTCCGCCCAAAAAGCCGCAGTCTGGGCCATCAAATACCGCGAATGGGACGAAGACCTTCACTCCTGCATCCTCGAAAATCTCGAGCGCAACTCCCTTAATAACCGCGCCAACATCTTCTACTTCTTCGAAACCCTCTGCGATGTCGCCTCTGCAGCCAACCACATCGAGTTTGTCCGAATGATGGAGAGAGACATTCTCCGCATTGTCGATCTCGTCGCTCCTGAAGATGGTAGTGGTGCTGCAAACGTCAAGGTCGTGCGCAAGGTGTTGAGAAACCTTGCTGGAAAGAAGTATTTGCAGCAACAAACGGTGGACGAGCTGGAAGACTGCATCAAAGACCGCGATAACATTGGCGGTGTGGGTGGCACTGCAAGCCCCGAAGAAGCCGTGCGTCACAGCAATGGAAACGTCAGAGTGGAAAAGAGACAGGCCGAGCAGCGCATCGAAGAGGACCGGGAGCGCCACAAGAGACTTAGAGAGGGCATTTGGGCGGTGAACGAGGACGAGTTCGAGAAGACCTGGATCGAGACTGCTGACCTCAATCAAGATGATTACCGCACTGCCATGGAGGAGGAAGCTGAGCGCAAACAGTATGCCGGGCTCCATCGAACGGAACTGCTGGGTGCTTGAGTCGCCTTTTCCCCTTGATGATATGACGAACAGCACGAGAGATTGTACACTAGAATAGAAGGAGATGCGTTTTTACCTAAGATACCCCCAATGCCAGTTTTTAGTTGCTCCCCTGCAAACATTACCCCTGGAAATAAGCTATGACAATGCACGATATCATCAGAACATCTGAATCTGTCCAGTGAACTATGTTTCATGCTCCCCATCTCACTGGACAATCCTAATGTCTCAATTAATCTGTGTAGTTCCGTAGGTACTTTACAACACACCATCTGAGATGGAGATACTGAGCCCCCAAGTATGATTTGCGAGTCTATCAGTTATGTTCGTTCACCCCTGTGACATACCTCGAACGCAGACATCAATTCTCAAACGGCTTTGTAATTGCACAAAATATTCAAGATATCAGGTTTTGTCCGAGGAGAGTTGCGAATTTCTTCCGTTTCGATGGACACATACTGATACATGATTCGAATTGTGTATTCTGATAGCTACATCAAACCATTTACTGCTTCAACAGAGATCCTTCAACCCTCACTCATCACCAAATCAACGCCTCCTTCTTGTCCCCACACCCAATACCCTCACAAACCTCCATATCCTCTCTACTCCCATCATCCTGTGCCTCCCTCCTAACCACCCAAATCTGCTTTCCTGCCTCCCGCTCTCTCCTATAATGTCCCGTTATAATCTCCCTAACCGTCTGCTGAAAAAACAGTGGTGCTTTTTCATACTTTGGATGCAATTGCCCGTTTACAAAAACACCGGTATTGAGGTTTTTCTGAGCCGCTTGGCAAAGTACTTTGTCCTCTGCCATTACACGGGCGTACATGGAGGAGATGAGGGAAAAGTCTTCCGGTGAGGAGGTTGGGGACTTGTTGCGGTAGATTTCGTAGTGCATGGTACACTGCAAAGGGCCACTGGGGAGGAATTTTTGGATCATGATAAAGTGGGGGCTAATCCAAAACGTCAGAGAACCGCCTTGATGCAAGGAAACATCTGGGATGGAGACTTACGAGACTGTCATCGAAGTGGCAGGAAAATAATACGTACTAGCCACACCCAATCCCTTTGCCGCCTGGTCTGGCGTAGAAACACAATGATGTTGGATATGCCCACCCTCAAGATCAGAATCAAAAGTCTCGAGATTGATAAAGTCAGGGATATCAGGATGGGTGGTGGGACAATGATAACACTCATTAAAGTTATCAGCCAGAATCTTCCAGTTGAAATCTCCCTCAAGCTCATAGGTGTGATCGAGTTCGTAGTCGGCAAAGTTGAATGCTGAATAGCGTTCTTGTTTGTCGACGTCCGCGAAATGTTCTGACCAGGGGACTTCGGGGGTTTCGTTTGCGTCCATGTTTATCCAGATGAAGCCGTTGATGTCGACCTTGACGTGAATGGCAAAGAGATTGTTTTGGCTCTTGTCAAAGCCATCGAGATCTTGGTAACCAGGTGCCTTTGCAAGATTACCATTTAAACCATACGACCAGCCATGATATCTGCAAGCAAGAATCTTTGCATTGCCTTGCTTCTTTTCCACAACTGGATATGCGCGATGTCTGCATACATTGTGGAAAGCATTGACTTGTCCAGCACGATCGCGGTTGATGACGATATCGTAGCCGGCAACGGTAAAGCGAAGAAAGTCCCCGGGGTTCTTGATGCGTGAGCTGTGGGTCATGAATAGCCAGCGACGGGTAAAGATTGCTCGGCGCTCGAACTCGTACATCTCGGNGGAGGTGTACCATGCTGCAGGCAATGCTCGGACAGGAGACTGCTTGGTTGGCAGAGCGTCGGGGACTCTGGCGGAAGATGCTTTATCTCCACCGAAGCCAAAGTAGTTGAGGTAGGAAGTCATGGTTGGTAAATTTTGTATGGGCTGGGATACACAAAGATGACTGAGGACTCGATGAAGATGAGCCTTGCGTGAGATGTGGCTGTTCAGTGACCTTACCTCCCTTCATCAGAAGAGGCCCTTAGGTATGGATAGCATAGCTCAGAGGCGGCTCCGCTAATCTCAAACACATTGCTGGTCATCGATACAACGTCTGCAATGTATCGATGCACTCGAGTGTCCACTCTCCAGTTCCTCAGGGATACACCTCCTTATCTAGGAAAAAACAAACGAAGTACGTACAATGGAGGGTGGCAAGATAAAGTCCCAAGTGCTTCGAGAAGGCGAGAACGATAGCAGCCGCACAAAGTATATTGGTACAGGCGGTTATGCTAACTTCCACATCTTGTCACCATGTATCCGCAAGGGCCCGAAAGGCGGGGCATGACTGGAGAACGATAACCTTCAGTAATAGCTGACAGGGGCCTGTACTAGCTCTGTACAGCTCTAGGCTCCGGAGGAGAGTCGCGCACACTCTATGGTGATTCGAAGCAGATAGTGCTCGCGGCGATTTCGACAACTTGACTTGATAGGGGTCGTATAGACAGCTTGAGGAAGTCATCAGACTCGAAAGCGTTTACGTGATGAAAGAACGATAGCATTGTGTCTTATAAGTGAAATATACCACGAGCTTCAGCCGAGCAATTCAAGTCCTTCGCAGGACTCTTGATAGAAGCTCGCGTAAGACTGCAAGAGCCGTATCCTGAGTACGAGCAGCAGCGTCTTTATTCTCTTCTGCTCGTCTCAAGATGTACAAAAGACAATCGCGCAGAGATCCCCAAGCAGTGTACTTGTAAACGCCAAGACGAGGATACAAGTTTGCATTGTCCACCTCCGTCAGATATCTGGTTGAATCATCTACCTTCGCCTGCTCAGTCTTGTTCACCAGGTCCATAGAGACTTCATCGGCCATTCCCATCAATTGAGCAAAGGCCATACCACGAACTTGAGGCTCGGGCGTATCTTTTGGCTTTGAGGTCATGTAAGTGCCGGTGTATAGGTCGAAGGCTTGTCGGACGCTTTTGGCGTTGTGTGTTGCTAGCATGATGTCGGCTTTCCAGGCTGTACCACTCTCTTCATGTAAAAGAAAACGAACAGCATCGTCATATGCTTCATCCGTCTGTTGCTTGGAGATGTGTAGAGCTTGTTTATCCAGTTCCGTGTGGAGGTATGCACCTCGCACCAACTTGGCACCAAGAACATAGCCATGCTTGATCGAATGATTCAGGTGCAGCCTTATCTTGTCGATATTTGATCTGAGATNACCTGCTCCTAAGTCAGCTACGGCTGTCTGCAGAGGTTTGTCAGAGACTGACATCTGATAAGTGTTGAAGACCAAGGCTCTATGCGAAGTATTGAAGCGGCTCATAGTTTGCTTAAAGAGGTCAGCGAAGCCATCGAAAATGTGATTGAGTTGACTCACAAGAGCTGTATAGTCGATCGCCTTCTGGTAAGTCGATGATTCGGCATCGATCAAAACTCGCACTTTTCGTGCTTCAGCTGCTGTACATATCCTTTCCACCTGAGCAACATAATATTGCATCTCAGCAGAGTAGAGCTCGCTAGCCTTCTCCAGATCGTGGGACTTGCAAGTGGCCGAGAAATCCGACAGAAATTTTGCTGCTGCTGTACCTGCGCCTGTGAATCTCAAACCAATATAGTCACCAGGCTCTGCTTGCTGTACGGACTCAAGATTGTTGTTGACCCACTCTTCGCACTGAACGTCACCAACCACAGATCCCACGTTGGAGTTTGTAGTAGGCTGAGCTTCACGAGCATTGGCCAAAACAATGCCTGTGAAGCCAATGCGACGCAGCTCTTGAGTCTTGGTCAGAATCTCGTCCTTCCGAAAACCAATGCAAAAATTGTCGTACAACAACCTCTTGAAGATCCATCGCAAAGGACCAACAGATTCGACGATGCCAACGTGCTTCTTGGTCAAGCGAATGAGGAAGGCCAGCAGCTTTGCCGGGAGTGCAGTAGCCGAAAGTACAATGAGCGAACGCACGAGACTGGTAGTCGGTATGGATTGGAGAGTACGTCGAGTAGGCTTTTGGGGATGTTCAGNGGCATCGTGCTGTCTGGCCGTCGAGAAAGTGTAATTGCGAATCTGGGACTGTAGTTCTGGTTGGTAGGACAGAATTCTGGCCGCATTGAAGAACGACACTCGTGTGGTTCTGGTGCTGGATTTCGATGGGTATAGAGATAAAGTCGCTGCTCGCATGATTGTTGTCTCGCTACAAGTTTACACAATGTAGACCCCGCGGTCAGGCAAGGTCCTCGAGGTTGATACATGTTCAGGCATGGTGGATTGGCTTCCCCGATACCGTCAAACTATCCGGTCGCAAGGAGATACATGAACGGGGCTGGACTATCTCCTGCCGTGGTCGGATGACAGCAGATGGAGGGGAGAAAGAAGGTGGTCTGTCATGAGTTGGTGAGCAGAGGTTAGCGTAAGCGCGAGGACCCTGCCAAGTTCCTCACTTTGCGGCTGAAAGTGGACTCCTAGGCCTCATTCTTTCCTCCGTCGTCACCTCCGTAAACTCTCATTTTCCCCGGGACCTTGATGGGCCGATAACAAAGGTCTGTAGCGCAATCGGAAGGCTAGCGTAAGCGCCTGCAGTCTTTCACGATGTGGGCGTGGATGAGGATGAGTGCAGGCTTGGGAGCCGAGTTCTTTCTTGCCAACTTCCTCCAAGCTATCATCTTTCACCTGCACTGAGATATCCTCTTGCAAACACACCTGCTACCTCGTTTAAAACTCCTCATAATGCGCTCTGTTGTTTGTTCACGAGTTCTGCCCTGGAAACACGTCAGAAGCCCTGCTCGGACGCCTCTCTTGAGAGCTGGAGTAGCTACTAGCGGCCACTTCAAGCTGCCAAATGCTCGTAACGAGGAAAACCTACATTATGCAAAGTCTTCTCCAGAGCGAGCACGGCTCGACGAGGCCTTGCGAGCATTGCGCTCCAAGCTTCCACTCCAAATCCCGCTTCACGTTTCGGGCATGTCGAAATCAACAAGCCAGTCTTTGACATCGACCATGCCTTCAGAGCATGCTCAAGAGTTCGCAAAGTCCAGTGCCGCGAGCGTTGAAGACGTCGAAAATGCAATCAAGTCAGCACTCGAGGCCAAGAAGTCATGGCAGAAAGTTCCATTCGTGGATCGCGCTGCAATCTTCCTGAAGGCTGCAGAGCTGGTGGCTGGAAGGTACAGATACGACTTGGTAGCGGCGACAATGCTAGGTCAAGGAAAGAACGCCTGGCAGGCTGAGATTGACGCTGCTGCCGAACTCGCAGACTTCTTTCGATTCAACGTTTCGTATGCTGAAGAAGTCTACAACAAGCAGCCAACCTTGAATGCGCCTGGAAATTTCGGGTAAGTCATGCTTTCTGACACATCGGAAAGGCTAATATTGACACTGCACAGGCGAACAGATTGGCGACCACTCGAGGGCTTCGTCTATGCCGTATCGCCTTTCAACTTCACTGCCATCGGTGGCAACCTCGTTTCCGGCCCAGCTATCATGGGGAACGTCGTATTGTGGAAACCCTCGCCAACAGGTGTCTATGCAAGCTGGCTGGTCTACCAGATCCTCCTCGAAGCCGGTCTCCCGCCCAACGTTATCCAATTCCTGCCCGGCGACGCAGAGCTTATCACAAAGACCGTATACGAACACAAGGAGTTTTCAGCTCTGAACTTTACTGGCTCCTCGGACGTTTTCCGTAACCTGTACGGCAAGGCAGCAGAAGGTGTTGTCAGCAAAAAGTACCGCGACATGCCTCGGATGGTCGGAGAAACATCTGGCAAGAACTTCCACCTCATACACTCCTCGGCCGATATCAGCAATGCGGTCAAACACACCGTCCGAGCTTCTTTTGAATATTCTGGCCAGAAATGCTCCGCCTGCTCCCGCGTCTACATACCACAAAGCAAAGCACACGAGTTTCTTGACCAAATCAAGAAAGAGGTGGAGCCAATCAAAGTGGGCCCGCCCGAAGACTATGAGAACTTCTTGGGCCCAGTCATCCACAAAGGAGCCTTCGATAAGATCACCAAGATCATAGACAAGGCGAATGGTGACAGTAAACTACAAATTGTCTTCGGCGGGTCATATGATGGAAGTAAGGGCCACTTCGTCCAGCCTTCATTGTATGTCGCAAACACGCTTAATCACGAATTGTTCGATCAAGAGATCTTCGGCCCAGTGCTTGTGGCATACGTCTACCCTGACCAAGAGTTTGAGCAAGTCATGGCCAAGATCGATACACAAGGAGGCGGATTTGCGTTGACGGGCGCAATCTTTGCGAACGACCGTGAGGTTCTGCGCCAGGCAGAAGACACGCTGCGATACTCGGCTGGCAACTTCTACATCAACTGCAAGACGACGGGAGCCGTCATCGGTCATCAGTCTTTTGGTGGAAGCAGAAGCAGTGGAACCAACGACAAGGCTGGAAGTGCGAATGCTTTGATGAGATTCACTTCGCCTAGGACTCTGAAGGAAGAGATGATTCCGTTACAATCTGTACTTTACCCCAGTAACCTTGCATGAGCTGAGTAGAATGACAACGAGTCAATCGCGTCTGAAGTCTTCCAATTGTTCTTTTATCATTGTGTATGCTTCATCACAGCGCTGGTCTTAGGAATATCATATAGTCACCATGTTCACCAGATACAGATCCTATCTCCGAGTTAAGCTTTCCTGACGAGGCGCCTACGCTAGCCATCGGCATTCCTTCCGGCGCCGTCATCATCGCCGAAGTCGGGGTGGTGGGGCGCGGCTACGCTAACCACCGCTGTTTATCAGAGCTTCTTGATATCGACTTGCACGCTTCAACAGCCATGATCCATGAGGCGGAAGCACTAGCCATCTTGCCATGTAATGCATGGCAAGGAAACACCTACCAGATTGAGCACTCCTCTCGGCGAATGACGATCAGACCATAAGAGCATGCACCTTCGCATGTGGTACTGATGGAAGGCATGAAGCTTTCCTTCCATTGCGTTTTGTTCTCTCCCTACCCCTCCTCTGTTGCTCATCGCGTCTGCCATGTCAAACTCTGAGCCTGTTGTAATCGTCGGTGGAGGTGCTTGGGGTCTCTCTACTGCTCTCCATCTTCACCGGACTGGATACACCAACATCACTGTCTTCGAAACAGCTGATTCTATCCCATCTCGCTACTCTGCGGCCTACGATATAAACAAGATTGTGCGTGCAGAATACGAAGAAAGCTTCTACACGGATCTTGCTNNCTTGTGAGTTCCTCGCAATACATCTTTGGCGGCTGAGGGACTGACCTTTCCGAAGCAAGCCATTGAAGCCTGGAAAGANCCCCTGTTCGGCCCATACTATCATGAAACTGGATACATCGTAGCGACTTCTGCATCTGCTCCTGCAAAGGCGAAGAAAAGTCTGGAAACTGCACTTGCGTCTGTGTCCAAGCATCCAGTCTTCGCCCCTGGAATCGAAGCGTTAGACAGCGCCGACGAGTTCAAGAAATATGCCTGGCAGATCACAGGACCGCTGAAGGGATTCACTGGATACTTCAATCGTCTGGCTGGCTACGCGCATTCCGCCAATGCGCTGAAGGGCATCTTTCTCCACTGTGCGACTCTTGGAATCAAGTTTGTGCTTGGAAAAACAGCTGGTACCGTTACAGAACTTGTATATGAAGGCCAAGGCAAGGGTCGAAGATGCATTGGCGTACGCACGGCAGATGGCAGCACACATCCCGCTGCAAAGACGATAGTAGCATCTGGGGCTTATGGAGCCTCACTAGTCCCAGAGATGGGTCGTTTCGTCACTGCCCGTAGTTGGTCCGTCGCTCACGTCCAGCTCACAGAGCAGGAATGCGATTACCTGCGTGGTCTACCCGTCATCAACGTCCGCGACCTCGGTTTCTTCTTCGAACCAGATCCTGCTACAAGATTATTCAAATTATGTCCTCTGGGTGCTGGGTTCAGCAATACGAATAAACAGGGTACCTCTCTACCACCCATGGACAGAATACCACCACCCCAAGACTTTATACCCGCAGAAGACGAGATCAAGTTGAAGAAACTGTTGGCAGAGACGTTTCCATGGATGGCAGATCGGCCATTTGTTGATAAGAAGTTGTGCTGGTTTGCTGATACCAGTGATTCAGAGTATTGTATTGATTTCTTGCCGGATACCAATAACTCTGTTATTGTGTTGTCTGGTGATTCTGGTCATGGGTTCAAGATGATGCCAATCTTTGGCAAGTGGGTGGTTGAGTTGTTAGAGAATGGGAAACAGAATATAGATAGATGGTGCTGGAAGACCAAGGATGAAAGGGGCCAAGATTGGGGTGATGGAGTCAGTTGGCGTATCGGAAAGTCGAGAGAGTTGAGTGACTTGATCGATGAAGCGAGAAGGGGAAGTCTGCAGGCTCGTTTGTAGGTAGATGAGCATGAAGTGTCTCATTGAACCCGAAGTGGTATTCTTCCATTTCGTGCGTTTATTCTTCCATCAACTGCTCCAATCTACTCCTCGCTCTTCCAGCGGCCTCCCTTGTCTCATATTCATATTCTCCATCCCCCTCGATATCCCGAAGTCTCCTCTTCCAGAATATCCACCTGTCTAGCGAATATCCCGGCTTCTCCTTGACATTCCACAGCTCACCCCCAACCCGCGCACCCTTGATCTCCGCTTCCATAAGCTCCTCAGCAGCCAACCGTACCCAGTCATACACGATCAATATATTCATTGTACGAGTAGTAGTATGCGGTTCCGCTGTTTCCAAAGCCTGTGTCAAAGCTATCAGAGCTTGATAATAACAATCGCTGACCCCGTTTCGGGTCAGTCGTGCCATAAACGCGTTCAAATTACGCAGGTGGAAGCGCTTGATTGTATTTGCTGGTATGTCTATGTGTAGATGGCAGAGATCTTGGGCGCCTGTTTGAGAAGAACGACTTGTTAGTGGTGTTCTTGATCGGCTTCTGTTTGACAGTTCTTCTCACCTCGTGCCTCTATCAAGAGATAGGAACCAGTATGGAAGATCCCTTCCCACTGAGGTTGCCCAGCGCCTTGCGGAAGTTCTCTCAATGCTTTTACGATCTCAACAAGGCGGTCTTGAGAGATGTGATTCGCTGGAAGAAATTTGCTGGTATAGATACAGATATCCTCGACTCCATCGCGGAAACCATCTATATTGTGTTCGGGCTTAAAGGTTCGAGATATATCCTTTGCGACTTCGTGGGCGGATCTTGTGGAGTGGAGCAGAAAAAATAGAATGCTGGTTTTGATTTTAGTGTCTGTTTCATCGTCCCATTCGTGAGTGAGGTCGAGAGTCAGCGGAGAGGTGTCGATAGGCTCCATGGTAATAGGCGATCAGGATAGCTGTGATGTATGCTTGGTGTAGAGGTGTTCTTCAAAGTATGTGATGTTTCAGAGGCACTACGTCACGAGATCCTGCCAACTCCACATCTTCGTCATGATCTGTAGAATCGTGCCCGCGTTTGAGGTCGATGGTGTTGTGGGTGCAATAATATTTTGAGAAGCGATGTGATGTCGGTAAAAATTGATTGTACGCAAGATGCGTGGCTATATGTGGTTACTGGTCAGATACAGCAAATATTGTCCTCTCGGACCACCCGATTACGAATGTAGATGCATGCGATCCAGTCAGTCAGTGTAGCGACTTAAACGATGGAAGGTGCGTCCCTTTTGCAGCTGTGGATAACTTGCGACGCTGCGTCTCCCTCAAAATCGAGCTGGACATATTCCGATCGCAACAAATTGGGCGACGTGAACAAACTCTGAAACTCGTTCCATTCCAGTTTACAGACCAGATGGCTCCTCATTGCGCGAAAACTCCGATAAGTTCGGCGCGTGCGCATTCCTGAGCGGATGCGAATGGATAATAGCGCAGCTCAAAGGGAGAGCAAAAAGAAACCACCTTCTGAGGGTGGGAAAGAAACCAGCGATCCGTGCGTTATCTTATTAGTAGTACCTTGAAGTTACTATCCTCCCGACTCTAATGCGAAATAGAACCTCCACTAGGGAGTCGAACCCATGCACAATTCGTTGTCGGGGTATTTGCCCCAGTCAAGTGTGCCAACTCAACCATCGGGCGAGCCTTCAACAAGGCAAGTCTTCAATGGTGGGGCACCGTCCTTGGCTGGGGACAGAAGCAGACAAAAAAAGACAGTATATAAGGGTTGGTGATAGGTGGAGGATAGACGGGTGCCTGCGGTGAAGTCTTGGCCGTCGGTAGAGATGAGTTGATTTGAGCGCGGATCCGTGGCGCTTGGTCGTTGCAGCACATTGCTCTCAGGACAGAGCGAGCTTCCAACCGAATGTCGTGATGAGTGTCTGCCAGTCGTGTCTTCGACTATTGTCATATCCGTTCAGGTCTCGGCTCTGCCAAATCTGGGTGGTAACGTTTCGGACATAGGAGATGTTACTGATCGGCCACTTTCTCTCGAGTGTGCGAAACATATCCAGAACAGCCTTTCGGTGTTCGTCCTCGAAAGACGCGCAACCAGCGATGAACAAAGGCCACATCGGAAAGGCTCGTCGCTGCTGATCTTCGCTGATGACCAAGCGTAATGCTCGCAGCAAATCGGTCTGCATCGCATTCAGAGCCAACTGGGTGAGACTAGCATCGAGGCAGATCAGACGAAGGTATACCCTTCCAGCAAGTTTGAAACACCGGCTGCTATGCTCGAGGTAGCTATCGTGAGCTTTGGCCACAAAGACTATGTCTCTTAACGCATCGTCAAACGCCAATGCCGTTGTAGAGTATAAATCAGATGTTTCTTCCGCAACGATCTCATCGGTCTGACAATGGTACTTGAGAGCGGACAGGGTTGATATTCTGTTGACCAGCTGGAGGTATTCCAAGGAGCAGCCAAGCTTGTTGTCGATATTCTGCATCGCAACGGTGGGTACTGTATCGATAGTCTGTTGCAGCATTGTGTTCATATTTTGTAAAAGCTGGGCAGTCATCGAGGTTTCGCTTGTCACTTCCTCTAGTGGATAAGTTCCCGGCGGCATGGTCGTCTCCAGAAGTATCCATCTAAAGCCAAAGTATTGGTAAGCAAACAAGGCACATTCTCGACTGATGTCTGATGCAAAATGATTGTGTATAGCCACAGCACCATTAAGATGTTGCAGCCAGGCCGGGCGATGTCCGTTGGATATCTCAAAAGAAGACAAGAGCACACATGCCAAAATATTCTCTTCAGCATCGCTGGGGTTGGCCAGTGATAGCTGTAGTTGATTAATTGCGCTGTCGTAATAGGCGGAAGCCTTGGTTACAAGGCGATCGGAACAGCCATTCCCAGAGTTTGCCATTTCGGCTGCACTCAAAGCGAGGATTGTGTACAACAAAGGTCCACGGTGAGTGTATGCGATAGGCATGGTCAAAGAACAAAACGGGTTCTCATCTCCAGTGACATATACTCTGCTTGCACTGATCACTTCGGAGTCTATAGAACGTGAGCTCATGAGTGCTATTGAATGTTGGTGATACCTACAATACTGAAGTAATTGTCTCTCTGACACGTCTATAAGGGCATCTCCCATTGACAAGGGTCTCGGTATTTCTTGCTCGATCATCAACTCAACACTAGAATTACAGGTTTTCGATGCGCCGTACGATAGGCATAAACGGGCAATTTCTCGTTGATTGAGGTTGACGAAGTGTCGTTCAGCAGAGACTCCCGGCAAGGTGTAATGCTCCAAAGCTGATGAGATAAGGTATCGTTCACTGAAAGCTCCACTTGCGTTAGGGTAGACACAAGACACACCAGACACTTGACAGCGTCGGCAAATTGGCTTGATCTCGTCACATCGTTTCTTCCGACGTCGGCAGCCTATACAGCCAGAGCGACTGCGCGTGCCTGACATGCTTGCAATTCATAGTGTATGGTCTATGTGAGGGGTCAATGCCACAAGAACGTCTTGGATCGGAAAAGGTGCAACGGAGGAACCTCGGTTCGGAGAGAGTTTCCCGAAGATGACGTGAAATCCAGTGTCGCGTCTTCTATCTATCAATCCTCTAGAAAAGCGAGCACGATGAAGGACTAGAATTGCTGATGATGGCTATGGCTACGCTTCTCAATTGATATGCTCTGTTTTCCCCCTCATTGCTTGCCGTGAACTACGATGTCCTCCATGGCGACCATGCTGTCATCCTCAGCTTTCTTCATCCTGACGGCCGGTCCCTCGAAGGTGCTTGATCCGCGAACGACATAGTAAACTGTTGCTACAATCACGACTGCCAGAGTGACGACCACACTCCAGTTCATCGAATCTGCAGAAGGACCTGGTGCAGTTGGGAAGTATGCAAAGATGAACGCGATCGTGACAAAACACAATGCTAACACATTGACAAGGTAGCCAAAGGCCTGCGGATACCTCCATCGAGCTGCAGGTAGCGGAACACCGCTCCAGCGTCGGTAAATCATGGTCGCAATGGTTGTGCCGTAAGAAAGTAAGAGCCCAACAATGGTGATCGAGGTTATGTTCTGGAAAGCGATGCTCGACCCACAAATGATCCAAGACAATACGAAGGTAACACCGAACGTTGTGAGAAGCGCATTGATTGGCAGTCCAGTCCTAGGATCAACTTTTGCCAAAGTGTTTGAGAATGGCAGACCACCGTCTCGAGCGAATGCAAACAGCTGGCGCGATGAAGTTGTGACTGTGTTGATGGCAGTGCAGAAGAACAAAATCAAGATGAGCACGGTAAGAATCGTCGTCGCCGTCTTCGATCCGGTAGCAGCGTAGATCACCGCCACATAAGACTCGCCAGTCGCATCGGCAATCGTCTGGTCAAACGTCGAGGAGACGTACATGACGGTGATTGTCATGATGAAGCCAACAGCGTAGTTCATCAAAGAGGTGAACACCATCGACAAAGGCAAGGTTCTTGAGGCATCTCGAATCTCCTCACCGAGATGTACTGTCGAGTCACCTCCGATAAGGGTCATGATTGGCCCGAGAAGGCCTACGAGACAAGCAGTACCGACATTTCCCCATCCGGCGTTGTCTTCAAATGTGAAGAAGACATCATGAGTACTGCTTCGCTCACCCATGAGCCACAACGGAATGAGGACTGCGAAGAATCCCACGACATGCAGCGCGAGCATCACTGCCTCCAGAGACGACAAGAAGCGGATGCCGTAAATGTTGACGCAGGTTGCGAGAGCAGCACAAGCAATCATGAGAAGACTCGTCATCCAGCCTTTGATTTCGAACGTTGGGTTATTCAAGGCGACGAGGGCTTCAACATGTTGAGCAAGAACAAGAGGGTTGCTAGCAGCAGCGCCCTGCCAACCGATGGCTGCGAACCATCCNNTGCGACTAGTAAGGACCTCGCCATTGTACCTGAATCAAGCTTACTTACCAACAAAGTAGCTCAACAATCGCTGCGCTCCTGGAGGGCCCAGCTCTGAAACCCACATGTACTGTCCAGCCGCACTTGGTGCNNTCTGTAGCCCGTCAGTTCGGTCGCGAAAGAGCATCGATCTGACCACATACATTGATGCCATTTCAGCCATGGAGAGCACGACGGTGAACATTCCAATCATCACGGCCAGGAAGATCCAGATCACACCTGNCTTTGATCAGTCTCGGATGCCTCGGAAAATCGCAAATTACTAACCTCCAGAACCACCATTGGTAAGGCCGCCTTGACTGGANNTCTATGCAAAAACTTAGGACGAGTCTGGTCTGTTGCAACGATTGTGAACTTACACCAGTGCCCACTCCCAGGTTGCGCCAGATATGCACGCAAAGCCAATCACAGAGGCCAGCTTGAAACGACGNNCTGTTTTTTCTTCAATAACCTTGAACCAACCGCGCACCTCTCAAATACTCACGCGAAGCTCTGAAGGTAGCGCCATGCGTTGCATGTCTCTATCGTCGATAGACAAGTCTTGATGAGCGGAGGGGCCATCCTCCTGGTAAGCATGACGCTTCATGACTACCATCTTGATTCCGGACGACGTTACGCTGACAATTCCGTGGGTCGAAGGCGGTTGAAAAACACATACACCAAATCAAGGCCGATAGCTTTATATACAGAGGACACTTCGTGGATCTGCATCCGAAGGCCTTCGGTTCCGCATCACCTCTAAACCTTGACTAAGGACGCGAACACGCCACTCGTTCGGCACAGTAGTAGTCACAGAAAGAGAAAAGGCAGAGATTATCTCTAGGACCAGGCCTTGTCAATATACAACAGTGCCCAAGCGAACTCACCTTCACAAGCTCTGAGGGGATGATTGACGCGGCACAATGCTTATGCCGCATGCTCCGCGACGTTAGTTGAACAGTCTCCTGGGTCAATCTCTGTTTATTGCAACCCTTCGAAAAGGAACCAATCTGTAATATATTGCACGCTTATAAGCATGCAAGCCTCAGCAAGGGTTTTTACACGCTCTGCGGTATGGCGCGTAGAGTGGCTAGAAGTCACAATCACGTTTGGCATTGAGAGTCTGACGCCGGACGTTCGTCCAATTTGTGAAGAGTTGTAGCAACACATCATTGTTTTTGATGCAGGCCTGCCAAATCTTGTATTCAAATCTAGATTGAATTGGTAGGAGCGACCATGTCGAAATATCTGCGGACTCATGAGAGCTCGGATGGGGCGCGGCAGATGGCGAGCAGGGACGCATACCGAGGGAATGGTACGCCCCGCTCTCTAAAACAGCAGCGGCTCAACATTATTTCCATCACGCGACTGCTATAACATGCTACACACTTCACGGACACCTCGACTCGATGAGCCCGTAGATCAAATCCTCGACGTCGCTTCCAGCCGCCACGCATTGGCTCGATTGATGTTCAAAATCCCGACAAAGCAACAGCTAAGTCCTGACCTGAAGTGCCCCTGCTCAAGCTCATAGCAGGGAACACCATGCCCTAAAGAGATTTGATCGATGCATTATGCCAAGCGGTGATCATAGAATCCTTCTGCAATTGAAGGAATTCGACGAACCACTCCCTGGGGTGGAGCGTGATGGACCAAAGGATATAGCAATCAGTAGAGGTTCGCCAACCTTGCAGCGTCGTTCATGTCCCTGAACTCCATGCTTTCTCGTCATGAACGGACGTCTAGTTGAGTTAGATGCGTCACCTTGGCTCTGGGTGGAGACCACTTGGGCAATCATCCTTTGTGCTTTGGCTCTGCTCCTGCGTCTCATCGTGCGAAGCCATGAGTATGGACTAGAAGATTTGCTTCTCATTCTTGCTTTTGTAAGGCAGAAAATTCTTAGTATTCATAGTCGCTGGCTAACATACAAGATAGGTCTTNNCGCTGTGGCCTCATTCGGGTGTGTCTATCAGGCACTGAATGATGGGTTAGGGATTTCCCATCGTAGCTTGCCAGAAGAGCAGACCCTTCAAATTGCTNNCGAGTAAGTACAAGCAAGGTCGTAGAGGAACCAACGCTGACAAACTTGATAGCTGGTCATCAACAGCTCTTGCTTGTGTTTTGTTGCAGATGGCTTCTCGAAACTGTCAACGGTGGCGATGTTGTACAAGATCATCTGCAGAGGCACCATGCGAAACAAGAAGTACGTCGCGGTGTTTGCTGCTGCCTCAGGTCTCACTGGTATCTGGATCATCTCTGCCGCCGCTGCCTGGGCTTCTCGTTGTTGGCACCCTCTCCTTACGCACGCGCCTCGATCATTGGTTTGCAGTAATAACGTACGCGAAATGGCAGCTGCGAGCCAACGAATCTTGCTGACAATGTTGTAGGTCAAAAGCCTAGAGGCGATCATGGTGCTCAGCATCTTGATCGAGCTGCTAGTTTTTCTAGCATCTTCATACTTGTTCTGTCGACTGAACATGAGAATTCAACACAAGGTCACCGTCATTACCATTTTCGGCATGAGACTTCCGTCAGTGAGCTTTACGGCTACCATCAAATATATCGGCTGACAGCCCTAGTCTTATCCTNNGATCTCCGCCTACTTCCTTGCGGCTTTCAAACACTATATCGCTCTCGATAGCCCTTCTACGATTATATACGGATCCGCACTATATTGGCAGCTCGCCCTGGCGGGGTACAGTGTTCTCGCAACAGCAATCCAACCCTTAAGGCGTACCGCGACCAATCTCAGCACCCACACGAAGATGCCTGTCAGCAGTGCCAGCAGAGGTTCCAGGTCCGGACAGTCTTCGAAACCACGTTCCTCTAGCAAGATTCAACACTCACTCTTCTTGACAGAGGCTGCCCCTTCGCCGCCACCGCCTATGATCTGGTCCAGTGCTCAGGCAGGAGATCAAAATCAAGATGCCGACTCAATCGAAAGTCATGGATCTCAGGACCACATTGTGAAGAAGACGGACGTTCAAGTCACCTACAGCGATGAAAGAGGAAATTGATGTAGAAGTAAGAGCGGAGCAGTACGAGGAGTGTTGCGATCTATTTGTGATGAACCGAACATACTCGCCAGTTTCATGAGACTGTCGATCATACTTGCCGGCTTGAACGAACGTGCAAAGGCAAGGTTGAACGTCATCAGAGGACGCGATCTAGGAGACGCGTCTGGTGGGTAAAATTCGGCTTGGGCTTGCTGTCGGGACAACCCTGCTCTCATCATCTGGCAAGGATATACAAGTCAAAATCGGGTCTACCGACATTCTAGAACATTCAGAAAGCATCTCAATACCTTCTGATGGTTTAGGGATGATTTGTAGTCAATTCAATCACGTGAAGGGCTTGTTACTGTAGTCCGCAATCGTGAACAAATTTTGGGCTTTAGTCCCGTGGGTCCTCCCCATTTTGAACCCTGGATCGCTATATTCCAGCAAATACATAACAGAAAGCAGAGACCTGATACAGATTGTTCGTTCTCCAGAAGAGCTCGCTTCACGACGTGGAACCTCAATGCGTCAGTATACCATGACTCGAATTGGACCATAGCACGTGAAAATTGGACATGTTCGTCCATACTCAGCCCGACGTCATAGTGACTTCCGTGGATATTCGCGGAACATCATGGTACAAAACATTGAACACACCATCTCGTCAACATTTTCTCTTCGTTCACACAATATTCTTGCTTCAAACATCGCTCCTATCTGTTTTTCTCACTCCGATAACATTCATCACACAACAATCATGGCAGCCTCACANAAAGTCCTTATCATCCTCTCGGATGCCGACCATTTCGACATGAAGAAAACTTCCGGCCCTGATGCTGGCAAGGTAGTCTCACAACCCTCTGGTTTCTTCCTCATGGAGCTCGCAAAACCTCTGTCCAAGCTGCTTGAAGTAGGCTACGAAGTCACCTTCGCCACCCCCGAAGGCAAAGAGCCAGTTCCCGACCCCAACAGCGAGTCTCTCCTCGCCTTTGCTGGAAACTTCTACGAGCGCCGCCGCGAGAACGAGTTGCTCGAGCGTATGAAGAAGGAGAATGGTTTCTCCTCGCCCAGAAAGTTCAGAGATATCAGCAATGATGAGCTTGAGGCTTTCCACGGAGTGCTTATTCCTGGTGGCCATGCACCTTTGACGGATCTTGGTGATAACAAGGAGTTGGGTCGCATTCTTGAGCATTTCCATGGCAAGCAGAAGCCTACTGCCACTATCTGCCATGGACCTTATGCTTTCCTCTCGACCAAGGCTTCAAGTGGCAAGTTCTTGTACGCTGGCTACAAGATCACCAGCTGGTCTGACATGGAAGAGTCTATGATGGAGACGATGCTGGGTGCAGAGATCCCCAAGGTGGAAAGTGCGCTGCGTGCGGAGGGTGCTGAAATGGTCGAGGGTGTTGCTCAGAAGGTCGGCTATATCACTGTCGACCGCGAGGTTGTTAGCGGTGCAAACCCTATGGCCGCCAATGCCATGGCAGACAAGTTCATTGAGATGATGAAGGCCTAAGAGCATCACATTGTTACGACTGTATGACCTCAAATAGATAATGACAACCTACATTGCTCAAACAACTCTACTTTCAGCTCGTCTGTCGGCGTCGCTCTTGCAGAAACCAACAACATCCTCACCATAATCATCACATTAGATGTCGATACCCTGCACACTGATTTGCTGAAAGCCGAAGATGCCAAGTTCAAGAAGAAGGAAGCAGAAGGCCATGGGTCGAAAGTCGGAGGAACTCCTCAAGCTCGCGAAGTCGTGACGAAAGCGGAAATGATCAGCGGATGACGATGTTCCCAATCCTGAACTCCTCCAGAAACCAACCACCTCGACGCAACCACCAAGCATCTTATATCGTTGTGGGTTGAATGGCATGGTCAACCACTGACACCGATAGTTCTACTCATATCATTCCGAGAGACTGAAAGGTGAAGACATCTTAGCAAAGCATCGAAGGGTGTCTTGATGACGAACGAACTTCGCGACCATGGTAGTAGACGCGATCCTGTATTCTAAATTATACTCGCGATCGGGATCTCGCTGTTGCATCTTCCCACAGCCTCTACACACCGTCTAAACGCGACAGCCTTATAGGCAAGTACTGTAGATACACGTGGGCAGCAGGTGAATTTTGAGTTGTGCCTTGCACGCTATACCCCTTTGGGCCCCGACTGCGATTCGGCATCCTTCTCGCACTGCGAGGTCCAAAAGGGCTGTATACAAAAGGACATGGTGACGCAAGATACAAAGGACATACACCTGCTCGAAGGAACGTGAAAAGGCATATAAGGATGTCGTGCGCTCTGTTCAGTCTCTGGCGATAAACCATATTTGACCCAAATCACCAAACTGCCATTACCGTCGCATCACTACGAGATTGAGATATAATGTCCCCGCCTCCATACATCCCTCCTTGTGCCCCTTACGGCGCATACCCATCGAGCTATGGATACCAACCATCTCTAGCAGCAGGAGTCTTCTTCAGCGTCTGTTTTGGCCTCTACACCTTGTCAAACGTCGTCCAAACCTTTCGCACTCGCTGCTGGTGGATGGGTCTCTTCTTCAGCTGCGGCACAATCCTCGAACTCGTCGGATGGATTGGACGTACCGTCGCACACTCTTGTTCCTACTCTGGCGAAGTCAACACCATGCAAATCGCCTCGCTGATCATGGGACCTGCATACACGCAAAGTGGCGTCTACATTGCGCTGTGGATGATTGTCAAGATCTTGGGCAGAGAGGTGTTGCCAGTGCCGCCAAAGCTCTACCTGCTCGTCATTTTCAGTGTCGATTGTGTGTGTCTGAGTCTCCAGGCAATCGGCGGTGGTCTGGCAGGTGCTGCGTTCGATCAAGGCACCAGCACTTCTACTGGCACAACTATCATGGTCGTTGGCATCATCGCCCAGCTGGTCTCTGGCATGGTGTTCGCGGGCTTCTTGTGCATCGTCTTTCCTCGTGGAGCCTCTAAGATCAAAGCAAACCGATCGCTCTTATTGGCGTGCGTTGCCATTGTCATCAGCACGACCATGATGAACTTGAGAGGCTTCTATCGATCCATCGAGCTATGTCAGGGCTGGAGAGGTCCGCTCATCACAAAGCAAGGCTATGTCATCGGACTGGATGCAGCGCCCATGCTTATTGCCATGGGAGTTCTGGCGGTCTTGAATCCTTCTGTGCTTTTGCGCCGAGCCGAAAAGGCGCAAATCGTCGAAGAGAGTGGCAGCCCGCTCGACGTGGAGAAGGCAGTACCCGAGAGATTAGACTCTGATGTTGAGGCTTGAGACCAGCCGAGCTTTTCGCACTTTTCGTGCTGTGTTGTTCTAGATAAGATCGGCACTAGAATAGATCAGTAATGATATGAGCAAGTTTGAGAACAGAAGCAGAATCATCGGAGATCACACTGCGACATCAATCAAAAGATATGAACCTCGACGCGTATTCCACCATCCATGTCACCTCACTCAGAATAGTCAGGCGTCAAAGAGAAACCTCAACAACACACCAAACAGGGATTTAATATGGCCAGTCTACAAAGATCACAGTCACCACCTGTTGGTAGGAAGACACCGCGATCGGACTGGTGGGTGTTCAGACTCGCAAACATGTTCGCCTGCAAGACATCAAGTAGTCAAGAAATGCCGGCCTTCGAGATCGACATCGAGATGCAGGAAGTCGGTCTCGACTCCGGCGGCAACTGCGAAAGCTCATCGAGACCAACAAGAAGCCTGGAAGATATGGAGAGCGATCTTCGAAGAAGTATGGTCACTCCACAGGTCACAAACAGACAGTGCACTCACAACCATGTCAGACCTTTGGAGTACTTGAGTATGGAGAGAGCGATGGGGTTGAGGGCACCGCGCTGAGAGGTCTTCAACGTCGCAGTACAACAGATGGCAGACAGCACAAACTGCCGACAAGACTTCACGACCGCAAGAAATTGATGCGCTGCGAAGCGTGCAGCATTTGGATGCTGGCGCGAGACCCAGTCAGAGGGACTCTCGGGCATAGCGAAGCTTTGCGTGGGGAGCTTTGAGGTCCCGCTTCGACAGCAGTGAGATGGCCTCAGTCATGTGTTGTTAAGAACTCGCGGTCGTCTTGTTGGCAATTAACACGCCGTCAAATTTACGCGCCTGTTTGTCTTGTTCTGTAGCACGTCAGAATCCTTGGGCGCGATCGTGCATGTCGTGTTGACAGATGTGTGTTGGGGCCGAGAGCGGAGGGCGGACGCCGACAGCGAAAATCCTCGTAGATTCACCGCCTCAGCAACGTGAAAGCGANNGGGGGAGAGAGATGATGCGACAACGCAACAAGANCACCCGGAACCTGGCAAGCATGTGCGAGGGGCATCCGGGTGTTTTGTTGGCCTGGTTTTNGCCCTGCTCGTGGCGCCAAGGGCGTGTNNTGCCTGGCCCGTCTTTGGGGATCCATTCGCTGATGCAGCTAACGGCCGGAAGTTGCTGAGNACCGCCCGTACGCGCCATGAACCGCATGAAGACCGACACGTTCGGTCGAGCTCNTGCGCTTGGGATAGGAAGTGGAGAGAAGAACCACGGCATCGCTAGAGATGAGAGGACCAATACCCGAAGGTAGAAAGATGCCCAGCGAGGCGGTACGATAGCTCGATGCCTCGTCGGAGCGCNTCGGCTCCTGACTGGCGACGCTCCCACCCGCACCAGAGAAGAAGCCACTCCCGGGCCGTGCCTGCCNNTTGCGACCAAAAAGCCNNCGACCCCCGCCGTCGATTTCCCTTCGCTCGCCTCCTTTCATCTCACCCGCCNGCTCTGAACCATCTCTTCAACTTAATCGACAACACCCATAATTCCATCGATAAATGGAAGCATATCCGATCCCGCAGTCGGAAACTACCCGTAGGTTTGCTCACGAACTCTTGGCCGGTACGCTGGCGGCTACCACTTGTCGCATCGGAATATGAAGCTCATACCTTTGCAGCTGCGCAACAGAACCAGTCAAACGGTCTATCACAACAACCCAAGGACAACACCATGGCAGACGCCCGTAGTAGTTCTCGTGAAATTCAAGCCGGAGCCGAACTTAATGCTGAAACTCGACCTCAAGTGCCGACTTGGTCAGTGGCCAATGCAAAAGAATCAAAACCTCTAGCGGAGCCCGAAGTCCAGAGGACTGAGAACAAGGTCGACGCGGAGCTCCCTAACGGAAGTCACACAGCTTCGGCGGACACCGATGCACAATCCGATATTGACGAACTACTTATTGGTGGTGATGCCGAACCGGAACCTCCACGTTATGATGGCGATTTTGACATCGAAAGACACGACTACTGGTGGAACCTTTTGGATTCGGACAATCCTCGTCATGCTAGAGCGTCCAAGGGCATGCGCTATGGTACAGAACGTAATCCTAGATGCGATACTTGCGAGCGACAAAACAGGGCTTGTATGACGCGGCCGAACAGTCATGACAAGACTGGATGTGTTCGATGTTCATACACACAGAGCGGGTGCTCACATGCTAGAGAAGCCAGAGAGTCTCACGTAAGTTCGTGCGCATCGAAGATACAAGAACGATGACTGACATCCTCGTAGCAACAGCGGACTGGTTTCCCGCTTCTGAAAATTGGAAGCGCCCGTAAGCGTGATGATATGGACGACGACGACTCTCGAAGCCCTCCAGTTGAGATTGCGGCCAAGCGACCAAGGTTGTCGAGTTACAGCGGCGGCGTCCCAGAAGGNAGCAGAGGCTTGAATGCTACACCCTCACGACCCGCCTTCGACGCACCTGCCTCGCTTGTTTCCCCCAATAACCGCTTTTCTCCACATATTGTGGGATTATCAGCATCGGACAGAGAGCGAAGCGGTGCCAACGGAGACACTTCACGATCTACTCGACACGATGCCGACACTCGCCAGTACTACGACTCACGCAACGACATGTCTCGACCAGATGACAGATATCAAGACCATGACCGTTATGAGGTTTCTGCCCGCGACATGAACAATCTGTTCAGTTTGGTGAAAGATCTTCAACGCGAAGTGAGAACTCTTCGCAGCAAGTTGACTGGCATGGAGGCGCGTGTGGACAACATCAGCGGAGCTGTCGACATCTACCGGTCGTAGGACGATCACAAACCGCAAACCTGATAAACGAAGATGGAAGAAATTATGCTAGTTGCTTTGGCTGGAGTTCGGGAAGTGCCTGCCACGGGACATGGCTCATGACAACAGTTGGGTCGCAAGGCGTTGCGATCGGGGTTTCAGGGGAGCAATACGAGATATGCTCATGATTTCTATAGGGCTTGCTGTACGCCTTAATGCTTGGAGATACTTTTCTATAGACGAAACGGTAGCCGGACTTGATGATTACTATTCTTACACAATTTTCACCACTACTCATGCTTCAACGCTTTACTGCTTCAATTGACAGCCGATCATAACCATACTGCTGTAGCAGCAGCCAGAGTCTTTCCGTCTTCTCCCACTAATTGCGTCCTCGCAGCCTCCATAATCTTCTTGCCGTCAAAGGCCAAGATGAACACATACCCCTCNNCCTGACTGTCTGTCATGGCCAAATATTCCGCTCCCTCTTGCCCATCGATCTTGGGTGCAGTTTCAATAGCATTGGCAATGCCGCCACTCGTCGCAGTCTCGAAGATGTCAATCGCATCTCCCTGCACCAAACCATCTGCATCCAATGCAAATACTGCAACGTAGCCTTTTGTCTCCTTTTCTAGTCCCCGCGTTGACGCATACAGATATCTCGGGTATCCGGAAGTGGGTCTACTCAATCGTACTTCGTCGGCCCAGTAGTTCTTTTCATCTTTATCTTCAGGGATGATCCTTACACCGGAGACGAGGTCCAGAGTTCCTTCTTTTGACATTGATAGGGTATCGACATAGCAACTATGTTCTTGGACCGAATAAAGGATTTTTTCGTTAGGATGTGGCCAGGTGTGTCTTGGTCCATCGTTTTGCCTGCTTGCGATCCATTTTTGTCTTTGGTTCAGTTTCCCTTGATCGGGAGACACGCTGTAGCTCCAGATACAATTGTGCCCTATATCAGCGATGTAGAGGGTTTTCCCGTCTGGCGAGAGATCTACAGAGTGAGCGCCATGTCTCAAGCCGCCGAAATCTCCATGTGCGACTCCGTTTCTAGCTCCGTCGTTTGGGTTGCCTTGGTCTCTGAATTCTAGATTTTGGAGAAGGTGGCCGATGCTACCATCTGGGTTCAGAGAAAAGACTTCGCCAGTGGGTCCGCCGGCTGAGTATAGTGTTGTGCTTGAGCAGCATACGTAGCCACTCATTGCACGTACGGGCTTTGAATTTAGAGGCGTGAGCGTGTGATCATTCCCAATGCGGTATGCGGCAATAGCAGGAGGAGATGCCCATACGGTGGTGTAGAGGTGTTNTTTGTCGGACGATAGAGAGAGCCAGGAGTGTCCGCCGATGGCTTCGGAAGTGTGCGTGATTTCCAGTCTACATTTTGAAGCGTCTTTGCTTGGTGTGAAGCACAGAGTAAAGAGTGTGGGTGTGTAAAATGTGCCGACCAGAAAATCCATTTTCGATGTCCAATATGTATATGTGAATTATGGGAGTTTTCTAGTCCGTGAAGAACGATGAGGAGTCGAATTGTATATTTTAGAGGATGTCGTGCGAAACGGGTTTTGTTAAATGGTGACATGGTCTCGGAAGCAGATCATTGCCTAAGTGCAGCTTCCGAAGAAGCGCCCCTCCAGTTCGGGCTGGAAGCGGCTTTGCAGCAAGGTTCAGCCCAAACGGAAGACAAGATCGATATGAAACAAAACTTGATGAGTCGAGGTTCTTGAATGCAGGTGACTCGTAAGAACTGTGTTGACATTGATTTATCTGGTACCGGGAAATCCATTAAGGCGCTCTACTCTTGTAGATTCGCAAAGGATTTCCTATGAAATGGTGTTCCCGTGTTACAAGACTATGCATCGTTCGAGACTGTCATCGCGATGCTTTTCTCCGTCTCGAGGTGCGGTCAAGTCGACCTCAGATGATGAGATTTTTGTATTCCTCCAGAGCCCAAAACATGTTGTTCAGTGTGTTGAGAGCTTCCGGATCTGCAAATGCATGGCAGCCCGGGACGCAGATGTCTGGAAACATTTCGCATCCGCGAGCACCTTCCTATTTAGGGGTTTGCACTGACCTTCGGGACAAGTACCGTGAAGCTGTCTGCTGTCCTTGTGCATTTATCCCATGTCGTTCTGACGCAGTAATTGATACGTCATCCAGTGTCGGTGTTTGACCGCGAGTCCATGATACATTTAGGCAGTATTTTATGGTGAGCGAGGCTGATCAAGACAACTCATCACTCACTGGTTCCGGCATGCCTCTTGATGTTGCGCATTTTGCGAGCCTCCTTGTCGGCTCGTCGTGCCTGGTTCATACTGCCGCCCATGCTCGATTCTTCCATGATTCTCTTNNTTTGCAAGCCGTCTTCGGTAACTTCGTCGAGGAGGAAGCGGCCCCATAGACCGTTTCTCCAGCGTTGAATCATCCAGAGAGCGGTGGCCTCAGTATCTGGCTCACCACCCTTCTGCAAGCGGCCAGTCTTATTGGCGATGGCATTGAGTAATTCGATAATGTCGTTGGTGGGCGTGCAGTATTCTTTGTAGAGCTTGGGGTCGATGAGGTTGACGCGGTAAAGGAGGTAGTCGGCAAGAGTGGCAGGCGGAATGATGGTGTCTTTGACGTTGCCGCATAGGGCAAGTTTCAGCATTGCTTCGGCATCTGGGACGTAGGGTATGAAGACACCTGGAGTATCGAGCAGGTAGACGCCCTCGCCGTCTTCGGTACTGTCGATGATCTTGACGCTTGTTGAGATTTTGCGTGTTACGCCTGGCTGGGCGCCCGTATGTGCAGCCTTGCCTTTTCCAACTCCTTCTTTCCGTAGTGCGTTGAGCAGCGATGACTTTCCAACGTTGGGCATTCCTACAACCATGATGCGCGATCCAGTCAGAGAGGTGCTGTTCTCGAAGTACCGGCGGGCGAAATCCAGAACTTTGCGGATGTCTTTCTTGTCTTTGTGATCGGAGAACAGAACTTCGGAGGGTTTGTGCCATTTGCGAATGATGTTCTCTCTCTGTTTCGCCATGTCAGAAGACGCCGAGTGGAATGCGACACATGGACTCACCTCCCTGTCTACGGGCTTGTTGGTGCTACCCAAGTCGCGCTTGGTGTAGATGATGATGCGCTCACGGCCTGCCAAACTCTGTTCGAACAAAGGGTTACGAGAGGTTAGTGGTACTCTGTAGTCACGGCACTCGACAATCAGGTCAATCTGCGACAGCAGTGTGTTCATCTTGGAGAGGCCTGCAGCATGATGGCCCAAGAAGTATGATCTAGGAAGCGACTCGACTGGCGGAAACACCGCTCGCGCTACAAATTTCGCTGTCATCTTGTCGCGAAAATATGTTGTCGCCTTTCGCAAGCAACGAAACTTTCTGTTGTTTGGGTCGCCCTTCCAGAATTGCTTTCGGCTCGGAGAAGCTTGAGCCGAGCAGCGCGTCACCGAGAACAACGTCTTTGACCTTGAAGAAAGACCATCCCTTCCTTGCTCTACCTTCCAACACAAGAGACATGTTTTGCATTAATAAGAAGTATGACCGTCTCGGCGGTACTTAGAACCAAAGCACTGAACGAACAGCGAATGTTTTGGTATTCATCTTTCCGAGACCCGTAGGCGCGTTCGCTACCAACACCTACCTGACTATATATCAACATGTCTTCTACACACTGGATGGCTTCTTCTCCTCCACCCGAACCCCCTGTGGAGGAAAAGCCAGATCCAATGCCTAAACCAACTCTACAACTTTCATCTTTGCCGCCCATATTTGTTTCAGAGTCACATCTGGATACCTGCGAACTGCATGAACTGGAAGATGAGGTCGTCGAGGCTGGAGGTCTACTCTCATACGACCTGAAAGAAGCAAAGATCGTTCTAACCAAAGCGGAACGGAAGAGGCGCATTCAGCTAGACCTGCGATCAAAAGGATGTTACACTGAAGAGGTCGAGATAGTCAAAGACACTAATACCTCGGATTTTGCCTCAGGAGAGCCTGGCGCTAAGAAGCAGAGAATTTTCCAAGCAGGAAGCACTGGCAAGGGCGAGGCAGAGGAATCGGCTATTCACGATGTCAGCACTGAATCAGACACCGAGGACGAGTCAAGGCCTGTAAAGCGTAAGCGCAAGCAGTCTCCTGTCAATCAAGACCCAAACGATGCATACTTCTCCAATTCTTACATCAAGGTTCTGAGGCTGCAATGGTTTGTCGATTGTCGGAAGCAAGGCACTATTGTTCCCATCGAACCATATCTACTCTACCAAGGACGTCGTGTCGAGAAATCTGACGATATAAGCACACCTGTCAAAGGTTCCAGCTTCACAGCTCAATCTAAAACGCCACAGTCTATCTTGGAGCGCGCAAGAGCAGATGGTGAGACGGACATATCTTCGCCGGTCCAGCAACGTAGCGCCCGCAAACTCGGTCAAATTGGTGGAGGTAGAGTCTCTGCACCTTTTCAACCTACACCTCACACCAAAAGAGCCCATCTGTTGCACCAAACGACCTCAGAGCACGACCTTGGTCAATCGAGTGACCTTCCGGAGATGCCACCATGGGTACAAAACGTCGTCAAATACGCCTGTCAACGGTCAACTCCAGCTGATCCGCCGAATGCATCCTTCATCGCCCAGCTCGAGAAGATCAAACTGGCTAGATTACTTACAGGCGATGAGATAGGCGTGCGGGCCTACAGCACCAGCATCGCTTCGTTAGCAGCCTATCCGTACAAGCTCAGCACCGCACGAGAAATCATGCACTTGCCTGGCTGCGACGCCAAGATAGCGAATCTCTACGTCGAATTCGCAAATTACGGCAAGATTCAAGAGGCAGAAAATGCAGAAAACGACGAGGGATTGAAGATCCAGAGGCTGTTCTACAACATCTGGGGCGTAGGAGCTACAACAGCAAGAGACTTTTACAAAGAGAAAGGTTGGAGGGATCTGGACGATGTGGTTGAATACGGCTGGAGTACATTGACACGGGTCCAACAGATTGGTGTGAAATTCTACGACGAATTCCTCCTTCCCATTCCTCGCTCAGAAGTCGAAGATATCGCGTCAACCATCCATCAGCATGCCGTCAAAGTCCGCGACAAGGGCATGCAAAGTCTAGTAGTTGGAGGCTACCGGAGAGGCAAAGAAAACTGTGGAGATGTGGATATTATCCTGTCTCACCCAGACGAAGACCAAACGCTGCATATCATCACCGATATCGTAGCGAGTTTGGAAGAAGAGAGTTGGATCACACATACCCTACTCATCAGCACGACGACTAGTAATCGTTCGCAGCAGACACTTCCTCTCAACTCCTCTTCGGCGCATGGTCATGGATTTGATTCATTGGATAAAGCACTCGTGGTCTGGCAGAACCCTCGCTTTGATCCTGGTCCCTCGGATACCAAGAAGAAAAACACAAACCCTCACCGCAGAGTCGACATTATCATTGCGCCTTGGAAAACCATTGGCTGTGCAGTCATGGGGTGGTCGGGAGGCACGACGTTCCAGCGCGATTTACGTCGCTACGTCCGACAGACGTACAACTACAAATTCGACTCTTCTGGTGTCAGGAATAGGAGGACTGGGGATGTGGTTGATGTGGATGGGAAAGCGGATACTATGGAACAGGCAGAAAAGAACGTCTTTGGTGCCTTGGGTTTGGAGTACAGAGAGCCATGGGAAAGATGCACAGGATAAAGAACAACTGCAAGACATCAGGACAAGGAGTAGTCATGCTGTAGCATCATTATAGAGAGTGTCAACATGGGCAAGTCTACTCGAGGTGTCTGCATAACTTGTGCAATCGAGATGTGGGAATGGAGTGTGGCTGGCAGCTCTCACTGTGGCTCAAATGATGTCACTGGATGTCATTGGTACGCGATTGCAATAGTGAACCTCCGCGACAACAAAACCAGAGCTTCTGCATCATCTGCTCTACTCGAAACATTCACCTTCACGTCGAGTATACAAAAACCATGACAGCACAAGACAAAGTTAAGGAGACCGTTCGCGAGGAGGCGCAGAGAGTGGCCGAGCTGGCACAAGATGCTGCTCAGTCTGGAGCCTACCTCTACCCCATCAGAGTACTGTCACATCCATGAGCGTTTGTTGACAAAGCTGACCATCGATCANNGGGCATCTTCTACTTCCTCTCGAAGCGCGAGCTTTGGAAGCCCCTCGCATCCAAGCTGCTCCCAACCATCGCTCTCGGCATCACCACCCTCGCCAGTGTCTTCTTCTTCGGATACCTTCCCCAAGCCGCTATCCTGGCCGTCTTCAACGGTCCTTTGGCCGCCGTCAATGCCGCTTTGCTCTGTCTGAACGAGAGCAGCACCATCTTCAACACCCTCTCCAAGACATTCCTCGTCGAGGACAGCCTGATCGACACCTTCGACGGTACCCTTGTCGCCAAGGGCGAGGCCGAGCTCGTCTCCAAGGAGCGCAAGGTCGGCCGCGGTGGTGATGCCATTGGTCGTCTCGGTAAACTCGTCTCCAAGCCATTCGCCAAATTCGCTCCCAGCGCCATCATCAGATACGTCATGTACCTGCCTCTCAACTTCATTCCTGTCGTCGGTACCGTCATGTTCATCTTGCTTCAGGGCAAGCGTGCTGGCCCTGCTGCTCATGCCAGATACTTCCAGCTGAAGGGTATGGGCAAGGCTCGTCAGGAGGAGTGGATCGAGAAGAGACAGGGCGCATACACAGGCTTCGGAACCGTTGCTACTCTGCTGGAGCTTGTCCCCATCGCTGGCGTCTTCTTTGCCTTCACCAACACCACCGGTGCTGCTCTTTGGGCTGCTGATCTCGAATCTAGAAGCAACGAGAACCAGTCTACTGCTCAGCTCAGAGACCAGTCAAAGAAGGCCCTTTGAGGAACTTTCACGGTCTTGTCGTCTTGGTAGTGCCGACTTGTCATACGGACGAGTGAGATGGCCCGATAACAGCAGAACGTCTCAGCTCTAGAAACAAAGCCACGGCTACCTATATCAAACATCTTTTATGTTTCATGCTGTTCCTGTGCCTTGACGCGTCGCTCGATTGAACCTTGTTGATGCCACTGCCAGCGAACTGCAGATCATCATTCGCCAAGCACGTCCCCACCAAGCGGATCCCCGGTTGGCTCTCACCCCGCTCCGACCTCTCTTTGCCTTGTGTTTCATCCGACCAGCATCATCAATGTGTTCTTGGTACAGGCGGCTGGGTGCATCATGTCCACAGCACTATGCGTCAGTCTGCTAGTCATAATAAGCGCTCCTGATGTAGAAGGTAGCATGTGTCGGCTCCTCATGGCCCAGTATAAGTAGCTAGGTGACACTGCCTCTATTTCTTCCCGGTCACTTTTCCCCTCCGATCATATTCTCCGTGAAGATGCTTGTCCGCTCGCTGCAGCTCTGTGCTGCCGCCTCTCTGACTGCTGCCACCAACCTCTTCGTCTCGGACTACTCTGGCGATATAACCACTCTGTCCCTTACCGAGCACGGTGGCCACTACTCTCTGACAAAGACCTCCGCCAACCCCGGCTGCGCCCCAAATCCGTCATGGCTTACTCTCGATCCCAATCACGCGACTCTTTACTGCCTCGACGAGGGTCTTGAAGTCACCAATGGCTCTCTTACATCCTTCACCATCGGCGACGACGGCAGCCTGACCAAAGTCCACCGCGAAGAAACCATCAGTGGTCCCGTCAGCGGTGTCATCTACGGCAACCCTGCCGAAAAACGTTCAATCGCATTGGCACACTACTCTGGCAGCGCATTGAGCAGCTGGGACTTGGATGTCAACCGCACTGGCGGCTTTGCATTCGAGCAGGACATACTCTTCAACTTGACCAAGCCCGGTCCCAATGCCGAAAGACAAGACGCTCCTCACGAGCATGAAGCTGTTCTTGACCCTACTGGCCAATTCCTTGTTGTTCCTGATCTTGGAGCAGATCTCGTTCGCATCTTCTCTTTCGACGCCAAGACTGACAAGTTGATGGCTGAGAAGCCTCTTGCTGTTCTTCCTGGCTCTGGGCCTAGACATGTGGCTTTCTACCAGCCTTATGGTGTCGTTGGCAAGAAATCGACCAGTTTCATGTTTTTGGTTTCTGAGCTGGCAAACACTGTCACTTCGTTCGCAGTCTCGTATCCATCTGCCGGNGGCATGAGTTTCAAGCAAGTCTACAATACAACCTCATACGGCGACCTCGTTGTCCCCGACGGCAATGCCGCGGCCGAAATCGCCATCTCTGTGAGTTCCTGCCTCTTGCCATTGCATCTTTACCAAAATTACTGACTCCATCCCCACAGNCCCGACAACCGCTTCCTCATCGTCTCCAACCGCAACAACACCTCCTTCCACATCCCCAACCCATCCACCCACAACACCACCGCCATACCCTCAGACTCTTTATCCACATTCGCCATCGACAAAGATGGCTCGCTCAAGCATATCCAGCTCTGGCCTGCAGGCGGCATGTTCCCGCGCCATTTTTCGCTCAACAGATGGGGTGATTTGATCGCTGTGGGTTTGCAATACGATAAAAGTGTTGTGGTGTTTGAGAGGGATGTTGCATTGGGCACTGTGGGTAAGCCGGTGGCGAGGTGGGTGGGTGGTGGGAATGTTACTTGTGTTGTTTGGGAGGAGTAGAGGATGAGGTTTGGTAGGAGGTATAACGTTATGAATGAATGAAAGGCAAAACTACGTTACGAGACCTCGAACAAGATTATTTCGATCAAAGTTGATGGAAACTCTTGCCACGAAGATGAGGAAGAAAATGAACATGTCTCCGACACCAATTGTCACTATATCGGTCGTCTGGCCCTCTGATTCAAAATTGTTGCTATACGTGGAAATATCTCTCTAGATCTGGCCTCAGCAACACGGAGTCCGCTCGCATGGACATCGACGACGATGAGAATTTTGGTGCAGACGAACGCGCTTACCAAGAAACAACCTACCGCGCAATATGCTCGATCGAACAGGCCCGCGTGTTTGCCATGCCTACAGCCACATCTCCCGCGAAACACGCAGAATGGATATTGCTGTTGAGCCGAGCGGCGCGCGATCATAAAGCACGGAAACTACACCCGTGTCTTTCCTTCTCTTTGCAAATTTGGGTATCCTGGAGTATACAAGGAAGGTGTGATGATGTTTGACGATCTGAGGTGTATTTCTAGACTTCTAGACACACAAGAGTTACATAATAATCCAATCTAGATCATCTGCCCCTGAAAGGCTTGTAGAGCAGATGGTGACAGATTGATCAGTTTGTCCAGACCCGCCACGAATAGTGCATCTAACCTCAATAATGCCAGGTTCAGAAGATCGCAGCTGCAAGATTTGATACGCAACAGACTCCTCCATGAGGTAAGCAGGTCTAGACATTCTTTTGCATCTGCCGGATTCGGAGAAGTGACGAATAGCAGAATCATGAAGTTGCTTGCGATTGCGAAATTCGTGCGTGAATCTGTTGACGTCGTTAGTGTGACTGTTTGATGGATGAATTGATGCACAGTTTAAGGCTTACAAGACGGCCAGAAGGCTTCCATGTGGTTGGCGTTGAGGCCTTCTAGATATTCAAAGAGTTCTTTGCCCATGGCTATCGCTCCTGTTCGTAGAGCATTTGTTGCTTGTGTTTCTGGCTCGCTCATCGGACGAGACATGGCGCGGAAAAGCTGAATCTTTGCTGTAATGTAGGCTAGATGCAATCCACCTCGTGCATCCAGATCATGCACATACCCCGTTTTGACGTTGGGTAAAAGGTCTGGTGGTAGTTCCTGATACCATTTGCTCAGCCGTACACGTAGTGGCTTAGCCACTTCAAGCGTCGCATCAAGAGAACTGCAGAGTTTTCTGGTTGCCTTGATCGAGAATAAGTTACGAAGGATATCGTCCACGATCTCAGTCAATGAAGACAACTGTATGAAATACTCGGAATAAGCTCGATCGTTGCTATCTTCAGCAAGTTCAAAGTCGTCTTGTGTTAGCGGATTCACGTCCCAGTCGTCTAAGATAATATGTGAGCTTCGACCGGTGTTGAGAGCGATCCACTTTTCCTGGGTAAAGACAGCCCAGGCTAATCTTCTTCTCAGTCTTTGCTCCCATAGAGGAAGTGGCCAGTCAGTAGGATCCAGATTGAGGCCCAGCGATTGTGCGATAGACACAGCGTCAGTCACCATTGTCCACTTGACCGGTGTATCTGCCACATGCTTGTTTGTTGGTCTTCTTTGAACAAGCAGTAGAAGCGTCTGAACTACTGATAGTGACGGGGTGTGAAACTTGGGATGTGCAGCTGACCAGGCAATACGGAACAGTGAGTCGGTAGATGGCGGAGTGTATACCTCGATACAAAGCTGATCATCGAAGATACAAAAGGGCAATGCATGTCCATAGACTGCGGCAAGTAGCTCGGTGGGGAAGGCTTCTGGATCGTACTCGCCGTTCCTCATGCTGCGCTCTCGAGATAGAATGGGAAAGTAAGGCTGCACAAAGCGGAAGAATCTGGTTGATCAGTACACGGATTTACGAAATCTTGGGCATTCGGGAACATACAGTCTGATAAGTCTTTNTCCAACCTCATCATGGATCATCTCCTTGATCTCTCTCCTGAAACTGTCTAGGGTGCTGAGATCTTCTGCGGGTTGAGCTTTGGCAGCTAACTTGTTCCGTTGGATAAGAAAGTGTACGGGGATATTATCATTCTCTCCGACCCTTCGCAATCGAAGTTGTTGGAACACACACTCGTTGTTGCCATCATAATTATACTGGCGAAGCAAGAAAGGATCTGACTCGCCGCCGAGTCCAATGACTTGGGCATTGCTGTGGCCTTGGACATCCAATGAGGGCTCTTGGGCATTCTCAAAGAAAGATGTTGAGATAGAGCCCGTAGACTCAGGTGTGCGTGAGGATCGAGTTGATGGCGGGGCCAGACCTGCTTGAACAGGATCGAATTGTTCAAACGTCAATGGCGCGAACATCGGCGAATCAAATTTGAACTCTCCGGGTAGACCTCCTGGTAAGCTTGCGGTCATAAAGTTGGGCAAAGGTTCCCAGCTCAGTAGGTCACTTCCAAGGTCAAAGGTACTGCTAGGTGGCAGCAAGGGTTCTCGAGGAAGTTCTCCGTGAGTGTTGGGGCGTCGTCTTTTTACTGGAGACTCTACGAATGTGCAGTCCTTGCCATAACGGAGACATAGTTCACAAGGTGGTTTGGTCTCAAGATGGCAGGCAGCCTTTTTGTAGCGGCAGAAATCACACGGTCGTTTGTTCCTGCTCTTATAGGCTCGAGCTCTGTCTTGCACATCACTCTGCCCGAGCTTGTGCTCGTGGGGTGTGGTCATGACCTCCATCTAGAATGTGCTTTCCTGTTCAGTTGCGATAGGCGGATAGGCGAGGCTGGTGCGTACGGGAATCTTTGGATATAGAAGAGCGTGCAAGAATAAACAACCTTTTGGAAGGAAAGTAGGTGACAGCCCTGATATGTTTACTCCTCATAGTCTCGACTCCGCATTACTCATTGGATTTTGTCGCTATCGACCCCAACTCAAGTGGCCCCATCACCTCCCACCCGTTCAAACATCATTGCGGTATCGCTTCAACATACTCTTTCAGATGCCGATGGTCGGTAGGATTGTCGTGTCGTTGCGTTGCATGCAAGCTGCAGTTGCTCGAAAGTGGGGCTAAACAGCTGCCTCGGAAGCAGCCGCCGATCCTGTTTGAGCCCTGATCCTTTAGCCGGTGGGGGAGTCGAGTCGGCAAACTTCGGCAAACTATGTGAAGCTTTGGCCTGAGTCATGATTTTCCTACAGAACCGCAATCTCCTTATCCACAATCGATTTTGTATACTGCTCCGCCTCCTCCTGCTATCGATATCGCGAGAGACATGCCGTAACACGACGTTATAATGCCATACATGGCTAGTCCGAGCGACTACCATTGGCTCGAGGAAAAGATAGGCTCGTCCGACAGCTCAACATCTCCGAATGCTCTGATAGCTGGTATAGCCCGATCTTGTACTTCTTATCAAGACCCTTGCCATCTACCTGTTCAACAATCCCACTTCATGCCCCAATTCATTCTGAAGACTCCACATCCGAAGCCTGCTTCCGAACATTACCTATCATGACTACCACGTTACGAGGCTTATTTGTCGACTCAGACTTCGAGAATGATCCGAATTCTTCTCCTCGACCCTCACAGATGAATGTTGCTGTCCGCTGCTCCAATGACGATGCAGACCTTGTGGGTAAGCTATCGACATGCATGCCCGTTTCTCATTAAGAGAGGTGTCCAGAGAGATCTCTTGAGATACAGGCTCCCAGTGGACATCGTGCATCCATATCACACCATGTGAGAGTCAAGGACAAGTGAAGTCATCGAAAACTAGTTCTGTTTTTTCCATACCAGGTATTCACCCCCTTCCAGATAACCAACGTTTACACCGATCCGAGGAGCAGAAGAGGATGGTCTGCGCCAGAGACTATGCCTACATGTGTCTGGTGGGTATGATCCCTGACATCGAACTCAGCAGAGGGCGCGAGTGGTCTAAAAGAGGAGAGCCTGGCGAACCGGGTCATGATCGACTAAGCGCAGGCACGCTTCGCTCGTACGTTCCGGTAGACAAAAAGAAGCCTCTGCGTTCACGCACGATGTCTGGATTGAGAACAGGGTTATCCTGTCGCGGGATGAATATCTGTTCAGATCTCGAGGTAAGCTGGAGCTCCGTGCATGCTGGCGGGCATGTTTCCGGTGGTTTCTGTTCCTGGTATGAAGTGCATGAGTATCGTCACGAAGTGGAAGCGCATGAGGTGTTCAATGTTGAACCCTTAATTCAGCTGAGCAGCTGGGGAATCGAATGAAGCCAGAGCGAAAAATGTCACCTTCCTTAATCTCTGTACAAAGAAGCCAGAACTTGAATGCTTATAACATTGCAAGAAGGTGTTTAGTAAGACGAAAGCTCCGGAGGGATGTCAAGCTCCCAAAGCCGAGTGAGGCCTCTCAGGCCCAACCACAGCCGAACAAGCTGGGCAAAGGATCAAAGACCCCTCACCAACCCCTCTCACTATACACAGAACATTCTAGGCATGCTCTTGAGTCACATATCACCATATTGTTGCCAGCAAACATCCTTGTCACTTGTACACAACCCCGCGTTCTCACCCCGCGTACCCACAATTTGTCCCTCCTTGTCCGCAGCTCCGTAGTCCAATATTATTTATATAGACGATTGCCGTCAACAAAACTCAAAACAATTCTCCGACACGGTTGACGATTTTCTTCCGTCGAACAAAAAGAAGAGGTGACCCATACGCAAACGTCCTTTCCTCAGACAAACACACACATCAAACACGTATAAGAGAAGGATACACCAAAGGACACAATGGCGACTCTAGGACAAAACAATAACAACATCCCGCAAGGCGACCAGGTCGACCCAAGACAAGCCCAAGGAGCCCAGATCCCACTCCAAACCTTCTCTCTACCACAATTTCCACCACAAGCCGGTGGTCTCAGAGCCCTGACCCTAACCTCAGACATCAAACTCGACGACTACCAAAGCCTTCTCTCGGAATCTTTTACCATTCCTCCATTGCCGCCAAACATCGAGTCTTTGACTCTTGAGCTGTTTACCTTGGGATATCCTGTGGGTTGGTTGAGTCAATTGGCTGATCGTCTGCCTAACTTGAAGAGTTTGGTTATCTATAGCCAGTTGTTTGGTGGTGTTTCTGCAGAGTCGCAGGATGATGGCGTGGAGTTTTTCAAGAAGTTGCCTGGGCTGAGGGCTCTGCATCTCTTGGATGTGTTTGCACAGCCAAAGTTTTTCGAGAGCATTGGGCCATACGTGACCTACTCTTCTGATGAAGAGACCGCGCGACGAGGCTTGATGTTCTTGGAGATCAACTACACGGTTCAGCATTCCGATCCAGAGTTTTTGGGCAAGATTCAAGCCACCGAGTTGAGCAAGCTCATCGGACCTGGACTGGTTACACTAGCCTTCAACGTCAGCGACGCAGATATCACCGACGACCCAGAAGACCCAACAAACAACACCGACAAGTCTGCCGAAGAAGCAGGAAAAGACGGCATAGTGGCACTGAACAGGACCCTCGGCTCTACACTCGTCAAAGCCCTGACAGACGAAACAACACGACCCCGAGGCCTGCGCGTGCTGAACTCGACCTTGTTCACCCTGACTCCAAACCAATTGCGCACGATCCTCGAGCAGCAAAAAGCCCTCATGGTCTTAAACGTAACCCTTGAAGTCGACAATCACGAAACCTTCAAGAAGGAACTCCTCTCTATCCTGCCGTCGCAGGAATACCTCGAGCAAGTCGAGATAGTCGCAAACCCAAGCTTACAATTCTTCCTTGCTGTACGTTTGCCCTACCTTCTCTCTTGTCTTGCAGCCACTAACCATATGCACAGNATCCAGAATATCAAGCACAAGGCCTTTGAAAATGCATTCCCATCGCAATTAGAGATGGAAGCTTTGGGCGAGAAATGCAAACGCCTCACAAGCTTCAAAGCCGACATCTTGCGCTCGAGCGCCATGCAAACCATCGAGTGGGAAAAAAAGGATGAGAAGTGGTCGGGTGGTGTCAAGGCCGCAAAGACCGAACTGAAGATATCAGAAGTCGAGTAGAAACATAATGGGTTGGATAGAAGAGCAGAAAAGAGAAATGCATGATGACATGATGAGTTGAACCGTAGAAATGCCGTTGTTTTGCACCTCCGTTCGACTCTCCGCTCGGGGCGATCTCTCTGTTTGTTGTTGTCGAAATGCATGAACACTTTGTCGCCATCGTCATTAACCGATGAGAGCAGATCATCTTTGTGAAAATTCCTCGGTCTACTTCTCTCAGAGAACGTGGCGGGCTTACTCTTCTGCAAACCGACAGCCACGGAGCTTTGTCTATTCGTTCCTTTCGAGACCTATAGCCAAGGATGCAGACATGGTACCTCTGCAGCACTCATTGAGCGACCAGAATTTTCACAGAGCCAGCGACATGTTGCTGCATGATGAACCAATTGCTGTACTGTCATGCGCAGTGGTCAGTCAAGTTGAAGCTCCAGTACGGAGACAGCTCTGTGCACGAAACAAACAGCACAAACGGCGTAATCATTCGAGGCAAGAAGCAAGTGTGAGCTTCGTACATTTTCCGTGGTCTAGCTAAATTATCTAGCAATATGTGCAGTGGTGTAGTTGAAACCATGTCGCCTCGACAGCAAGGGAGATAGCAAGATGCGGATCGAAAAAGGGAGAAAAAGAAAACCCAGCAGCCGGACTCCACCGAAACTTGTCTATCGATACATACAGCAACCAGTGAAATACTGAAATCAACTGGAAGACATCGAGTAGAAGAAAAGCTGAAGCCATAATGCCAGCAAGGAAGAACGAAGGAAGAAATTGCGGAAAACATGCAGAAGAACATGCGAAAGCAAACAAAAGGACATGCTGCATGGAACATCATGCTGCGATGGTCGTATCTCTTTCATCTCGGCGTAGCTCGTGGCAAGATCATATCTCATGACAGCAAAAGGTCATAGATGCGGTGGTAGCGGGAGCGCTTCAGTAAGGCCAATTGCCACGCATGTGACGGGGAATGTAGGAGGGGTTTCCTGGCTTGTAGGTGTAGTCCCTGCCATCGCGGAACATGCCATTGGGGAGGTTGTCGAAGTAGTTGGGCTGGCTGCGACGGCGGGGCTTCACGCGCTTGAGCTCGATGTAAGAGAGATGGTCCTCAACGACATGGCAGTACTGAAGCACGAAAAAGTAAGTAAATGTTCATTGTGTTGGTTGGAGGTAAATGATNNTCACAGGGAATTGACACGCCATTGCGGCTGAGTGAGATTCCTCGTAGTAGATGAAGGCGAAGGCAACTCTCTCTGAGACTCGGTCAGTGTTGGACAAAAGTGTATGGAGAGTGTTGACTGACTGTACAAGGTNCTTGCGAAGTTCGACCTTGTTGATGGATCCATAGTGGGCAAAGATCATGCGCAGAGTGTTTTCGTTGACGTCGTAGGGAAGATTGCCAACGTAGATGGCGTTAGGAATGATCTCAGGCAGGATCGTGTTGTAGGCGGTGGGAGCAGGCTTGCGCTTCTCCAGCTGAGCGAGCGTGAAGGTAAGAGTCTCATGGTTGCGAAGAGNCCTGTTGAAGAAGATCAGTAAGGTTGACATGAACAGAAGGGAAAGGACAAGATGGAGTACCTTCAAAGCATCCTGGCAAGGCTGGAACAGCTCGAAACAGAAGAAAGCTCCAGCAGGCAAATTGTACAGAGCTCTCTCGGTCTGGCACGGAGTCCACCAGAAGTCGACTTCACCGAACATTCTGAGGTAGTGCCATGCCTCAGCAGGTAGCAGATCATGCTGGTCACGGCGTGCGACGAAGACGGTNNACCTGTTCCCAGGTCAGTCAAGCGTCGAGTGGGCGGCGAGAGGGAAGAACTTACGTGGAGCGCGAGCATACTTAATGCGGCAGGGACGTCCGGAGATGAGAGTACCGTGGAAGCGGGCATCAGCTTCAAAGGCTTCTTCGATTGNTCTGGAGTGTGCGTCAGCCAATCCTTCGTCAACAACCGAAAGTTCGACGGAGCTTACCTTGTATTGCACGAAGGCAGCTGGAATGTTCTTTTTGTCGAAGCGAACTTTGACCCAGCACTCTCCGACCTGTCCAAAGACACTCTTGACCTCGTCTGCAAGCTCGGTGCCAGAGCGAGTGCGATCGAGACNTGGTTGGAAGGTTAGTCAAGACCATCGTACACGTATACAGTCGACTTACTTTGCGACAAAGATGCATGCTGCAGGAGAGAAGACGGCTTGAGCATTGTCGGCAGTGACCAAGACACCTTTGTACCAGGTTTGCTCGGTCGGAGGTGCCTGGTAATCGCCCGAGGCGTCGTCGAAGTCGGTCTCTTCGTAGCTCACAATGCTCTGGTCCAGAGTCTCGTGCGTGCCGTCAGTGGTGACGGCAGCAGGCTCGATGAACGAAGCGTTGTCGGTTGAGAGCTCGGTCTGGGGGCCCGAGGAGACATGTTCGTTGAAGTATTCTGCAACAGAGACTTACGAAGGTCAGCATGGTACAGAGGCCAATAGAGTAATGTTTGTGTTTGATGATGATGAAGGAGGAAGAACATGTTAAGCGAAAGTGCAGGTTATAAAGGCAAGTGAACTTATCTTTCTCAGACAGCGCGTGCTCCATCATAGAGACGCGTCGTAAGCAAACAAGAGCATGGGCAAAAGGCAGCGAGCCGACTGGTCGAGACCAAGTCCCAGTGGGATGGTAGACTGACTCAATGCGTCCCGAAGCGACGTATAACGACGCGGAACATGACGAGGATGGTAGGAATAGAAGCAGATCATGGAAACATACCTTGGGACGAGTAGTCGATGGCGCCATCAGACTGGCTTCTTGGACGCTGAGAAACCGTCTGGTCGCTGGCGGTAGACGAAGATGGAGCCATTGGTGTAGGTTGGTCAACGATGAATGAGAAGATGCAACAAATGCGATGAGCACGAAAGCGATGATGAATAGCTATCCGATCGTATGATGGAACGGAAGCGATTGATGATGGGAGGACGGAGGTGGATGAAAGAAGGATGGGCTGGAGGAGAGGAAGAGATTGGTTTTGAGAAGTGCTCGAGGAAGGTGCAACTCCCACGGCCTTACCCGCGGCAGGAACTGGCAGTAGTGATAGACAAGAAGAGCCGTCGGTCACGTCGAGGAGAGCAGAAGGTATGATATCAATTGGGAATCTGTCTCGGCCAGGAGAGAAAAGAGGTCTTGAAATCTGGTCAGAGATGGTTACATCTATAGTATCTCTTCCTCGAGGACAATCACGATGGCAATTGCCTTGTTCGACAGTGTCGGCGTCGGCGTCGGAACCGGCGTTGACGCCGGTTCTGCAAAGGGAAGGGTACAGGTGGTGTGGATTGGGGAAAAATCACGGGCTTCACTTGACCGAACATGGACTTGAATACTAATACAACAAGGTGTAAAAGGAAGCTCAGATCACGAAGAATCACGCTAGATGAGACCGAGAAGTATCTGCCAACTGGTGAGAAAGATATTGTTGATGGTACAAGGCTTCAGCCTGGTGAACTTGATAGGGATGTGCTGAAATGCAATATCAACCTCAATCCAAGCTTTCAAGGACGGAAAATGGTTAGAAAGGCCAGCTGGATGCTGCGCCGACAACGCGCAAGACATATCGTGAGAGTTGGTTGATTGAAAGTGAGTTTTGTTGTTCAATGCAGTCAAATATTGAAGCTTGAAGCCGACAACGAACCACCAATTTAACAAAGCAGCAAGCCAATTTCTCTTTCTCTGTTTGCTTGTTGGTATGTTTGCTAGTCGAAAAAGTATCGACTGCTCTTTGTGGTTCATGCATAACAAGAATCTCGCTTGCATAGAGACATCCTCCTGCAGCGGAGCTGAATAGGTCTGCCATGCACCAGACCTTTCAACATCTTCTGTTCTTTCCACTGTATCAAATATTATTTGACAGAGTAGTGATTGGCAAAGAAAACTCAGAAGAAAACTCAGAAGAAAACTCAGAAGAAATACGCACCAATAGCTTACACAATTTAGCTGTAGCAAGGGATTTTTAGCACCATTCCAAGCAAGGAAGGCTTCACTCCATTAGTATATAAGTAGACCTTATTTAGCATGAGACTTTCTTCTTCAACACTTTTCAACATCTTTTCTCAGGATCTGGCCGAAATCGAAGGTATCCATTGTCTGCTGCGTGCTGCTAAATCCATCTATCTCGCCGCCTCGACACCTAAGGTCGCCGACCCCGACCTCGCCTATGAGGTTACGATCATCAATACCTTTTCTCTGCTATTGCAAGCTCACCAGATGCGAATATGAAGGGTATGGATGATATCATAAAGATTTGATTGAGACATGTCGTTGCTCGGAGATACGGAGTCGGCGATATTTACCCTATCGCCGCGATATACACTACCGACATCACGTGTAAGAGGCCGGTGTATCTCTATGTATAATACGGGATCTAGTATGACTATAAAGATGCAGAGAGTTGTATTGATGTATGTCCATGTCCAGAGATACACAGTCTTTATATGGGCTCTCTATGGGTACTATGCTATACTGCAAGAAGTCATGCATTTTTATAGTCATATCTTTACCCGTCAATCGATTCGGAGATCCAGGACCCCTTCTAAAATGGTCCGATTATCTCGTGATAGAGTATGCCTCGATATACACTATGAAACTGCACAGATCTATTTAGCTGTCATACTCTGTTCATTGAAACACGACTCCAGTCCGTCATTTTCGTAGAAAGACCATGATCTCATGATAGTATTATGCATTTCTATAGTTGGAAACACCTCCTTTAGACGCGTAGGAGATCTAGAGAAACCGTTGTACTTGACCATTGCTAACTCTGATCTCAAAGTACATTGTTATCTCAAAAGTGTTTAAAAAATTGCATAATTTGATTTATGTATCGTATCTTGTCCACAGGGATAGAGAGTGATATGTGTCGACAACGACAAAAAGTAAAACATAAAGACATTAGACTTGAGAAGCGCATTTGTCATAAAACATCATTCCACTCATTCCAAGCAGTTCCATCTTATTCATGGCCCGCACAGGACTCGAGTTTACGAGCGTCTAGCTTACCAACCCCAGGTAGACCAAGAGGTTGTGCTCTTGCACTTGCTCTCAGTGCTGTAACCAGTAGTGGTGTAAGGCTTCTGGATAGTGATGGTCTTGTAATCGGTGGTGGCAGAGTAGTCGGTGTAAGTCTTGGGAACTTGAGTGGTCTTGGTCTCGGTCACATAGACCGTGGAAGTGAAAGGAACATTGGTGACCACAGGCTTGCTCTTGACCCAAGTGTTCGTTTTGACCACTGGCTGCTTGGTACAGACCTGTTGTATACATGAGTAAGGAGTCTGCAAGAGGCGCACGAGAAGATCTGTGCAGCAGGAAAAAGGAGAACGACTCACCTCAGTCCAGGTTGTCCAGACGTTAGTCTGGGTGACAGTACTCCAGACCGTCTTTTGGGACGAGCCAACCGAGTTAGTAGCCTCGGTGGTCGTGTAAACGCTGCTCTCAGCAGTCGTGTGGGTGACTGGAGAGCTGGTCACACAAGTAGAGACTGAGGTCTCAGGCTTGGTGATGACCGAAGTCCAGGGAACTGTGGCCACGGAGCAAGTGGACTTGGTGATACAACTCGAGGTTGTCTTGGACCAGCCACCACCTGGCATGGCGTTGACTGCAACGCTGTCTCATTGTGAGATAAGTTCATATCTTGGGAATGTACAGGAACCAACCTGGAAGCAAGGAGAGCGACGATAGTAGTAAACTGCATGTTGAAAGGACTAGGTATGTGTTGACTAAGAACGAAAGTAAATTGTTTTTACTGAAGGATGAGTTGGTTTTCTTTCGTGTTCACTGCTGTTGATGCTTGGATGAGATGAAAATGAAGGAGAGCAATTCAGATGCCTTTTATATCTTCATGTGACGACCACACCTTTCCCTCAATCCGCTCCAGATTCATGATGATCGAGGACGAGGTGGAGTCTGATTCCCGATCTGGGTAGAAAGAGAGACTATTGAGCTGACTGACTGCATGTATGCAAGCTGCATACCGTGAGCATATCGTGAACAGGATGAGCGGCGTCGAAGTGGTGGTAGACCGCTTCACTGGGATCCCTGGGACACCTCATCAGACGAATCGCTCAAGGTTGTGCATCAATGTTGGGCAAAGGATGCGCTATTGAGCTGACTGACGCGCCTGTAGAGGTAAGAAGGATGCATCGTGGAGCAACATGAGCATGGTATGGTCTCGATTGGCTTCTTACTTTGCATTGTACCAGGACAAAAATAGAAAGCGGTCTGGTGACGGAACTCGATGTGCTGCCTAAGATCCCAGTGATTTAAACGATCATCGACAACCCGTGACCTTTTCGACCTGAGCAAGACGGCATATGTCATAGCGAAAGTACTAGAGACATCTCAAAATAGACAATGTGCCTGTGTACAAAGCTCTGATCCAGAGCTTAAACGTGAAGCTTCAATATTCACAGCGGCAGGAGAGGTGTTCCTGCAATTCATGCCGTGGTGCCATGCACGTTCGTCAACGAGCCATGCGCCAAACGACGATGCGCATACCACTGCATTCACACTGGAGAAATCACTCAACTTGTGCGGTGACCGGATATTTGATCAGACCAGTGATCATTCAGTGACTAATACAGTGAGCCCACCAAGGCTCATGGACAAGGCTGTTGCTGACACGAATGGTGAGGCTGTAGATGAGGTTGTAGAAAAAGCGGAGGCATCTGGGCTTGCTGGGACAACCCGGCGTAGTATGTGGGGTGCATATCCAGTGAGACCTAGCAAGGATGATGAGGTTGTTCTTGCGGGAAGGGAAGCACGTCAGGTACAGTACTCGGCCATGGGTTCCGGAGAAATCGAGGATTGGGCCCTACTGACACGGCATGCGCTGGTACAAGAAGATTATTGGAGTCTCGCTCGACAACAGAGTTAAAAGAAGCAGTGAGAAAGAACGAACACTGTGTACAGACACACGGTGATGAGATGGCTTGACGTCGGGTACACACTGCATAGGCTAAAAACAGACATGAAGGCGTCCGCGAGCTATGTCATGCACATGTCTGGTATGCAAAGAGCAAGGCATTGAGAGTGTGTTGGTGAAGTGTCCCGGGCTGTGAAAGAAATGCAGCGTAGACTGGCATAGATGCAGCTTGGAACAAGGTATGCTCATACAGATGGCAGGATGATGAGCGTTCTTGGGAGAGCGGGAGGGGAAGGAAGTGGTCGGAGAAGCGCACAGGCCTCTATCTAGGCCCTAGCAGCAAGATCTGCGGAGAAGGCAACAGCGATCAAGGTGGATTGCTCTTTCTTTTTATCCAATCATCAGAACACAACATGGGCATCCTATCAAATCTTCTTACACAATACTCTGGCGGAGACGACAAGGCCAAAGCCGAACAGGCAAGCCCATCCGTGCCACAGTCACAACAACAGCAACCTCCTCTTTCACAAGCTATTAGCCANACCCCGAGCCAAAGTCCGAAACAGAATGGCCTCCTCTCAGTGGACGATGAGCTCCGAGAAAAGATGCGCACCAATCCCAGAGCACGCGCAGTCAGACAGCTATCGCTCTTCTTCGCCGGCGCCACCTTCTTTGGACTGAGTCTTTTNGTCACGCGCAGAGCCGTCGCCCGGAAATTGCTTGCCGATGCTCCCAGACAGTTCACTCCTTCCAACTACAGACCCACGAACGTCAACGGCGGCGTTGAAGCTGCACAAGCCTTTGTTCTCGCTACTGCGAATGTCACCAGTGCAGGCATGATGGCCACTGGCTTCATGATGTATGCCTTGGACGTTACCGACACCGAGGACATGCGCGCCAAATTTAGAAAAGCCTGGGGCTTCGAGCGTACCGCCTTGGAAGAGGCTGAGCAAGATGAGGAGATGGAGAAGATGGTCAAAGAGTTCTTGGACAAGAAAGAAGGCGGCGACAACAAGGGCATGGCTGAAGGTCTTGCTGGTCTCGTCGCTGCAATGGCCGCGAAGGAGGAAGAGAGACTCGCCAAAGTGCAGAAGTCCGAGGAGAACAACTGATCGCCCTACGCCTTCAACCAACTCAGAGTCGACCAAAACCGCACCATGCTCGACGCAGTATGCAAGCGTCCATCGACTCCCTCCAGGACCCGCCACCCTCGGTCGATGGGTTCACAACGGTGCCACTTCTGCACCCACCCTCTCATGTGTCATGACCTGTATTATATTATGTACTTTAAGATCTCCCTCATCTCATTCGCAGGCTCTCAGCTTAATCGCTGATCTTCACACCTGCCCGTCCATCTCTGTTAGCCCTCCATACGCCGCCTTCCTCACCACCGAACTCTTCCAACTTCCACACTTCGACTTTCTCCTTGGTCAACTCCAGTGCTTCCTCTCCTGCTCGCCATGCCGCCTGTCGGTGTGGTGACGACACTACAATCAGGATGCTTTCCTCTGCAATGGGCACAACTCCAAGACGATGGATCATTGCCACGCCGTTTAGACCGTGCCTCTCCTTGATCTCTCGTGCGATTTTGGTCATGGTTCTGATGGCAAGTGGAGCATATGCTTCGTAAGCCAGGTGCACGACAGGCTTGTCTCCAAAGTTGTCGCGAGTAGTTCCTCAAAGGTGTCAGGTTGAACATCAAGAATGGCAGTACATATATGGCGTACCAGCGAACAGCACGATAGCTCCAGCTTTCGGACTTCGAACTTTGTTCATGATAGCAACGGCGTCCAAAGTGTCGTGAGTGAGAGCGACGAAGACGCCATCTTCCTCGAATTCGGTCGGTGTATTGGACGACTGCGTGCTTTGTTCTTTCGAGTTCAGCATTTTGAATTAAATAGCAAGAAACTATTCGATGTGTTTTGTTGATCTGTTGATTGTCTGATTGAAAGTGATACTCGACGGGACCAAAAGCCGAGGCTTCGTCACATGGGAAACAAACAGAGCAAACAGCGCTGGAGACACGACAAGGCTGAGATCGAGGGATGCTCTGCCCTCCACCACATACATACCTCGCTCACCTCAGTCCACTCGCAGCTTGTCGCAGACCTTGACGTATTCGCTCTTCTACGCATAGTGTCATTTGTTGCTGCTGAATCGCACCGTCGCCACCACTGCCGAATCGACCTCGAGCCCCACCAAGGCATCAGTGTCAAGCGCGGCATCTGCACAGCTAACAGCCGTTCAGACATCGCATTGTGTGTCGCTGAGTAAGAGAGAGGGACACTAGGAGTTGCAGAAAGAGTCGAGGACATTGATTGCTTTGGAAAGCATCTTGTAAACACGGACAAGGCCTTGACGCGCAGCGTACTCTTCATCGGACTTCTTGTATCGCTTTGCCAACCTTCGGAGGAGACAACATATCGTTTTAACGCTTCTTCTTTTTCCATTACTGTACCTTCGCGTTGGGGAAAGAGCTCTGTCTCGCGAACTTTCTGTCGAGCTATTGCTGAAGCCTGTTAACATGTACGTATCAACGCGTAGCAGTCATCCACCAGTATATGGTTACCATCATTCATCACCCTATCTTCTGCCTGGGCTTCACAACGACCGGTCACTTGACTCTTCGTCTGTCCGTCGAGAGAGCCACAATGTCGAACGGTCATAAGCAGAGGCCAAAGTGACTGGACTTCATTATTCTGAACGACGTGACTGGTCGTTGGGAGTCTACTTCTGCTTCACCTGCGGATCTCAGCTTCTCATTCTTTACATGCTTTCCCTTACTGATTGATCGTCTCCAGACCAAGACACGCTTCAGTGAGTTTGCTTCAAACTGCCCACATCGCACAAACATTCGGGTCCCGAAACTGGCATCAACAAACTCCTCCTTCACAATGGCCGACGATGATAACTTCGACATTGACATCTATGGTGATGACGAGCAAGACCTTAAGCCCGAGCCCCAGCCCGAGGAAGATCAGAAGCAACAAGGCACCGACTACGACCCGGGTCTCGACGGAACCAACTACGGCCAGCAGCCCAACGAACCCGAGACGGAACCCCCAATAGACGACGGTCCCAAGCTGGAAGGCGATCCCGACGAGATGAAAGTCCAGTATGAGAAGACGCACGGTGGTACCGATTCAAGCGGCCTGCAGGAGCAGCAACAGATCCTCAGCACTACCGGTTCATCGACCGACCAGTACAATGCCCCAAAGCAGGCACCCACCGAACAAGGTACCAAACGCAAAGAGGGAGAAGACACTCGTGAAGTGGACCCGGGTGCTACATCTGCTTTGAGGCTGGGAGAGCTTCAATGGTGGATCAGCGAGGACGACATCAGAGGTTGGGCCAACCAATGCGGCTGCGAAGACGAACTCAAAGAGGTCACCTTCAACGAGCATAAGGTGAACGGAAAAAGCAAGGGGTGGGTTGATCCTCGTGCTTTGACGCAAGATTGAAAGAGCTGACAAGATCGGTTAGAGAAGCCTTTGTTGAGCTCGCATCGCCGCAGGCGGCAACAGCACTCAAACATCGTATCGATTCTTTCGGCGCAGACCAGCAATATGTTAAGAAGCACACTTGCATCTACGCACGACCTGATTACAATCCTTTCAAAACCTCGCCGAAGGATGCGCCTCAGCGCAACAAGGTCGTCGCCCCGGGCGCGTACAACAATGGACCCGCCTTCCAGTCTGGTGGAGGTTTCCGCGGCGGTCGCGGTGGCTACAACCGTGGCGGTATGAACAACATGAATACCGGCATGAACATGGGCGGCATGGGTCGCGGTGGCTTCAACAACCCGCAGATGAACATGATGGGCGGGTTCAATGGAGGAGCCATGGGAGGCAACTTCAACAACAACATGATGGGCGGCTTCAACAATGCCATGGGAGGCTTCAATAACCGAGGCGGTATGATGGGCGGCAACATGCGTGGAGGTTTCCAGAACAACCGCGGCCGGGGCGGTATGATTATGCCCAACATGACCATGGGCATGGGGATGGGCATGAATAACATGGGCAACATGAACAACATGGGAGGTATGGGTGCCATGGGTATGGGCAACATGAACATGGGTAAGTGCGAAGTTGCTCAGAAAATCAGCTCATGCTCACATATACCAGGAGGCTTCGGCAACAACACGCAAGGAGGACATTTCAACCCAGGCTTCTTCGGAAATGGAGGTGCAGCAAATGGTAACTCATCGGGTGGCAGCATGTCGCCTAGTGGCAATCCTCATGGTGCTAAGAGACCTCGACCGGAGTAGAAGGACGATTGGATGGACTTTTGACATCGACAGTCATTTTCATTCTGGGAGATGACGGCTACAGGTTTCACAACATGCATGTATGGTGTTCTCATCTTCGATAAGCGATCATTTAATCTCCTCTTTCGACTTCTCCATCTATGGTACCTGTAACTTGCGCAATACTCTGCGCACTAGAACAACTCCCACTGAGAGCTGTGCATCTGACAGCTTCCAATGGACAAGTCTCCGAGCTGAATACAATCATGTATTTTGACCGCATGAATTGATCATATGAGTTAATCCGGAGACAAGAGCGGGGCAGACAAGAAGTGGCACAATCGTCTCGACAACGCATCCGTGACCAAAGCAGTCATGAAAATGCATGATTCTTTCCTCAAACAGAATCGCGTCCACAGAAAGAATGATGAGCGACTATCTTCTCTGGACGAATCTGTACGTTGCAAGAGCATTGTGCATTTCTATAGGTCAAGTACCTTTGTACCACTCGGTGGGAAGGGTGGGACTTCAGGTCGAAAGCCGGCAAGCAATAAAGCTTCTTGCATACTCTCGGAGAAGTCGTGTCTGGACTCGTGGTATCGGGATATCTTCTTCACGTGTCGCCGACTGACTGTGAGCAGAATCATTGTTGCGATGGTGATAAAGGCAAGGAAAAAGAAATGGCCGGCAAGGAACTCTTATCGTTTGTCAGCTGCAGAACAAACAGCTGGAACAACCAAGGAGATTTCGCGTTTCAGTGATCGGGTCCGAGATGCAGACAGTCCCCCAGAGTTTCGGGTTGAGCTTGGAGCGCAGCGGGAGCGGCACGGTTTCACCAACCTTCAGCCCTATACCACGAATAAATTGAGTGAAGGGTGCTGTAACTGTTGTTGTGTTTCATGGGCCTGTTTGGACAGTCTCACGCAGGTGACGATGGGTGATAAAGAGCAGGCGGCGCACGTCGTGGTGGTCGCCAAATCGACCACGTCTGCACCGTTCAGGAGGTTTGCAGGACAAAAACTTGGAATAACCCCACCTCCGTACCGATTCGGCCTCGACCCTGCATCAGCTCTTCCTTCGTAGAGATCCTCGAGGGTTTTATCATGACAATTAGCGTCTTGTACGTCAGATCGGTGCCGGTTCTCCACTAGACGGACTATCTATCTGAGGGAAGGTCGACGTATAGAAGAGGCGGCTCTCGGCCTGCTGGATGCGACCTGTAAGTCTGACTTTTCCTTATCTCTTGCACACACCCAAAACATGTCGGTGGCCTCGATGTCCTCGATGTCCTTTGACGATTCGCTCGAATTTGTTCCGTCGAGACCCGTACCGGCGAAACCACCAAAAAGATTATCGAATCCGACACAGATTGCAGTCAGCATGGCAGTTTCACCAATTGACACGGTCCAGGCAGCGACTGCCATGAGCAGCTCAGAAAGTGACGAGCATCCTGAAACGGAGCAGTCACGACCCCGACGCCGTGGTAGCTTCTCTTTCCTCACTCGCTCAAAATCATCAGAAGTCCCAATCATCCGCAGCCCATCAGGACGAAGGATGCTACGCAACAAGAAACTCCGCGATCAGGAGGAACGCCGTCGTCAAGAGCAACAGATGCCCGTCATCTCTCGTTCTCCTCCTAAGCTGCCCATCCTGCCGAACATGGAGCCCATGGAAAGCGGACGCCAGCCCATCGCAACCTCGTCTGAAAGAGGTGATCAATTCCCTCCAAGAAGATCCTCCGCCGCAGCCAACTTCTCCCGTCCTGGAGCCAAGCAGACAAGCACATCCAATTCGTCAATGCCATCAATGTCATCGACCGGCAGCCTCACCAATCCTTACGGCGTTCCATTGCCTCCCATGCCCAGCTCTCTGCCTCGCACTGAGAGCATCGTCAGCCGCGGCAGAGAAAGTTACGCTCCCAGCATCTCTGCCAACATGCACTCACCTCGCAGAATGCGCCGCCGAAAGGAGCCAGAGGCTTTCAAGTATGTCTCCCATCATCACCAATCCTATTCTATCGATCACGACTTACACATCCAANNTAGCATCCTCATCACTGGAGCTAAAGGTTCGGGAAAGACGTCGTTCGTGGAGTTCCTCAAGACAGCTATGGCCCTGCCACCACACAAGCAAACTCGCGGCCACACTCCTCCGCCTCCATTACACAACGACTCTCCTTTCGAGTCATCATACCTCGAGACTGACATTGAAGGAGAGCGCATTGGCGTCACACTCTGGGATTCTCAGGGTCTGGAAAAGAGCATCATCGACCTTCAACTTCGCGATCTAGCCTCTTTCATCGAGTCCAAGTTCGAGGAAACCTTCAACCAGGAGTCCAGAGTTGTACGCACACCTGGGGTCAAGGACACCCACATCCACTGCGTCCTCCTGCTACTCGATCCCTCTCGTCTGGACAACACTATGCGCTCCACGGATCACTCCTCGACTAAGAAGTTCACGGGTGCTGAAGACGAGGTGCTGGATCTCGATGTCATCAGAGCCCTCGAAGGCAAGACAACCGTCATTCCTGTTATCGCCAAGGCCGACACTCTTACTGCTGCCCACATGGCTCATCTGAAGCGTATTGTCTGGTCTAACGTGAAGCACGCAAAGCTCGACCCGCTCCAGGCTCTGGATCTGGATGATGAGGACGAGGATGAGTCTCCTGATTCTGAGGTTCATGACAGTGAGTTTTCGCTCTCGGACTACGAGGACCCACCTGTAGCGCGTTCGCCACCACGCAAGGTGACTGAGGATACCAATGCCGAAGACAGCGACACTGTGGCCCACTCTTTCCCGGTTAGAAAGTCGTCGAGAGCAATGCTGGGCCCAGTCTCTTCTAAACGTGCAGACTCTTGTACTCCCGCACCGGAGGAGCTGTTTCTTCCTTTCTCCATCTTGAGTCCGGACTCGCACACCTCACCAGGTGCTCTAACCCGCATTTTCCCATGGGGCGAGGCAGACCCTTGCAACCCTGTTCATTGTGACTACATCCGTCTCCGCGAATGCGTCTTTGGCGATTGGCGCTCTGATCTGCGTGTCACTTCCCGGGAGAAGTGGTACGAGAACTGGCGCACCAGCCGTCTCAAGCGCAACCCTACATCGCGTGTCCGAGTATCTGGCGGCGTCACTCCCATCGCTGCAGTTCCCAAGGAAGGTCGCACTGTCTCGCCTAATCTTACGAACAGGTCTCGTGCTGTCAGCGCTTCTAAGCAAGCATCAAGAATGTACGATGAGATGCCTGAGAGACCTCGCACGATGAGCACTAGCAAGGCTGAGCGTGTCTTGGGTAGTCCCAGAGGCATTGCTTTGTAAAGACTTGCACGCTGAGCTTCATTGTTTCTTTTGTCACCGCTCTTTTCCGAGGCGTTTGTGGTTTGAATTTTGAGCGCATGATATCCAGGGACGGTCTGGCAGGTAGAGGAGTTTCTGCATTGTCCACACACTCGCTTTCTCTCAATCTTGGTCATAGCACGAGCAAGGTTTGTTTTTATTGGGACGGCGATAATGGTTTCGGAGCGTATGTAGAGTCAAGAAAGACATGAGTTTGGCTTGGTAGCGGTAGTTTCAATATCAAGACAGAATGAACAAACATTACGAATTCCCAAAGGCGCATGATTCACGAACAGTCTCTTCGGACAAAGTCGAACTTCGATTTGCAGCCCTTTGAGCCAGGGATTAGCTCATAACAGACAAAGATTGGATACCCAACCACCTGGGCCTCGACACTTGGTCAATGGGACCAAGCGGTTCAAGCATGTGCGGCAAACTTTTGCGCCATGTTAATGACGCGTGTCGCTGGTCACATTGGAGAACGAGTTTCTTGCGTCCACGCACGAGTGATAAGTAGTAAGCTGAACGTAGAGTCGCGATCCAGCGAAGAAACGATGTCGAAGGAGATTCAGGCAGCCAAAAACCTCTAGCTTTGGAGATGTGCTAGTTTTCTTCACATCCGAGAGCCATGATTTAGCTTTGCGATTACGCACGAGTGACTGTACTGGAGATGGACGTGGAGCTGTGATCTCCGAAGCAAGACAATGTCGAATGAGACCCGAGACGCGGAGGGTAGACGAAATGAGCAGCGACTGGATTGGCAGCAGACATTGTGCGAAGAGGTACGGAGCGCAAGTCTTGATGGGACTTGCTGTGGTAAAGAAAAGGATCCGGAGGGCAGTCTTGGTGTCGTCTAAATACGGGAACACAATCGTTGATCTACTTGGAGTATTTCCTAGCTCTTTATACACTTCCTCGATCTTGTCATGGACCACAACTCCAATCAGCACTCCCAGCAACATAGAATCTACGACATNTGATTGTCTGATATACTCGAGGAACCGTTTCCTCATCTCCTTCTCACCATCATCTTTCGCCTCTATTAAAGGGTTCGTAATCTGTTGCTCCCTTATATAATCCGAAATGACATAGACACAGTTTCCTAGTTCAGCGCCAGATCTATGCAACAGCACAAACAACTCAAAGTTTTTGTTGTAGACGGCGGCTTCGATGGCTGTTCTGGGGATGGCGAGATCGTCAGTCATACCGATGTTGAGGACGACATTGATTGAGGAGATGTACAAAGGGTCGTTGAGGAGTCTTTCAACTAGAAGTGGTAGGTCCCAGAGGACGGCGAGGAAGAGTGGAGGGGGTGTGCATGAAGTAAAGACGAGTCCTTGTTTACGTCGTTTGCGCTTTGCAAAGTCGTTGGTATCGAGGAGGGGAGCCAAGGGCTGTGAGACAGTGTAGTAAGTCTTGAGTGCTTTTTCGTTGGTGAGGAGATGCCATGCTAGATCCATTGCTTGTGCATCGTAGTTTGATGATTTGAGATGGTTAGCGAAATTCTTGGCTGCGAAATGAAGGAATGGGTATTCGTGTATGGTCGTCTTGGTATACTCGTCTGGCTTGTCAAAGTAAAGCAGATATCTGAGGCAAGTGCGAGCGATGAGGGCGTGTGCGGTCGCTGTTTCTCCAAACCGCCATTCGTGCACTCGAGGCCTCAGGTATTGGTCGACGGAAAAGTGGGCTAACGCTACAACAGGCTTGTCCCTCCAGCGTGGAGCATTGATACGACGCTTTTGTTGCAGAGCAATGAGACCGGGACAGTACTCTAACACGGCCATTGGATCCTTGACTCGGTAGCATGGGTCGAATGGGCCCCGATCAGGGTCTTCAAAGTCGATCGCGAGGGTATCGACGATCTCGGGAAGTGTCAATGGTCTTTTGGCGAAGCAGATGATGGTCAATAACCTTTCTGCTTCATGTCGCTCAAATTCACCGAGATCATCCATAATGCGATCGTAGGTCTCATCTAAACTTTTAGGCAGGTTGTTCAATTGCCGTTCGATGAAGTGGTCGCCCATTCTAGTCAGCTTTGGGTTTTTAAGTGCTTGTAGTTGTAGAGATGCCCAACGGANACCTGCTATAGTGTTAGTCGGAGGTTGTGAGGACAAAGACAGGATTTCTAAAACTTACATGCCATTCGCATCTGACAACCTTGCTTCTATCTTCGAACGCATTGCTGGCGAGAACTTTCGCAGTGTGAAATCACTGGTTAATTTTTGCTGTACATATCGCTCGATATCGATGTCGACTGTAGCGCGTTCCATGGCAATCTCAGTAAAATTTCCTGACTCGATAGCTTCCACAAAGGCAGCATGACGACGGCTCGTTGTGAAGAAATGAGTGTGTAAGGCTTGAGTTTCCAGATGCGTGATTAGATCGACAAGCTCGACTTGTTCATCACTTTCGTCCAGAGCATCCAAGAAGATGTATGCTTCTGCATCGTGAGATAGGGCCGCCTTGAGCAAGTCGGTAAGCTCAGAATCTGAGGGTCGCCGACTGCCACTACCGCATTTCTTGAACAAGTCGGTCATAGTATTGCAGATATCATCTGATTGACAGGCCAGTTGATGTACAAGATTCCGTAGCATTGCACCGACTGTCCGTGTGTCGGAATCAGAAAAGGTGTGGAAATGATAAGCTATCAAAATTGGCCTCGAACTCGCACGTCGCTGCTCGATCAGGGCGATTGCAGCAGAACACATGATCGACTTGCCACAGCCAGGCATTCCGGTCAGCCATAAAGATCCCGGTTCTTGCATCCAGTTATCGAAGGCTTTTCCTTGGAGGAACCAGTCACCACTTTGAGGTGACCATTGCTTGAGATTCGATTGTAGGTATGTCTCTGGACTCGAGGGTGATAGCCATCTCTTGAGAGCATCATCGAGTACACAATTGTTGAGGTTCTCTAGTTTGGCGATCACTTCATCAACTCGCAGATCAAGCCTTGCCAGGATTTGAGTGTTCCGTTCTGCTGTGTCGAGATCAAATGCCTGCAAAGCAAGCGCCAGGTTATCTCTGAGATTTTGGACAGTTTCCCTCAGCTTGGCCAGCGTGCTACACTTGAATGGATATGAGGCTTTGCGTAGTTGATTGGTAGCTTGACGTTTGAGGCCCTCAAGGAAGTTGTCTTCTATGAATGCTGGTTCGGTTTTGATCTTGTCCAGTTTCTTTTGCAGTCTTTGTAAGCCATCATGGCATTGGTAGATAGATGCTAGGATGTGGGCATGAAAGTCGTTCTGAACAGAGTCTTTCCGCTCTAGCTGGCCATGGAGGAAACGAAGTGTCTGGATGAGAGAGGCGGAGGAAGTGCACAGAGCAAGGACATCCTCGCCGTAGTCCTGATAAGAGCTGTAGTAGCTAATCACACCCTCCAAGACCTGTAGGCCGAGAGAGACGACTCCGAGAGCCGTACCAAGATCCATGATACGATGACAATCGGTGTGTCCGTTGGTGACAGGAAAAATTCGAGGTGTCAATGTTTGTTCAACTCATGAGAACAACCTACTTAGAGGTGTGTCACTCATTACACATTGAGCGCTAATGCAGATCATACTCGCGAGCAAGATGAGCCGCCGGACGCTTGCAGGAAGTCATTCGCATTATTGAGACACGCCAACCCATCGACTACAGGCAAGATCGATCAAGCACCAATATACCTACCTGGAAGGTCCATACTCGAGTACACGAAGTGTCCAGAAAAGCAAGTCGCGACACAGTTATACCTTTATACTCTTTGGCGGCCAGCACCCCCGAAAAGGCCCGTGCCCTCCGCTCCTCCAACATTTCCCATTTGCTCCACCGCGAAACATCTATACCGCTGCCCTCACACACGCCACCCGCACACAAACATGTCAACACGCACGCCAATGCAGCGCCTACTGCTGCAACAAACTGGTTATTCACCCCTCACCACCTGCCTCCCTCAACCATGCTCGCGACAACCCAGCACCCGCTTCTTCAGCACCAGCCCTCGTACCTCCGCCGGCGTACGCAAGTCCAAGTCCTTTGCACCACAGCAGACGGGCATGAAACAGCCAAACCAAAAGTCGTTTGAAGTCATGAAGAAAGAGCAAATGAANAACATCGATCAGATGCCTAATGATGTAGGCTTGATCCCTGCTACTTTCATCATGCCTACTGGAAACCGATTGCCTTCTCTTACTGCCAACTTCAGCACGAGATTTGCGTTGGAAAAGCACCGTGCTTGGGTGCGCATAAAGGAGATTTTTGGGTATGTTATCTTGCCTTATCCATTTCCCGCTCTTGAATCCAAGAAGCCTCGAGACTGACACTTCCACAGCCGCCACTGGATGGGCTACTTCCATGTAAAACCCCGCGCAGACTTCCAAACCTCCGCCATCCCCTCGATCGCAAAATCCCTCTACCTAGACATGTACACCGCCTTCGCATCCGGAAACCTCGCCCCCATAGCCCCAAAACTCTGCGAAAATGTCCACATGTCCCTGGAGCAAAGAATACAACAAAGAGGCCCCAATGTCGGCATCGCATGGACTTTGCACAACTGGACCTCAGAGCCCAAAGTCGTGAGCCACAAATACATGCCCATGAGCTTGGAAGACAACAAGGACAAGACGAAACAAACCACGATCCAGCAGGTCTGTGTGAGGATGCAGAGTTTGCAGAGTTTGAAGAAGGTGAGGAGGGTTAAGCAGGGGAATAAGACGGTGGAGGTTATGGAGGAGGGAAGTTCGGCTGCTCCAAAGCCTGTTACTGAGTATCTGGTTGTCCAGAGGTTGTGTAAAAGGGGAAAGATGGGTCCTTGGATGGTTTGGGGTACTACTACCGAGTCTGATCCGAAGGAGGCTCTTGCAAAATAAAAGACTGGGTCTACTTTTGTACAATACTCTTCAAAATATATACATTGTATCATAGCAACGTTTTCGTCCAATAATTCGCTTCACAGTTAAAACACAGAACAGGAAGGAGAAAAGAAAGGCGCAGGTTACTTTGATTAGGAGAATGCTTAGGTTGATTTGATCAAGAGAACGCTTAATCTGACTCGAAGAATTCTCGGGTTAACTTGATCACAAGAATGCTTAGGTTGGATTCAAGAGCAATGTCACAGGAGAAAAGAATGTTTGTAAAAGCGATACTGAGCATTTCCATATTTCAAGTAGCAATATCCTCTGGCCTGGCGAGCATAGCAAAGGCGGCAAAAGAAAAACTCGGCTGAAAAGTATAGGAAAAAGCATAGAGCAATCGTAACAGAGTTGCTGCAGCAGTAAAGACAGATTGGGTATCTTGAGCAACGCCAGTATCTTCGCGCCATGATCTCAAAAGGTGATGATGTTGATCATGTCTAAAAAGTTCGTAAGGGTCGTAGAGAGAAAAAGAAAAGCCGTGTGGATCGTGGCAATGGGCGCCTTGTTGACGATTCGAAGAAAAACAAACGTCGTGATAATCCACCGGCTGGTCTCTCGTACCCGACGAGGGTGCATGGCGCGGTTGTTGGACGTTTAGAAACCGTGGACCTGCGCAGATCAATTAGAATCAGACAGCGGCGATGAAGCAGACATAGAAAACTGACTTTGATGGTTTTGGCATCAAGACCGAGGCCCTCCTTCTTGTCGCACAAGAATTCCTGGACATCCTTTCTCTGATCACCCTGAAGCTGGATGACTTCACCCATCTCGGTGTCGCTCACGATGGTGCCATTGCAAGCAAAGGCCTTCTTGATGACCTTGAGGATCTTCTTCTGGTCGAACTTCTTGGGCAGTCCTTGAACAGTGGTCAAGGTCTTGCGTCCATTGCGCTCNNTGTGATGTGGCAGTTGTGTCAGCATACCCCGCCTTTTTCTGTGTAACCAACCCAGCGCGTGGTGCCAAGGCGGTCAGATGATGGGAAAAACGAGGCAGAACGTACGCTGGATACGGATGTGGATGTAGCTGCTCTGGTTCGACTGCTTTATCTCTCCGGTGTCTTCATCGGCTTCGGCGAAGGGGTCTGTTCGAGTCACGCGAGTCAGCGGATGATACCCAAGCGTGGCGGCGGCGTCGGTCGGCGCTTCGACTCACTCTCGCACAAGACAAATGGTATGAAAGTCCAAGTGGACGATCAACACATATGCCGTGAGTGAGAGCGAAGGTGTCCAAGCAAGCGAGTCAAGGCGGGAGGAAGTCGGTCTGGGCCTGACGTAGTGGGGGTTTGCGGCGACATACCGAAGGACTTGAGGTTTTCGATCGAGGCGGACATAAAACGCAGTTGCTGTTCTCTTTCCGGGGAAGGGTTGTAGTGAAAAAGGTGTGTTGATTGGGTGTCTGGTGGGAGTTTCGCGGTGACTGTCGTCTGTTGATTGAGTGGAGAGTGTTGCGTAAGAAGTTGCGATGTTGTGAAGTTCGAAAGAGGGTTGAGAGCGACTGCGAGGGGCAGCCGAAACGCCAAGATGCGCTAACTGCACGTGACTCGACCTTGTCGAGACCCTTCTTCTTCCATTGTTTACCGTCTCTCATCATGGCTGTACAAAACATGTCAAGTTCTTCTGCTGCTACTCGATATTGAACAGCTTTGAGGCCACCACGAGAAGGCTTGACAGGGCAGTCCGACCTCCGTAAGGCCTGTAACCTCGCACTCTATTCCCACGACGACATGCAGCGACTTTTGGACTATAAAAAGGCACAAAGGCTTCCAGAAGAGAGATGATACCAGAGAGAGCCTACAATTTGTTGCCTCTCCATGAACACCGTCTTATATTCGAAGACTGCTGTGCATTTTTATAGTTATTCTACGCATATGTGGAGGTAGGAGATTTTTTGCAGAAGACGACGATATACTTGACCAGTATTAACCCCGCGTCCTTCTCTCACAGTGGCATACAGCGACTTTTCGACTATGAAAAGGCACAAAAGTTACCAGACCAGAGGTGTAACCAGAGAGAGCCCACGATACTCTGCCTCACAAAGGACACCACCTTGGCTTCGAGGACTATTGTGCATTTTTATAGCTATACTTCAGCACAGCTGGAGGTTGGAGATTGTATGCAGAGGGTGACGGGATGGTCGAGTATTAACAGTTTCTTGATTATGGGATAGCTTCAGGCTCATCTCCTTATAGACCATTGGTAAGGTTAGCTGTACTCTCAGCAGGAGCGAGCACCCAGTCCTTGACACCACCCTTCCAGTCAGCAATTCTGCCCTCATTTATCCTGACGACAACGACTCTTATGTCCTCATCCTGCAAGAAGGACTGTTTGCTGGCCTCCTCATCCTCCGGATTACTCGTTGAACGGGTCAGGACATTCTGTGATGTCTCCTCCCTCTCAAAAGTGTTGTTTTCCAGATGCTGCAACTTGCACCACTTCTCCTCCTCTGATCCGACAGGTAAGACGATAGCGTCGCCGTTGATGGTGGCACTGATTGAACCCATCTGAGTAGTGTTCATACCCATGAGCAAGGAAGCCAGAGAACTACGACCAGGAGCCCTGCGGCCTTCAGGCGACGAGTTTCTGTTGTTTGTAGCAGGTCTATGCGAGACCCAATCGTGGACAAGTAACGAAACATTGGGATTTGCTGTGAGGTTGACAGTCTTGCGCGAGGCAGGGTTTGAGGTCATGATGATTACGGGACCAGAAGGCATTTGCGACGAAGAAGCGGCGAAGGGATGTGAGGCGAGGTAGGTGTAATTCATGAGAGCAACATGAGGTTGCAGCTCTGTGCAGGTTGCCAGATGCAGCTGTCGTAAGTGTTAACACATGCTGGAGAGGAAGCATCAAGGTGGACGGACATAGCGGGCATTCTCCAGGCAGTTGACGACTTCGGACGGCAAGGACGTGGCCAGCTGAGGCTGAGTGTGGGTCGAAGTTTCCCAGGTCAGAGGAGCGTGCGCGTCAGACATGATTTTCTTGTGTTTGTGGTATAGAGAAAACAGCAGTGTTTTGTTATGAGAAGCAACGGACCTGAAGATCGAGACGCTCTCTCAAGATCGAATGACGACGCCGAGCTGCGGCGCGCGGTCCAAGCCCCAGCATTCGTTCGCATCCGACGCGCGTGCCAAGCGCAGTCTGTCCATCTCTCGTCTATAACAATAGGTACCATTCACCTCTTCATTGTCTCAGGCCTCACCGCTTGGGTACACAGCATCTCGCCATGTCTTCCGACCTCCCGCGAACCAGCGATCTCACCACTAACGGCGACTCGAATGGTACCTCACACGATGTACCATCCGTCGCGCCAGCGACTACGTCGGCCACGTCGACAGCCCCCATGTCCAAGCATGTGGAGATGGTCATATACTCGGATGTCCGTTCGTCGCATCGCGAAACATATGACCCCGACTGACTTGAGTAGATTGGAATAAACACCCTCCTGAACCGTCTTAAGCAAAGCATTGCATCTTCGCGCGTATGCTCAATGCCACCACTTCCCCAAATTAGCGCCCTACTGAACAAATACTTCAGNGACTTTTCAGACTTCCTCAAGAAACGTGGAGCTGTAGAGGAGGACCATGCCAAAGGATTGCGACGCCTGGTCAAGCAGACGACCGACAATGTCCACTCCAGGGAGTCTCGCCAGGGCTCATATGTCACCCACATTGAAGAGGCTATGCGCCTTCACGACCGGATCGCCGACAATGGGATGCAGTTCTCNCTAGCTCTGCACCAGATGCACGAGGACCTGAATGAACTATCACTCAACATGGAAAAAGGGAGAAAACACTGGAAGCACGAAGGTCTGAACGCCGAGAAGCGTGCTACCGATGCCGAGGCTGCCATGGAAAAGGCAAAGTCAAAGTACGACGGCCTAGCAGAAGACTACGATCGTGCTCGTACTGGCGACGCAAAGAGCTCGAGACGTATCGGGCTCAAAGGCATGAAAAGTGCTCCACAGCATGAGGAAGACCTTCTTCGTAAGCTTCAGGTCGCAGACTCGGATTATCAGGCCAAGGTTCAGGCAGCAAAGTCGCAGAGAGAGGAGCTTATCAAGACATCGCGACCCCAGGCTGTCAAGGCGCTGCAGGAGTTGATCAACGAGTGCGACTCAGGACTTGCTCTGCAGCTCCAGAAGTTTGCCTCGTTCAACGAGAAGCTTCTCCTAGGCAATGGCATTGCTGTTAGCCCGCTTCCTCCCACCGACCCTTTGGCACCCGTCCAACACAGTCTGCGCGACATTGTTCTCCAAATCGACAACAAGGCCGATTTCGACAATTACCTGTCTGGTCACGTCTCCAAGGTTCCCCACAGGATCTCCGACATCAAGTACGAACAACACTACACTCTCAGATCAAAGCAGCAGACTCCCACTCCAGCCAGTCGTCAACCTTCGTCGACGCTGCCAGGCCCAGCGCTACCTGANAACACCGCTTACAAACGTCCCGACACAGCAGTCTACCTATCCCACATCACCAGGCCCAGTCCTTCCCCCACAACAGATTATATGGCTCAGCCTTCCTACGGCAACCCAGCAAGTCCACCTTACCCCACTGATCCGCCTCAGCAATACAACACTGCGCCGTACCCCACCAGCCCAGGACCCCCGCGTGGCCTCTCCACCTCGACCCAGACCCAAGGCGCCAGCATTCCNTACTCTCCTGCGACACCCGGCGCCATGGGAGCTCAGCAGAGCTTCTCTTCTCAGCCTCCAGCCATGTCACCTGGTCCTGTTGCGACTGCTCTTCCTCCTCCTCTCAAGCCTGTCTTCGGCGTTACCCTGGATGACTTGTACAACAGAGATCAGACTGCCGTTCCCATGATTGTCTACCAATGCATGCAGGCTGTCGATCTTTTCGGTCTCGATGTTGAGGGCATCTACCGTCTCAGTGGTACAGCCAGCCATGTCCAACAGATAAAGGCTCTCTTTGACCACGGTATGTCAGCCCCTTGACCCATCGTTGAATTGACTTCTAACAAGATTGCAGACTCCCAAACCGTCGACTTCCGTAACCCTGCTTCATTCTACCACGATGTAAACAGCGTCGCCGGCCTTCTCAAACAATTCTTCCGTGAACTTCCTGATCCTCTNTTGACACGCCGCTCGTACAACAACTTCATAGACGCCGCCCGCATCGAAGATGGCACTACACGTCGCGACGCTGTGCACTCGGTCATCAACGAGCTACCCGACCCCAATTATGCTACTCTCCGTGCTCTGGTCCTCCACCTCAACCGCGTCCAGGAGCATTACGCCAAGAATCGCATGTCAACTTCAAACCTGGCCATCTGTTTCGCACCATCATTGATGGGCTCGCATACAGGTCCTCAGATCGCCGACGCCAGTTTGCAGGCAAGGGTTTTGGACACGATCCTGACAAACACGTTCCAAATCTTCGATGAGGATTGAGCTACTCACGGCTATCTAAATGCTGCTTACGTTGATGATTGGATGGGTTGTTCGCTTGTGCATGGCGTTTTGGGCAGCTATCATAAGCGACCGAGTGTTTCTTGTTTTTTCCCAAGATACCTTTGTCTTTTCTCTTCTCGAATGGCAAAATAGTATTTTGTCTCTGTCATGAAAATCTTTCTCTCTATTGTGCTCTCTGATAGCAATCCAGAGTCGGCGATCTCTCTCGCGTGCGAGTCTACACGGACGTAGCTATAGAAATGCACAAATGTCACTGAAAAAGATACGACGCCACAGAGAGTAGACAAAGCCTCAACTCTCGGTGGATGTTACTCCATTCTGTAGACTATTGTGCATTTCGATAGCTATATCAAACGTCTTTGGCATATAAAGACTGTGAAGGGGTATCCCGAAACCCTAGGGTACTGTAAACCCCCTGTCTCTCACATGCCGACATGGTGCTATGGTAGGCTATGAAAATGCATAGTTACTTACGCGAATTGACTGTAGCCATCAGAATGGTGGTGAAACAGTACATCTCCTTGGACATCACTCTGGACTTGAAGATATCGTGCCTTTCTATGGCTATACTAACTTGTCTCTGATATGTAGGGGAGGCTTTCATCAGGTATCATCTACATCACCCCCAAGATTTCCTCGGAGGACTCTATATCCGTCTCCTACGATAATATGGAAGCTAGCAATATGCTATAGAAATGCACAAATGTTTACCAAACAAGAGTATCATCCTCGAAATGGCACCCTAGTGATATGTCTCCTTGGACGTCACTATATCTTGGAAAGTATTGTGCATTTTTATGGCTATACTATATGGACGTTTGGCACATGAGAAGGCTGTGATGGGGCATCTCCCACTTGAATGGGGACGCCTCTCAGTGTTTCCTATCGCGATGAAATATCAACAGTGTATCATAGAAATGCACAATTGACTGTCAAACAAGGCTGTGGCCATAGAGATAGACATACGTAGGAACACGAGTGTCAGGGTGGTACCGCTGACATTTGATCGGCGCAAGCTGGTGCCAAGACATTGGACCTCGGCCTGTGGAGCATCCCCGGACTGACCCTCTCGCGTCACCAACAGCATGTGAAGGCAAGCATGAACTTGCAGAATAACACAACACTTTTCAGGAGGCCACATTGAGAAGCGGACGACGTTAGAGTAGGATGAGGGAAAGAACACAGCCAATATGGAGTTCATGACCAATCTACAGAACGGACTCGATGAGCAGAAACCCTCCCTCTTCGGTAAACATTCTACCTGCCGCAGTCACCATGAACTGTCGCAAAGCTGACCTTTCGATCCAGAACTTCTCTCCGAGCAACAACTGGGTGCTCTGATCCCGCCGTCTCTGCGCTATCTCCTCGCCATTGCCACCCATCGCTACCCTCGCTACCTCCTTCGCATCCTCAACTCCTTCGACGAACTCTACGCTTTCCTCTCCCTCCTTGTTGAACGTCACTACCTACGCACTTACGGTGGCGGCTTTACAGAGAACTTCTATGGACTGAAACGAGAAAGAGTGTTGCGTACGAAAGGCCATGAGATCCCTCGCGCTGCCCTCGCAGCCCCCGAACAGGTCCGCGAAACGCTGAAACTGCGAGACGCAGATGTGTGGAAGAATCTTGCTATTATGGTGGCGTTGCCGTACACGAAGAGAAAGTTGGATGAGCATTACGATATCCACGCTGCCTCTGCGAATATCCTGGGTCCTGCGTTTAGAGGGGATGCCCTGCCAGAAGGTGCCACCTACAAGCAACGCATATTCCACTACTACAAGTGGTTCTTGAGGAAAGTGTATCCGAGCGTCAATGCCGCGTATTACTTTGCCTTGCTGGCGTTTAACCTCGCTTACCTCTTCGACACTTCGAAATATCACAACCCCTTCTTCTGGCTCATCGGCACGAGGATACGACGCATGAACCAAGCAGACTATAAAGCCATCGCCGAGGCTGCTACGCCCGTGGCCCCCATCTCTGGTGCAAAACCATCGGTCTCGCAATCACTGTTTAGTCCCAGGACATTGACGCACACAGTATACCCGCGTCTACTATCGAGTCTGAAGATTCTCCTTCCGACTTCAATCTTCGCCCTCAAGTTCTTGGAATGGTGGCATGCATCAGATTTTGCAAGACAGTTGTCCCGTAAAGCTACTGAAGGACTAGAATTACCTGCTCCCACCATCTCAGGAATACCAAAGACACCCACTCCGCCCTCAAAGTCCGGTGTCACATTCGCAACAACCTCCGATGAGAAGTCCTCAGCCAAGGAAGAAAAAGACGAGAAAGAGAAGACGAAGCCGCCAATCTCCGCTTCGACAAATCTTCCCATCTTCACTGTNCCCCCTGCTGCAGATTCAGCTTGTCCCATCTGTCTGTCTGCCATTCAGACGCCCACAGCAGCACAAACAGGCTACGTATTCTGCTACACTTGCATTTTTCGCTGGCTGGAAGGCGAACATCCGCGACAGATTGCTTTCATGCAGGGAGGAGACACTGAAGAAGGCTGGAAAGAAGCCACGGGTGGGAACAGAGAAGGTGCTTGGGAGGATGGGAGGGGCAGGTGTGCTGTCAGTGGACGCAGGCTTTTNGGGGGCAGTGGAGGCCTAAGAAGAGTCATGGTTTGAGAAAAAGTAGCTTGGGGTTCTGCGGAGGATACCCCTTTATTGCGTCTCTATATGCCGAGGACTGTTATATTGTAGCCATAAAAATGCACGATACTTTCAGAATCACGATCATGTCCAAGGAGACTGGTCTTCACTATGCCATCTCAATGGCCAAAGTCTGATTTGATAAGCATCTGTGTATTTCTATAGTATAAGATAGCCATACGTGTTACTTATGGGGACAAAGAGGCGGGTTTGTCGGGGGGGTCATAGAGTGTTGTACGAGGATGCTCATTTACAGCATCTCCACTTACCAAAGACTGCTATAGGATAGCCATAAAAACGCACAATATCCTGAAAATCACGGTACTGTCCAAAGAGATGTGACATCTCTATGCTATCTCAAGGGTCAAAGTCCAATCTGGTAAACATCTGTGTATTTCTATAGCATACGATAACAATACATATTACTATAGAAGGTAGAGATACGGGTTCATCGTAACGGTCCCGGAGTGCTGTACGAGATATTCCCTTGCAGCCTCTCCACGTACCAAAGATTGTCCTAGTATAGCTATAGAATTGCACGATGTTTATTCGAAAAACATTGGTGTCCAGAGAGAGAAGTCATTCATGTGTCATCCCAATGGTCTTAGTTCAATTCGATAGGCCACCGTGAATTTTCATAGCATACTGTAGCTCACATATCGCTATAGGAGACAGAGAGACAGGTCTGCCGTACAGTGCTCACCACTGAAAGTGGATTCAATCATGTCTGCTCTCCGATTACTCTTGTTCAAGTTGATATACTGTCCTGCGAGGCATTCTGTCCCAACTCTTTCGCAAAATTGCATTCGCCGAGTGTCAGAGTGGTCACACATGCCCCTTCCTCTATACGTCTCTGTCTCTCGTACTCTGGAAAAGCAGCGTTCCTATTCTCACGTCTCCCTCTTCCATCTTGAGCCCCAACATCTTGCACATACATGATCCCTTTTCCCTTGCCATGGACTGCAAAGTCACAAGTTTGGATGTATACTCCTGTGGGATATGGTGTCGATTGTCCTCTTTGCGTCGATGCACGTCCTCGTCCGTTCTGACATTGAGACCCGGGAACGTACCGTTGCATCTCCTCACCTCTGGTAGGGAGAAAGCACGCAGCGGCCAAAGGGTGACAGGCTCGACGCGAAGACTCGGCTAACTGACGATAGTGTTCTTCCCATCCGCGGTGTAACCAGTCGACCGGACCTGCTTGGCCGACAGCAGGTATATCCATACCAGGAGGTAGATTGATCCGAGATCTCATGTACAGCTCGTCACGGGTGAGAGCTTCCGATCCTCTGCGGCGAGTAGCTTGTGGTTGGACGGGATGTGGTTCTTGAGTTCGACGAGCTGGACGTGCTGGGCGAGTTGTTGGTGACGGTGGGCGTGAGTCAGAGTCGGACGAAGAGTCTGATGAAGGAAGTGGAAAGACAGTGGCGTGGTGTTGTCGGATCCAATCTATGGGGTGTAACAGGAAGGCCGAGTTCTTTTGTGGTCGCTCCTCAAATGCAACTTCTCTGGTGTTCGCTTCCATGTCCGCTGCAGCTTTTTCTCCTGCCTGCATTACCTCGTGGAAACGTGAATCTTTGCGCTTGATTTGTTCTTCGCTGGAGCTGTTGGAGTGCTTCTTTGAAGACTCCTTGTCTTGTCCTGGAGCGGAAGCGCCAATGCCAAGGTTAACCGAGGCCCGTGGTGATGCGTCAAGCCCGTTTGATAGACGGTTGATGTGCGATGGTGACCCTTGGACAGCACCCGGCATTAGTGGAGCTAGGTGTGCAGTGGTATTTTCGTCAGCATCGCCAGTCTGAGGTTGATCACCAGGGACCAGCTCACAAGAAGCCTTGCCCTTACGTGCTTCTTTACGAGCTTCCTTGAGGTCAGCACTTCGGCGCATTCGACGGACTAAGCTGAGATTCTTCCAGTTGACCAGTGGGTATGACCAAGCTCGAGAACGACTGCCATTTGGGACGGACTCTATGGTGGTGATAGAGCCATGAAGCGGAGTACTCTGCGAGGCGGGTTCTGTCTTGACCCTACGAAGGCCGAAGCTCTTCTTCCTTCGCTTTACTGCTGGTTGCTCGCCTTGTTCGGCATCTCTCTGTTGTGTCTCGATTGTGATGATGCTGTCACCTACTGTCATGACATGTACCATGGCGTCTGAAAGATACTCGGGCGACACATTTGTTGGCGCTTGGTTCAGGTCGTGCAGTGTAGTGCCGGAGTGAGCTGGGGAATGCTTGTATATCGATGCCTTGGGGCTAGCTCGTTGACATTGTTCGTCTACTTGTGCATCGCTTGGCAGTTCCGGCGCATCACAGCTGCTAGTTCCATTCGTTGTTGTATCGCGGGCAAGAACTCGCGACAACTGTCGCTTGAGAGAGGCGAGGGCCATAGTACTGGTACGGAGCTTGTGAACTTGAAGACACGCGTGTATGTGACGGCGGTTTCTGACTGAGCAGACCCAGTCTGGAAACCGAACGGGAAGTCGGAGTCGGAGAGTTGCGGTTTGAGGTCGGAAAAAGATGAAGAAGTTTGTGTTGAACTCTATAAAGAGAGCAGCTCTGATTGAGTTCACATGAGTTTGTTATAGGTAGTATGCTTTGACGGTACCAAAGCATAATTGCAGCTCCGCAAGACACTCCACTGTGGAGATGGGAAGATGGCTATTCGAATGGTTTACATGATGAGTTCTTCCTGAACGCCATCGATTTCTTGGAGCGACTCGGCAAGCTGTTGAACAAAAGTGTCGGCAACCTCATCAACAGATTGGTCATGGACACCTTCATTTCCAAAGCTCGTGGTCCGCTTGCCTTCAAGACCGCAAGCAACGATACGACTGAACCATTTAAGGTCAGTATTGATGTTGAGACCTATACCGTGGCTGGTGATGTTTCTGCGCAAGTGGACACCCAGGGCGGATATCTTGTCGTCTGGGGTGGTCCAAACTCCAGGATTCTCGGTAGTCATGGTTTTGATACCATAGCGAGCGCAAGTTTTGATGAGGGTCTTTTCCAATAGGCACACATAATTTCTTGGCGACAGATTGTGTCTTTTGAGATCGATGATAGGGTATGCCACGAGCTGACCAGGACCATGGAAAGTGGTCTGGCCACCGCGGAGGGCTTCGTAAAAGTCTGCATTGCCATTGTCCTTCAGAAAAGTCTGCTGCTCCTCTGAGACAGTGCCGACTTCGCGTCGACCACATGTATAGACAGGAGAAAACTGAGCAGTGATGATGGTCGGGACTGGAGCAGGTGTCGTTGTAGGAGACGCCTTGTGGGCTAGAAATTTCTTGACCAAATCTTGCTGCAGAACTTCGGCTTTGGCGTATGGCACAATGCCTTTTAGTCTCAGATGGCGTATCAACATGTTCAATTGGATGGTCGGCGATGAGTATAGAAGGTGTTCTGCCAACGAAAGAAGGCTCGATCGTCAGTGGCTTCACACTGTGGCTGACGCGCGTGGCTGTGGCTTGAACGCGGAGAGCTTTTTGTATCTTCGAACAACAACCTTGATGTTCACAACGACCCTGGCACACCATGACAAAGGAACAGAATGCCTCCAAGAGGCCGCGCAAGATGTCACGCTTGCCTAAGGGTCAGTCCGCAGCTATACTCACTGGACGTGCTTCGACTCAGCTCACACTGCGCNNAGAATACAAAGTCGAAAAGCGACCACTGCTCCGCCCTCAGATCACATCCCAGTATGCCAGCGCCGACGTGGCCAAGATTGTCTATGTCTCTACGAGAACACCTTTCATGTCGGCCGTCAAGCGTGTGCAGAAACTACTGGCCCAAGCCGAGAAGCGCCTTGCCCAATCAGCCGCCGACCAAGTCTCCAACAGACCCAAGTACTCGCACATCAACGACGACATCACCGATATTGAGCGCGTAGCTGCTACTATGGCTGCTCAGAAACACGACCAAGACGAGATTGTCCTCAAGGCCACAGGAAAGGCTATCGCAAAGGCCTTGAGTCTGGCTCTGTGGTTTCAGCAGAGAATCGAGTACGATGTTCGCATCGAGACTGGCACTGTCGGCGCCATTGACGATATTCTTCCCCCAGAAGATACACCAGAAGGCGAGGACCAGAACATGAAGGATGAAGAGGAAGATGTTCCTGAATCCAGGATTCGCTACGCCAGTACCATCCAGGTCTTCGTCTCGGCCACTACATGAACCCACCATACACTCGACCTCACACCCCAGTATCCTTCCACAGCCCTCTGCCGTGCAGTACTGCTATCTCGCAAGCACTCCGGCGTCAGGTCTAGCCTTCTTACAATCACGTCATTCGCTCATATCAGAACGAGACCAATCAGAGTCATGAGCATTGTGACCGCCGACCTTGGATCCCAAGAGTCAGTCAGTATCCCTCCTTTTGAATGCTGTGTTCTCTGGTCTTCATACTAATGCGGCTGTCTCTAGACTGATCATAAACGCCCTATTCTCGCCCCTCTAGCTCCCAAGAAGACACACCGCGAGTGGCACCATGCATGACCGATACAAAAGTCACCGTCCTGCCAGATCACCTCCCACCACGTTCTTTGTCTACCCGCCGTCTCGTCTTGAAGGTGTCCCAAGAAGAGCTGGGTTCAACGGTCAGTCGGCGAAAGGTTCAAGGTCTTTTGGTAACTCCATCCTGCAGTCATCGATCTTTCCAGCGTATGAGAATGTAATGCATGCATGTGGTCGTGGTGGACACAACGGAACAATCGTACAGGTGGTTGATGGTGAAGCACAGTATTATTCCAGGGCATCATTATGACCAGGAGAGGGCCCCTTGATCAGTTCGTCTTGTAGCCCCAGGAAAGCTAGACAATGTACCTGTGCGAATTACTATTTCTTCCACCCGAATATGCTCAATATGAAGACACTGCCTTGGCTTTGCCTATGATCCCGGTTCGTCAAATCCTACAGCTCAACAGCTAACACCATCCAAGCAGATCGTCTGCTGATATCCTTTTTAGCCCGTCACGAACACCTATAACATTTTTAGGAGCTGCGCTTCCCTCTTTCCCTTTCTTTTCCACCAATCGCCACGCCGTGGTTTCAGAATGCACCTTCCACATCTTGAACTTGCATTCTTATCCCCTCCCATATTCGGCTTTGACTTTGCGGCCTCAGAGCGCGATACCCAACTGTTTGCCAGCACACTTCAAGTTTATCATCGCTCAACTTGGCCAGTCTTGTGAACCACCTCGGCTCTGTCCTATTTTCTTGCAAGCGATCGACTTCTCCAACTTCAACTCACAAGAAATGATAGGACGCGCTGCTACCACACATCTCCCAAACAGTCGAGATGTGCCCATTGATCTTACCGAGGACTCTGACGAATCCATGGAAGTTGCAGAAGATCTGGTGGCTGCGACCAACTTGCCTGTGGAGTGAGTGGCATGACCCAGTGGAACAAGCAATGACCAGCCTGACACAAGACAGTGCATCAAGTCTAGTCGCAGACGCAGCTTCTCGCGAGGCCACGGCGAAGTTTTACGACATGTCAATTGAGGAATTGAATATGGCACTCGACGCTGCACATGAGATATCCAAGGACATCCCCGTTGCCCTCATAGACTCGACCCGGCGTTCTCCACCTCCAACAGTGCTTCAACAGCCACTCAAAGATATTACGATCTCTCGGAGACCAGACGGCTTGAACTTGTATATCGACGCCTTACAAGACAAGACATCAGCGAGTCTTACTCGTCTCATGGCCGAAAAACACAAGGAAGGCACCAAGCAGCAGATTCCATCCGATGCTCTGCGCTCCAGCTTTACGGAAATACTTTTCAGAACCCATACACAAGTACTTGCTGGGGTACTAGAAGGTGACCTGGCCTAAAGATATTTCTCAAATTGGACTGCACGAAGAGTCCTGGACTTCCTCGCTCGCGAACCAGCGGCAAAAAGGAAGCGTCCGGGCATCTACTGCAACGTCATTGGACACACCGATACAGGCGAGTTTCTGACTCTCGGCGAATGCAATCAAGTTGTCGCCATGATGAGACAGTACATCAACTATACAGATGTGCCACTTGCGNNAAAAAAAATTGACAACATCCACAACAAGAAGCCTGACAAGTCCAAGTTACGATACGCAACGACTGGAAGAGCTTTGACTCAGATACGAAAGTTCTTGAACGCCTTTGATGCTCGCATCAAGAACATCGCGCTCAGCCATGACCAGTCTCTGCCGCTACCGGGATCTATACATGAGTTCGGGTTTGGTGCCGACATCGAGAACCGTCTTCAATCCCACCAGCAACACCACTTCGAAAGGTCCAACTATATAATGAACCTGTTCCACTCTTGCTGCGAGATTCTTTTCGAGAATGAGTACAAACTTAATCAGTTTGTCGTCTTCTTACTCCATCGTCCTCAACAAGCTTCTACTGCTGAAGTTTTTTCCATTTGCTCGGGCAAGGTTACACTGAGAATGGCGCTGGCTTCTCTCATTGGCCGGCCGGACTAAACAGTGTGCCCACATTTGGCTTGAGCGCCCATAACTGGACGGCGTGGACTAATTGGTGTGAACATAACACACCGGGTGGTCGAAATCTGTCATGCTACCAAGAAGTGATGGCCGAACGCAAGGCCATAGCAGATCAGCGGCATGAAGAAGAGAAGAGACTGTTCGAGGACTTGGCGGCAGAGCGTGCGCAGCTGTTGTTGCCGGCCGTACTGCCATCAGAGAAGGCTAAGATGTTCTTGGAAGAAGTGGAGAAGTTAGCGGTGGAGCTGAATGGTGGCTCATCAAGGCCAGTTTGAGATGGAGGCTAGGAGAAATTTGGTTCAATCTCTTCCAGCAAGACATCTTCAAATATCATGACGAATGGAAATCACATCAAACTTTGACTGAAAGTTCTTCAAGGTTGAGATGAATTCGATTGGAGGCAGATGCACGCTATTTTACAATCTTGTCTGGTGCCTTCTTTACTTTGCCTTTTGCTTGATCTTTGGCGCCTTCTCTACTTTGCCCTTCCCTTGATCTCTGATGTTCAATCGCTTTACCCTCTGCTTCATGTCTGTGACCTTTTCACTGGTTCATGCTTGACTCCATGGCAGCCTACATGTTCTGGTCGCTCTTGGCAGCCAGCTTGTCATGGGCCTCCTCAGCAGCCTGCTTGTCATGATCTCGAGTTGAGGCTCCGGCTCTTTAGAGGCGCGGTCACTGTTTCCCAAGAGTTGCGTCGCAGATTTGCTGACCGCCCTTTTGATGTCCGCGAGGAACCCTCGATCTACAGCCCTTTCTGGGACGGCTTTCGTGTGCTCGTTTCTGGACAAGATATGCACTCCGGAGTCCACGAGAACTACCCACCACATCTTCCCGCATACGCCGAGGCCATGGAGGAGTTGAAGAGAGCTGCGGAGGAGAATGCTAGGGAGAAGAAGACCAACAAGAAGCACAAGAAGCACAAGACACCCAGAAAGAAGAACCCCAGGGATACCGACAGCGACGAGGAGTAGACGCAGAAAGTCTTCAAGTTCTGGTCGGAGATATCCAAACGAGAGGCAAAAAGGACAGTGATCATCCAGGCAATTTCCATTCGATGGATTGAGGGGCAAGTTGCGGAATCTTTTAAGTTGAGAAAAAGAGCAAAAAAATATCCAGGCGAGTTCCCATTCGGTATTTCATGGAGGATGACAGGGAAAATTTGGGGAGGGGAACGAAGTTTTCGGAAGCGGACGAGACAAATGATCGGGTTTGCAATTGCTCAGGAGGAGAAAAACTCTGAGAACATAGACAAAAAAACAATGGAATCATGTTAGAATAAAACTTTCTGGGATTTGAACATTGATGAGACTTGTGACGCTAGGCGATTGATCAGAGTCAATCTACCGTCTGTGCAAAGATGATCTTCTGTTCATGATGTACGCTTCGATCATGTCCATCAATTACTTGTTTGTTTCGCCCAAGCCTACATGCTTTGTCTGTCTTCTAGTCCTCCATAAGTTCGTCCTCCGAATCATCAGAAGAAGCAAGATGGGCGGGGTCGATCTCGACCATGAACTCATCAGAACTGCTGAGCTGTCTGCGCGCGAAGTTCTCCTCGAAGATAGCGCTTGCAACCCCTCGAGGTGCGAATGCAAAGCGAAGCCGATGCGGTGGCTCAGACAGTATGCGACGCTCGTATGCAACATTCTGTACTCGGTGAGAGCCTCAAAAGTTTTAACAGGAATCATGGCCACCATGGTGTTGTGGCCAGCAACGTTCTCTGCAACAATCTTTTCAATGTCTTCGACGGAGTATTCGGCGAGTACAGGACAAGTCTCCTCGAGGAACTCGGCGAAGTCTTTCTTCTGTGCTGCGATCTCGTCTTTGAGCTGCTGGATGTCGGCGTCGGTGATGATGGTGGGGATCGCGTCGGAGGGCGGAGCCATGACAAGAAATGTGTGAGTACATGAATGAAGATTATGGAAAGAAGAGAGATGTACCTGGAGCTTTGGGTGTCACAGGAGGGTTGTGGAAGTTGGGACCGCCAGCGGCATTGCCACCAGGCTGAGTTTTGGAGAAGTTGCCGCCGTCAGTGATGTTGGCTGGGAGCTGAGGGCCGGAGAAGTTGACACCACCAGTGTTGTTGCCACCAGGCTGAGTGATGGGAACGTTGATACCGCCAGAGCTTGCAAGTATGGGAGCGTGGGTGGGAACAGGAGGCACATCAGCACCTCCATCGTTCTGCAAGGGAGTTGACTCTGCTGAAGACATGGTTTGATGTTCGGGGTCAAGGCTTGAAGGCTGTTGTGAAGTTAATCAAAGATCTTTAATAAAGAAGGTCTTTCAGACTTGTTAGACTTTGGATACAAACTGTTCAAGGTCTTGATGCTATGTCTTTTGTTTGTGTTAGTTCTGAAAGAGGAAGAGAGGAAGAAGAAAGAACAGCGAGTCAATAAACCCAGGAAACAGGGTGACGCCAAGGTATTGCGAGCGAGTGCCGCCGGAAAGTGAATTCACTTACAGTGAAACTATCGCTACCTTCCCTCACAGAGGGATTGCACGGGAAGGTTGTTTCGACGGTCGGCGCAGGGGCGGTCTGTGCAGAGTAAAGGATAGCGAGTGAAAGTGAGACTGACGTGTTGCAGCCGAGTGAATCTAGGCTCAAACAACACTGAACACGAACGAATAAGGAAGGAATTCATTTGCGACCTCTCACATAGCTACTGATGATCTCGGGACAATAGGCAGGTGCCCCTCCCTGCTTTCACTTACCGCGATTAATCTATACCCACCTCGACTATGGCTTCCAAAGATCTTTCGAAACCGGTACAGAACAATCACTTCTCATACTTTATCCACCCTTGTATCAACACGATTACAGTACATGTCTCAGGCTCAATCAGACTTACAGTCTATTACTTGATGGCTATAGTGAACTTTGAACTCGGTGCCGCTGATATGAGTTGAAAGCTGCACGTGTATTCTTCCCATTCTTTCGTGAATGTCAACGCTACCGCAACTGGTACGAATATCACTCGTAAGGTCGAATGCCAATGTGAGCTGAATGTTGATTGGTGAACTGTTGTTGAAACTGAATGCTCCCCTCTGTGCTGATTGCCAGTTGATATCGCACTCGTCCTGATGGAAAAGCAGAAGATATGAGACCTGGAAAGAGAAAGGTAAAGGCAAAGCAAAAGGTAGAGACAAAGCGCAAAGGAAAAAGAAATGACTTTAGTTGTCAGCAAGAGGAAATAAACGAAAGAACTCACTGGTCGCTGATCGACCTCCGAGTAATGCACTGCGCTTGATCCTCCGAGCGCTGCTTCTGTAGATTTCTCTGACCTCGTCCTTGATCTCTCGCCTGTGTAGAGTTGCTGTCTTGTTCGTGCTCATCCCGACCATCACGCTTGCTGTGCCAGTCTTTGTTCCAAGACTTTTTGTGTAAGTCCATTCCACTTGGTGCTGTGGTAGAGAATCCGTCTGGCAGCCTTGGCCATGATGAGGAGTCCGGCGACTGTTGGCTCATGGCAGAGATTATTGTAATCTTAAACGGCTTTGTTGGCAATCTGGATACTGTGCTCGATAGCTTTGAGGGCGTCTCTGAGCGGATAGCTTTCGGGAAGAGGCTTTTTCTCGATGGCATCGAAAAAGTAGTCGCGGAGCTGACCCAGTGTGTGAACTTGCAGGCGTCTGCACGGGCATGGAACCTTGTATGAGGTTGTGAGGCTCCAAGTGGAGCCGACTCGACTGACGAGATCGATGTGAAGATTGTACTCGTTGTGAATAGCGAAGAAGTAGAAGGATACATGGCGTAGCCTCTTGATGTTTTCGGCACTGACTTGATTGAACCAGTCTCCAGCCCTGGTGTCCATATCACGCCACTTATTTTCGGAGATCGTGTGCAGCCTGATGCGGAAGTGTGGCTCACCATAGAATATAGGAATGGCTTCGTTGCGGAGTTGCCTGTTGGCGTGAAGTAAAGCAGGGAGACGTGGACTGCCTTTTCCGATTTCCTGGTTCCCGTTGTTTCCACTACAGAGTAAGAAACTGTAAATGCGGCTGCGGACCTCGATAGGCAGATCAAAGAATCTGAAAGGATGTTCAGAGTCGGATTGCCTCATGCGCTCCCTCATGCCGGACTTTGTATCATCGGCAGGCAAAGGAATGTTGCGTTGCTTGAGAGCAGCCTTGAGATTGTCAGACAACCAGTAAAGATAGGGATCAAGTTTTCTGTCCTCGATGTCTTCCACGAGACTCTCGAGCTCCGGCAAGAGTTTACTTGGTTGATTTGGCCAACGTCCCCACCTGCATAGGCAAACAGCTTGCTGACCGAAGATGACGAGGATCCTGATGCACTCTTTTCTGTGGTAGTTCACTATGGGCCTGAGATCGTCAATAAAGTTCATGCTGTCGAGCTTCTGGATTCGTTCGCTACGTACGAGTCGACGCGAAGCTGTACAGCGCAGGGGTGGTAGGGAACCCACTGCATAGGACTCATTTCTCCATCACCTGGACGACGAAGTTTGAGACTTGACATGGTTGGTGAAGTCGATGCGTTGATGTAAAGGGGTTGTGATTCGAAGAGGTGGAGGGTCGCAGAAAGGAAAAGGAATGGAAAGCAAGAGAGGAGTGTAATAAGAGGTTCGTTCGAGAGTGACTGATCGGGATGCCGAGTGAGATCCGAGAGTGAGCCACTCTGGTAATAGACAAAGAAGAAAGGCGATTTGAGCCGCGGGTGGGATGCGCACCCCGTTCTTAGAGAAAGTGATACGCAGTAAGTCATTCTGCTATCAAGATACAGTATACTTTATCAAAAAGAGAAAGTGTCCACCGAGAGCCAGGATACTATCTGCTCCCCTCGAGACTCGCCTGTCATCCGACACCACTGTGTATCCCCACAGCTACACCAATACAGTATCCATTACCCAGGGGATTCAGGCAGTGCCCGTCGACGTCCTTCTATCTCAAAATTGATTATGCTTCCATTGATCGATTGCCGACTCCCTTGCAACATCTTACAACTGGAAACCACCCCACTCAGCGAAATGCGGATAGACAACTCTCAGCTGCTGTCTATAGAAGGATTTCTTGATCATTTCCATTTGATCGACGTTTGTCTTCGCGTCCTTGTGCTGTCACAAATTCTCGCAGGCGGTTGTGCCTGCCTCGATCTCGCACTTGCTTGGTACCTTCCTCAACCACCAGAAAGTCTTCCTTGTCGCACAGACTTGAGTGACTGCGCGATACTCTCGACTTCCTGCTTCCATCCCACCTTCACATTTTCTATTCAAGTTCGCTTCATCATGGCAGACGACCCATCTTCCTCGACCTCCTCAGCTGAAGTTCTACGAGATCTGTCAGAAGCCGAAGACCACTTGGATCGTTGATTCGATGGCTTGACTCCCAACTCCAACAGCCAGGAACGCGCAGAAGCAACACAATTCACTCCAATGTATGTCTCAGTCTATCAAGTTCTGCCACGAATGTCTATTGATAGGAGATGTTTCAGCACCTCCACGTCCATGATCTGGAATTACATGAAAGCCATGAAAGAGAACCTCAAAGCTGAACTTGCTCGTCATCAAACCGAAACTCCAGTCGAAGTCACCAGCCAATCTGCGTTGCAATCGATCGGCCTACAAGAGCACAAGAAGCAGCTGGAGCATGCGAAGCAAGAACGCGAGAAACAACTGAAGCACCTGGAACGGAAGCTCGAAATCGATGCCAGGCTGAAAATAGACGCAAGATTGGCCAAAGTCCAGGCATCTCACAAAGCAGAATTGGCAGCCACCAAGCGGCGACTTGAATCATCTCATCAAGCAGAAGTAAAACGCAGATCTGAGGCATGGGAGGAGGAGAAGAAGCTGCAGGACGAAGTGGCACACCAGACTGGACAAACCGCCAGACTTGAGGAGGAACTCGAACAAGAGAAGGAATAGAGAGAGAAGGAGAAGGCTGAGGAGCAGAAGTTGTGGAAACGGCGACGAGCTGCCTTGAATCAGTCTTCTTCTGCTCCAACCAACGAAGGAGGAGTCGAAGGATATAGGGTTAGGAAACTCTGCCTAGAAGACCTGCGCAAGATGGATGGGTGGGAATAGGTGAAATATGCTTGACTTGAGCATCAAGTAAATTGTGCAGATGGGTATGGTCTCAATTATCGATGGTAAGAAGTTGGTATCGTTAGTCGACAGTCAATAAGATCAATAGGTTCTATGTCCAAGCATATGGTAGACAAAGTTCTATGCTCAGGCTTGCTCTGTCTCCACCCATGAGAATTCTTCCATTCTAGCCTTTTCCGCGTCTTCGAGACACGATTTCGTCTTTATCTTCGCTCTTGGAGGAACCGACCACGTCTGTAGATGAGGAGTGGTTGATCTCAACAACATAGCGTGGCTTTTCTTGTATCAGTGAGTTGCGTTTACCAATCTATCGACCAATATCTTCCTTGGATTGAAGTTTCGAGGAGCCTCGAAAGAAACATTCAACAATAAGTACTCAATAGATTGATACACTGTAGATTCATTTTCTCCCATATGGTGGGGCGGGATGTTGATGGCAGTGAAGAGGTCTGAGTTGGCTGGAACGGGCCGATCTCTGCGGCTGAGGTGGAGCAAGAGAGGAGAGGAGGTATCGTGCAGAAGGCTAGCTTTTGTACGTTGTGGTGAGTGAGTGAATATCAGTCTCGTCTCAGTGAAGGGCTTCTGATGTGAATCCTTGCGACGGCCCTATTTTGGCATTAGGTATGGAGTCAACGCTCGTCGTAGCAGATAACTTGGTGGTGCTGCTGAAGTCTGTTGTTGATTGGATTGTAGATGACAGAAAAAGGGTGGAGTGGCGGTAGGAAATCGTGGAGAGATTTGCAGTGGCTAGGTCGATCCGATATTTCCTGCTGATGAGAAAAGGAGAGGAGGGGAGAAATAAATATTGCCGCCGGAGGATGGCTTTTATTGAACGTGGCGAGTGAGTGAGAGTGAATCCCGTCTCATTGAACAAAATTTGGTGCTGCGATAGTGAGAAGACTGGTAATGACCGGGTATCGTGGGTGTGGTTCTTGGTCGCAGACAAACAACTTCGGAAGGTATAAAGAAGAGGCAGAGGTGACAAGTGAGAGAAAAGGCATCAGGTATGGAAGAGTGAAGGCGCAGATCATCGCCTGATCTGTGACACGTCGAAAGGAGCAAAATTCGTTGCTTGGAATTGGTTCCCGTTCCTGTACCCAGAGTGCGAGGGTCTACCTTTTTGAAGGTATCGTGCATTTCTATAGCTACTATGTGAGGGCCTTTCGTGGTAGGGAATCGCGGACTCAAAAAGAGCCCTGTCTGATAAAAGGTAATGCCTGCGGAGGAAGCGTTCCATCCTAGTATATTTACAATCACACCTTACACCATAAAGTGTTGTGCAACGCTAGCCAGATCAACAAGACCTTCGGTGTCTGGAGAAGTCGTGGACCCAAAAATGAAGAAGCTTAGTTTTTGGAAATACATCCATTGCTAGAATCAAGAACCCTGGGCAACTTCTTTCTAGTATCACAACCAAGCCACAATAGGTCCGGCCTACTGTAATGGCCACATATATCCAGAAAGCTCTTGGCAAATATGGCTGTAGTATGATCGAGGTCAGCGAATATGAGTCCTTCTGTCGCCGAGTCCATAGGTTCAGTCAGAAGTCTACCATCAGGCCCGAAGACGGCAGAGGCGCCTCCTCCTGGGCTACTCATGAGGGCGCCACCTTCAGTCGACATGAGTTTGATGCCTTTTTCTGAGATTACAGTCGTGGAATGGAGAACAAATGTCTGGGACTCGATGGCATAAACTTGGGACAAACTCTGACAGCCNNTGTGAATTGTGTCAATCGCTGTACTGCTGCAGAAGAGCTTGGAGGAATATTCACCTTCTTTGGACATAGACCACAAGCCAGGGCCTGCATCATGAGGTACAATCGGAGGCCAAGCAGCACAATGTATCTCTTCTTTCTGAGAGATGGTATTAAACTTCAATAACGGCTGAGCATGTTCCCAACAGGCCAGGGTGCCAACTCTTCTTCCCAAATTTGTCGTTGCAACATTAGATAGACTATCCCCTGATGCGTCGCCGAATATTGTTCGTTCCATGTGCGTGGCCTTGAGCTTGCGACGATGCATCAACATCTTACCATCAGAGTCTATGAGGGCTTGTGCTATGTAAACAGAGTTGTTGTCATTTTCAGAGAATCCGAGAGACACGACAATCTTGTTGCGAGCTGCACAATCCTGTATCTCTCTCATTTCGTCCGAGTCGACTGCCAGAGAGTTCTGGATGTATTGTGTAGAGAGAACAGGATCTATGGGTCGTGTCCTAATCGTGCGATATGAGTTTCCGTTCGCATACGAGAGAAAGAAGTATTACCAGATCCAAGCTGGGTAGCCGGGAATGAATGCCTCAGCGAAGGTGACGAGTTCCGCTCCACCGGAGGCTGCTTCATCTATAATCTTGCAAGTCTTCTGGACTGACTTCTTCAGATCAAGCCATTCGGGCTCATACTGAGCGACGGCGACACGAGTCATTGATTTGGACATGATTCAGAGAATGCTGTATAAGGAAACTGTGAGTGACTTTGATTGGCGAGTGGTGAGGGATGTCAGCGTGACTGGGGCATGTCGTGTCTTATAGTTAGGTTGAGAGGTTGGTTATCATTATACGAATCTAGAACTATGCCCTATCAACTTACGTTCGGCCGTACCCCGCCTATCTGTGCTGCGGAAAAGATATCGGCATGCGATAATATGATAGGAGGTTCGGAGGAAGCTTATCTTTCTCGGCAAGGCGCTTACCCCGCTATATACAGTACGTCCACCACCAACCATCGCTCTTTCCTCCAAACCCACAGCGCGGACAAATGATTTGCATGATGGTGATGCATGAGCATGTGCGAATATGCAGTCAGAGTGATACGGTGTGATCAGATCTTCAGTCTGGTCTCGTATAAGTAGCAGCTATCATGCAGCTCACCACATCTCTGGTCCTATAGATGGTATAGGAAAAGCTGAGCTGTATGTCGAACTTCTAATCTTGAAGTTGAACGAGTATGAAGCCGGATACATTGAATATCTAGAGAGAACTGGACTCATGTTTCTGCAAGATATTCGTTAGTGAGTGTATGGCTCTATATCAAGTGCCCATTAGGCTCAGTTTCATGCCTCTGCTTGCCAGCTCCATGAATGCCTTTCGCCAAAGATTTGTGGCATAGAATGATGGAAGCGACGGTGCTTCAGGTATTCCTGGAGCAGTGACTCCACTACCGTCCCCCGACATTCAAGGTTCCCTCCCGAGTCCCTCGGAAAGTCATTCTCTGCCGACATTCTTTAACCTTTCCATAGCATCAGCAACCAAGCCCTCAAACTTGGTGTTGTCTCCACCCAGCTCTGCGTGTAGCTTCAAGGATCTCTCAAGCATACTGCTGACTTCGTCCATCTCTTTCTTCACGGCATCCTCCACGTTGGCCTTGTTCTTTGCTTTCATCAAGGCTTGGATATCGACGTGAATTTGCTCGTTCAGGGTGAGCAGGAAGTAGTCGCGATAGTGATTGTGCTATGGTTGTTGATGGGTGAAGCAGCCACGGGCGGTTGTGTAGATACAGTGGGTGTAGCAGGGGACTCCGTCGCTTGAAGAAAGATCTTGAAACTGAGGCTTGAGGGAAGACGAAGGAAAGGTGATACGGCGGGTCTGTTTGCTGTTTGAGAGTCAGGATCATGAGGTGAGCGAGAATTGAGCGCCAATGACCGAGAGGGAGGTGAATGGAGATCATATGAGTGAGGAGAGAAGGCATACCGTGGGGAGTCTTCTTGTGCTTTTTGATCGCGGTGCCAGTTTTGTCGAGACTTTTGGTGTCTTTCTTGTTCGTCTTGACAGGGCTGTCGGAGGTTGTGCTGATCTCCTCGAACTGGTTGAGAGCGAGGTTCATGTTGACAGTCTTGTCACTACCAGCATCTTGTGTGTGGTTTGAGGCGGTCTGAGCGTGGTCGTGGTCGGTGTCCATAATGGTAGATGAGTGGGCACAGTCGCCTTCGGAGATGTTGATGTTGTCCATAGTAGCTGATCAGTATTTAATCAAGTCACCTTAGGTTATGGTTGTTCAAGTGTAAGTGGACACTCTAGGAAGGGAAGAGAGAGAACAACAAATTTTCCCTCCAGAAGGACCAACATAATAATAGACCACGCGAGCGAAAGTCAAGGAGAATCGTATCTTTGGTATTGCGTAAACCTCTGCGCGAAGTGTAGTGAAATGAGAAGAAGATGTGAAAAGGTGTTGAACTATGAAAAACATAGCACAATGAACGGAACAAAGAAAGCTGTGGTGAAACACGAGAGATCCTGAACAAGCTTGCTCTTGTGTAAAAGTCTACGAGATTCCAGCAAAATGCGCATTCTGCTGCCGCATTGTTTTGCGACTCTGATAGGTCTCGTCATCTCCAGTCCGCCAGCACTCCGTTGATCCTTATGCCAGCCAAGTGCAATAAATCAATGAGCACAAAGGCTAGAACGAACCCAATCACCATGGCGTCCATCTGGTTCCATAGGCTTGTGAAGTAAGCTTTTGCATCACCCACCCAAAGCCATTCGCCTCGCGTCCTTCTTCCAGCTTTTAGGCCAGGAAGATCGTCCAGACTGTATGCATTGTTCTTGGCGCGGTAGTCGACCATTTTGTTGTCAGAAACTGTTTTGCCAGCCCAGTGTCCGAGAGTCTCGCGGTCCAAGAGGCCTTTCTGTTCCGTTTCGGAGAGAAGCGGTACTCCGTACCCGCAAGAAGTTTGGANCCTATTCAGGAAAGAAGAGAGTTAGTGGATAACTTCTCTATACCAAGAAAGAAATTCCCATACCTTGAAGATATCCAACACAATCACCGCCCTCGCACCCACCGGCACCTCCATCTCCATTTGCCTCGTCAAAACTCCAAACTCTTCGTCCCAAAACTCCACTACTCTTCCCTTGCAGAACAATCTCAAGATTCTGGGTACCTTTTCAAATGAACAAAACATGATGGTACATCGTCCATTTTCGTATAAATGAGCGATTGTCTCGGCACCAGAACCAGTGGCATCAATGTAGGCTGCTTTATTCGGATCTAGGATAGAAAAGGTGGTGGAGGGAAGGCCTTTTGGTGATATGTTGATGTGGTCTCCGTAGCGTGGGGCGGAGGCGATGTAGAAGAGGGGTTGTGACATGCACCATTCGCTGAGGTCTGGGGAGAGGAAAGGATAGAACTTGACCATTGTGATTGCTGTTCTGATCTCGCAGATGAGAGGATTGAGGATAGATTGTTGATATAAGATATGGTGTGTTCCTGCATCATGGCTTGTCGTGAGTCACCCGCTTTCGCACGGGATCGGCTATTGCGGACGTTGGCATATCGCAGCTGAATGTTCCACAAACAATTCATGTTGTATTGATGATGGATAGCGTGTGCCTCAAAGAGATCTGCTTGTCCCAAGGAAGTTAAGGGCTTACTGTGGAATCGTGCCAGCCCTTTCGAGACGCAGGTGCTCTTCTCAATAGCTGGCCTTCATTCGACCTACCTTGACATGCTCCAGAACACGCATCTTGACCAACCTGATGTCTTCGAAAAACCGAGATAATATACTTCAGAGTTCTGACTGAACGATCTAGCATTTGGTTGGGCAACAAGACACAGGCTCATGAGTGAGGTGGTCTGTTACTGGCAGCTGTCTGTCCAAGTCTAGGAGGGAATCCAGTCCGGACGTCGATGGGTATTACATTCCGCAAAATTTATACCATAGCTCATAAGCAAAACTGAAAGAGCATCAAAGAGAAGATGTAGTGGTCGGAAGGCTAATCTCCGCCGTTGGGTAGGGTAGGCAGAAAATCCGACTCGAAGCAAAATTTCTCCTCCGCTTCGCATTTCTCACATCATTGCTCCTCGCATAACACTCATTGTGTTCTGCCATCACGAGGTTTAGTTGCGACACCTGCGATACCCTTGGTCGTTCCTTCCTCTACGGATTCGAGGGTCGCTCTTTCCTCTTTGAAAATGTGAGTCCTTTGGTTGCTCCATCCTCTTCGAATTTGCGAATTGCTCCTTCCTCAATTAACGAGGTACATATACCCGGCGTTTTCGCACCTTCCCATCCAGTAACAAGGTCCAACCAACCTCGGGATACGGGACCAAGACTTCAAAAATCTTGCCCTACATCAAGGCGCTTTGGCGGAGTGGTTAACGCGATGCCCTGCTAAGGCATTTCCTTCGGGAGCAAGAGTTCGAATCTCTTAGGCGTCGATCTTTTTGCATGTCCGCCTCTACAATTTTTGTTGAACCTTCTCCTATAACGTTATGCAGTATTAAGATAGTCTACTCGATATCAAAATACACAGTGTTTTTGTACTTAGAGATGCAGCCATTAAATTGTCTAGATATTCAATTCTCTCGGTGTTTATTGCTTTATTAGAAAAAGTGCTATATGTTTTTGCGATTATACCATAACTGTTAGCCCGTCGCGGGTGTTGTGTTTGGCGCCATTATTTCATCGTACACACACGTTTGCATTCACAATCCCATTTACAACAGTCCAAACGGAGCATTAGACTTAAGAGATGGGTATGATAATCACATCTGTGGGGCAAAATGCAATGTTTTGTGTCAAGTATGCTAATGGCCAGTCTTAGGTCACATACCACATGAAAAAGGGGCGTGAAGATATGTTTGTGTGGAAAACTCACGTCCCAATCTTGTATCAACACAAAGTCAAGCACACGTGTGTTGGCTGCGGTTATCCCGTACGCAACGGACTCAAATTATGGTGTAAGTACGAGAATCTTGATCTCCAGAATTGTAGTGGAGCAGCGGTGGAGTGTTCTCAGAGTCTGTCTACTCAGCATAACAGAAGCTTAAAGGCTACGGGTGGCTTGCTTGAAAAGGCTCTTATGCCTGGTCGATCTTCCCTTTAACAAGCACCCTACACGTTGTGTCAGAAAAATACTGACTAAGCATCCCCATCCTCTAGGGCAGCAAATTCCAGATCAAAGTCTTTACAAGTGTCATCAATGCTATTGCTATCCGGACGTATCGAAAGCGATGCCAGTCGGCTGTGAGGATAAGTGGTTCGGCACAAGAAAGACAACAAACCCTGATCCTTCTGATGCTGAGGATCCATCCGCAATACAATCTCCGATGGCGAAAGAGTCAGAAACTTCCAGAGAGAAAGAGCAAGTAGAAGAAGAGAAGAAGAGTAGCTAGACTAGTCAAGCAGACTCGCCAAGCTGCATACTACATTTTGATACGGTACTGTAAGAGCTGGCTTCGGGCCGGAGGACACGCATATACCGTTGACACCATATACTCGTCGACAATGCGGAGCCGCCCAATTGATTTCTTTCCTGCTGAGGTTGTCTCAACCAGATGTAGGTGAGTCGCGATCGTACCAGCCCAACCAAAATATCGTATAGCCCCTGGCCATCTCATCGAGATAGCCATTATGATCTGCTAGAATGTTTCTGACAGAGCCCATCTTGCATCCAGCTCAATCAAGTTCCAATCTAGCAGCAGCAATGTAATTCTTACACCTTCCACCCAAGCAAAGCATATGCAAACCCCTCAACCAATCCTCTTCTTCTCCTTCTTCCTCACCCAAACTCCCTCGTCTCCATCCTCACCATCCCTCAAGTCTACCTCGTACAACCCCAACTTATACCGACTCACATCCGCCTCTCCCGTATGCAAATCAAAGGTCCACCCATGCTTCGGACACGTAATTCCCGTACTCAACACGATACCAAAATCTTCGATATCCGATAATGAAGCCTTGGTAAGCGGGTATCCTTGATGCGGACAAGCCGATTCTATCGCGTATATCCTTTCTTTGTAGCGGAATACCATAAGGGAGTTTTGAGTTGCTTCGGTGATTGGTGTTGGGGTGAGTGTTGTGGTGGAAGGATCAGAGGGTTTTGTGAATGTTTTGCAGGCTTGGGTTGGTTGGTTTTGTGATTCGTCCCAGGGGTCGGGTGTGGGGAGGCAGATGCGTGTTTTGTTGTTGTCCGCGCGTGAGATGTTTGGGAAGGAGGAGGCTAGGCCTGCGTAGAGCCATGGGTTATTGGTGGCCATTGGTCTTGATGTTTTGATGATGTTGGTTTTGTTTGGTATAACATGTGACTCAAGATGGTATGGAGTTGAGAAAGGAGATATGTTGATTATGTAAGCAGCACCAGACGCTAGTTGCACCTTAAATCTGGCATGGAGATGCGTTCTTTTCTGCCGGAGCCTTATTGCCTTGCGGACCTCAACGCAGATCAGCTTTGCAGCAATTGCTCGTGTGATATCAAGTGTTCTTGCTCTTGCAAAAATCAGGCGACACGTTTCCAGTAGATATCTGATACAGCCTTGAGCCTCTGACTGTTCAAGACCTGAAATGAGAGCATGATGGGCGGAAGGTTATAGATGCCCATCCAGCGTCCCATCTGTATATCGAAACCGTCTGCTTACGCTTCTACAGATCTAACAAGGCCAGTTCTTGTTGATCTCTAGCCCCTTCTTTCCTTCATCCTCACCAATCTCCTCGCATACGCCTCAAACCACTCTTTCGTATGTCCTTCCACCTTATCTTCCTCTCTCCTCCCTTGGTTCAAAATCTCCATCATCTCCCTCACATACAGAATCTCTCCCTCATCATCCTTCAACGAATGCAGTTTCCTTCCCACGCCCTTACTTTTCACTTTTTCGTTATACTCGTTTCTCATCTGCTGTTCTTCAGGCAGAACTGCAGTGCCAGAGTATACGGCAGCAACAGCCATGGCTTGGAATTCGAAGAGCGAAAAAGTCGCTACGTGGTAGGGGACCCCGATGAATGCTAGCGTGGGGTCGGGAATGTAGAAGATATCTTTGTGGAGGTTGTGGGTTACTTGTCCTGTGGTGACCAGTGTTGTCTCTAACGCTTGATGAGGAAGCAGGGTGTCGGCGTGGAGGTGAGCAAGGAAAGGGTAAGACATATGATAGCCTGTTGCTAGAATGACGTGGCAGATATTGTCGACAGTGTCGCCAGAGGATAAGATTGCACTGCCAGGAAGCGTGTCATTGTCTGCCAGCTTTTGTGTAGCGAGAGGTGAGAAACTGGCAATAGGTCCGATACGAGTGCAGTTGTCTGTCAACATGGTGGGCAGCAGATCATACTCGCNCCCTCGACTCGACTGCCATACTCTGTTCGCAACACCACCTAACTCGCGGCAGATATCTGTACTCGATACACCGGCTCCAATGACCAGAACATTCTTTCCTGCATAAGGCGCAGGTGAGCGGTAAGATTTCGAATGCGTGATTTGTGCTGGAAAAGCAGTCTTCCAAGCATCAAGGTTGGGGTAATCAGGAATGTTTGGAGCATGATAGTGTCCGCTGGCCACCACAATTGCATCGAAAAGCTGTTTTCCTCCGTCAGCAATTCTTTCCTTTATCTTCTTGCAAGCCACGCATACCTGTACTGAGTTCCTAATTTCCGTCCCATCACCTTCCCCAGCCAACTTTGAAGTGCTGACCTCCCATTTCTTCCCTTTCTTTTCCACTTTGGTCACTCTTGTGCGAAAAGATATGGTTGAGAGTATGTCGTTGGCAGCAGCGGTGTCTTGAATATATGTTGCCAGCACATCATGGGATACAAAATCAGGAGTGTTCGGTTTCCAAGCGTGGGTGCGAAGCTTCATCTCCGGAGTCGAGACGTTGTTGCAAAGGCCTTCGTAGCATGGTCTGTGAGACCCAGTCAGTCACTTCCTGAGTGGGGCCGAAGAACGAAAGAAGTCATTTGAGAAAAGGAAGTAAGAGGGGGCAATACCNNCTGGTGGTGCATGCAAAATCTCCAAATCATTCTTGTCGATCTTCGTTGTCGGTTCCAGCGATTCCTGACCTACAGGACTATCTCTTCGAGTATCTCTGTTGCTGAACCCAAGAAGAGAATCAAAAGCAGGCGAGTCCCCTGTGGAAGGTAAGGTGGCCGGGTAAGATGGTTCAACAGCTGTCCGAGGATTGTAGANCCCTTTCAGATCATCAGCTTTCTTTGTATATACACAGCTCAAACAGAAAGTTTAGGAAAGTCATGGTGTATTGGTGGGGATTGAGACAACATACCATACGCCTCCGACAACGTCTCCTCGTTCAAAGACCGTAACTTCCAACCCAGCCTTCCTGAGATGTATGGCGGATGACACACCACTGACACCCGCGCCTACAATAGCGACCGTCTTGATATCCATGGTTGACTTTTCCCAGTTCTAGGTTCGAACACAACAAGGCATTCATTCAGAGTGAGATAAAAGTTTATGGTAGCTCATCCTTTGGGCAATGTAGCACGCAAGCCATCAACCCACAGTGAAGGATTCCATTGGGGTTAGATATGGGCATGTGCGAAGACAACATTGATTTTGAGTATCCAATGTAGCGAACAGGAGTGGTTATGGATGTCGCAATAGCTTTGCAAAGTGATGTTAGTTGGAAGATAAGAAGGTGCGATGCTTCAACCCCGCCTGTCACGTAAAAAGGTACTTTGAGCACGCAATCGAACAACGAAAGTCGACTTCTACCTCACGGCAACACAGACCAATATTCCTAAGCTATTAAAATGCACAATAGTTGTGAGGCCATCCAGAGGTAAACCAAAAAGATTGGTCTGTCAGCTGTCATTGGTCAAGAGCCTTATCCGTATTCGATCCAGGCTTCCGGGGCTTCTGCTCTGGTCTCTGCAGGAGTTTTGGTCTTGCGAGTCGTGACGGATCTCTTGAACTTTGCAACAAGGGCCGCTACACGATCCATACCGGCATGAATACGTATCTCTAGCCGACTCATCGAGATGGATCGAGATCGTTTGAGCTGTCGATGTGGATGCTCTCGAGGTAGGAGTCTAATCTGCTGTCGAAGCGGGTATCCCAGTTGTGGTCGAGACGGACGCAGCAGATCTTCTAATTCGTCTCGGGGTGTGATCACCAGTTGCGTTCCAGGCGGAGGTGACGATCTCACACGCGGCGTGACTGTCGTCCGCGATCGAGGGAAACTAGACATTCGTGGTCGAGGCATGAACTCTACCTGGGGTAGAGGTAGCATATCTTCCTGAGGCCGAAGTATTGACTGATCCTGGAGCGTGGTTGTTTCTGGCAAGACTTCGGGAGGCCAAAGCCGCATTTCTCCTTGTGTCATAGGTCTTCTCAGCTTTTGACGTGGCTCGACCAGACCTGTCTCGTATGCTGGTGGAGACAGGTCGCTCTTCGTATATGCTGGAGGTTCTCCCTCTTTGTATACTGGAGGGAAATCACAAGATGTGGAAGGGGAGGATAGAGTCTCTTGATTGAATATAGCGGGTATCGGTGACGAGTCTATATTCCAAACTCCAAATAGCTCCGCAGAGGACGCAATATTGTTGATCGAATAGAACCATCGTTGCATATGTTGCAGATTCGCAAAGTCGCGGCAGGTGAGACGGTAGAGGTTGCAAAGAACAAGTTTGCAATCCTCAAGTTTGAGGATGGTGAGGTCCGTCAGTTGTTGGTCGTCAGTCCAAGTTCCAAGCTTAAGAGTAAGTTTGAGTTTGATACCAAAGAAGCATACGCGTTGCCGAGAACATGTATACCTAGTTCCTTTCCTCATACTTCCCTAGGTTTCATCAATCGTTCGCAGCCCTTCATGATCTTTGCAAGCCTACCACCTCCGACCTCTTCCAACGCAGCCATAATTTCTTCTTCTCCACGAGCACAAATCCACCACTGCACAAAGCCCACAACACAAAAGTCGACAAACTGTGGCTCGTTCCCTCCGTATGCAAAAATGCCCTTTTCCTCGCCATCAATCTGCTTGTAAAAGTCCAAGACGGGTATCACGGCTTCTTCGACCAATGCTTTCCACCCTTTTTCCTTTTCCTCCTCCAAAGCCACTTTTCTGAGATCGTCCAGCTTACCAAGCTGGGGTTCGCGAGTGGCATAGAAATACTCAGCACCCCTCTCATCCANAAAGAAAGGCACAAACCCAATAATATGTTTGCGCATTCCTCCCATGCCCGTCGCCATCTGTGGTACAACTTCCTTCTCAAACTTCTTTACCGCATCCCTTGACTCATCGCCTTGGGGAAACAGCTNTTTCTCATAATCCTTGTCAAGAGAAGCGAGTTTTTCGGCAATGGCGGACGAGCCCATTATTGTTTCGTCGTCAATAGAAATGGCGGGAAGGGTAAATTGGATGTCGTTGCCAACATCTTCGGGCTCAGGTTCGACGCCTAGTGACGAGAGTGTCTTTGCGATGTCTGGATACGAGATTTTGTTGTGTTTGTAGGTGAGCTCGAGATAGTTTAGGCATTGCGTTGTGCGGAGGGTGAATGGCGACCACGAATAAGGCCATTTTTGGGACGTCAAGTCATGGAAGGTTATTTCTGTAGCCATGGTTCTTGGCCTTGTTTGAGATGATGGAATGGTATAGCTGGATCGTTTCTGATGATCGACAATGTCTGAGTGGCCTTGTTGGCAATGGAAGAAGTGAGGTGGTTGGGAGGAGATGGGGTGGGGTACTTTGTCAGCTTACTAAGCTCGTATATCATTTGACAAGGAAGTCGCTTGCAAGAAAGCAGGACCGTTTGATTGTACAGCAATGCAATCCTTGAACAGACGCCACAAATCGAATGGGGTACAAGCACAAAATAAGATCCTGCGAAATAGATAGTTGGATCATCCCGGGTATACAAATTTTACAAAAACGGCACGGATACCACGTTCATGGCAAGGCTCTTTATGCTGCCACTAGCGAGTTCAGCTCCTCTTTCCTTTCTCTGAACGTGCCTTGTGCTTCCCTCTCCCTTCTCGCGACGACGTTCACCTCCTCACGGATCTTCTCCAGTCTCTCGTTCAACCCTGCTTCTTCAGCAGCGGCCGCAATCCTTTTGACATCGACATCAATACTCGTCTTTGCCAAAAAGTCCGCTGCTTCGTTGATCTTCTGCCGCAGGGTTTNTGATCTGATCATGTAGCCTGTGTGATGCTTGACGAGTTTCTGTTCTAACGTGTTGCCCTTCTCGGCAGACGAGATGATGCGAGATTGAATGTCNNCTGCAGAACGTTAGTCAAGGTTCGTGTGCGATTTTAAAGTTGTTCTTACGTCAAAAGCTTCGGTCATTAGTTGGTGCTCGTCGACCTCATCTTCTGCATAACCGGCAAGACCAGGAAGCATGCCTCGTTCGTGAGCCTTCTCCCAAGCCTGCCCGAAGCCTTCTGCCAACAAAGCGCGACCTCTCTCGTCCTTACCCATTTCCAGGGCAATGTCAAGACGTGCTCGTTGGACTTGCTCATCTGAGAAGGATGTTGTAGGTTTGTGAGTGCCTCTGACTTTGGCATTGCCAAACTTGAGAGCATCGTTTGCGATAAGTAATGCCATCTCACGGTTGATACTGCCCTTGATGGGGTCCTCGTCGTCTGCGGCATTCCTCAACATAGCATCTACATCGACCACGCTCGGTCGTGGTAGGCCTCGTTGGATGACTTGTGATTGGCGCTTAAACTCTGCTCTCGCAAGTGCTTCTTGCGCCGCCTTGTTTCTAGCATCCCGACGTGCAGCATCTTCCTCACTCATCTCGATCTCAGGAGCAATCTCTTGTTGTTCTTCAGGCAATTCAAGTTCAAAGTCCATCTCTTTTGGTTTGGGAAGGGCGGACAGCTTGCTTTTGATGTCGTTACGCAGAGCGTTCTGTTGTAGGCGAAGGTCTCGTGGTGTCTGTGCAATCATTTGCATACCGTCGCCGGTGTTCAAGCCGTATGTGTCGCGAGGTGTGCGGAGGGGAGTAGCACCGGGACCACGCGGTGTTGCGGCGATACCGTTCTGACGGAAGGGTGTGGCCATTGGATTCGGCGTAGCAGTAGCCTGCTTGCTCGGAGCGACACCTCCAAATCCAGTCGTAGCATCGCCTTCGTAGAGCTCATTGTTATCACCGCCTAGCAAGGCAGACTGTGTTTCTGTTCTTGCTCTGGCATTGCGGATCTCGTTGGCGATACGGTCCTCTTCTTGGGGAGCTCGAGGTGTGCGGAGAGGTGTCGAGCCAACGACGTCCGAGTAGTCGCCAATCAGGGCACGGGTAGCCTCGTTGTCGCTTTGACCGGCTTGTAGGTTTGCGCGTTCACCGACCATGCCCATCTTGACAATGTCATCAAGCTCTCCCTCGCTGACTTGGGGAGAAGGCAAAACAAGACCACGGCGTCTACTGCTGCGCTCGGCCTCACGCAACTTTTGCTCGCGTCCAGCCTTTGCAGCCGCAGCGAAGGCAGCTTGGTTTCCACCCTTATCGTTTTTCTGACGCTTGCGATCTTCGGGGTTGTCATCCTGGTCGCCTTGTCGCTTGCGCTGGAGCTGCTGCTTGCGGGGATCGAAGGCGTCGCGTTCGCGTTCGTTTGTGGTAATTTCCTCTCCAGTGTCGTAGAATCCAGGAGCGGGAGCCTTTTCGAAGGGAATATCGGCGTTGTAGTCCATCTGACCCTTCTTCTTTGTGACGACCTTGATGTTGATTCCAGCATTTTTCAACTCTCGTCTCTTCTGCAGGACGGCCAAGCGTCTTGATTCCTCGAGTTGTCTTTCTCTTGCCTTTCTCTTTGCCTTCTTTCCTGAGTGTTGGCCAGACGTGCACGAGCCTCACTCAGCATTTCCTTCTCGTCCTCGTCNCATGTCGATGGTGTCGGGGCGGGCAGGCTTGCTCTCTGGGTCGGGATCCATCTCTCCAGGACGAAGTTTGCGCACATCCTCAGCTGATGGAGCAGCAGCTTCGCCTCCAGTAGGACCTCCAAGACCAAACTCATCGCTTTCGCGCGACTCTGCATCGTCGAGCAGCTTTTGGTAGCGCTCCAGACATTGTGTGGCAGTTCTTCCGACGATGGGAGCGATGGTGCGCCATTGGGTGGGCATCAACTTGGCCAGGTGCAGAAGCTTTTCGTCCTCGTCCTTGGTCCATTCGATCTTTCGGATGCCTGGGTCCAGCCATTCTGACCATCTTGCCTTGCACTGCTTTGGAGTTTTGCGCGCAAGCAGCGAGGACACTCGGGCCCATTGTTGGAGTCCATATTTGGACACGGCGGCCTTTAGAATCTCATCCTCGATGTTGGTCCAGACTCCTCCTTTCACGACGGGCATGCTGGCGGTTGCGACAAGACTGACTGGAGCAGTAGCAGTGTCGACTTTGAGCACTGCGACAAGCACGCGCGACTTCGAATGCCAAGCTTCCAGGTCGATTGAGGGCCGGGTCACGTGCTAGCACCCTTTTTGGATCTAGTCCGGGATGACTTGCTTGTGACGTCGTGAACCCAAGGGTGAGAGGCCTCGAAAACACCGAACATTGTAGATACAACTTCACTTCCTATCATCGCACTCGGTAAACATGTCGTTATCATCACTCAGATCACCACAGAGGGTGCTCTCAAGAGCTTGTGCTCTGCGAGCACCATGCCTCAGCCAGAGTCGTCTGGCTAGCTCAAACCCTAAATCCGCCTCTTCTCCNGACAGACACTCAAAACGTGAGTTCGGATTTAGTTGCATGCTAGTAAACATCTTCATTATCTGACAACAGCAGACCCAAAAGCAGTCAACCCCTCAATCTCAACCTGAGCAGCCCAAGAAGCACAAGACTTTGGCTGAGTTGGACGAGGAGCTTCGCCAGAAGATGGCTGGCCACTCTGGTGATGGCGGCGATGCTGGTATCGAGTACGAGGACGGTCAACCTGTTTCTATGAAGCGCTCTGTCAAGAACAACATGTTTCGTTACATCTGAGAGCTTCATGCTTACTTTACCAACCACCAACACTGAGATACGATCACTTTTCCTTGAAGCACAGGAATGCTACGAGACTACGACAGTAACGATGACATTGGACAGCTGGGCACGAACCAGGCGACTTACGCAGCATTCTGTCGTGACAAGGGACAAGAATGTACTGTCATCTGCGAACGACTTCTGAACAAAAGCACGGAGACTCGGAGGTGTTGCATGGTGTAATATGGCGTCTCAGTCGCTCCAACACTACTATGGACATGACTTTTCGACTTTAAGTGTTAGCAATTCCTCCTAGATTGGCATGCGGATTCGCAAATGCCTTGGGTTTTCGCAATGCCATACACAATTCGATGTACCAAAACCATTCATCGATCAACCCCGTTGTGTCTTTCCACGACTGCCATATACCGATCAAGCCATTCAGAATCGGATGTTCTTTCACGTCAATCGGCATTGACAAATATCGAGATGTTCAACTCTATCGGGTAATCGAACGCCCAAGCAAAAAGGCCAGTTCTCCGCATTCTGCCGCGGAGACGATCACAACTTCAACGCGTCCTGGATATATGAAGGATAAATGGAAAAGTCTCACAACACTTATAAGTCCATCAACTAACACCTCTTGCAATCTTCCGAAGTCCAAATTCAGAATTGAGTGCAGAACACTATACTAAATCGATCAATCCAACACAAGTATGGTCAAGCAGCAAGTGAGCACCTGAGGTTAGAAAGAGCGTAAGCTTTAGCTCCCGTTAGACCCCAGACGGTACGTCACTAAATGTTCCTGATGCTACGCGGAGTCAACATTTGTCTTACAAGAAACCTTCGACGACATCTGTAGTGTACCATTAGTCGCTTGAGAATTCCATATTCCAAATTATGTTGGGTCATCAATCAATATCGACGTCACGTCGAGAGCTTGAGGTCGCGAGCTATAAGAACACCATGGTCCGCCATCGCCTGGACCGCAACAACCAACACAATACACTCAGTCGCTCACCATGTCTGGATTGACTTTACTTGCTCTTGCCGGCATGGCCGCCGCTGAATACACAAGCAGCTTCGGTGGTGCCATCCCCGCTGGTCTTTGTGCACCAAACACTGCTGGCTTCACCAACCCTACTGTCCAACCCTCTCGCGGAGGTGCTGCCATCTGCGTCTCTGGCAATGTTGCTGTTCAAGCTACTGCTCAGAATGTCAACTTCAACTTCAACGTTCCTGCCAACGAATCCGACGTAACCAACACCTTCCTCGAGCTCATCAGTGCAGGCTCGACATTCACCAAGAGCATCATGGGAGGCATGCAGTCTATCTCTGGAAACTACACCATTGCTTCGACTCTGTGTATGCCCGCCAACGGCACTATGCCCAGCTCTGTGCAACTCCTAACTCACGGTATTGGATTCGACCGCTACTACTGGGACTTCGCACCTGGCTACAGTTATGTGGACTCCGCAATCGAACAAGGCTACGCAACTTTCAGCTACGACCGCCTCGGTGTCGGCATGTCCTCCACCCCCGACCCCATCAAGACTGTCCAAGGACCCCTCGAAGTCAGCATTGCAAACCAACTCGCCATGATGCTCCGCAGCTCTATGTTTGCAAACACAAACTTTACCACCGTGATTGGAGTCGGCCATAGCTTCGGTAGTGCCATAACCCAGTCCGTTACTGCTAACCACCCTTCCACTTTCGATGCCGCCATCCTGACCGGCTTCTCCACCAACCAATCCGCCATCGCTCCCTTCCTCACTGCCCTGAACCTGCAAATCGCATCTCAGAACCAACCCTACAGATTCGCAAACCTGAACAACGGATACCTGGTTGATTATTCCGCCGTCAGCAACCAATACGGATTCTTCCGCGCACCCATGTTTGACCCTCTAATCCTTGCTGCCGCAGAGGCTGCTAAGGGCAGTGTCACTTTCGGTGAACTGTTTACCCAAGCCGCCATAGCTGGTGTCGCATCCAACTTTACCGGCCCTGTTGCTATCGTCAATGGAGACGCGGATTTGCCTTTCTGTTACGGAAACTGTAGTTACCCCATGAACAAGGCTGAGGCTGCGATCAAGATGCTCTACCCTGCTGCTTCTGCCAATGGAACTTATTTGGCTCCCTTGACTGGTCATGGTGTCAATTTGCACTACACCGCCATGGATGCTTATAAGTTCATTGGCTCTTTCCTTAGGCAGAACAGATTCTAGATATTGAAAGATTAGGAGACATATATAAACGTAATGTATAGACATGTTGTACAAGGATTGCTATCATACTCATGTTCTTGTAATGATATACGCCAAAGAGATACCAAAATACTCACACTCCACCTGCCAGATGTGTTCAAGGCAACTCTTGACCATCTTGGCTCAATCCAAGTAGGAAGCTTCTTCTCGAAATCTTGATCAGTACCAAGAAGCATCCGCAGAGGATCATGGCGCTGGCAAAGAGAAGGATCGTGAGCAGTTTACTGTTTTGTGCAAGACTAATTTCAAACTCCACGACGTTCAGCGGCGGAAGAATGAGGTGACCAGGTCCATGATCCCTCGCCGTGTTTCCGTGAGATTCTTCACCACCAGCTGCTTTTATCATGATCAACTGAACAGGGTTCCCAGTCCTTTCGACTCGGGAGCCCTGAGGGTGATTGAAGCTTCACCGACCTTCTATCTTCCTCTACCTTGGGTGTCATACAGCTCTAAGTTGTCAACGAATACCCGCTGGTCTGACTCTGTCCTGCTCTTCGTCTGACCATTGTAGTAATCATGCTCTCTGAGTAGAGCTGATCGAACAGGAAGTGTAGTACGTCCGTGAGGAATAACTTAAATACCTCATGCCCCTGGCTTCTGCGTTGCTTGTCGGCGATATACAATATACAGCAAGGCAAAAGAAGCACCTGCACCTGCACCAAGTCAAGGAGCAAAACAAAGTCTCTGTACTTAGGCTCCGTAGTTCGAAGCGATTGTGTTCGGCGAAGGATGACGAGATCCCTTTCTATGCATGATTTGAACTCTTCTGTTTGTTACTCACGATCTTCTTAGATCACTTAGACGACCCAGGATAATCAACTATTGGGTACTTGAATTTTTGATCTGAGACTAAACTGAACCCCGGTCTAAAACCCGTATTTAAAACCATAACCAATATATCCTGTCAAACCTAACGGTCATCACCGAAGTCGAGGACACCACAAGAAGCTTCAATCTAACAACACCCGAGTCCGACTCTGCTGCGGAAAGAAGTATCAAGGCAGTGTGAAAAGTCGTAACCACCACTACTAACGACGGTTAGGAAGGAGCAATCAGGTCTGTGACCCTCGACTATACCTTGTCTATCTCCTTCTACACTGCTTCCATCCATCTTAAAGTCGAGTATCAATTCATCGAGGGACACGTGTGAGGCTACAAAAGCATAGTCAAAATCACAGACCTGTTCTCTTCCTTTCCTTCTCTGGATGATGGCTTCGGCTTAGACGCGTCGTGATATAAAATCCAGATCACTGATGTGACTGATGGCAAGAGAGTTTTGCAATCACTAGAAAACCCGGAGAGAATCTTAGAGTCTTTGTTTCTCTCACCGGTCTGGCTGGTTATAAAATTTGGCAGATATTAGTGACATGGTTAAGATATCTCTCTAGGGTCGTTTCCATTTTTCTTTTTGTTTGAATATACATAAGTTTAAGTAACATTGTTTCACCATGCTTTTCGCTATTTCCATTACTAGAAGAACCACTTATACAGTTCCTGTTATCCGTTGACTTTTACTAGAAGATGGAATTTCCATTGTAGTTAGAAAACAACCCGATTTTACCTTATAAATAACAGCCAATTACCTAAATGTATAATACCTAAATAGTTTGCATCCATGTCACAATCTTCTTTACTACAACCCTGATTCTATTAGGGACAAAGATGCCTCTGGCTATATATCAGAATCCGAGTGATGCAAAGGTTAAATTCATCTAAAGCAAGGAATGCCCTATTTTCGACCGGTATAAAACACTCCTGCTAGCCATCTATTTACTCTTACAAATGGCGAGACTTTGTCGACGTTCTAGGTAGGCACGTCGACGTCGCCGACGGCAAACGACGTAAACAGGCCGATAAAGCTGATTATACTCTCCTTATCCAACCAGTGGAAGGAATAACTTGATGGACAGCAGAATAGATAAGAACAGAAGGCTACTATACTCCTAACTAATGGTATAAGATGTAGTACTACATCGACCCGGTACTCGACGTTCTCGGCATGGACCTAGGCATCTTGGCAGGATGCCTTGTCCCTTTCTACCTTTCCATACGTGTTGATCCGAAGTATCCGGAAGAAAGCAACGAACTTTTGCGTCAGTATACAAAAGAAAAGGAAAATAGTAGTCGAAAATGGCAAGTTGATAGCCACGATCGATTAGTGTTGGCCTAACCTAACGAAAAGCAGGGGCAGAATAGGTGGGCCTCCTTGCATCTCGCACTCGCCAAACCACAACTGTCAAAACTCACAGCAATTTCAGAAATTGCATAATGTCCAGAAAGACACATCACTAGACAAGACTTCAGGTCCAAGGTATACTCGTACTTCATATGCAACTACTCATTATAATTATCCTAAACAAAAAAAGGAGGGGGGAAGGGGTATCACTATCGCCAATATCACTGCACAATGGCCCTGAGTGCCTGCAGAAGAACACCAAACACAACACCTCGCCCGACACCTTCGACTTGCAGACAGTCAAACACTCTTCCTAAAGCCTCTCCACTTGCAGCAGCTCCCATGACACTGGTCAAGGCAGCAGGCATACCTCTTTCCACAAGCAAGCCTCTAGCCTTGATTCTCAGCTGCTCCTTCTCCTCCGCAGTCATCTCTTTAGGCCAAGCTTTCAACTCTTCCTCAGTAGGAAGAGAGTTTTCTCGGATCTTGAGGATGTGTGCAGCGATGGATGCATCAGAAGTAGAGCTTTCAATGACGTTGGATTGGATCATTTGACGAATAGCCTCGAGTTGAGGGTTGCCAGGTCGAAGAAGGAAAGACTTTGCAGCGTTGAGCAGAGTGCGGCGGATGTTCCATGCGGAAGACAGAGTATACAGTTCGGTGATCACTGCGAAAAGCAGTTCCACTGTGACTTGTGTCTCTTGTTCTGAAANTGGGTGGTATGGTTTTCGTAGTTTTTGGAGCGGCTGGAGTCACTGCAGGCGTGGAACGTGTAGAAGTGGCTTCTGNNGAGATCTGGATGTGCGTCGTGACCTGGTACCAGAGGTAGGGTATTTGGATGTTGACGAGCGAGTGTCAGGAGAGCTGTAGGTCATGTCGTCATCAATTCTAGCAGGTTGGTGTGATACAGCTGTTGGTGAGGCGTAATCATCAGGGATGTCGGAAGGCGNGGGAGGGAGGTTGATGTCAAGCTTCGACAGGCCTGTCGAGGATGATGGACGACTGAGCTCTCCATTTCTTGTGCCTTGGTAGGATGTGCGAGGAGTTGAGAAGCTAGGTCTAGTTTTCCAATCGACTGACTGTTCGAATTTGTGACTGGGTTGAGCGGGTGCTGGGACACGTTTTGACAGTGAAGGAGTGCGTGACAGAGGTGCTGCGACACTTCTGACACTGTCTGTACTCTGCCTTTCGACACCAACATTACTCATACTACCCATATAGCTATCCTCAAGGAAACTGGCAGGGTTCAACGAGATGGATGAACGGCTGGCGTTGTGGTTTGATGCGACAGAAGTGCGCTTGCCACCTAGAATGCTGGTAACGCCGCCGAAGATTGCCTTGCCACCTCCAGCGACTTGTGTGGGAGCTTTGGTCAACGTGTCCATCATACTCTTGCCCATTTGGTCAAAGGCAACAGGGGTTGGCCATCCGAAACCTTTGCTTCCTCCAGGCGAGCGAGAAGCACCTCCGTCTTTGTCCAAGAAACGCTTCATACCCTCACTCTCGGCCAGTGGTTGCAGACGAACAGCATCAGTCAAATAGCGTTCGAGTTCATCTCGAAGCGAAGACTTGGTGTTGTTCTTCCATGAGGGGAGATTGGCATGGGTGTCAGTGAAGCGAGTGCCGGTGATAACGGAAATGCGGCGAAGGACCTCATGTAGGGTTTCGAAGTCGGTGTATTTGCGAACTATCATCCAACCAGGGAAGCTCGAAGAAGTAGGTTCAATCTGAATCATGTAATCCACATTAGGCTTTGATCGCATGACTGTCTTGTTTCCAGGAGAAGCATCATCAAAGATGTTGATCGAGGCATTGTGCAATGTCAAGACTGGTGGTGGCTTGAGACGGAGCTTGTCTTCTTTGCTAGAAAGGGCGGTAGGGCTCGTAGCGGGCAAGATTTGGTCGAAGGAGGTGAAGGGCTTCTTCGAATCTTCCGACTCTCTTGTGGATTTGGAACTCGGCGACTTTGATGCATCAGACTTGACGCTCTCGTCAGCATCGCCTTGAGACGATGATGGAGTCATAATGCCTTGTGTAGTGGTTTCAGACACGTCGCCGCTGCTGACGATGGCAGACGACTCGGTTGTGGACTTCTTTGCCTCTTCTTCAGCGATCAGCAGACTAAGCCTCTGCGCTTCTTTCATAGCTTCGTCCATGGCCTCTTCGGCCCTGTTGCGACTGGCCTTGCGTCTGTGTTCGCGGACAGCCTCGGGACTGGATGCTGGCTTGTCGGCCTGTTCACCCACAGAGACTTGCTTCTTAGATGGCTGAGAGTTGACAAGGGCAGAACCCTCGACGCCAGCATCAATGACCTCCATCAGCTCGGGCTCTCCATCCTCGAGGGCGTAGACAATCCACTGGTTGATGAACTCTGGCTTGGAGCAGCTGTCGACAGTCATGGACAAGACCAGCTTGGCCAGGATCTGTTTGAGAAAGACTTGGGCAGGGGCACACATGTATGTCTTGTTGTCGAGGTATTTTAGCAGGATGTCATTTGCGACGACCTTGAGCTTCTTCTCTTGATGCTTCGAGTCCATGATGCTGGCGAGACTGCTGTCGGGCTTCAACTCGAGGTAGGTATGGACGGCCTCTTCACAGGTCGCGTTGGGCGAGGCATTCAAGGCAGCGGCGAGCTCGTTGAGAAAGACAATGACGATCGAGGATGAATTGGTTACGAAATCGAGGAAGGTATCGACGGGTCGCTTGCGAGAAAGGTGGTTGGACAGAGAAACGATGAAGCCGACCAGGACTTGACGACATGCGGAAGGAAACGAGTCTTCGCCAGGAAGGACAGGTGAGTACCACCAGCTACATCAATGTCAGTCAGAACTCAGGGTGAGTGACTAGGGGAGAGTGGCATACTTGACATAGTCCCGGATGATGGCATCAGTAAAAACATTCAGAGCGGCCTGAGTGGCGGGGCGGAAAGAAGAGAAGTCGGCCTTGTTGGAAGGCAATGGTTTGATCTCGTCGTCCGACTCGTCTGTGTCTGCACTCTTGCTTGATTTCTCCCTCGACAGCAAGAGGCGTTGGACAACGTCAAGGCCGACCTCTTTCCGCTTCTTCCGCTCGGCTTCGTTCGCATCGAGTCGATCGGACGAGTGGGAAGCTTCCCATGTGGCATGCAGTGCTACGCCGCCGACAATTCCAATCAGCACCAGACCTATCCTCCCCAGTAGAGTATAGGTGAGAGCAGCCAGGCCGACAAGGCAAGCCCCGAGAGTTTCGTTGCTTGCATGCGAGAGGAAATTCAAAGCTTTGTCGACCATGTCTTGGAGCTGCATGCTTGCAGCTGAAGCTGTTGCTGCAGGTGGCTGTTTCTCATCGGTTCGTGTATCGTTCTGCTCGTTTGCCGTCACCTTGTCGTGAATGGGCGTGTCGTGCTTCTCATGGTGGTTATTGATGGTATTCTGCATAGCGTCATCCGTAGCGAGCGGCGGAGTCGCTGGTGCTGTCGCGTGCTGCTTGTCGTCCATTGTCGCTCATGCAGGAGTATTGAAGAGAGATGCAAGACTGCAGCGTTTCATTCTTTATTGCAGGAGATGATAATAAAAGAAATGTTCCGACAGCTCCTGAAACGGCTGCAACTGTCCAACAAGGTGCAACTGCTTGACCATGTCCCTGACAAGGCCGTTACGCGTGTCACGACTCGTGCGACATTCCGCGCCTTTTGCACAACTCGCCGCATCTTTTGTGCACTCTATACATATCTGCACATCTTGACTCACCTGTTCCAAGTCTTGGCGTTCTCCTCCGGCGACCTCACTTCCGCAATTTTTTGGTTGCGGTATACAGCTGTCGTTCGCTCTTGCCATATTCGCCATTGTTTCTCACTGCGCAACCATTCAAAATGCCTGGTGTCAACATCAACCCCAGACTCCTCAGGAGAAATTCGACCTCAGTACGTCAACCACTTACACCGAAACAATTTCGACACCACACAGTCGCTCGGTTTCTCCACAAACCCAACCAACCATCGCCAAGTCTGCTCTTTGTATACGGCAAATACTAATACTCGCAACCTAGTCGTCTCCGATCTGCAGGAAGTGCTCGGTGCAGACATTATCAAGGCCAAACTTGAGAAAGGCGTACGTCAATAGTTGATCCGACCAGCTCATGGCCTTCCTAATGAACTTGTGATAGGAAACCGTCTCTCTGTACTGGGGAACTGCAACTACTGGCCGGTTTGTACACATTAGTAACAACCTAAGCCAATTTTACTAATCATTCTCCAAGTCCTCACTGTGGTTACCTGGTACCTGCAACTCAGATCGCTTCTTTCCTTAGAGCTGGATGCCGTGTCAAGGTTTTGCTTGCCGATGTGTGTTATTCTGGAAAGTCTGATATTTTGTCAATCTGCTAACGGCGAGGAAAGATCCATGGCTTCCTTGACAACTGTAAGTATATTTAAATCATGCCACTGGAGCATATCTCGTGACTCGGTAAAGATCAATGCTGACAATCTCATAGTGAAGGTGATATATCATGCGAAACATGTGTAGAAGCAGAAGTCTGACTCTTTCAAGGCACCTATCGAGCTTGTCAAGTTCCGTGCCGAATAGTACGTCAAGAATGAACGAATTATCTCTGTACGAATCTAACGGTTTCCACAGCTACCGCCACTGCATCACAAGTCTTCTGAAGGCCGTTGGTGTGTCCATTGAGAAGTCGGTCTTTCCCATTCGTTATGGGATTTGATGTACTAACATTATCTTTATAGGCTTGAGTTCGTCCTCGGCTCGTCTTACCAGTAAGTGTATCTTGCGACTGCAGTCAGTGATACCACCGAGTTTTGTGCGATCATCTTGAAATCAGGGGCTTCAATACATGATCATACGTTCTTGGTCACCTCAAGACAACCTATGATCGAAAGATTGATCAGATCACTGGCTGCAGCTCGCCCCTGAGCTGGTATTGATAATGTTACTGACGAGTTCAGGCTTACTCCCGAGTTCAACATGGACATGGTAAGTAGATCAAAGTCACAATCTGCAATGAACTTGACTAACTCATCCTTCAAGTACCGTCTCCACAGTATTGTCAGCTCACACGATGCAAAGAGAGCTGGCGCCGAGGTCGTCAAACAGACTGGTGTGTAGAAACTTGCTTCTCTTGAGACATCGTTTGACTGACATCTGAACAGACAGTGCCCCTTTGAGTGCATTGATCGTACGGATGTCTTTCCATGTGAAAATGGGCCGCAAGCTGACTTTATTGTAGTACCCCATCATGCAGTGTCTCGATGAGCAGTGTAAGTTTGAACCTTCGCTTGAATCGTCCACGTATATTGACTTCTGGCAGACCTCGACGTTGACGCTCAATTCGGCGGTGTTGACCAGAGAAAGATCTTCGCTCTTGGTAAGTTTAATGCTCGCTCCCCGGTCGTTGGGTAGATGACTGACGAAACCTTAGCAAAGGAGATCCTTCCAAAGGTCGGCTTCAGAGAGCGTGCCCACTTGATGAACAGTGTAAGTATGCGAGGGCACGAACACCACAAGTGATAGCCACCAGATGTTATCCAAGCTTCTGTGCCGGGGCATCCTTGTGGTAGTGCACCATTTTCCACATCAGAAACATACTGATTGTAACTTCAATACAGATGGTTCCTGGTCTTACAGGAGGCAAGATGTCGAGTTCCGACCCTGACTCAAAAATCGACCTTTTGGACGGACCCGAGATCGTCAAGAAGAAGCTCAAGAAGGCTGTAAGTTTGCACCATATATTTGTTGTTTTGTGTTTTTGTTTGCATTGTTCTTCTCATTGCTTGTACTCCCCTCTCTACTCACCCCTTCTTCCTTTTGGCTCTTTGCTTGCTTCGATCTGGATGGACACTAAAAATACTTCGACAGGTCGCTGCTCCCAAGGTTGTCGAGGACAACGGTGTCCTCAGCTTCGTCGAGTACGTTCTCCTCCCCATCTCTGCTCTCCAAACCGGCGAGCCCAAGTTCGTCGTCGAGCGCAGAGAAGGCGAACCCCTCGTCTACACCTCCATCGCACAGATGCACTCCGACTACCGCGAGGATATCCTGTCTCCCCAGATCCTCAAGCCTGCTGTTACCGATGCTCTCAACAAGCTGCTCGAGCCCATCCAAGCAGACTTCCAGGCCAACGAGGAGTGGCAGAAGGTTGAGAAGTTGGCTTACCCTCCCCCTCCCGCCCCTGAGAAGAAGGTCAAGGTCAAGAAGGACAAGGGTTCCAGATTCCCTGGTGCTGCCAAGAAGGATGTTGTTGCTCAGCCTGATGGTCATGTTGAGGGTCCTGGCAGTGCTGAAGTCAATGTCGGCAAGGCTGAGGAGGGCCTCAAGAACCTGGATGTCGAGGAGAAGTAGATGTTGCACATTCCTGAGAAGATTTTCTGAAGATGTGGACATGTTACAAGCAAGAGAAAGGAAGATGTAATTTACTGTTTGCAAAGTCAACTCCATGGAAAGTGCCCAAGAGTTTCTGCACTAACAAACGTCCTTTGTAACTCTGGACACAACTAATAACAAGCCACACCTTCGTTTCCTGCCCTTTATCTGATTGCTACCACCGAGCCTTCTTAGACCGTAAGCCCTGAAGCGCAGACTGTCAAGGACGCTAACAGGTCGATGACACTACACCGTAATTGTTCGTCTCTTCTAAGAACGGGGCTCTGTTTTGTATGCAGTACAGTGTCTGTGGGGGATACGACCCTAATCGGGATCATCGACCGGAGGACTCTCGTTCTCGACACTTAGGATTCACGCGTGTAGGTAACAAGAATGCTAGCAATGGGGTTTGTGATGACGCTGACGCTTCAAGATGAAGTCGAGAGGGAACCGCGAGCCATAGTATGAGGAGAGGCACGATCTCCTTTATGGCCTTTTGATTGTGCTGCATTAGTCATGGTGTACGACTTCCGGGTATGATGTTCATATAGTGGATCGGAGAAGTCCCCGGAGGCCCAGCAGAAAGCGCTACACAGAAAACGCCAATCACAATCGTAAGAAAAGCATTTGTTGATGCAGAGAGGTCCCCAGTACCTAACGACTGCAAGAAACGAAATCTGGAAAACAAGCGCCAGACTTTGATTTTTTATTGCTCCTTTCGTATATATCTCTGTCGTGGTAATATAAAAGGAAAGGCTAAGGGCAAGAAAATTGAGCCTGATACAACCGCGATAACAATCCCAGTCACATAAGCTCCAGTCAGCTCAGACTGGATATGGATGGCGAATGGCCGCCAACGAGTTGCTATTTACCAGTTCTTTTTTACTACATTGAGGGAGGCGACTAGCCTTTAGAGAGAGCGGTTAGGTCTGTAACATTATTTATATCTTGGGGCTCTCCAGTCCTAGATTGGACCCCGTCTAAAGACAGAGGGCTAGTAGTATCGAGATCAAACTCTGCATCTTTGGACTCCTCATTATGTGCTATTCGGCTGGACACACATGCGGCCTTCGAACTCGTAGCACTTCCAAATCTTCTTTCCAGATCACACCAGTTGTATACGATGAAACAAGCTGATAGATGATATCGGCGTAACAAAGGCATCTCAATCACGTTTGAGTCCTTACCAAATGCAACCCTTCTCAAACTTCTCTTTGTCACCTCAAATCTCGTAAAGCATCACCGATTCTCCTTTGTACTTTCTTCACCGGTTATGGCTAGCTTTTCGTTCTCAAATTAGCAATTGCAATGCTTGTCGAGCCATCCTCGAATTTGTGGCTTCGACTTCATCAAAGAGTGTCAAAGACCACAAAGACAGTCAATCATGCTTAAGCGCATGGATGGAGGAGAACAATGAATGTGATAGGAATGTAAAAGCAGACGAGCCTGCCCTTGAAACACGGCATAACCAGAGTATATCATATCGAGCATTACTATTCTTGTCACAGTAAGTACGGTATCTGGCCTAGAGAACTCTGGCAGCGCAGTACTGATCATGAAGCAGCAGTTTCGTTATCTACCTACTATTAGATTCAGGAATCTAGATATAGTAGCACCATGGTTGGAATCTTACACACCCGTACAGTCCACCACTGCCCTAGAGACGGCAAGGGACCAGGACCCTGTCACAAACCCAAGGGCTCAAAGTACTGTCATGCCCACGCCAAACCATGTCCAGAGCACCCCAGAGTAGCTCATCTCAAATGGGAACCTTGTCCTACTTGCGTACCGGCAGAGAATGTCATAAAGCAAAGAGAGCTCAAGGAGCGAGAGGCAAACAGGGATCCCGTAGGCGAGATGGAGATTGAAAAGGAAGCCGCCAGAGCGGCTGCTGAGGAGAAGAAAAATAAGCGAAAATCGGCATTTGTAAAGGAAGTCAGGACTGACTCTGCAATGGTTGAATCTGGCAAGCCCGAGAAAGTGGCAAAGTAGGGAATACATCTAGACGTGATAGAATGGAGCTCGAGGCTAGTTGTAGATGTCTTATATTAAGTTTTTCGTCGATACTGAATTCCATTTCATGGATTGAACGATGCGATCTCATCAAGAAAGGTAGAAATGCAACTAAGATGAGAAATGATAGAGATAAGAAACATTCTATGAAGGAGCGCATTTGAAAGAGTGCAGGAAAGTGCTGAAAGTCTTGGAGCGTGGTAAATTCTGCTCTGGGTTTCCAGCAGTATTATCTGCAGACGAAGTTGCGACGGAATGGCCAGGAATGACGAGATGAAGCTTACCGCCCTGAGAATTATCGATTCCTGCATTAGTGTCGATCTTAGACTCTGCAGTAGCTTCTTGAATGTTGCTTGTGGGTTCACTTCGGCTTTATTTCCTGGCTGTGTTGTGTTGCACGGACGACGAGTAGACACGCATTGTTTTCGCATATTCAATGTGATCATACTCGATGCCGTTCGCTCGTTTGTATTCGGTCCACTCCCGGTCGAGCTGTTCCATACGGCGCCAGTGTGATGGATGGGAGATCGCCGACGTCGCTTGCATCATCATCATCATCCTCGGATGATGAGTCCTTATCTGGGGTCTGATCGTTAGGGAATGAGTCTGTCTCTTCGGTTCCAACGGAGCGTTCAACCGTTGGAAGGTCTTCGGAGGTCTCCTCAGCGGTCGAAGAGGTGCTGCCTGACTCACTCTCATGACCGCCACTGACGACTACTTGCCGGTCAGGATGTGCGTCGCACTTGCAAGTCCGTCCATGTTCATCAGCAGGAACCTTGGTGAGATCTCCATCCCAGACACGAGGTATACGTATGATAGCTTTCATCCTGTCGATCCATGAAGCTGTCTCTGGCGGGTTCCGCAGAGTCACAGGAACTACACGATTGAAAGATCCTCCGCGCATGTGTTTAATATCGTCGAAGATAACATCAAGATCGGAACCCAATGTACTGACTCTGTGTTGGAAGGTCTCGAAGGGTTCGTGGTCGTATGCGGTGGTCGAGTCCGTTGCGTTTGAACGCGAGTCGTCTTCCTCACCAAACACGGTGCGGTGGGATACCTGACCAGTCTCCTTGAATTCATCCCACTCTTTAAGCACTTGTCCGAGTCGACGGTAGTGACTGTTGTCGAACATGCCTTCGTTGGCAAAGCGCCATACACGTCTGAGCCAACGACCTCTGCCGTACGTGTCGTCCTGGTAGAATTCCATGGCCCTGGCACCATAGCGTGGGGTGTAGATTTTGTCGACTATGACCTGTTCGAAGCGCTCCTTGATCTTCGCGCCCTCTACAGTGAGGTGATCCGGATTGATCTCTTTGTAGTACTCAAGTGGCATCATATCATAATCCATGAAATAATACTTCCAGACCGTTTCAGGTAGCAGGTCGTCATCAGAGAAGTCAAACAGCCATAGAGGAGGTCGTCTGGTCAGTACCGGTGGTACACAATGAGCGTCGTCCCAATCAACGATACCAGATATATGCCAGCCGGAGGATCCATCGGCATCTTGGCGATGTTCAACTATGATATTCCTGGGATCGTAATCATTATGGTTGACGATGCTGTACTCTGCGCTTCCATCATCCAAAGCAAACCAGTTCATATCCTTCATATCTTGAAGCATAGTCTGCAACTTAGAGAACCCAAAGTCTGGCATTTCGGGCTCCCTGAACTTGGCGTATTGGATCTTGTCGTCGAGATGAGTACTAAAAAGGTCGTACAGCGATGAAGTCGTTGGTACTGTGGGCTTGTCTCTTCCTTCAATGATATTGGGCCCTCTGCAGAAGCCACCCACGAACACATTTTCTCCGACTTCGCTACGCTTGGAAAGGTCAAGAGGTGACTGCGCATTCGTGGTGATCTCATCGTGGAGAAGTCTGCCGGATTGAGGAAAACGAATTGTATCCAGATCAGCGAGGAGTGTGGCAAGCTCGCCTGCGATATTGATTTTATCATCTGTAGGCATATCCTTCCATACGTCACCAAGGGTGACTCCCGGGAGGCGAGTATACAGTGAATAAGGAAACCTTAGCGCGTTGTTTTGAGTTGCATTGAAAGCTAGAATCCGAGGAATTGGAATGCTGAAGCGGGTAAGCAGTTTCAGAATGGCGACTCCATCAAGTATTTCCAGATGGTTACTCTCTGGCGCTAGGTTGTCGTTGAAAGCATTGCAGAACCAGAGGTAAGGATTGTCTGTGTTTTCAGTCGCTTGGATCTCGACTCTGTGCGCGATTGCGTACTCGGCGAATCCGTTCCCAGGAGACACGGGTTCGTCAAGCCGTGGAATCCGCAGGATGGCCTTTGTTGTATCCTCAGACCCTGTCTCACTAGGAGGATTATGCATGGTCAAGGTAATGATACGGTTGTGGCAGCCTCCTTTAAGCCTCTCGAGGCTTTGAAAATTCAATCGGAGCTCTGTACCGAGTGCAAGTACTTTATGCTGAAAACTCTCGAAAGCCTCATGTTATACACAGCAGTCGAGTTCGATGCATCTGAAACAGAATCATTGTCTTCATCGTCGATGTCCAAGGGAGCTTGTGCGTCGTGACTCTCCATGTCGTCGCTGGACCTGGTGTTCGGTTCGTCGGAAATAGGCGATATAGCCTGTGGTATGGACCCGTCCAACTGATCACAGACTTGGATCTTTGAAACTAGTAAAGAAACCAAAGATGACTTGCCCTGCACCGTCCACTTGAGTAAAGGTAAGCATTGCTACAAAACAACATCACAACCGCGAGGGCTGAAAGCGGGCGTTTGCATTCCTTTGTTCCCCTTTGCAACGCAACTGTCGTTTGCGGACATTCCTGACATAGTCACTCAGCCACAGCCTCATGTTTACGATCAGTGGTGAACTCGGTCGTATGATGAGGTGGTTAATGATAGGAGAAGGAGAGCAAGAAGCAATGTGGTGATCGAAAGGACTGCTGCCCCCAGGAGTTGCAGTCCTGAGCACATAAAGGCTTGGCAAGCCTAACCCGTTGGCAACAACTCAATAGATTCGGTAGATAGCTACCTAGTGTTGGCATCAAAATCGCATCCGATTTGTAATGACGAGTGTCACAAGGTATGTGCTCCAATCACGACAAGACGATTTTCATGGTAGTATTGTTATTGACTACGAATCTCCGGGCGTTCAATTGATTCGATGTATAATTTGACTGTCTAACCTGTGATTGTCGGGCTCTACCAGGAAGCCGCGGGTATCGAGATGCTCGTTGATATCCGCACGAGCTGACATATCCAGTGGCAATCTTCCAGCAGTCATGTTCTCATTCACTTTGACTTGTACTCTGCCTGTGCCTTGGAAATGGATTGTCTCCAAGCGTGCACGAAGCTCGGCTGCCCCGCCGGCTAAATAGAGTCTGTCTTTGAGTAACATCTCTTTTCTCTCGAGATCCGAAAGCCTTTCTCCCGGCAGAGAAGCGTAGATAGAATAGGGTCTCTGCAAGGCATTTTGCCAAGTTACGTCGAATGCAAGAGTTTGTGTAGCGGGTATGCCGTGGTCCTCAAGGAGATTCAACAGAAGAGCCTCGTCAAGAAGCTCCCACTGATCAAACTCCGGGTACACGATATAGTACGACTCATCATCGGAGTCGCTCTCGTCATCCCCATCGTCCTCGTCGTCTTCGGCAACGCGTACTTGCGGTTCGTCGACTAGAGTACTTCCAGAAAAGTTGCTGCCAAGAGATGATTCGCTCGTGGTAGATACGAGGCTTTGAATCTCATACGCATTTTCGTCATTTTCGGCATGAACCTCTTGCAGAGATGACACGTTCTCGTTTCCGCCTTCCTCGGCTTGAACGACGAAATAAACATGATTGAATGAGCTCGAAGAGGTCGTGTCAGCTTCCCTGGTGTCAGAAGTACCACTTGGGACTGCTTCCTCAAAGGACGGCACGTTCTCAGTGTTCTCGGCTACAGCACCCTGAGTTGTGTGATCGAGTCCCCACGGTCCGTACAGACGTAGGACAGCACGCGTCCCATCTTGCCATGTAGCTCCCTCTGGAGGATTTCGCATCGTCAGTCGAAAAGCACGGATTATGTGACCCTCTCGGACATATTCGATATCCTCGAAACCCACCCGGAGCTCGGTACCTAAGGCAATGATCTTCTGTTTGAAGGCCTGCACCGCCTCTTAGTCATCAACAATGCTGCCAGTACTCCATTCGGGGCAGCTAGACTCAGTTTCGTCATCTGTATGGTCTTCGTTATCCGTCAAGGCCGAGGTATCCTTCTGGTCTTCGACATTTGTCTGTGAAATCGACTCGTCCGTCGAGATCGCATTGTCAGTCTCTGTCTCAAAGTCCGAGGCATTTTTCACAGCTGCAATGATTGCTTCATGCTGCTGTTGAATAGCCTCAACAGGTACATTGCCAGTCATGTTGTTGTCCGCCATGTTGAATCTGATGGTGAGTTTATCAGATTGTCAAAACGAAGCTTGGGCCAGCTTCTGTTGTATGTTCAGGCATGGAACATAATGTAGTACTCTGTTCGTAAATCAAGACAAAGCAAACCGCGTCTTTTCCGCAAACGGCCATATATCTTTTTGAGAAACAAGAACTTTGTCCACACATGAATCACAACTTCGCGTCGGAATGACGCGACTCACCTTTAAGGAACTCACAATAAAACTTGTCTTGATGTGAATGGCCATCTCGTTGATTTTCGAGGTAGGAAAGAAGAGGTTGGTGGAGCACGAGACAAAGAGAGATGGCTACGTCAAGCTTTCTCGGCGTCTCCCGTGCATCACGCCTTCCATTTCCGGCTTGTATCGAGAGAATCATAGATGGCTCACAAGAGCCAAGATTACGCGACTCGCTCGGACCTAATGGGTTGGTACTTATTACAAAGGGTTGATGGTCGGTATCACCGATTTGGTTTTGGATTTGCGATGGTAGTGACCACAAAGTGCTGGGTTGTGGGACCCAACTGCAACCAAAGCTCTGATGGGAACGATAATCAATCTAAAAACTTACAACGAGTCGCTCACAGCCGACAACCTTCTGAAAGTTACTTCAACAGACAGAATCGTACTCGTACTAGTCATACCGTCCGAAGATACCAAGTCCACCGTTGTATGGATCTCGTGTAAGTGAGTGATGCGTGTAAGCAGGGTGACGCCCTCATCTAAAAGTCTTGGGCGGTCGATCGGATGTGGTCGCATGAAGAGCACATGCTATTCTTGTTGCAAGTGTTGACGGTATCTTGTATCGAGATGTTGTATTTGAGTAAGACTTCTTAGTCGCTGACCTGCTTGATCTAGAAGCTGAAGGTATCCTAGGCCAGGATAACGTTCTGCACCATTGAGTTCCACACAGCCATGCCGACAGCAGCAACTGTAGCCGCCATGGCGAAGTTGACACCATTGTTGTTGAGCAGATCCATGCCTCTTTGCACTCTACTGCCTCCTGCAGTAACCTTGACTCTCTTGCCATTATCTCCTTCGACAACTCTACCGCTGCTCTTGTCCTCTACTGTTGCTTGGACCAGTGCACCCAACAGCGAATCCAGTAATGTACCACTAAAGCCCGCAACTGTCAATGCAACCCAGAAGAGGAACTTTGAGTCTCCGGTCCATGCCATTCGAGAAAAGGGCAGATTGAAGTAGGCAAGGGTAGAGATGAATACAGAACCTGCAAGACCGGCGAGCAGACCAGTAAAGGTGACTCCGCCGTTGGTTCCACGAGGTACACTGCGCCATGGTGCTGTGATGAGAACAGGAGAAGTTGGCGAGAGGATACCAAGTTCGCTGCTGAGAGTGTCGGCAGCCGCGGCGGCGTATGNAGCTTGAACGAATCAGTTTTCCAATTCATCTTCACAACAGAGAATGACAACTCACGCAGCGATACCAAAAGGTATAGCATCAGTCAAGCTAAACTCGTTCTTCAGACTGACACCCTCTTGCGAGGCATATAGATGCCATAGAATCAAGAGCGACGCAGCGCCAGAATTGGCCAACACCTGAGCGTAGTTGCGTGCACCTTCACCTCCCACACCCCCAGTTGCTGACTGAGTAAGAGTTGCCTTGGTCGTGTGGTTGATCTGGTTCGGATGTCAGCTCGATTATTCGAGGTGTTTGACAACGCCGCGAAAGACGATATTGCTTTTCTCTCGCTTTCGCGACATGATCAAGAGTACATCATCCCAAGCCCGAGGATGCAAGAGAAGAGTCATGAAACACGTACCTTNTGTTCCCAAAGTGCCGGCAATAAAGAAACCTACGAGGAGGTTGAAGAAGACTCCCCAGGGATGTGCCATGTGTATTGCCGCTGTCACGGATGCAGCTATGATGCCGCCTGGTGTCAGTTTGTTTTTGGCGGCAGAGTAGACAACCAATGCTGTGACGATGGCTAGCTGGCCTTTGTGTTGCAGAGCGAAATCCATTGCTGTTACCATCTTGGTGTGTAAATGGTCCTCTCGAGTGTTTGAAGGTAGACGGCTGGGAGGACGCCATGCGAAGGTATCACGTCAAGCACGGCATGACGTTGTTCAATGAACGACTCGTGCGCCAACTCGAGCGAGTGCGTGCATGACTTGGCAGAGATGAACCATCAATCTATCTCGGTGTTCTGTTCCTGAACATCTTCAGCGATCTGCTCATCCTTCTTAGACCCCAGTTTCTGTGTCGCAACGGAATCTCTTTTAATGCAAACACATGTGGGTCGTCGGGATATGGTACAGCCACGGACTCGCTCGGGCGTGCTGGGCTGCGTCTGGTGCTGTCCGCTCACCGTTTCTCACACGAAGAGATTGATCTTTGGAGCTACGTCCGTACCTTTCCCAACAACAACCACGACCAGGGAATCGAAGTACTTGTCCGAGCTCGACCGTCCCACGTCCGCCACTTACCGTTGTATGGTAGCTGGATAGAGGCAAAGGTATGCGACGAGTTTCTACAGCTCTGAGCCACAGAAGACTCAGCCACGGCCAAATTTCAATTGTGGCTGCAATACAGAGAGCTTCAGCCTCGAACTCGAAAGGGGTCAGCAATTGGGATAGGCAGATTAGTGTACCGTTTCTTGCTCTGTTTCTGCTCCCTCGCCAAAGACAGTTGTGCGTCAACAATCTATTGCGCTCCCATGTGCGTTACAGCAGCTGGCCCGGCAGCGCAACGCTTGTGTCCTTGTCCTTTCCTGCCATCTGCATTTCCCAAGCGTGACACAGTCCATGACCTAGCGCATTCGCGAAGGTGCACAACATGGTTTCGTAACAACATTTCCTGCGTATTCCCGACTACAGTACCATCAGGTTAATATCGATCCAGGGGTCTGAAGCATCTGAATGTGATCATCGAATGATCCTTGATCCCCGCGATCCAAAAGGAAAAACCCTTTCCCAAGACCGCGCTGACGGCTCCAAGAGATTGGTGCTGCAAGATGATCAACGGCCATGGCGCATATGACGCCGATGACGCTTCGCTCATGTGAAAATGCTTCGAAATGAAACAAAGACCAGTTGCATACCTTTGCGACTTCCACCAACGCAAGGGATCGCCATCGCCTAGTGAATTATTTCCTTACCCACCACTCTCCTAAACACACTGAACGAGCGCCCTACGAAAAGAATCGATCTCACCGTGGCTGTGTGTCGTTGTTCGTCTGACCGTCTTGACCATCAAATCGTTCTGGGCCTTGAAGCTTTGCGCCACAGGGAGAGCCACGAAAAGGTTATTGACCAGCCGAGCTGCAGGTTGATCAAACATCACCCGTTTTTGACGTCCAAACAAGTAAAAGCTGTCGAGGGTGTGTGTTTGCGCAGCCCGAAGACTGATCTGCGGTGTGCGTGTGCAACTACAAGTATTTCCACCGTCGCAACCCATCATTTTTCTTCCCACTCTTTTGTCACCACTCCCACACGATTAATCGCGTTGATACAGCGCTTTAATCAACAAGACCGCTATCATGGCTTCCACCGAGGCAGGTAGTCATCGCAACCAATCGCCTTCGGCATCAACTTTCTTGTCGACCTTGATTCCTGTTCTTCTCATTGTTGCGGTCGTTCTCTCAGTCTTTCTGATCTTCCGTCCCAAGTACAAGAGAGTTTACGAGCCGCGCACCTATCTGCCGCTCCTGAGGAAATAGTGAGCTGAAGTTTTGGCCAATCCCCTTTGCCTTGTTCTAACCATTTATNNTAGCGAATATACACCACAGCCTTCGGATACAAAGTTCGGATGGATCAAGAACTTCCGTGGTCTCAATGATGACCACATCTTGATGCACTCTTCTCTGGACAACTACCTCTACTTGCGTCTATTCAAGATTCTTTTCACCATCTGCCTGGTCGGTGCAATCATTACTTGGCCCATCCTTTTCCCCATCAATGCGACTGGTATGTATTTCGTAAGTTCTCCATGTGTTTTCCTTGGTCTGACGAGTTTGCANGGCGGCGCTGGTAACAAGCAATTCGATCTCCTTTCGTTCAGCAATGTGGCAATTCCTAGCCACACCAACTACTACTATGCGCATGCCATCCTTGCTTGGGTCTTTGTTGGATTCGTCATGATTGTCGTCACCCGCGAGATCATCTACTTTATCAGTCTCCGCCAATCCGTCATCACCTCGGTAGCTTACAGCAGTCGTTTGTCGGCCAGAACTGTCATGTTCACCAACGTCGCTGAAGACTACCTCAAGGAAAGCGCTCTGCGTGAGCTGTTCACTGGAGTGTCCCGCGTCTGGATTCAGCCTAACACCAAGGAGCTCGACGACGTTGTCGACGAAAGAGACAAAGCTGTGCAGAAGCTCGAGGCTGCAGAGAACAAGCTCGTCCAGAAGCTCGTCAAGACCCACAAGAAGGCTGAGAAGAAGGGTAAGGAGGACAAGTCAACTATCGACCGCGAGAGCGGCCGTGTCGAGGTCGACCAGAAGATTCGCCCCACTCACCGTCTTGGAAAGATTCCCTTCATCGGCAAGAAGGTCGACACAATTGACTGGGCCCGTCCTGAGATCGTCCGTCTTAACAAACAGGTTGACGAAGAGCTCAACAAGGCTCGCAACGCCGACAAAGTTCCCGCCGTCTTTATTCAATTCGAGACTCTTGAGCTCGCCCAGGCTGCTCACCGTCAAATGTCAGGAACCAAGCAGAAAGTCAAGGGAGCCAAGCTCACCCCCAAGACTGTTGGTGTCCAGCCCGAGGATGTCATCTGGAAGAACCTGGAGAAGAAGAACATGGTTACCCGTCTCATCATGGTTGCATCCACCATCTTCGTTATTCTCATGATCGTCTTCTGGGCCATTCCTGTTGCTTTCGTTGGTGCCATCTCTAACGTCAAGACTCTCGAGACTATCCCTGGCTTGACCTGGATCAGCAGCATTCCCAGTGTTATCCTCGGTGTCATTACTGGTTTGTTGCCCTCTGTTCTGCTTGCTGTGCTCATGGCCTTGGTGCCTATCATCTTGAGACTGCTTGCAGGCATGTTTGAACCTACCAAATCTGCAGTCGAATTGAGAGTCCAGGCCTGGTACTTCTCATTCCAGGTTGTCGACGTTTTCCTCGTGACCACCTTCTCATCCGGAGCTGCCGCTGTTGCAAAGCAGATTGTCGACCAGCCTGCATCTGCACCTACGCTTCTCGCTAGCAACCTTCCTCTTGCTTCCAACTTCTACACTGCCTACTTTGTCATTGTTATGCTGAACAAGGCCGCCGTGCTCGTTCTCAACATTGCNCCCCTATTGTTCATCACCATTCTTGGTAGCATCTTGGACTCGACACCCCGCAAGGTCTACAATCGTTACGTCAACTTGATCGGTCTTGGTTGGGGTTCCGTCTACCCTGCCAATGCAATGCTCGGAGTCATTGCTATCGCATACTCCTGCATCGCTCCTCTACTCCTTGGGTTTGCAACCGTCGGATTTGCTCTCTTGTACTTTGCCTACCGCTACCAACTCCTCTACGTGGTTGGCAACGACTCTATCGATATGAAGGGTCGCGCTTATGCTCGTGCTCTGCAGCAGATCACAGTCGGTGTATATCTTCTTGAGTTCTGCTTGATTGGTCTCTTCGCCATTGGCATTGCTTCGGACAGAGCTGCTATCGGTCCTCTGATCATCACCATCATCCTGACCGTCTTCACCATCATCTATCACGTCATCCTGAGCAAGACACTCGGTCCCATTGTCGATGGTCTCGAGATGATGCCTGGTAGCGAGGACAGCAACAGAGGATACTCGGGTGCAGAGACGATGGAAGAGGGCAAGCCCAGCACCACCTCCAACCGCGCCACCTCACCAACCCTTGCCGGGTCCACCACTTCTCCCGAGTCCAAGAAATCAGGCATCAAAGGCAAACTCCAGCACTTCTTCTTCAGCTCCCGCTTCGCCCAGAAGTGGCTTACTGTGCGCAAGGAGCTTGCCTCCCACTTCAACGAGCCTACCCGCCCTTACACTAATGAGGAGCTCGAGTTTGCTTTCCAGCCCCCAAGTTTGGCTAATGAGCAGCAGCTCGTGTGGATTGCCCGTGATGAGTACGGTCTTTCTTCGCAGGAGGTTGCTGGCTGCAAGGAGCACGATATCCCTGCTTCCGACGAGGAAGCTACCTTGAATGAAAAGGCAAAGGTGCAGTGGAGCCAGGAGAGAATCCGCGAGTCTCCCATCTTTGAGGAGAAGGTTCCTTACTAAAGCATGATGACGAAAGATTTCTTTTGTGATGAGGTGGTTCAGAAGATGTAGTTCAATACCCCAGTTACGTAGTATTAGGTCTTAATTGGTAATGCGATAATTTGTCTCACGATTCTATGTTTCCTTATGTGTATGACAGGCCGAGGAAGATACAGCAGATGTGTCAGAAGCGAACACCTTGATGTTCGTTTGGAAGGAACGACCCAGTCTTGGCAATTGCATTGGTGGCTGAACTGTACCATGTCGATCCTGGGGAAAGGCAACAACTTTCCCATTCAACCACATACACCTCAATCATTGCTCTCGACCTCAACTCTAAAACACACAGATTTTAGACAGGATACCAAGCAGCCATGTCAACATCACCGCACCAGCTCTTTATCCTCGCCGACCACATCAAACTCTCCCTCCTTGAACGCCAACGCGCCCAATCTCTCAAACTCCCAGGCAACAACACAAACGATGGCCCTTTGACCCGGTCGCTGGAGTCCCTACGTGCTGGCATAGAAACCTTGACGTCCAATGCTGAGGAGCAAGAATCTACTGGTGGAGAGTACGTCCTCCTTCTCCATGATCTCCACAGGTTGCCAGAAGACGAAATGCTGACGATGAGACACAACAGTGTATCCGACCTACACACCCAACTCTCCAAACTACGCAAACAATACGAAGACCTAAATGCGCAGTTCAATGGCCATACCTCCACAACAGCCACAACGACGCCAAACGACAGTAGTCTAGCACCGGACTTTGCAGCCGCGACCTCCACTCCACAACGCAACAAATCCGTGCGCTTCGATAAACCATACCGTGACTCTTCGCCCGAAGACGCCAATCGTGGAAAACTGTTTACCTCTTCCTCTGCTTCGCAAGAAGCGTATACCGATGACGANGCCCCCGTACCCGACCAGACGGACCTGAGCAATCAGCAAATTCACGCTTACCATAAACAAGTGCTGTCAGATCAGGATGCGCAACTCGATCAGTTGTCAAGCAGTATAGGCAGACAAAGGATGCTGGGTATACAGATGGGAGATGAGATGGATGATCAGAATGCGCTCTTGGATGATGTGGAACGAGGTGTTGATCGNTTTCAAGGAAACCTTGATCGTGCAAGAGGACGATTGGGTAAGGTGGCGAGAAAGGCAAAGGATAATTGGAGTTGGGTTACTATTGGTGTCCTGATACTTATTTTGGTCCTGCTGTTGGTAATCCTGAATTGATGAAGAGCTGGAGAATGTGCTCGAATGCTTGGACGAACGTCATGATTTTGCAATTCATGTTACTCGTGTCTATAATATTACTACATACATCTCGTGCAATGGCACTCTGCGAGGCCTCAGTCCAGAGATACAAATCCTGCCGGAACAGTCCCTTGTTCGAACCAAAGCTTTGTAGTTTCTGCAAACAACTCTGGAGCCTGCCAGACCCAAGAATGCCTCATATCAGGATGAGTGACCGCTCTAGTAGCACTGTTGACCTCACGGCCGATCCCAGCCAACTTTTTCGCATCTTTGGGATTGTCGTTCGAAGGCACCAAACCACCTTTACCCGCCGCGATAACCAACGTCCTTGCCGGCCACGCTTTCGGCCATTTCTCCGCATCGGNGGAGGTAGCGAATACTTGACGATAATAGTCCACTGTACATATACTTGGATCAGAGCGAGGAATATCAATCCCATCCATCGCCCACCGAACCCATGAGCGCGGGATTGCAGATTCCAATCGCTGTTCTGCCCATATCACGTAAGGCAGATATGCAGAAAACGCCTTGCTTGTCTCGAAAACCTGGAACCCAGATACCAGGACACAATTTGCGATAGCAGGGTAGTGGGAGACTAGATGGATGGCTACATGGGCACCGAGACTGAAGCCTACGATGTAGGCGACTTGGTCATGTGCGCGAGCGAGGAGGAGAGCGTGTAGTGCAGCAGCGGCTTTGACAACTGAGAAGGGATGTGACTTTGCTATACCGTGTCCGGGGAGATCGGGGGCGAGGATGTGGTAGTCTGTGAGGTGAGGTGTTATGGCATTCCAGCTGTTGCCATCTCCGCAGGCACCGTGGATTAGGAGGATGGTTTGTTTGGCGGTGGGATTGAGCTCGCGGTGTGGGAGGGTTGTGTAGTTGTCAAGTGATGTTTCAGTGGAGGAAGACATTCTGAGTGGATCTGCTAAGCCATATCAAGAGGGCCAAGTCGAGGATGCTGTTTAGGAGAATAAGACGGGATGACATGTCAGCCTCAATCCTTCAAAGGATCGAGGATGCAGAGTCACAAATGTTTTATTACCAATCGGATCAAAGGTACTATGTATTGGACATAGAACCAGAGACTGTGGTATCAGGTGGAACGAAACATACAGAGAAGAGAAAAGAAGAGAGGCAAGATAGCTGGTATAGCTAGCATAACATAGTTATGCCTACAATCGAGTTATGCTGCATGCACAAAGCAAACCATGACCTCATTACCCCGGACTTTTGTTTGAGCGTGTCATGACAGCAGAAAGAGCTTCTGTCCCGCCCACGAGTTTCTTGCCTTCTCGACAATAGCAACAATCAGTATAGCCAACCATGGTCCTCGAAGAAGCGACAAACAACAGTGAGCCCAACTCGTTCGGCGAGCTTCCCACGCCAGATGACGGCAATGACGCCCAAACACCAACCCGCTACCACATCAAGCTCGATCAGCTGCCGCGACCTGTCAACTTGTTCATGGTGCCAGTTCGAGACGATGCCATAGTAAAAACCATCCTTCGAAGCTGTCATGAAGCCCAAGCAGTCATACATCGCCCCTTGCGCCAGGAAGAGGTCGACGCCATCAGCTACCACTTTGCAAAGTCACTACGGACGGTATCATGGGGTCCGCCAGTTGGTATGGCTGGTGGTGCCATCGCTGCATACCGCACCATGAGTAACTTCCGCTTCCCTGGATATACTCCTAAGACCGAGGCCGAGGGTGGTGCGTTCAACCCTGAGCGCTTCGGCCCTGTACGTGGACAGATGGCTCGTTACGCCTGGCACACTCTGCGTTTCCAGCTCTACGGCGCTGTTGGCTTCTTCACTGGCGCCCTCCTGTTTGCCAGTTATGCCACTTCGGTCAATGCAGTCGAGACTGGCTCGGATCCTCGCATGAAAGACTATATCGAAGCATTGAAGAATCGTGCACAAAGACACACTGGCCAGATGCAACCTCAAGGTCAACGCAACCCGATCATGAGCCAAGAAGGTCGTATGGATCAACAGGCACAACGTGCATCGCAGAAACTCGGTATGGAAGATGCATGGAAGCGTCAAGATGTGCAGCGCAAGGCTTCCGACTACGACGACATGAGTCCTACTGGAGGTGCTTGGATGGACGACTATAAGCAGGAGGCTCAGGACACTGGTCTATTGACAGACGAGCAGTTGAACGCGCGCGCTCGCAAGGAACAGTCAAATGCAGACCGTGCCGAACGAGTCGAGGAGTCTAGAGTTGCTGCTCAGGCACAATCCCGTGTTGATCAGTCACGAAGAAACAACCACAACAGCAGTGACGATGTATCTCCACTCGGCGCCCAGCAGGCTGCACCCGCGCCTCGCTCGTCAGGCAGTACCTGGGACCGCATCAGACAAGAGTCTTCCAGCTCCAAGGGCTCCCCACGTCAATCACCCACCACCACCCCTCAAGTCAGAAATGAGCAGCAAGAGGGTTCAACACTGGGCGATTCCTTCTCATTCTCTTCTTCAGACGAAGAGAGACAGTTAGCCAAGATTGAAGCTCAGAAGGAGTTTGATGCAAGAGTGGAAAGAGAGCGTCAAGGAGGCGACTTTTCCGAGAGCGGCGGCAAGGGAGGCTGGAGAAGATGATTTTGCTACATCACTAATTGCACCTACAACTGTATATACCTGTACAACAAATCCAACCTATGTATGTTTGATACTTTCCAAGATCGTCATAGGAGTTTGATGTGACTTGTTCCTCGGAGTAAGCCCCGAGCGAACCATATCCACATGCCTCGCCTAACGGGATTAATAACGACTTGCTTGACCATTGTGGAAAGCAGAAAAGTTACGCATCCGATGCTTGGCTGACCGAGATCCTGCATATCTTGGCTCGCATACAGAAACCAGACGTCACGCATGCGGAACAACAGACGCTCAGAGATCGTAGATGGTTCCTCGGGCGCAGAGGAATAGAGTTAAGAAGCCAGCCTTGATGAGGCAAACCCTCGTGATTTGTCACATATTGGCATATTATCGCCAGCAACACTGAAGGATGCAAAGGAAGAATAAGTGTTATACCAATATAGAAGCCAAGGACTGTATTACGACGACTTGCTTGTGCCCATGAATCGTGACACTGGTTTCCCCAGTTCATATGATGCCAGATACTCATCTAATGGCGTGCTATGCAGATGAAACAACATATATCAGCAGGACAAGCAGAAATAGGGCTATTTCCCCAGACTTCCTCTGCCAAACTTGCAGATAGCAAAGAAACAGCTTACGACGCGCATCAACAGCAACAGCATTCCCTGCAAGGCTGCAGATGCAACAAATCGTGATAGGTCGGACAAATTGAGAAGGCTGCCAAGGTGTTGGCCCTGCCAAGCAAAGAGATTATATCCTGCCGAAGCAGCCGGGCCTTGGTATTCGCCAAATCCGAACCAAAGAAAGATAGGCAAAAACTAGGGTATGACCAGGCAGGGGAGACACCAAAACCAGGACCATGCGCTGTTCCGGAGAAATGGGGAACGCGGGAACCGATTTTCTCTTCTTGCCTTGACTTTGCGGATATCACGATTGCGGATTGAGAGTACTATTACGACATTGTCTGCGCATTGCATATAATCACTGGATCGGTAACGGATATATCAATCTCGACGTCAATAGGAGCGAAAGGCTGTGAACAAGGTCTGTGAATCTCGAAGAGGAAGAGCAAAGATTTACATCTCGAACAACCATCTACGATCAACACAACACACAAAAGACAAAAATGGCGACCTCTTTACCACCCACGGACTCAGCATCCTCACCGCGCCTAAGCTCTCAGTCGCAATCCCTCGACCTACGCAGTCCAGCCTCCTTTGCCGAATCCTTCGAAATGGACGAAACATCTCCCTCAGCAGGCCTCCTTTCCCAAATGGACGACGCAGAAAAACAAAGCCCTGTAGATGCTCAGGCGCCAAAGAACGAAGCACACGAATACACAATCACCACCAGGACAAAAATGCTCTGTCTCGGCCTGTACTTTTTGATGAATCTGGGCTTGACATTGTACAACAAGGCTGTCTTGGGCAGATTCAACTTTCCTTGGTTGTTGACGACTTTTCACACCACCTCTGCGGCGCTGGGATGCTGGACTATCATGCTGGTTGCGCCGGAGCAGTTGAAATTGAGTTATGTGGGCAGGCAAGAACAGATGGTTCTGGTGGCATTTTCGGTGCTGTTTACCGTCAACATTGCTATCAGCAATGTATCGCTTACCATGGTTTCTGTGCCTTTTCATCAAATCGTTAGGTCTACTACCCCAGTGGCTACGGTCTTGATTTATCGGTGGTTGGGACGCAGTTATGGCACCATGACTTATGTTTCTCTGATCCCCATTGTTGCTGGAGTGGGACTAAGCACCTATGGCGATTACTACGCTACTTTACTAGGTGCTTCTCTTACTTTCCTGGGCGTCTTTTTGGCTGCACTCAAAACGGTGGCGACGAATAAGTTACTTACCGGCAGCCTCAAACTCCCAGCTCTGGAACTGCTGCTGCGTATGTCGCCTCTGGCTGCTGTACAAAGTCTGCTGTGGGCAACTGCGACTGGCGAAGTCTCTGCTTTCCTCAAGTTCACGGCAGAAGGCAATCTCAGCACTTATCTCATTCTCGCATTGCTAGGAAACGGGTTCTTGGCTTTCTTGCTTAATGTTACCAGTTTCCAGACCAATAAGTTGGCTGGAGCACTGACGTTGAGTGTTTGTGGTAATGTCAAGCAGATCCTGACGGTTGTCTTGGGGACCGTGTTGTTTGATGTTGCTGTGGGCACGATGAATGCTATGGGTATGGTTGTTGCTTTGGGAGGTGCTGCGTGGTATAGTAAGGTCGAGTTGGATGTCAGAAGAGCTGGTGCCAGGTCTTAGATCTGGAGTTGTTGCAGACATGTGGTCAAGCATTGATATTAGCGAAAGCATCTGCATGGTCGGAGAGAAAGAGAGAGGATGATGGAGTTTCCATAGTGTCTTTCTGGAATACAGGATAGAAGATAATCTATACGCCTTAACGCCTCGCTGAATTGCATGGATAATAAATGCTTAAATGGTGATGATGAAGATGCAGGAAACGATCGTGGCTCGTGACAGACTGACGTTCATCAACCCAATGTCTTGATCTTCTTTTTCTTCTTGTCGGGCTGCTTTCCCTTCTGAAAGTCACGCCAGGAACCAATGCGCTCCTCACGCGACTGCTCCCACTTTGTCTCAAACTCCCTCTTCCTCTTGCGCTCGGCAATCTCCTCTTCCTCCTTCTTTTGTGCACGACCTTCCTCTTGCATCTGGGCCTTCATCTTTTTCCTCCTCCTTAATTCCTCGTCTACCAGCACAACCTTTGTCTTCTCCCTCCAGGCTTTGCGGAAGTCATCATCCGGGTCCTTGACTTCTTCGCTGTCGACGGTGAGTTTGCGTTCGCGCATCAACAGCATACGCGCATCTGCTATACATTCGTCGAGTTTTGCCCTCTCCTTTTCATCCAGTAGCGCTTGTTGGGCTTTTGCGAGTCGGTCAAAGGCATCAGGTGCCGAAGGATTTGAGGTCTTGTCGGGATGGATCAGGAGGGATTTCATGCGGTAGCATTTCTTGATGTCGTTGTCTGGAACACCAGGTTGGAGGTCGAGAACGGCATAGGCATCTAGACGGAAGGCTTTGAGGATGCGATCGATTTCGGCGTCNNCTGGGTTGAGATGTCAGCATGGAGTACAAGAGAAGAGTGCAAGGGAGAAACGGACCTTGTCGAATTCTTTTGACTCTTTGGCAATGGCGGCGAGGATGTATTCGTCCGAGAGCTCCTTTGGCTCGGGCTTCTTGTCCGACATGATGGGTAATTGTGGTTGTGTGTGCAAGTTGAATGTCGAGTCTGGCTGAAGAGGGAAATGCGGGTGACGGAAGGCACGACCGAGTGGCGCGTGCACCCAAAAAGTTGTCACGGAGTTAAGCATGTGAAAGTCCTTCCTAGCCTGGACTTTTTCCTTCCTGCCTGTTTGATACACCAAAGGCTCCTGCCTGATTAATTCACATCAAGGCAACATGGCGCCACATATCACCGGTCGCACCAAGCCGACAAAGCCCAAGAAGCAGCAGCGCGCCACCAAGCGCAAGAGAGACGATGTCGACGTTGAAAAGTTGGAACAGCAGGTCCAGGATCTGGATCCCAAGGGCAGCTACACTTCCTTCTCCGACCTACCGCTCTCTCTGCCTACCCAAGAAGGCCTGAAAGCCTGCCACTTCACCACCCTCACACCGATTCAAGCACGCGCCGTCCCTCTCGCCCTCCATGGCTCCGACATCCTAGGTGCCGCCAAAACCGGTTCAGGAAAGACTCTCGCCTTCATCGTCCCCGTCCTCGAGAACCTGTACCGTAAGCAGTGTGTCGGTCAGGATGCCGGTCTGGGTGCCATGATCATCGCTCCTACCCGCGAACTCGCCATTCAAATTTTCGACGTCCTGGTCAAGATTGGAAGAAAGGGTCATTTGTTCTCGGCTGGTCTGGTTATCGGTGGAAAGAGTCTGCAGGAAGAACAAAGTGCTCTCGCCCGTATGAACATCGTCGTTTGTACACCTGGTCGTATGCTTCAGCACTTGTCGCAAACCGCCCTCTTCTCTGTCGACAACGTGCAAATGCTTGTTCTCGACGAGGCCGATCGTATCCTCGACATGGGCTTCCAGCGTGACTTGGACGCCATTCTCGAGTACCTACCCAAAGACCGTCAGACGTTGCTCTTCTCAGCTACTCAGACAAAGCGTGTTTCTGACCTCGCTCGTCTCAGTCTGAGAGACCCTGAATATGTCTCGACCTCGGAACAGGGCGAGTCTGCCACTCCCAAGTCTCTGCAACAAAACTACGTCCTCACTCCTCTTCCCGACAAACTCGACACTCTGTGGTCCTTCATCCAGACTTGCAAAAAGTCAAAGATTATCGTCTTCTTGTCATCGGGAAAGCAGGTCCGTTTTGTCTTTGAAGCCTTCCGCCATATGCAACCTGGTATCCCCTTGCTACATCTTCACGGTCGTCAAAAGCAAACCGCTCGTCTTGATATTACCACAAAGTTCTCACACGCCCAACATTCCTGCATGTTCGCAACGGATGTCGCTGCAAGAGGTTTGGATTTCCCTGCTGTCGACTGGGTCGTTCAACTGGATGCTCCCGAGGATGCCGACACATATATCCACCGTGTAGGTCGTACTGCCCGTTACGAGCGCGATGGAAAGGCTGTCCTGTTCCTCGACCCCAGCGAAGAAGAGGGCATGCTGTCCCGGCTTGAAGCCAAAAAGGTCCCCATTGAACGCATCAGTGTCAAGCAAAAGAAACAACAGTCCATCAAGCCTCAACTACAAAACATGTGCTTCAAGGACCCAACACTCAAATACCTTGGTCAAAAGGCCTTTGCCAGTTACGTTCGCAGCATTCACATTCAAAAAGACAAGGAGGTCTTCAAACTCGACAAACTGAATCTCGAAGAGTTCGCCGCAAGTCTTGGTCTGCCTGGTGCACCCAAGATCAAGTTTATTGCTGGAGATGACGCAAAGGCTAGAAAGAACGCACCTAGAGCAAAGATGGACGACTCGGAAGACGACAGCGAAGGCGAAAAGGGAGACAAGAACAAGAAGCCGGAGATCCGCACAAAGTACGATCGCATGTTCGAGCGCAAGAACCAGGACGTCCTGGCAGACCACTACGCCAAGATGGTCCGCGACGACGACATCGAAGCCTTGGACGGTACCCAAATGTCCGACGACGATTTGTTCAGTGTCAAACGCCGTATCCCCGTGCAAGAAGAGAAGGAGGATTCATCAGACGAGGAGACCACACCAGCAGTGGCAGACATGGATCTACCGCCTGGCGCAAAGGCTGTTCACATACCCGGAGCAAAGGACGCCCTCATCATCGACAGCAAGAGGAGGGAGAAATTGCTCAAGAGCAAGAAGAAGTTACTCAAGTTCAAGGAGAGTGGCCAAAAACTCGTCTTCGACGACGAAGGAAACGCACACCAAATCTACGAGCTCGAAGACGAAGACGCTTTCAAGGCAAAGGGCACAGCAGAAGAACAACGCAAGAAGTTCTTGGAGGAAGAAGCACAAAGAGTCCGCGAATCAGATCTCTTGGACAAAGCACTCGCCAAGGAAAAGAAGCGTGCAAAGAGAGAAAAGAGAAAGGAGAGAGAAAGAGGAGAAGAGGGTGCTTCCGACGACGAAGACGAGGCACCACAACTCGCCGATGCATCAGAAGACTTCAAGAAATTCCTTGCTGGATCGGAAGACGGATCAGAAGCAGAAGAAGACGAGGAGGAGCAGCCAAAGAAGAAGCAAAAGAAATGGTTCGAGGGAGAGGGTCGCAGGACGGATATGGGCAGAGAGGAAGCTGCACCGGAAACACTTGCAGACTTGGAGGCTTTGGCTGCTGGTTTGTTGGGTTAGAGACCTTGTTAGTGCATTGTTTACTGTCTGCATCATTGTTTTGAAAGATATCCAAAATGTACCTTTTTCTCCATTGCAAATTGGCATCGTAGTCAGAAGGAGTGGAGGGAGCGTATGCATTAGAAATAGAGAATTCAGCTTGAGACCACATGTCTCTAAGGTTCTTTCTACTTCACAGCAAAGGTTTCACTCGCTATACTCCTTGAACGAATCTCAGAGTAATGGCCAAGCATTCTGTTGTTGGTAAAAGAGGTTGCTTCAGTGCTTGGCACAAATGACGCTTCCACCTCCTCGATATCCTTTTCTCCTCCACCACCTGCAACGATCAAAAGACAGCAACCATCCGCGTCAAACTCACAAGTTCGCAAACGTTGTACAACATTGAGGCGCAGCAGTTTTCTTTGCCGACGACTGGCAAGGTCTAGACAACGGAGTAGAGCACCGATGCGACAGGCACACGGCGGAGGACAACCGAATCGGTGAAGCAGCCGCTGTGTACGATGGCATGCTACAACATTATTGAGGTCCACGACGGAGGTCTCCTATGACGATGGCAAGTGTCTCTTATTTCCGCGTGCGTGCGAGACACGTGTGGTGGGAAACAAGGTTCCCGGCGGACCCGCGGGGGTGAACTGGTCTAGCTCGATGGATGGTTTTACCGCAACGACCCGCCGTCAAATAGCGGAGTGACATTCGTGGGAATAGCATGATACAGATATACGCTTTTTGAGGTACAGTAGGTCCTAGGATCGAGAGTGGCTTTGCGGTTTCTGTTTGTGACAGAAACTTCTCTGGTCTACATATGCGTCCGCGGAGAGGTATTGCAAGTGTGCGCGTAGGTTCGAGACAAAGGGTAGAGTTGCTGACTTTGTCGTCGTCTCAAGTTTCCAGCACTACTGAGGGGAGAAGTATGCTTCCTCTACGGCGGTAGACTATGATCGTAGAGATCAAACGACGTAGGCACGCAAAACGATAAAGGCAAAGAGAGCCTCATTATCCTCGAGAGTACAAGAAGCATTATCCCATCCTGTCCTACATCATCTATCTCTCATCCAGCTCAACTTTCTACTCTTTGCATCTAGCGTAACCTCAAAGCGTCAATTTTCCAAGCATTACCTTCTCCTACAAGTCTCAATTTCAAGCTATTCCATAATGCCACCAACCCTCCACCTCGTCCGCCACGCCGAAGGCTTCCACAACTCCTCCTGGCACGGCGAAGCCATCCACGACCCCCTCCTCACCGAAAAAGGCGAAGCCCAATGCGCCGAGTTATGCAAAAACTTTCCCCATCACGACAAAATCGATATGCTGATGGCCTCGTACGTTCCCACCTCTTCTCCCACATTCAACACCGTCCACCAAATATACTAACCATCTGCACACAGTCCCATGAAACGCACAATCCAAACCTGCAAATTCAGCTTCAAGCCCGCAGTCGACAGGGGTCTACAAATCCTCCTCATGCCTTTGGCCCAAGAAAGCAGCGACGAGCCTATGGATACCGGCTCCGAAGTCTCTGAAATAAAATCAATGTTCGGCGATCTCGTCGACGAACACCGCATCGCCGACGTATACCCCTACTGGCACACCAACTGCGGCCGCTTCGACACCGACCCAGCAACAATGATCGATCGCGCCCGAATGCTACGCCTCTATATCCGCGACCGGGAAGAGAAGAATGTGGTGCTGGTTAGCCATGGTACTTTTGCTCACGCCATCACGGGCAATTTTTCGGAGGAGGGTGAGCAATTGACTAGGATGTGGGAGAATGCGGAGTGTAGGACTTATACGTTCAGTGATGGGCCTGGGGCGGAGATTATTGAGACTGAAGAGAGTAAGAAGAGGAGGCCGAGTTTGGAGGTTTCTTCGGGAGAGGAGGAGGAGGAGTGATTGTCTTCAGAGTAGATGTTCTTGTTCGGGTTTCATGTACATTATCATATAGCGCTGCGTCATGTCAGATCATTCCATTCTACGACGAGTTCTCAACTTCCTTGAGCAATGTGTTCGCAGCAAGCTTTCCCAGATTGTTGGAAGCCAATGGCGAGTCTCCGGTCAACACATATCTATCCTGATGCGTCTGGCCAGTGATCTTGTCATTGATGACCGAAACACCAAGTTTCTTCAACTCCTTTCCTACCAACCACTCCATCTTGCCAGGAATATATCCGATATCAATGTTCGCTCCATCATCCAAAGAATCAGGGAAGACATCAATCTTGTAGCCTTCATAGATGAACTTTTCTCCCTCTGGTTTGGCAAGATCGGCAGCAAGCATGCAAGCAGGACCATGGCAGAGGGAAACAAGGTACCGCTTATTGGCATCTGCCCAGCGAAGGATGTTGCCAACGATAGGGGACTGAGGAATCCCATTCAGCGCTCCATGCCCACCAGGCACAAAAACACCGATATAAGGAGTTTCCTTGTCGAAACCCTTGCCCCAGACATCAGGCAATGCAAGCGGCTTCCTCATCTTCTGCTTGTACTTTTCATAAAACCCCTTGACTGCCTCGTCCTCCTTAGGGAACGCCCACATCTCCAATTTCACAGGCTCGCCACTCAAAGTCGCGACATCGAGATCAAAGCCCGCGGCATCCAGATGCAGCATAGGTAACAGCATCTCCACTGGATGGTTTCCAGTAGAGAAGAACTTTCCGTCTGCCATGAGTAGATAGCGTTCTTGCGTGCCAATGACGAGGATCTTCCATTTCTTGCCTTGGTAGGCGTTGGGGTAGTTTGCGCCGTCGAAATCGGTCTTAGGGGCCACGTATTGGGTGAGAGAGTAGGGAGAGGNGAAGTAAGCGTCGTCTTCGGCTTGGTCGGGGACGGGATTGCGGTCTTGGGAGGTGGTGGGCATGATTGTTGATTTGACGCTTTCGGCGACGGTTTTGAGTGTGTCCATGATTGAGATGTTTTGATGAGGTACAGATGAGGTAGGAAGTGATATGTTCTGCATAACACTAGCTGCGACTGCTCTTATATCTTTCTAGGGCTGGCTGAGCACGGAAGACACTCCGCTGTCAGGCTGACGTGGGTGTGCGGGATGATCGTCACAACGAGCTGATTTACATCTGATAAGCCTGATTAGGCTATCACTGACACTTGCCAGCATGATTCGACAAGAATGGCTTTGGTAAGCAAGACTCGCTTGAATTGCTGTCAGAGTTCATCTTGATATTACATACATCATCGTGTCGTTTAACCAGTTCCAAGCACCAAGCCATTGACGATTGTTGCCCTTACTCAACACTTTGTTCGACTCGAGCACATTGCCTTGCTGTGTGCCAAAGACTGTCAACATCCCATAATCGACCTCTCTCTTATGATGGAGTACGATCATACAAACTATCAAATTACACAGTCGCTTTCCGAGTGAATGTGTGGCCATGGAGACAGACTGAGATGACGTTCCCTCTGTGATTACCACTTCTTTCTTGAAAGTATTGTGCATTCATACAGTGCCACTACGATCGTCTTCAGCACACGAGGAGGTTCGGAGAAGCCAACAAGACGAACAGCTGTGTATTGGAGATAAAGCCGGAGTAAAAAAGCAGTAGCGACAGAATAGGAACAAACAATATCCAGAACCAGAAACGCAAGAACAAATCCCTTTCCAATCCAACCTCAAACCATCACTACAGAATCCAACCCCTTCTCCGTGTCCACATCCGATCGCTGGAGATACCTAAGGACAACCTCCCTGGCTAGGATCGATACGGAACCAGAAGCCATCATGATACTGCTCACTACCAGACTGACAACCACCGAACTCAGTCTTGAAAGCATTCATACAAGTGTCAAAATCGATGACCTTGTCAGCACCACCATCTCTAATCTCTACAGCCCAATCAATGTGGTTGTAGCCATAGCTCGGGCCAGGGTCGCAATTGGCATCGCAGCCCGACCCGCACAAAGCAGCAGCATAGTCTACGATTTTCTGTTAGTCTGCAAGTCCACGGTTTGTAAGGTTGCTCATCTTACCCTTGGGCAAAGCAGCACACCCATCCTCACAGTCTGAGAAACAAGTCTCGTGCCAGCTAAAGGTCTCTTGCCAGTTTGTGCAGCGCCAGAAAGGAGAGGAATCACCGATGGTCTTTCCGGCAACGGCTTGGCAGGTCGAGGTGATGTCGGCGAGGACTTCGGAGGAGAGATCGTGATTGTAGCCGCCGTGAAGGTGGTTAAAGGGGAAGCCACTGTAGCAGCCTGTCCGTTTCTCGAGAGCGGCTGGGAGAGGACCTGCAGTGGCGGGTTGGGAAAGAGAGGCGAGAAGCATGGCTGCTGCCACGGAGAGTTTGGCGACGAAGGAAGACATTGCTTGATGCTTGAGGGGGCCAGAAGGGATTGCTCTTTGAGTGTTTTGAACGAGGTTATGAATTTTCGATTGGGTCCCTTCTCGTAAAGGCTCAACATTGCGAACGAGTATAGATCATCCTGAAGGCTGAGCACAAGAAGGAAGATGGAAGGAATGTTGTTGGTTTCTGCATCAGTAGGTCAGGGAGCTGTGGAGTCGTGCCCAAAAGGGCAGGTATGCAGAGCATGAGGCTATGTTGTAAGGATCCGAGCCCCCAAATGTTGCGGTATAGGATTCTCAAGCCTACATACCAAGCAGAGCGACAATACCGCATCGTCGAGTAGGAGCGTCATGAAGGAGTAAAGAATGAAGATTGGTCAATCATGACATTGGTGATGAGATCCGGAAATAGGTCACTTGGCAATGCAGCCAAGTCGAGAGGCTGATGCAAGTCAGGCGTACCTGAACTCTTTCCCCGGTAATCCTTCCTCCTCTCTGTTTCCAAAATGTAATGTGGGTATTCTCCGCAAGCTCTTGAAAGAAACTTCGCGGAGGATGTGTATGGAGGATCAAATAGGATTCTTTGGGAGCTTGGCATGGCGGCTGAGCTCCCTGGTGGCACCAACATCTCTTGGCTAGATGATTTGCAGTGCGTGTTGGTATATCGACAAGAGGTTTATTGGATAAGGTGCCTCTAGAAGCAAATTAGCATTCATGATGTTATGCCAGTTTGTTCATCTTTTCTAGGATCGGGAATCCTCCTCGATCAAAATGTCTTCAGTCACCAAGGGATTCTGTGTCACACTGGTGGAGAGTTGTGTATTGGTTGGATGGTATTAGAATTGATTGAGGTTCCGTTACTCGTTAATTACATGTCTGGGAATCATGACTATTTTGGGGGCTACTCTAGTTCGACTGAACGGTAGCGAGCTTGCTGCGAACAGGAACGTTCTCTTGTCTGCCAGGCTGGGNGAAGCCGCTGACCTTGACGCCCTTGCGGAACAGCAGGCAGTGAGATGAACCACCGAAGTGGAACATACCTGTCTCCTGACCCTTCTTAACGTGGTCACCCTCCTTGACGGTGATCTCGCAAGTCGAGACTTCGTCCATGCCGATACCAATGAAGGCCATGAGGCCAATGGCGGGGTTGTCGGCCTCGATGAAGATGATAGCTCTTGTGGCGAGGGCGCTCAGGTAACCTTGACCGGTCGAGATACCATGGGCATCAATCTCCTTTGTGTTGGGGTCACCGAGACCTTCGAACAGAGGCTCGCTGAAGTAGGTACCATCCTGGACGTAAGCCTTCTTGATGGTACCGCTGACGGGAGCGTGCCAGCGGTGGTAGGAGAGGGCAGACAGGAAGGCCTGGTAGACAGTGCAGTCGGCGAACTGCTCTGCCAGGCTGTCGTTGGCGAGCATGTCTCTGACACTGTAAGGCTGACCCTTGATCCAGAATCTGTCTCTGAGCTTTGCACCCTCCTGGACTGCGAAGACCTTACTCTCACACGCGTTGTTGATGACGCTGTCGTCGTCAGGGCTGTCGACAGGGCGCACCTCATCCTTGAAGTGTCTGGTGAAGAAGTTATCCCACGAAGTGTAGCCATAGTGCTTCTTGCTGGTGTCACAGACGAAGAAGTCCTCGAACTTGTGCTGAGTCTTGTAAGGAGCGTTGGCGACAGACATCATGTCCGAGGTTCCGGTCTCACCGAACCAACCGGTCTTGCCCTCGTGGAGCACACCAGCCGACTCAGGCGACATGAGGAACTTGCCCCACTCGTTGAGGACCTTCTTGATCATCTTGTTGACCTCGGGATCGAGGAAGGCGGCGTGACCAGAAGGAGTAGACATGGGGTAATCGAGGATGGCACACATAGGGACACCGACCATACCGACAGCTTGGGCAGAGTCAGTCCAAACAGGGGCGGAGCCGAAGACATGGTTGAGGACCTCAAGCATGTGTTCGTAGTCACGGATTTGCTTGCGGCCGGTGGGATCTCTGCGGTAGACATGCTTGAAGGGGACTTCTTCGAACATGGCGGTGAAGTACATGTAGACTCTGGNGGTGCCCTCGATGAACTCCTTGAATTCTTGAAGGACAGGGATCAAGGGCTTCTTGTTCTTGTGGGCGTTCTTCACCTGCTCACCGAGCCACTCGTGGTGGGTGCGATGATCAGTGGGCAACCAAGCGCCGGGTCTGTCTTGTTGTTAGTCGCTCGTCTCCTGAGCAATGGGTGATTTCACATACCTTGAGACCTGGTGCTCGTTGGGAATGTCATGGTTCTCACCGTGCTGCTGGACCTTGATATCGTGCGACATTGTGAAGGTAATTTCGAATTGCCTGTGGGATAATGGGCAAAACTAGAATTGAGAAAATGAAGAGGAATTGGGCAAGCAGACGGCGACCTTTGAGGCTTTTGTTGATTTCGTCCACGACGCAAATGAAGTCATAGTGACACCCCGCATTGGTGCGACATCTCCGGCCGTCTCAGCCACATCAGCTCCGCAATAAGCTTTCACCAAGCTCTTTCCAAGAAATTCACTGGAACACGAACCGTTCGTGGGTCAGACACGGCAGCGACGGCAAAGACGCGTGGATATGCGCTGAAATATGTTTGGTGCTATCATGAATCAAGTCTACCTCGAATACATAACTCCCATTAAGATTTCGTCACTATCGGTGTCCTGGGCCATGCAGGGGCTCGACGACAGGTATCGTGATATGATCATGATCATCATGACCACGATCATGATAGCCTGTCTACAACGTTCTCAACGTCTGCCATGGTCGTACCAGGGTGGCCCTCTCCGCTAGCCTTTCGAGCATCGGCAATGATATTACATAGCAACAAAATATCTATTTGTGCTCTTATGGCCCGTCATAGGACTTTGTAGTATACACTGTACACTCAGGTGCGATAAGAAACGCAAGGTGTAAGTTTTGCGGCATCGATGTTCAAAAACTATTTCTGGATTTTATCCTCTGGAGTTTGGCTAGCTGCTTTTACAAAAGCACTCCGTCCTCATTAATCAACGCTAGCACCTTGAACCAGCACATCTACCATGAATCAGATTTCTCGCTTTGAGCAAACAATGGGTTGAACTACTGGTGGTCTTTATTGTAGCGTGATTCGAATGAGAGTGGTTGAGAATTGAGGGTTGTTGGAAGTCTTGGAGCAAAACTTCTCCCAGAAGCCCCAGGCAGGACAGCCATCGCAGATCATTTCCATGGCAGCATTTTTGTTTGCATAGCATCTGTGCATTGTTATCGCCTGATACTATCATCAGTCACCGTGAGAGAGGAGTCGATCAGAGAGTGGCAGTCTTTTGCACACGGAAAGGGATAAAACATGTTCTCGTATCTACTTTATATCTTCAGCTTCAACCAATATGATCAACTTTTTATGATTCATCTTCTAGCTTTTAACCCTTGACGATCTCGCCAGGACCACTGCTGGCCTTGCCTTCCATCTCGAGCTGTACTTCCTCACGAACAATCTCTCTAACATCTTGCCAACCAGCGCCGTTCTTGACGATGGTGACACGACGAGGCTGTTGCTCGAGACCGACAAACTGCTCGGGCTGGACAGCCTGGAAGCTGAAACCTTCCTGACCACCAAGCGCCGTCTCGACTGCGGACGAGAATTTGGCAGGGTGAGCAGTGGCAAGGGCAATGTGGTGGGCGTTGGGTGCGCGCTGGATGGATCGCAGCGAAGCGGCGATACCGATGGCACTGTGGGGATCGAGGATGTACTTGCCCTGGTGGACGGTACCCTGTGTAGCGTAGGCGCCGCTGTTCTCCCCAACAGGTGTCATGCCGTTGCCTGAAGCGTAGGTCTGAGTGATCTGATCAAGAGTCTGCTTGTCTGATACACGCTCAGACTCGAAGTCCTCGTGTGCGGCATCCAAAATGGCTTTCTCGACGCCGAAACCGCCGTCGGTCTTAAGTGCTTGCAGCCAGGTCTTGACTTGCTCGCCGGCAGCCTTGCGGCGCTCAGTAACGTTGTCGCTGCCGTTGACGCGGTATGACAAGTACCACAGCAGACGCTCGAAGTTACTGCTGACCAAAATATCCATGGCGGGTGCTAGTGTCTCCTTAACACCATCGAGATGTGCCTTTGCGCCGTCGTGCTCGAAGCCACCCTCAGCCTCACGGCCGTGGACAGGCTTCTTCTCGTAATGACCACTGCGCCAGAAACGGTGCAGAATGTCGTTCTCGTTTGTGGCAATGACGAGCTTATCGGCAGGCAGACCCATACGCTTGGCGAAGTATCCGGCGAGGATGTCACCGAAGTTGCCAGTGGGGACGACGAAGCGGACTTGAGGGTTCTCGGTATCGAGCGAGCGGGCGAGGGTGAAGTATGATTGGAAGTAGTAGGTAATTTGTGCGAGGATACGGGCCCAGTTGATAGAGTTGACGGCGGCGAGACGGTGGGTGCTGTTCATGTCGGCGTCACCGAAGAGAGCCTTGACGAAGTCCTGNNTATATCATCAGCACTGTGTGAAATGATGTGGTTGTTGTTCACGTACCTGGCAATCGTCGAAAGTGCCATCAACAGCCAAGTTGTGGACGTTGGCATCAAGAACAGTAGTCATCTGAGCCTCCTGAACAGGGCTAACCTTGCCCTTGGGGTGCATGATGAAGACCGAAACATCCTTTTTGCCGCGCAGACCGTAGATGGCAGCAGAACCAGTGTCACCACTAGTAGCACCAACAACGGTCAAATGTTGTCTATCAGTGCCCTCCTTGCCCTTGTTCATGCGCACGAGGAAGTACTCGAACAGGTTGCCAACGAATTGGAGTGCGACATCCTTGAAAGCGAATGTGGGACCGTGGAACAATTCCATCAAATGCAGGTTCTTGCTCTTGTCGAGAGTGACGACGGGTGTGACATCTTTGGCGCGGAATGTGGCATAACTGCGGTGGATGATATCTTTGAGGTCGGCGGAGGGGATTTCGCTTCCGGAAATGTACAGGCTGAAGATTTCAAAGGCGAGCTCTTGGAAGGAGAGGTTGCGCCATTTGGACTGCCAGTCTGAGGGCAGAGCAGGAACCTCCTCAGGGATGAACAGACCACCGTCTGCTGCGAGACCCTTGAGCACGACGTCCTCGAATGATAGNNCTAAAACAGCTTCTGCTCAGTTGGAGACTTGTCGTGGGGGATTCTAGTGTATTCATACGTCGTAGGAGCCTCCTCTGGTACTCAGGTAGCGTTGCGATGCGGTATGCGATGCCATCTTGATGTTTCTCTCTGGGCGTCTGTGTCGCTCAATTCTTGTTCTCCTTTCTCCCTTGCTCTTCCAAATGATCGTAACTCGTGATTGTGTCGATTGTGAATGAGTCACGTACTTGTAGGAAACATTCAACAGACTTGCAAGAGCCGTTCAATCGCTGACCCCTCGGTCTAACTTCTTGTTTCTGGCCAAGCGCCATCCCCACCAAATTTACGGCGAAGTCGGAGGTGCTGCCATTCAACATCGCCCGACCACGCTTGAGAGCGCCGACACGCTCATCGTTTATCACGCATGGGTTGTATCTCATGACAATGCAGAGCAGTGCTTGCGTTGTGGCAATGCACAGTTGAGTTGATTCCGATAATGCGTCCTAACAGAGCTGATACGACAACGAGTCTCAGTGGACGTTTCCCTGTCTCTTGAAGACACTGTGCATGTCTATGGCTATATACTGTACATGATCTATCTGCGTATGAGAAGATATCACCGTATTTGTGTCAAAGGCAGGCTTGTATCCAGATCCGTCGAAGCGGGTCTCTTACATACGCTGGATTCGGTCGCAGTATCAGTTCTATACCAATAAATCACGAGCAACCTCATGAAATTGATACAGCATGCTCTTCAAGTAGCTTGTGCTCAAGAGTTGTAATCGTGATAAATATATACAGCGCATGCAATTGCTCGAAGTGAGTGTGTTCCTCTCAACCAGACATCCTCCTCATATTTTACTATTGCTGACCACCACAACATTTTCGTACTTATTCAGCGCATGGTTAAGCACATCCAAGGGCACCACGAGAAGAAATGGTTGTCATTCACATGCAGAAAATGAGTGGTAGGTGAAAAGTGCTGCCAAAGTCCCAAATCGCATCCCAAGGCTTCACCACCTCATATGCGTATATTGTATCACGGCACAGTCCCAGTACCACTTGAGAGAATCGGAAAACTCTGTCAGTCAAACAGAGCAAACGCTCTGAGTGCACAGGCCGCGTCAAGCTGTATAAAACAGCGTTCTACCTCGCCCTCCTCCTTTCTTCTTCAGTCGACTTTACTGTGAGTTACCCACCACCCCCATGGTCTATACCAACCTTCTGGACATCATACTGACTTCCTAATTAGTCAAAGAATCATTTCTTTAGTTAGTCTTCTTATCTGAACTCTTCAAAAGAGCCACAGAACTCCAACCTGGCGGATGAGATACAACCCCGATGCCCTAGAGTGATACCGAGTAACTTGGCTCCGGCCTCGTTGGTGATGATCTCGACCCTTTTGAGTGTCTGGCTTCGGTCGGCTTGACTGGGTGGGCGTTGGTGGTCTTCTGACAGGCCCTTTCTTTTTCATCAATTGCTTTCCTGGCCTATGGCTGGGCTTTGAAGAAAAAAAAAATCTCTGTACCCATCAAAAACCCTGCACCATCCACTCCCTCATCACATGTCCTCGTTCATATGGCAACCTTGTACGCTGCTTGTGTGTTCTGAAGTCCTCGTATGAGGTCCTGACCAGTTGTTCTGCCTGGCAAGCATTCCCATGTCAATGTCCGATGAAGCCTAAGGGACAGCATATCAAGCACAATGCTCCTGTTCGTTACCGTATGACCCAAGCTCCCATATTGGCTTTGCATGTCCTGTTTTATCCTTTCTAGCATCCTATACTGCCTATGGCAGATGTGTTGCATCCTGCTCCCTCCCATCATGTCAAGTCTCAAGCATCATCCTTTATTACACATACTCCATACCGCCTGTATGCTTTGTATGCCTCACTTCCAACCACCCGGTGTCCTTGCTTCTGCGATCATGTTTGCTGCTCTGCTTCTCCTGAAGCATGCACGTACTCGACATGACGCCGGGCCATCTTGAGCACCCACTCATGCTTGCTATGAATCTGTAGAGCATCAGCATGCACCGTGAGTGCATGAGAAGATGTCAAAGCAAGCCAAAAAGCATCTTACAAGCTCAAGAATGCAACTGAAGAGCTTTTTTGCTGGCCATCTTCGGACAGTCTTCCAAGCCGGCTAAATGCCGGCGAAACCTGCTGCACCACGGCTGCTTGTCCTCACAGGTCTGACATGCTTTGCGCTCGTAGCAAAGCTCATGCCATTGAGGTCGATCTGAGAGAGTGTTTGCAAGCACACCTTCGGTCTTTCTGTTAACGTCTCCTGGAGCAGTACGATTCTCCACAACCTCTTCTTGTCAATAGCAGCCACAGCAAGAAGCTGCTGCAACGCCGTCTCTCGGATCCGACCAACCTTGGGAAATATTGTCACGCATCCTGCCATGTTCCTGTTCACCGAATCCGAAGACAAGGCTACCCGATGTCTTGTCCGAATGGATGAACGAACCCTCTCTTTCGATATCCGGATCTCCAGCCAGGATTGTCGATATGAACGCCTCTAGGGACGACTGAAATGCTCAATGGTGCCTCGATCAGGGGTGATCACAGATCTTGCCGACGTTTGGAGCCAATGACAGTAGCCTTGAGTAGCGCCTGCAGCTCCACGAGAGCATCATCTGGCCCAGTACGACTCTCCGGTGGACACTCTGCTTTCAGAACAGCATCGTTGGCGATGTGTCAACTCGTCCAGTCATGGTCCTATGAGTCTATGTGCCATCTCGAGGATCCAATGGGAGCATCTAGTGATAAGAGGAGGTCGTCTGTGAGGCATCATCAGCTACAGAAGGTCACCATAACAACGAAGACTGGCCTTTCGCCTACATTGTCTTCGACGAACAATATTAGAAGACTCATCAACAGTCTAGCTGACTGCGCTACCTACTGTCCGATCTCAGTGGATGGACAAACCCTCTCTTCAAGAACCTGAACCTCCGAGCAGGGGTGCAAGTATCCGCCTCACGTGTGAATGCTCCGATAAGCCAACCATCACTCGGGCGTCCGTAACTGCCTTGGCTGTTCATATCAGGGTGTCCAATTAGCGCAACGCCGCACAAATTCACCGCGAGCGCTGCGCAACTCGCTCTTCCCTCCCTTGTGCTCACCAAACCATCTAGCAGCAACAACGAATACACCGCTAAGATGCCTGTCACCATTACATGGACTGACAACGAGGCCAAGCTGCTTCGCGGCGTCCTCGAGCACGCCGAGTGCAACCAGCGCGTAAGGCTCTTACACTACATCTATCATAAGCAGCTGTCTGACCTATCCACTCATCTAGTCGTGGAAGTGGGAGGCCGTCGGCAATGCCGTAGGCCGCAAGCCTAAGACCGCCAACGATGACTTCGTTCGCGTCTTAAACAAGATCAGAAACGCTCTCGGCCCTGACACCAGCCGCCGCGCTCCTAAGCGCAAGCATGAGGGTATGTATTGCTTCTACTACCATGGTACGCTGTCTGACGACATATCTATAGACCCTGCTTCTCCCCCGTCGTCCCCCCCTCGCCGCGCTTCTAAGCGCAAGCGTGAAGGTAAGTGGTTCCATTACTGCTTTAGTACGTTGTCTAACAACATATCTATAGACGCTGAACCCTCCGCCGCCGCCTCTCCCGCCTCTCCCACCCCCGCTGCCCCCGCTATCGTTCCCGCTAGCGGCTACAAGCGCAAGCGTGAGGGTAAGTAATATTCTTCTGATACTACGATACCTTGTCTAACGCTATATCTATAGTCCCTGCTCGCCCTGCTGCCGCCACCCGCAAGCAGGCTAGAGAGGAGTCCGAGGATGTAGTTCCTCCTATCCGCCCTGTCCTCCGCCTGCCTACCCCTTCTCCCCTCCTCCTCACGCCCCTAAGGCTAAGGCCAAGGGCAAGGGCAAGGGCAAGGGAAAGGCCAAGGCTAAGGCCTAAGCTTAGCGTACTGTCCCTCGCTGGCTGTCTAGCAGTCATAGAAACTGAATTCCATTGCTCTTTCTGCTCTTAATATACTATTCCATTACACGTGACCTCTTTCTATTATAGTGACATGATTTCTATATGATATATCTCCTTCCATAGCTGTTACTCACTGTATCTCGCTAGGTGTGTGTCTTTATAGAGTTCTTATGTCGGTGTAAACAACTTATGTGTGTTTGTTTGCTATACACCTTTCTATATCTATAGACATAGTGCTATACCGTGGGGATATACCTGCCTAAAAACCGTTAGAAGGGACTGAGTACATATATAGATAGTACCAGTCCATGATATACATCCTCCAAAACACAATTTGCGTAGAAAAGGCGCTATAAAAATGCATAAGAGTATCACAGAAACCTATGCCATCCACTGAAATGGCTTACTACACACACATCTCACTGGATGTGGCTCTTTTTCATACTAGTCTATGACTTTTTATAGGTATCCAAAACACCTTGTGGTTCAGCGGGAGTACGACTGACGTCAAAATTTCTAATCAAAAGTATTCAGCAGAGAAAGAGATCACAGGTAGTTGGCTCCAAAAATCAGGCCATGGAAATGCACAATAATATCAAGAAATCTTATGTTGTCCACTGAGATGGCTTGCACAACCCATATCTCACTGGACATGGCTGTATCTGATGTTCTATCATGAGTTTTTATAGGCACGAAATACCCCTTGATCTTTTAGGAGAGCCCGACTTGGGTTTGGAACATCAGACCATGAAAAAGAAGTCACAGGCTCTCAATGAAATGCTACTACAATGTATGGCTATAGGAATGCATAGTGATATAATGGAAGCAGTTGCTGTTCATTGAGACAGCTCACTCTGTCTGTATCTCAGTGGATACAACTCAATCTAGTAGTAGTTCATGACTTTTTATAGATATATATGAACCTCTGTTCTGGGGTGAGAGATCACTGAATATACAGCAACAACGGGTCAGTTGTACAGGACTCCCATGAGCAACTCACATCGCAAGATGGCTATAGAAATGCACAGTATGTTTCAAACCCAACTTCTTTCCAGTGTAATGAATATCTCAACACACTCTCAATGGATATAACTCTGTTTTACAATAGTTTATGACTTTCTATAGATGTGGAACAGGCCATAATTCATCTGGTTCTGTCTACTCACGGGTAAGAAGTTGTCCAAAGATATCTCAAAGAGTCAAAGAGACCTCCCTTTACTGCCATCTTTCCAAACATGACCTAATACCCAACATCCGCTACAAGGGTTTTTGTCGCGTTTCAAAGGCGTTGTCGTTTTGTTCATGATCACAGGAATGACTGCTCGACCAAAAGCTCGCCTCGTGCCTCAGGCCAAAGATTGCCTTGTGAACAGAAACCAGGAGACCACAAAAAAAAAAAGAAACGAATCAAAAAGAACAGACAAAAGAGTAAACCCATGGCGATATCGACAATTCTTGGGCTGTCCCTCAGACAGTAGGGGTTGCAACTAGTACGCATCAAACGAGAACATAGAAAGGAGTAACATTTCTGATCACATTGGAGTTGCGACTGTGTTTAGGCTATGGACACTCTTATGAAGGGTACGAGTGTTGCAATCGGAAGGCAGTGCTTCGAATCACGCTCAAATGGCTTGTCAACGTCATGAAGTTTGCCGAGAACAAATTTGGCTTGTGATCAGGGATGCGATAGCCAACCCCGTTGAAGATCTGCTCAACCCAATTCAATAGATGAATGGATAGTCAGAGTGCTTCATGAATGGAACAAAGTTCAGGAAGTGGTCCACAGAATTCAGGGGTCAGAGGGTATAGACTACAAGGTACCATACTATATCGTTACCTTCAAGCATACAGAAACCCTTCCGAGCAATGTGCTGCCGTTCTTCAGAAGATACCCTCTATCTTTGCCTCAATCCAGCAACGACCATCAATCAGTCGTGGACCACTAACCTATAGACTCCACTCCCTGAGCATGGGCTCGGTCAACTTGGATGCATTTCTTCTCCCAACAGCATCACACGAACTTGGTTCTGTGAGCCTTAAGCTCGGCGATGGCAGCAGTCTAGGTCACCCGGCCAATTTGGCCTGGAATTTTCTCAATTTTGGTGAGGACGTGAAGAAGAGGAAGTAGTGTTGGTGACTAGTTTAAATACAGAAATGCAAGCACAGATGTAGACGTTGAAGCTCAGAGGCCAAGGGCGTTGAAGACTTCAACGAGCGAACCGAAGCGATGTTTGATAAGCTATGGCTTCTGCAGACGGACCTGCAATACTTTCGCGCCCATTTGTTACAAGCGAAAAACAATGAGATGCATGACCGCATGACAAAAGGCTGGTGTGAGGAATAAGTCTTGGAATTTGCTTTGTGCTACAACAGTATCAGGTACCCAAGGCTGAGTGCAGACGAGTAGCTCTTTGAGCAGGGGATGCGTACAAACGAAGATACATTGCATGGCAGCGGTGGTGGTTGATTGCAGAGAGAGCGTGTCTTGGGGAGCCCATGGCTTTTAGTGGTATACCCGGAGCCGGCGCATGTGTTGACCCCCGAACACAGATTCCTGCTCTCAGCTAACGACTCGTCAATCATCAGAACACACTGATGGTTTACATATGCACATCTTGAAACCTTATGGAGTAGGGAAGCAGGGTGATTTGGAAATGTGACGCTTGAACGTTGATGATCATTATATTGTGGTGGGTGATGGGGCATAACACAAAACTCCCCGGTCCATGCGAGAACGAAGAAAAAGACCTAAACCCAGTCTGTGAAAGAAGAAAAGAAGAAAAAGCTCCACATATCCCAACTGTTGTTTCCCTTCTCTTGGTATCATTTTTGTTTCATTCTTTTTAAACAGAGACCTCGACACGGCCCTCGTTTCCGGGGGCGCCGCCGCTGAGGCTGGGGAGGAGGTAGGTGATGTCGTNCCTGGGGATGTTGTTAGTAATTGATTCAAAAGACATGTACAGAAAATAGCTTACCCAAGGGTGACGGTAGAGACCAGTGCGCAGTCTCTTCTGGTCGAGGAAATGGGCAATAAGACCGATCGAACGACCGAGAACGAACAGACCGTTGAGGACACCCATCTTGAGGTAGTCCTCGGCTTCCTCGGAGGTGAAGGCACCGCAGTTGCGGACAAGGTCGACGAAAGCGACAGCAACGGCACCATCAACGTTGAGAATCAGGTTGTCCTTCTTGGAGGTGGTGACGGACTCGACGGCCAGGGCGTAGTCGAGGAGGGNGGTGCGGGNGAAGTTGGCCTTGACGTACTCCTTGACGAGTGAGACACGGAGATCAGGGTTGTTGCGCGACTTGACACGGTGACCAATACCGGGAATGAGCTTGTTCTCCTTGCGCATGGTGTCGACGAAGTCACNGGNGGAAAGACCCTTGTCGTAGGCGCGGGTGAACTCCTCGGCGGCACCGTCGAGGGCACCACCGAAACGAGAACCAATGGTCAAGAGACCGGCAACGAGCGAGGAAATAAGATCCTTGCCGGCACGGGTGGTGATGATGGTGTTCATGGCACCAGAAACGGCGGGACCGTGATCGGCAGTAAGCATGAGAACCATCTCAAGGAACTTGCTGGCAAAGTCGGGAAGACGGCGACGGAACCACAGAAGAGACATGACACCACCGATACCGATGTTCTCTTTGAAGACGTCGGAAATGGGCATACCGGCGTAGAGGAGCTCCTGACCACGGTCGTCGGAAATGGTGGAGATGAAGGCAGCGGGCTTACGGATGAGACCGAGCTCCTGGGCCCAAGAGTAGTCGATGGGGATCTTGGGGACGGCGGGCTCAGACTGGGGCTGGATGGTGCCGTCCTTGACGAGCTTCTGGTAAAGGTCGGCAAGAACCTTGGGCATGTCTTCGAAGGTGTCGGGAACGTAGAAACCGGCATCCTTCATCGACTTGTTCTTCATGGCAGCAGTCTCGAGCTGAGAGTTGGCGAACGAACCGGCGTGACCGAACTGGACCTCGGTCTTGAGCATGCTGGCAACGGTACCAATGGCCCAGGCAACAATGGGCTTCTTGATCTGGCCAGACTTGACGGCCTCAATGACGCGGTACTCCTCAACACCACCGACCTCACCGAGAAGGAGGAGGATCTTGGTGTTGGGGTCCTGCTCGTAACGGAGCAAGTGGTCAATGAAGGTGGTACCGGGGTATCTGTCACCACCGATGGCGACACCCTCGCAGACACCGTTGGTGGTCTGCTCAATGATGTTGTTGAGCTCGTTGGACATACCACCGGACTTGGAGACGTAAGAAACGGAACCGGGGCGGTAGAGCTTGGAGGCAACGATGTTGTCCATCATACCACCAGTGTTACCGATCTTGAAAGCACCGGGCTTGATACCACCAACGGTGGCAGGACCGATGATGGTAACACCCTTCTTGGCGGCAACGTGGAGGATCTCACGAGCGCNGCTGTTTTTGTGTTAGTCGTTTGTTGCGATTGATCTTTTGAATGGGTGGGAACTCACTCTCTCGGGGACACCCTCAGCAATGATGGCAATGGTCTTGATCTGAGGGTACTCCATGAGCTCCATGGTGCTCTGGTAGACGGAGCGCGAGGAAGCAAAGTTGACAACAGTGTCGACGTCATCGTGCTTGCCAATGGCCTTCTCGGTGCTCTGGTAGACGGGAAGAAGAGTCTCGCTGGTGCCCCAGTACATCTTGCTGACGAATTGACCGCCGAAGGTGTAGATGATACCGGCGACCGAGGGAACCTTTCTCTTGCAGATGAAGTCAAAGTCAAGCATGCCCTGGACGGCCTTGGGCTGCAGACCGTAGACGAAACATCTCGTCTTGGGGTGGAAGAGAGTGTGAGAAGGGGTGGGGCTCAGGGCTCTGCTGGGGGCAGCGAAGCGGGTGATGTTGTCGTTGGGCTGGCTGGCTCCGTTTGCTGAGGTGGAGGCAGCAGACGGGGTGGATGTGGTTGCGGAAACCATTGTGAGAGCTGCGAGGAGTGCTGTGTCAGTCGGGGAGTTCGCAATGGAGCGCTGTAGAAGGAGGAAGGAGTGGTGGAGGAGAAGACGGACAAAGAGACACGTGAGCAACTAGATGACTTCAAGCTTGGACAAATGCTGCAGATGCGATGCTGGAGCAATGCTGTGCAAGATTGGAGCTGTAGGTGTGCAGGGGCAAGACAATTGAAAGAGTGCTGGGAGGAAGACGGGGTGTGCAAAGCTTGCCGAAGCTGACTCGGCCGGTACAGTAATAATTCAGAGCTCACTTACAGTTATATCAAAAGCGACAACAGAAGGAAGGAAGGAGGAGGAGGGAAGAGAGAGCAAAGGTCGGACGAGCAGAAGATGAATGACCAACGGAGATGAGCAGGTCGGGACGAAGCAGGAGGAGGTAAGACTTGGTCGAGCAGCAATATTGTTCGACTCGTCGCACGCAGCGGCGCTTTGCTGAGGCTTCAACCGCAGGGCCAAAAGTCCGAGGGGTGCAGGGGTCCGGTTGAGGTTAGCGTGGTCCGGTCGCCGGTGCAAGGTGATGTGTTTTGGCGCAGCCGTTGCGTTTCCTGGGACTTGTGTGGGTTGGAAATTCCCCGACGAAGCCGACGCGCCTTTTCTGTGACAGCCGCTTCCACGGTGCACGGCTCTCCTCAAACCTCCCGACTCCGGCCGTGAGCAACCAGAAATCGTACCATCATCAATTTCCCCTTCATCTGCTGCTTGCATTGGGCAAGGCTTGCGGCAATTGTTGATGACCTGGTGTCGAAACTCTGAGGCATGTCCAACAGCCGTGGCAAAGCGCTGAGTGAGCGGCGTCGCTGTAAGCTGTTGACAGACGACCGGCCCGAGTCACGGCTGTCGCTGCACCTCTCTTCCCTGGTGTTCGACGTGTCCTCTTTGTTTCGTTCTGGCGGCGCGTGCTTCAGAGCTCTCTCCACAAAACTCCTGTATAAAATTAGCATTAGCAGCATAATCAGCCCACTCACCACTCTTCCCAGCGCTTTTGCGTTGCGGGATCGGCGTTTTGGTCGACCCAACGGCTGCGCTAACACGCCCCGCCCGCGCTAGCGAGAGCTCACCGTCTGCACCCTTCTGCGGCCACCTGGAGCCAAGACCCGACAATATTCTCCTCGATCTCATCCACAGCTCCCCTCCTCAAAGAGTGCTCTCCCGAATCCATCCAGTCAAGCCTCCGACACCTTCTTTGCTCTTTCTGTCTTCAATTGGCGTCTCCTTGATTGTGTGATACCCACCTCTTCGGACTTTTCGCTCTCAGAACACCTCTCCCAGCCCACCAGGTAAGCACCCGTCAAACAAGCTCCCCAAACCAGCACCCTACCTGTGTAGCCAAAATTGGCTCTCGGCGAACAAAGGTGATTCGTCGATGCATTGCCCGTCGGACTTTTTGCAAGTCTATGGTCAATGTCTCGCATATCACTTCCGTGCGCCGTGCCTGTATCTCCCAACTCTTGTTGAGCCGAAAGTACACGACTTGTTGCCGCAAGCCATTCCCCATTGCATTGCTGTTGCTCCTAGCTCTTCACCACTTTCCTCCTCTTGCTTCCTGATCCTCGCTCTCTCTTCTTGTCCTTGCTCTTTCTCTGTCCTCGCCATCACTCTCACCCTTGCTTCGACTCGTCAACTGGTCTTGTTTGTCGTTGCTCACTTTCTCTCGCCAGTTCCTTCTTAGCAGTCATGTCCGCAAAGTCGATCCTCGAAGCCGATGGCAAGGCCATCCTCAACTACCACCTTACCAGAGCTCCTGTCATCAAGCCCACTCCTCTCCCTGCCGCTGCCAACCACAACCCTCACGCCAAGCTCTGCTCCCTCTACTTCGCCGAGGGTGCTTCTCCCAAGGATGTCCTTGACGAGGCCGAGGTCAAGTACCCTGGCTGCACGAGTCTGGCGCCAAGTTCGTCGCAAAGCCCGATCAGCTCATCAAGCGACGAGGCAAGAGCGGCCTTTGGCCCTGAACAAGACCTGGGCTGAGGCCAGAGCATGGGTCGAGGAGCGTGCCGGCAAGCCCCAGAGAGTCGAGACTGTCGATGGTGTCCTGAGACAGTTCTTGGTCGAGCCTTTCGTGCCTCACCCCCAAGACACCGAGTACTACATCAACATCAACTCCGTCCGTGAGGTATGTGGCATTTTATTTTCATTTTTTTCTTTTTCTTTCCGGATTGTCGAAAACGGTCATTGGAGACCAACCCTCCTGGGCTTGTCGAGTTTTTGCTTAACCATCTTTTTATTGAAAGAAAAGAAGCAAGGAGAAGACGAGGAACAGGGGTGAAGTTTTCATATGAATGTTTTGCATGTGAAAGTCACGTTGGGCTGGCATTGAGCAATTCCCCGGCTATTCTTTTCGGATGAAGGGAGAAATCCCACCAGTCCCACCCAGCGTGCACAGATGTCCTCTCTATCCCTTACACCAACGCACAACATCTGTACCTGCATTAACCCATCGCCATCTCGATTGGCTTGCGGATCTACCCGCTGTCGATGGCCTCCTTATTGCTCCCATATCATCACCATGCCGTTATAGTCATCATTTCATCAGCAAAGACTAACATATCATCAATAGGGTGACTGGATCCTCTTCACTCACGAGGGTGGTGTCGATGTCGGTGATGTCGATGCTAAGGCTGAGAAGCTCTTGATCCCCGTCGACCTCAAGGAGTACCCCTCAAACGAGGAGATTGCTGCCACTCTCCTCAAGAAGGTCCCTCAGGGTGTCCACAACGTCCTTGTTGACTTCATCTCCCGCCTCTACGCTGTCTACGTTGACTGCCAGTTCACGTATGTTATCACATCTTCATACCTTTTGATCATCCTACTGACAAGAACTCAGCTACCTCGAGATCAACCCTCTCGTTGTCATCCCCAACGCCGATGCCACCTCTGCTGAGGTTCACTTCCTCGACTTGGCTGCCAAGATCGACCAGACTGCTGAGTTCGAGTGTGGTGCCAAGTGGGCCATCGCTCGTTCTGCCACTGCTCTTGGCTTGAACGTCGCTGACAAGAAGGACACCAAGGTCTCCGTCGATGTCGGCCCTCCCATGGAGTTCCCCGCTCCTTTCGGTCGTGAGATGTCCAAGGAGGAGGCTTACATCGCCGAGATGGATGCTAAGACTGGTGCTTCTCTCAAGCTGACCATCCTCAACGGCAATGGTCGTGTCTGGACCCTCGTCGCTGGTGGTGGTGCCTCGGTTGTCTACGCCGATGCCATTGCCTCTGCCGGTTACGCTGGTGAGCTTGCCAACTACGGCGAGTACTCTGGTGCTCCCACCGAGACCCAGACCTTCCACTACGCCAGAACTGTCCTTGACCTCATGCTCCGTGCCCCCATGCACCCCGAGGGCAAGGTCCTCTTCATCGGTGGTGGTATTGCCAACTTCACCAACGTCGCCTCTACCTTCAAGGGTGTCATCCGTGCCCTCCGTGAGGTTTCTCCTCTCCTCATCGAGCACAACGTCAAGATCTGGGTCCGCCGTGCTGGCCCCAACTACCAGGAGGGTCTCAAGAACATCAAGGCCGTCGGTCAAGAGCTCAAGCTCGACATGCACGTCTTCGGTCCTGAGATGCACGTCTCCGGTATTGTCCCTCTTGCCCTTGTCCCCGGCAAGTACACTCCCGACATCAAGGAGTTCGGTGCATAAAGGAAAAAAGCAACACGAAGTTATATGAAAAAATGATTCACTACAGAGCTCCACCATCTTTCTTCGGGGTTACACTTTTTCTTCTTTTCCTCCTCCCTCACACATCCACCTTTACAACCATGTTCGAATCTTCTTTTCAGCTTTTTTCAGTCTCGGGTGCTGGGTGCTTGCGTTTTATATCATATTACACTGGAAAGGCTTTACATCTGGTGTAGGTGCAGGAAGCGAAATGGCATAATTCCCCTTTTTCAAGACAAAAATTACAGATACTGTTTCCAAATCTCTTCGGTCTTGTTTTGTGTGTGTCAATGTGTGTTGACGACTGCCACGTTATAGATATCGAAATCTCCAGTATTGCCCTAACGACAGTGGTGTTCATGGACCTATATCATCTCACATATCGCCGTTGTTCTACTCGTACTCGCACTCGTATTCGTACTCGAGCAGGAACCCGAACCGAGTATAGAATATGAGACAACAGTTGTACCACAGACATGGGACAAGAATGTGACACAGCGAGGACGATCAACTATGCTAAGCTAGTCGACAGGAACAAGTCAACTCAACAGAATCAATGCAGCAGCCTCTTTAAGAATCTCCATCCAGGTCTCTTCCTCGAGCGTGCTGGACTTGGATCCATACACATTTGTGGTAGGTAGCTGCAGAAATGCAAGAACATATGGTGGCTTATGATTTACATCCACTGAAAGCTCATGTATATTATACAAGGTATATCAATTAACACCACCCAATGCATTGCTCGCCCACTGGTAACTTCCCAAGAAGACGGCACCACCAATGCTGATCCAGGTGACTCTGGGCTCTACGCCCTTGAAGAAGGCCTTCATACCTTCCTCCTTGTAGATCTTGCCCAGCAGATACGAAGCCGAGACCTTTTCCTTTGCGAGCATCATCCTCGTCTTCAAGACGTCCAATGGCGTCGTCAAAGCGGCAGCAATACCGCCAGATATGCTTCCAAACACAGCAGACTGAAAACCAGTAGCAGTTTCCCTGCCATCTCTTTGGGCAGCCCACCTCTTCATACCCTCCCACATGGGGAATTGGATGACTGTAAACGGCACCTCTCGCATCACTGTAATGCCCCACCCACGATACAACTCCCTCGCCATGACACCATATCCCTTACTCTTCCTCAAGTCCAGAATACTTGTAAACGCCGCCAACGAGCTCGGAAACTGCTTGGCTTGAGCCCTCTGCTTTACAACCTCTGTAGGCACACGCACAGCACAAGCCGCTACCTCGCCCAAACTCGCTGCCGCCATGTGTACGCCAGCCTGTTGTGTAGATGTATGTGTTGAAGAGGAAAAGTTGCGCTTTATGCCGTCGTAGGTGACGAAGAAGAGGGCGGCGCCGGGGGCGGAGCCGACGATTGCGGAACCGACGCCTGCGTAGACGCCGCGGAAGCCGCCGGCGGCGAGGAAGCCTGAGGAAGATTGGAGGCGGGTTTTTAGCGTGTCGAGGGGGTAGAGGGATGTGTCGACTGTGGTGCCTGCTACTGCGCCTGCCTGTGTGGGTGGTTAGCATTAATATTTATAGGGCTTATGAGGTATTCGTCAGGGACAGGTAGAATCAGTCGAGGCAATGTGCTGGGAAGCTATGTCTAATGGTTCTTGTCGCAAGTATACATGGCATTGGGGTGCGTGAGAGTTGTTGTATAGCTCGGGATTGAGGGGCATTCGAATGACGTGAACAGATGAAGATGACACTTACCAGAAGCGAGCGCAGGTAGGGCGACTCGACCAACGGAGTCTTTTCCTGAACGACTCCTGCCATGGTGAGTTGTAGAGCGAACTGAGATCAATTGCCCGTGCTATGATAACGTCAAGCCATGGCGGTTGCTGTCAGAAGCCGGAAAGTTGACGCCATGGAAATTGTGACAGCCACAGCTTCCGTGATCGCTCCCTGCCCGAGCTTCGGCTGAAGATACACCGGCCATCTGGATTCCACACCCAGTCTGAGGCCATCCAACCTCGTCAACACACATCGATTGCATTGCCATGAGATGTTCAAACGTTCGCTTGTAAGGTGCGCATTTGAGCCTGTGAGCCAGAATAGATTCGATGACATCCTGAGCCCGATATGTCGGGGCNNAAGAAAGAATTGGGTATGTTCATTACTGCTAACACGGCATATCAATCTGCAAATGTGCTGACGGGTCATCGTAGGTCTTGCCATCAGTGGTGGAGTTGACTCAATGGCCCTGGCAACTCTATGTGCACGAGTACGCAAATTTGCAACGCCCTCCATAACTGCCTTCATAGTGGACCATTGCCTTCGACCTGGGAGCACCGAAGAAGCCCAATCTGTAGCGAATATCCTTCTTGATCGACTTCGCATACGCTCTAGAATCTTGACTGTGGACTGGAAAGACATTCCGAACCCAAGTAAGGCTCGGAATCTTGAATCAGCAGCTCGCAGGATGCGCTTCCAGGCTCTCGGCCGTGCCTGTGCCGATGCGGACATCGACACTCTTCTTTTGGCCCACCATGCCGACGATCAAGCAGAGACCGTACTATCAAGGATACATAGCGGATACACGGGAACTGGTCTGAAGGGCATTCAACCCAAGATGCCTATTGGAGAATGTGACGGAATTCATAAAGCGTCCAAATCTGGTACCATCCGACACTTGGACAATATCAGGAACTTGACATCCGCCTACGTTGAATCTGGTGGAGTTGTGGTACATCGACCGCTCCTCAAATTCACCAAGTCAGAGCTCGTTGCAACTTGCTTAGCGAATAATGTAAAATGGCACGAAGACGCGACAAACGCCGACAAGACTCTGACTCCACGCAATGCAATCAGACAAATGCTCCAGTCCAATGCTATGCCATCTGCCTTGAGTTCTGACCAATTGAGGAAACTGGCTGCAAACAAGTGGAGCAATCTTGCATCGTATGAGAAAACAGCTGCAATCTACTTCAACCTTTGTCAAACTGAACTGGATCCAAAGAACAGCTCTGTTTCGTTCGAGGTTCACCCAGGCATTGAGGAACGGCTGGCCCGCGACGAAGATTCTCAGCTCGTGGCGGCAATACTTATGCGTAGGTTCTTTTCTCTTGTGGAAGATCAGAGTAAACTTGCATTGCGAGATCTTGATTCCGCTGTGGGATTTGTTTTCCCATCTGTTTTTGGAGAATGGCGGAGATCATCGTATAGTGTCAATGTCGGAAATGTCACTCTCCTCGAGGACCCTTCAATCCAGGCGAGCAAGACAGAAAATGACCAAAAGAGATATCTAATCTTCCCACGGCCAGTACGAGCGCCGGAACAGTTTACTCAGACTCTTCTGGAAGTCACAGAACATAATCAGAGCACTTCCAAAGAACCCTTGTGGACAGAGACAAATCTCTTCCACGAGCGATGGTGGATAAAGCTAAGATATGTACCAGCCAATGTTCCAGTAGGAACATCTGTGGTGATTAGGTTTCTAAGAAAGGGAGAATCGATAAAGACAGGCGATGTATGGTATCCAAAACCTGGACTCGCGCTCTTGCCACCAGCAAAACTTCGTCACACAATCCCTGTGATTGTAGAGACACACGAAGTCAAGGATCAAGCTGGAGCCTTGAGTAAAGAAGAGACAATTCTGGCTTTTCCCAGCATTGGGCTGACACGTCCTGCTTGCTCATTGTTCGAAGGTCGCAGAACTATTAGCAACCCATGGGAGTACACCTGCGTTTACAAGGATATCGACTTCATCGCAAGCGGAAACCATACTGTCAAGACTGCAGCGCGGAAGAAGACCAATCTGCCTTTTGCAAAATTCGATGCTCGAAGGAAACATTCAGACGCCAAGGAGAAGATGTCGAGCTTGGAGCATTCGTCTGAGGCACTTCGCCAGCCAGAACGTACCGAACAGAAATAGGAGGATACATCTTTTCAGGAACGGAGACGTTTTCATCGGCCCCAGGTACATGAGTTACAGCACTTGTTGTGGTGTAGCCGGCGAAGATCTCTTCCACATCCTCTGCTTGAGCGAGACAGCGCAAGCCACTCTACGAACCGTTTGATCACAGTCAATAGAGAGGGTGTAGGATTACTCTTGCTCGAGCCGAGATCAGGGATTCATGCGCTACATGCACGAACAAGCATGTGCTTCGCGATTTGCAGCAAACCTCTGCTGGTGATCCGTCGATCCTGCTAACCCACATAGCGCAAGTAAGCAGAAATCTCCGAGGACGGGTGATTGGTCTGCTGGGGGAATCCTGCTCGCTATATGGTTATATTTGGACTCGAGTGAAGAGGCATCAGAGAGTGACATGGGAACAAGATACACGGTACTTGTGTCGAGAGAGAAGCTTTATTGGAAGTTGCACGACAACAACCAGCTTTGTGTAGGAGGCTTGTGATTGCGTGCCGTGCCTCAGATGCCTCCCTGACGGCTCGTCTTGCCGCTGTGGACCTGGCTTGCAAGTTCGGGATAAGTCAGCAAGATAACCAGACATCCTTGATCAAGGCGCGCCTCGAACTGTCGAGCAGGGTGAGATCCATGCGCCTTGAAGATGTGAACCTGATGAACAACGTTCAGGCTTGCATACATAGTGTTTCTCGCATGAGCCTGAGACTTGGGCCATGGGTTGAAGCGTGGCAGTATTTTGTGCAACATTGGGAGTTAAAAATAAGAAGATTAAGGTAGAAGGTTCCCGAGCCCCAGTCAAGCGGCGGGGTGGAACCAAGCTTCAGTGTTGACAGCGGGGTTCTGAAGGGTGTTTACCCATACAAAATCAACACGAACTCATGCAACCATGCAACATCAAGGAAGAATACTTGCAATGGGTATTCACCGAGAGCGAATTGACATGAGATACATCTGGTGTGTATCTCATGACAGACACGATCGCCATTCTCTAATTGCATCGAGCGTTGAAATGTGTGCATGAGCGTCATCATTGTTCGGACATTTCAGAGAGTTTCCCCATGCAAGCCGCAAGCCATGCAGCCTCATGCAGCCCAGACCAAGACTCGCTTTGCTGACTACCAAGAAGCTTCCTTCACTCCAACACGAGACGCATCGCATTCTCGAAGGAAGATCGAATCACAGTGTTGTGAGGAGACGAGCCTTGCACGCCGAGACAATAGATCATCAGCCAAAGCAGCCAGCAGCAGACAGCCTCGAGTCTGAAGTCCGAAGAGGCGACCTTTGGGTAGGGCTTGCAGACCCCATCAACCATCCTTGCTGCCATGCACGATTGCTGATCTTCTACAAGGAGAATATCAAGGATAATCGGCAGCAAAGCTTGACCGGCCGACTGGTCCTGACTGATCCCTGCAACTGCTGCTGCCCTGCCGCTTTTTCGTGCGCGCGGTGCGTGCTTGGGAGCGACGACACGCTGCATGCTCCACATTCCGACTCACACTTGCTTCAGTTACATGCGCTTGTTTGGTCAACGCAAACCTTCCTGACCCTGCCCAGCTATGGGATGCACGCCCCGTGACAGTCGGGATGAGCTGTTGCGGCATACCCAGGGCAGAAGAACCATGATACCTACCCACACTATCCATCCTTCTGTATCCGGATACGGAATGAGGTTAGTAGTCATCCAATTTAGCCTCGCAGCAAACCTGCGGTAAGCGGAGAGAAGAGTGACCTCTGTCATATTTGTAGATGATTGTGAGTGTATATAAAGGTAGGTGATCCTCGTCCAGGTCTGTACTTGTCAACACTGAGCTTCTATCATCTATTGTTGTCTTGCATAGTTTTGCGTGCTTGAGTATACTACGGTGTACTGTGTCGTAGTCTGTCTTCTCTCGTTCTTGCAGACTCTTCGCTTCCTCTTCTACAATGCACACTCGCTCTTCGTTGCTGTTGCCGTTGGCATGGTCAGCGTCGTTCCTATCGGGAGTCAACGCAGACTGTGAATCCTTCGGTATCGATTTTGTCAACAATGGAAACGTAAGTTGCTGTCAAGGAGCATACGTTCAAAACCATGCTGACTTTATACCAAGNTACTTTATCAACTCAGCCTCCAATCAATCTTTTACCTCAGTCACAGAGTTTACAGGTAAATATCAAATCCTGACGATTTGGCATTCTGTATGCTGACCATAAACNACAGGATGCGCCAATGATGTTGCCAATGTCGAATTAGTGAACTGGGACACTGGCGATGAATATCTATGCTCAGATATCCCTCTACTACCTGATGGAACTCCGGAAACATCCACCTGTGATATCGAAAAGGATCAGATGGTCTCGGGCACTTGGGGCCTGATTCTGATTTCCAACAACGGCGATGATCCGGACTCACCACCCTTCGCAAACCAAAGAACTTTCTCATTGGATGTTGGCACACAAGCGACTTCTACCGTAAGCTTTCCGTTGCAAAATTTGCTGGAGACGAAACTGACGAAAACAGGTTACACCAACCATGACCTTCAACATGACCACGACTCCAACCGTTACTTCACAGACGACATCTTGGGTCGTGAACACTACAACAGTCAACAACTCTGTGACCGTCACACAGCCTGCAGTACGTGTCAAAAGTTGACTCCTATCAAGCAGCATCAAACTGACAAACCCTAGGCCACACACTGGGTGACAATCACCCCCAACCCCGTCGTAGTGACCAAAACCTTCAACCTCGTCCGCACACTAAAGACCTGGTCTCGCACAGCAGTAGTCTACACTAGCACTGCAACAGCCAGCTGCACAGTTCCTCCCCGTCCCCAACAACCTGACCCGCCATGCCGCAGATGGCCGCGTCTCCTCACAGTGCCTGCAGGCATCAAGATTGGCAGAGATGTGCCTGAAGACTATGCCAGTATCAAGAAGAGATTGGCAGATATTAGAGCTAGAAGGGCTGCAGAGATTGATGCGAGGGATTTGGCAAAGAGGACTGCTGATGCGCCTACGATTACTGTTACTGGAAGTGTTACTGCGAATTGGACTGTAAGCATCCCTCAAACCTCGTTCGATGGAAGAACCGAAAAGCTGACAAAGNNAGACCAGAATACCTTCACCGCCGCCCCCACAACGGTAATCAACATAATCCTAAGCAGCTCAACCGTAACCACGTAAGCCACCCTCTGCTTCCTCACCCACATCTTTGCATCCTTACTGACAAATTCTTGTAGAACCCTCCCACCAGCTACCATCAAGACCGGCTACGCGAGTGCTTTCCTCACTCTCCCTCCCGTCACAAAGACTCGCTTTACCGTCAACACAGCCTACACATGGCAAACCAAGACCATGACGGCTACATTCGTAAAGAAAACCACCGTAACGCCAACAAGTGTCATGACTGCGTGCAAGAGCAGAGGTGGTCACTTTGGAAATGGGTGGTAAAACGAAGATGGATCTTGGTAATTTGTGGTTTTGTATATTTTCATGGCTGGGTTGGGTATAATTATGAATGTTTTGTATATGAAGGGAGGCTTTTTGTGAAGGAGTATAATACCATTTCCTCTACCTATACTTTGCCATCTGCGACGATATGGATCTTCATTGTTCCAATGCACTGGAATCTTGCATTCAATAGTTATCACAGAAGGCAGTCGGTCCCCTTCACATCTCTGCACAAATTCTTGTGCAAATCCTGCATAACCAACCACACCCTGTAAGCAGCCCGCTATCTTTGTACCTAAGCACTACCTAGTTACATGCACACTCCTTCCGGCACTCCACTCAATTCTCCGTAGCTTACAGAAAAATATCTCTCGCATACATACGAGCCGCAAGTTTAGCAAAACACGAGAGAAGGCGTTTTTGATCTTGTGATTATTTGTCTGCTTCATGTTTTTCTTGTTTCTTGTGAATGGAAGCGTGAAAGATGTGGAAGGAAGAACGAAGCGAAGGAGCCTCAAAAGAGTGGCAGATGTAGGGCTTTGAAGCCAAGGTGGTTGACGTCGTGTGCTACTGTTGCTCGCATTGTTGTTGCCATTTTCTTCTCGACCTCTGTTATGGATCGCAACTTGTTCCCGGCTTGTGTCATTGCGAGAATAGGCAATAGCGCCCGTAGACGGGCTTCTTTCTACAAACCATCCATCAAATGCGGTCGTGACTTCCATGGAGTTATCTCAAGGTCTGACGCTCTTCTTATGACCATCGTTGTTGCCCTTTTCTCCTCAACATCTGTCACGGGTTGCAACTTCTTCATAGAGAGTATTTGGTTATAAACAAGGTAATAGCGACCCTTGTAAATAGTCAATTATAGCTTTCGGACGTGGTCGTGACTTCCTCCAGATCATCTCCAAGTCAAATTCTCATCTCGTGGTAACACGTAGTCATTGATTTTTGAACCATGGAAACCCACGATTGTTCCAAGGTGAAAGGCATATCCGCAGAGAGCTTTCTAGGTATCCTCTTTCGCTAGAAAATAATCTTGTGTCTGAAAGTAGTGTATGTATTCATGATACCATAACTACATGCGTGCCAGGCTTTTGCACACAAGGACGACTTGAGGCCTTGCCTACTAGATGTACCCCAGAACCTGATTGTCAAGCACATGGTAGAGAGAAAGTGGCATCTATAAAAGCTACCAAGGTGATTCATCAGACGTATCCTATGCCGGTGCTCCTGGTCTTGGCTATAGGCAGTCTGTGACTACACACCAATTCTCTGGCTCGGATTCAAGGGTGACTTGCGTCAAATGACGGAAATGGATAGTCGTCTTATACCTGTTCTGTAGAGATGGCTTTTCTCTCAACTCCAGCGCCGCGGCCTTGACGGCATGACCCTGTGGCTATCCAGGAAGGGGTTGTGTGTGGGAGAGTAAAGCTTTTCCCCTACTGCAGGACTCGTTTCATACTTATAGGAACCTGAGTTAACCAAAATCTTCCTTGCTTGGAAGTCCGATCATTCTTCTCCTTACACCATACTTTGGCTTTGGTCATCCCATGGTGCTCAGAATCCAGGCATACCATTAGCATCAACATCCTGATCAAACCCACTCCACATATTCTCAAACGGCAACCCCAATCCCTCAAACGAAAATCCCAAATCCGTTGTCGTTGTGCCAAACCCAGCGAGATCAAAAGCAAAGTCTTGTTGCAATGGCTGCAACACCACATCTTCAACATTGATGGCAGGAATAAACTGGTCTTGGGTATGTGGCTGATGATGAGGAGAAGCAGCGGCAGCGGCAGTGGTGGGAGGAGCAGTGGAAAGTTTGTTGATGACGCGAGAGATGGGTTCGTCGCATTGATTGAGGAAGATATCGGCAAGATCCCAGTTGTCGTCGTCACGAGCAGAGCGCAAGCGTTTGCGGAGGGCCTCGAGACTGCGTTTGCAGGTCTCGCGGGCGAGGGGATCGGTGGTTTCGATAGTGCAGCGGAGAAGTATCATGGCTGAGGAGGCTAGAAGATGGGCTGTGTCTGTGAGAGAAAGTCAGTTGTTCGTCGAGATGACTTCCAAGGGCAATGCAAGAGCTTACANTGGTAGCCACCACTCAGCTAGATGTTGGCTCGTCAGAGCACAAACAAAGTCTGCTATCTCGCGTGCCGAGCTACGCAGTACAGAGAGACGATACCGTAGATGTTCGCTACTGTTGTCTGGTTTCTGGCCATCAGAGTTGGNCAATCTGAAAGTGTTAGCTAAATCACATCAAACAAGTCACGTCTGACATACCTTGAGTGCCGTTCGAGCAAGCATGAGTTTAGTTGACAGGAAGCAAAAGTGCAAATTACATGCTCCAGGTCCCTTTCCTTCCTCAAGTGGTCGGGTGAGATATGGTGGCAGGTCGGCCTCCCATTGATCTAGATCACATTCGAGTCGTCGAAGTTCTCGAGGCACTTTTGCATCGGAAGGCCGACGAAGGTCAGCGGCAATGTGTGAAGTTTCGCCTAGTATCTCGCATAACTTGCATAGCTGAATGAAGTGCTCTGCACCCTGCTCACGATAGACATTGTCTTTACCAGGCGTCAAGAGCATCGCATGCGTGGGTAGAGGCACGTCGTACTGGCCCTTGGTCAACGTAACCGGTGTTCCGTGAGCTAGACACGANNCCTCCGAGAAGTCAGCTTGGTCGGAGAGGATTTTCTGCAAGACTTACATTCTGTTACTGATCAAAACTGCCCACCATGTTCGTATCCTCAGCCGCTTCTCATGATCTGAACAACCCCAGTTGCTCGGATTTCGATTCATACCAAACGTGTGAGCAAGAGCCAGCGTTCGGCCCTCGTTAATGATGTTTCCCACAATAGAGTTGACTGGTCGACCAATCATATCAAGCACACTGCTCAATATGGTCGAGACACTAGACTCATTGAAGTCTTCTTGCAAGGCGGCCACAGCAACATTACAAGCGTAGATGGGATCAGGTCGGGGATGACTCCTCAACTTTGGTGATCGGTCCCAAGAAGACAATGCATTGGTGATGATGTAAGACCACAGAGTGGAAGAGATTCCTATCGCTCCATGTTTCTTGATAGCCAGCTCATCTAGAATAGGAAAGCAAGGATGAGCGTTTTCGAAGTATCTATACAATATCAGCTGCTGAGGTCGGTTGGAGCAGTCACCAAATACTTACAAATCGACAAGCTCATCGGCAAACGGTCCTACAAGGTGTTGTAAGATGAGCTTTTGATTAGATCCAGGATCCTTGGCCGGCTGAAGACCTCTCCGGCGACGAGGAACCGAGAGATATAAAAGTGGATTGCGACTCGGTCCAGCTGTAGCAGTTTGCCGTTCTTTGGATGATTGTCTTGCTTCATCTCCTCTTGAGAGATATGGCCCTAAAATCTGGATATCTTCCTGGAAAACAGGTCCTACAATCACAGTCGACTCGGTACTCGGATGATCCAAAGGTTGTGCAATCTCAGCAGAGGCCTCAGCAGGAGTACCTATGGTAGAGCCTTGACGAGAAGGTCGTCCAGTTGGAACTTGTGGAGAACCATCACCTCCAGGACCTACAATCTGAGCCGTACGCTTCGCAGACCTTTCCCCTGGACCCGACGTAGAAGACCGATCGCGTTTTTGAGCATTCGGGGCCGGAGAAGCAACAACACACTGCCAACCCTTTTCCCGACAAAGAGTGCAAATGGCTGCTTGTTGGTCAAAGTGGCAGCGTATCTTTCGCTGACGACAAGCGGTGCAGGCGGGAAACTTGTGTGAGCGATACGGCCGTGTGCTGGTGGGAGGGTCCATAGTGTTAGCCCCGGCTGGGCCATCTCTGACATATCTGAATAATAATGCAATGGCGAAGAGAGGAAGGAAGGCAAGGCCGAGTTCCCCGAGTCAAGGTTTCCCGACATGGTTGTTCCCCGTGACTTTGCCGAGGTCTTTGCCTGTCCATGAAACTTGCAATAGATTCGCACAAGCAGAATAAGAACAGGCCAAACAATGATTTGAGGCATTAAGCATTGTGTAAAGAGAATCAGATCATCAGATGTAGAGGCCTAGGGCTAGAAGAGACCTTTACGAGGAAAATGTGAGTCAATTGTAGAAGTCAGTTGCACTTGCTTCTCTTGGATCATTATTAAGCCATCAATTCATGGACGCTATGAGATTCAAGGCAATCTCGTCAAATCGATTTGTGTCGAGGAATTAGACGTGCAAATGACCAGGGGACATGGTCGTAAGAGTACAGCTCACTGTATTATGACAGCGAGTAGGCAATGAATGCCCAAAGTTTATGATCAGATATAGTACAGTGCGATCCCATATGCATAATTGCCCGCCTCCTCGTCGCAACGCCTCAAAACTCCAACCCAAGAATGCTCATGAACAAGATGCTTATTTCTTTGGTGCAGCAAAGCCCAACTCCTCGGCGGGCTTCCACTGTTCCTTTCTCTCCAACAGCGCCCTAGCCTGCTCTCTCATGCTCTTTCTCTCGTCCTTATCCACAAACGTATCTGCCAGTCTACCTCTTTGCTCGGAGTACTTGTCGTTGTCCTTCTGGGCCTGGGCGTGTGTGTCCTTGCTCCAGTTCTCGTTCAACTCGTCCTTGGTCGGCATTTCTGGCCACACGAAAGGACTCTCCAGTTCGACCGTCATCTTCTTGATAGCGCGCGGGCGGAACCAGCGCTTGATCTGCATCTTGGGGGCGTTGGGTTTGCCTTGTGTGACTTTTTGTTGGTCGATGTAGGAGCGAACGCTGACGACGCGGACATTGTAGGCGTGAAACAGGTAGTCGCGAAGGTCGAGTTTGTTCATGTTGAGAGGCACGATGAATTTGGCGAAGCTGGCGGGCATGCGCGGTGTGCGGATGAGAGTTACTGTGAAGTTGGGNNTCTGTTTCATGCTCGTCAGCACTTTTTCGTTCGTCGCAAGGTCCTAGTATTGCGGTGCGCAGATGGCAGGGACGTACAGGAAGACCTCCTTGGTTCCTAGGCGGAATGGTGCCTTCATCGCTGCTTGGGCCGACATGGTTGNTGATGTGTAATGTGTGACTGGCCGTGATCTCTCGGTCGTGCTCGCCGCATACCANNAAAGTCCATAACTGCTCTGCGTCGGCAGGACCCGACCACCTTTTGCGACAGCCTTGGCATTATATCGCGACATTCGGAATGCTGTACAACAGGGATTGATGAACACCTTGTGTTGACCAGCGGAATCCGCATTTTCTCCATCTATCTCATAGAAGTTATATGTTATCATATCGATGGCTACCTTGACCCAAGAACGTATCGAGCCCTACGAGATCGTGTCGTGTGTGCCTCATCCGAAGCCTGTTCTAGTAAACCAGTATGTGAACACAATGCCACAAACCATTTTGCCGGAGCATTTTAATAACAAGACCATAGANCGACCAATATATGAACGCCATGCGTTCGCCGAGCGTCCTCTGCTGGCCGCCCTCCTCTTTGACAACGTCGACTCTGACGCTCGTGACCATTGTGCGAATGAGAGAAGTATGTACATTCTCGTCTTGAATGCCCAAATCGTGGACCATAGTATCAGAGATTCTGATTATGTTCGGTACGAATCTAGCNNATTCCTTTCGTGGCTACGACTAGCTATATACATGGCTGTCGTCAGTGTAGCCATTCTCATCTCGTTCCATCTCAAAAGTCAGCCTTCGCCGCTCGAACGACGGATAGCACTGCCCTTTGGCATAATATTTTGGTTTCTTGCTCTCGCTTGCCTGGCCAGTGGGACGGCGAACTACATCAAGACGGTAGAGAAGTATTCGAAGCGACAGGCATTAGTACAGACTGGCTGGAAGACGCAGGTGGTAAGTGTTAGAACGGCATGGTCTGTGGCGTGCTTCTGACTCCAGATCCAGGTCTTTACAGTTGTCGCAACTTCGATCGTGGCTGCTTGCGTGCTCTTCCTGTCGACAAACGCTGGAGCGAAGGAGAGGACGCGCTGAAATGATCTGATGAAATGGTTGATGGTTGATGATTCATGATTTTTTACACGCCGCGCTGCCGTAAACGTACACATAATGTTGGTATCTTCTAATCGTTTCCGCAAAGCAAACTCCTTCTCTACCTCTTGAGCAACGATTTGCCAATTTACATCTCGAGCAAACACCAAGTCTGGTCGTCGACTGTAGGGTAAATCTTGCCCATGGACTGAAGCTCGTCTGCTCCCTTGAGCACGTCAGCAACATCCATGCCAGTTCTGCTGGCAATGTCCTGCATGTGGAGACCTTCGTTGATCTGAGGAGTGTTTTGCATGCACTGGAAGACCTTTCTTGCGTGAGTCGAGACGCCGGCAGGCAGAGTGCCGCCGCCACCGGATTGACCGCCGTTGGTTGCTCCTTGACCTTGTTGGCCTTGTTGTTGTGCTCCGATGGGGCCGCGTGTGAAGAAGAGGTGGACGTAGGTGGCTTCCAACATGTGGTAGTTGACCTCATTCAAGTCGGTAAGAGGACGGATTTGTTGAGCGACAACGTGACGCTTGCCGAAAGTCTTCAGCTTGCCCCAAACACGAGCGTATGCGTTCTCGACCAGGCCGCCCTTGGCTCCGTTGTCCTCGTCACTTTGAGCAGTCTCCATGTCGATCCAGACCTTGACCTCGATAGTGCCAGTGCCATCGTCCAGCTTGTAGGTGATGTTTGTGGTTTGCTTGCTGATGTTGCGAACCTGGCCAACAAACGAGATTGTGGTCAGTTCTGAGCCGTCGATGGCAAAGTTTTCGCTGTCGGGTTGTTCGGCCTCGAGCAGTTGCTTGATTGTGACGGGACGTAGCGTTTCCTTGCCATATGANNCTGGCCGGGTCAGATGTGAACAAAATGCTTCAGGTTCATGAGAACTTACTCTCTTTGCGCTGGGACTGTCCTGGCTACCGGCCATAAAGCCACCATCCTCGTTACCACCCTGTGCACCATACGACGTTGTTGAGTATCCGTAATCTGCTATGATCAGAATTGCCTCTCGCATGCCAATTCAAGGTGGGGAGCCTCACCCATTGTGTTTTGGTTTCTCAACGTTAGAAACAGAAGATATTAGTCCGAGAAGCTTGGATCCGTCTTTTCTGTGGCAGCGGTGATATGTGGATAGATGCTGAGCGTGGGTATAACTTGATCAGTGTTTGATGAATGTGATCAAAAAGTGGCATGCTCGCTGGCAAACGCGACGGCAGCCTCGACCCGCGTCGACGCGTTTGAGTGGTTAGTCACGTGCTGATAAGGCAAGAACCAGAAAGCTTATCAGCAAAAGTTGAGGGTCGCGACTTCCCAAATTTGCGGAGAGGCGCTTTTTCTGCGAAGGCTCATTCACAACCATAATACAAGATGGGTAGACGAGCTGTTTCGCCTACCGCTTCCGAGAATGGTTTCGACATCTCGAATGCCCTGGCTGGAGGGGCTGGCCTAGACTCGGACGACGACAACACCCTCGCCGGTTTTGAACAACCTCAAGCCGTCGCCCTCGATGCGCACGGGGGAGCCGGACTGGACGACGATAGCGATGGCGACGAATTGTACATTGCCGCTCAACAGGCTGCCAACAACAGAAAGACGAAGGATGCGACGGGAAAGACAACCAAGAAGGGAGGAGGCTTCCAGTCTATGGGTCTGAACGGACACCTGCTCAAGGCCATTACTCGTAAGGGTTTCTCTGTACCCACGCCCATTCAGCGCAAGACCATCCCCGTCATTCTGGACGGTCAAGATGTCGTCGGTATGGCCAGAACTGGTTCGGGAAAGACGGCTGCTTTCGTTATTCCCATGATCGAGAAGTTGAAGTCGCACAGCGCAAAGGTCGGCGCAAGAGCCGTCATCTTGTCGCCATCGCGTGAACTCGCTCTGCAGACACTCAAGGTCGTGAAAGAGATGGGCAAGGGAACAGACCTCAGGACAATCCTGTTGGTCGGTGGTGACAGTCTGGAGGAGCAATTCTCGTCCATGGCCTCGAACCCAGATATTATCATCGCCACTCCTGGTCGTTTTGAGCATCTGAAGATTGAGATGAACCTGGACTTGTCCTCAATCAAGTACATCGTTTTCGACGAAGCCGATCGTCTGTTCGAAATGGGTTTTGCTGCACAGCTGGCCGAGATTATGGTCGCTCTGCCTCCTAATAGACAAACTCTCTTGTTCTCTGCTACTTTGCCCAGATCATTGGTTGAATTTGCTCGTGCTGGTCTTCAGGAGCCCAAACTCATTCGTCTGGACGCCGAAACAAAGGTCTCACCTGACCTTGAAACCGCTTACTTCTCCATCAACACTCAGGAAAAGGAGGGCGCCCTTGTACACATTCTAAGAGACGTCATCAAGATGCCCAGCGGTCCTACAGAGAGGTCCAAGCAGGCCAAGGAAGACAGCATGAAGTCCAAGAAGCGCAAGCGTGGTCCCGATGGTCCTGGTGCAAACGAAACCCCGACCGAACATTCTACCATTGTTTTTGCTTCTACGAAGCATCACGTTGAATACCTTTACAATCTTCTCAGCCAACTCGGATACGCCGTATCATATGTCTATGGTGCTCTGGACCAAACCGCCAGAAAGATTCAGATTCAAGAGTTCAGATCTGGCCTTACAAATATTCTGGTTGTCACCGATGTCGCTGCTCGTGGTGTTGATATTCCCATTCTGGCCAACGTCATCAACTATGACTTCCCTTCGCAACCAAAGATCTTTGTTCACCGTGTCGGTCGTACTGCTCGTGCCGGTAAAAAGGGATGGGCCTACAGTCTGGTCACACAGAAGGACTTGCCTTACCTGCTCGACCTTCAGCTTTTCCTTAGTCGTAGATTGGTTCTTGGAAGAGAGCCTACTGATGAAATCAACTATGCCGACCAGGTCGTCCTGGGAACGCTCGTCAGAGCTCCCCTTGAGATCTGCGTTGAGGAAGTCGGAAAACTTGTTGACGAAGATGTCGACTTGTCCGGCATACGCGATGTCTCCGTCAAAGCTGAAAAGCAATACGTGCGTACTCGCACTTCAGCCTCGTCCGAAAGTGCAAAGCGCGCCAAGGTTGTCGGCTCCTCTCCCCATTACTCGGAAATTCACACTCTGTTTGAGGACGATTCAGAGGCTAGACACATGGAGCTGGAAAGAGAGAAAATGCTTGCTCGAGTGAGCGGGTTCCGCCCTCCGGAAACCATTTTTGAGGTCGGCAAACGAGGTACCGCTAACGAGGCTACTGAAATCATGAGAAACAGACGAGCCAAAATCCAGCCTCGTAAGCAGCAGGAGAAGGCTGCGGAGACGGAAGAAATAGACGAAGACACTACAGTCTTTGACAATGATGACGATGACCTACCTACAGGAGATGTTGATGTCGACCTCGATGAAGCCTCGGAAGACGAGCTCGAAATCACTTTCTCACAACCCGAGAAGAAGAAGGCAAAAGCATCAGGTGCAGGTCAGGACTCGGAATTCTTCATGTCTTACACGCCACAAAATATCAATATGGCTGAAGACCGAGGTTACGGTGTTCACTCGGGCACGGATGGAGGCCGCAATACTCATTTCTTGGATGCTGCCCGCGGAGCCACTATGGACTTAGCAAACGATGACACAAAGGCTTTCGGTGCCCCTAGCAAGGCTGGCGGTCTTCGTTGGGACAGCAAGAGCAGAAAATACGTGTCCCGTGCCAACGACGAGGACGGTTCCAAGGGTACGAAGATGATCACGGGTGAGAGCGGTCTCAAAATCGCAGCCTCATTCCGCAGTGGTCGCTTCGACAGATGGAGGAAAGACAATAAACTCGATGTCCTTCCTCGCGTCGGAGAACTCGAACGTCCGGGCAACAGAAATGGCATTGACAACCAACGCTTCAAGCACAAGATGGTTAAAGCACCCAAGGACGCTGACAAATACCGAGACGATTACTACAAACAAAAAGCAAAGGTGGATGCAGCGAAGGAGAAACGTGTCGGCAGGTTCGAAAGTGGACCTGGCAAAAGCGAGCTCAGAGGTGTCGACGATGTGCACAAACTCAGACAAGAAGCGCAGAAACGCCAGGATAAGAATGCCCGACCGCAAGGTTCGAGCAGTCGTGGCCGTGGTGGTGGTGGGCGCGGCGGACGTGGCGGAGCAAGCAGAGGAGGATCTAGCCGAGGTGGGTTCGGAGATCGTGGTTCAAGCAGTCGTGGTCGTGGTGGTGGTGGTGGTGGCCGAGGAGGTGGCCGTGGCGGAGGTAGAGGAAGAGGTGGCAGAAGCTAGTGGAAGCGTTCATTCTCTTTGTCTTTTCACACTAGCATAGCAGCAAAACAAGAGCTCGTGCGAGCATCATTGGGTGGATCTACTCTGCAGATTTGCAAATTGCTCACCTGCCCGTTACATATATCTTGCAGTTCCGTGCTGGGTGCTCATGAATGTTCTCCACATTATGCACCGTTTGGTACATGCTATAGCTACCTGATTAACCTCACCGCAAACCTTGTTGAGCAGTGGAAAGTCTTTCCTGACTTGCTACAACCAAAATGTATGGCATGTCAAATCCCGTTGGCCGTTCGGGCGTACGTCGCTAATAAGGATAGAGAGTTCTTCGGACAAGTGCACACTCTCGCCCTAGCCGTCATCTTATGCAAGGATTGAATTGACTTTGATGCTGACTCGCACGTAAAGGACGGCCCGGTGAGTGAAACGCCGTGACACCGATGATGTTGCTTTTGACTCTTGGTATGATGATGAAACATGGGTCGAGGTGTGTATACAGACAGCCGTTGTAACGGACAAGCAACGGGTCACTGCTTGACTGTGGAATGCAAGAAATGCTTAATGGTGCTTTGATCAAGCCGCTAAGATAGTCGGGCTTGCAGTGGTTCCAAATGACTCCCGCAAGGGACTTGTTAGTTGGTCGGTGTTGGTGCTTCATCACCACAGAAGCCGTTCGCAGCGGTAAAAGTACGGCGCTTGGATCGATCCCAAATCCATGGTTCTTTTGGTCGGGCATATGTCTACGGGTGTTGCTGGAACAAGATCAGTCCATAATAGCTGCACAAGCATTGTACCGCGAAGGGAAAGGACGACGTGAGGTTGTCCTGAGGCTTGGCGCGTCGAAACGTCGGACGTTTTCGCTCGGCCCCCAACTTCTCCATTCCAACCTCACCTCTTGAGCCTTGCCCTTTGGCAAGAAACTCCGTAGCGCCCTCGGGCTTTTCTTTCGACCCTCTGATACCGTCTGCATCATGCGGCTCTTGCATGAGCTGTGCAGTGATTGCGATACTCATTCAGTATGCAGCCTCGAAACCTACGCCGTGTGATGGACTTCAGGCTGGACCACACTCTCTAGGAGCAAGGGAAGAACTACCAGGGCCACGTTTTTTGTCCAAGAACACGTGCTTGGCAAGCTCTGATCAGTGCTGATCACTCACAAATCGCTGCCTGCGACTCTCATGCTCATCACCAACCGGGACTCCGCAGGGCTACGCGATAATTCTCCTTCTTCCGGACTGTGAGATTGCTATGCACCTCCTTCCCACGATGCTGGAACAGGAAAGAGACGTTCCACGATGCTTCTGTGGCTTTCGTTGGTTAATTGACAGTTTTTCCGTCTCTTAATTATTTCCAGGTCTGGTCTTCCGTCTCGTGTTTAGGACTCCCGCAAGTAATCCTTTTCGCTCACATCCCGGACTCTGCCCAGGGCCGATGGTAGGAAAATAGCATCCCATACTCGGGTCCGAAATCCACTCTCGAATGTTCAATAACCTGTTGAAGGATGATGACCGAATTTTTGCAAAGTTACAGAGTTGGGAAATCGATGATCGAGATCAAAAGGGTTCTCACACCTTCAAAACTTGCAACAGCAGGTCCCTTGGTCTAAACCTTTCTCTCTGTGTTCATGAGTGATCATGAGTGTGGTCCAAGCGGCCGATCCGGCCCCACGATCCTGTTAACAACGACAGCCACTCTTTGGAAACAATGACCCGCCGACAGCAAGCAATGGAGCTTAATCAGGGCGTTTCAGGATCTTCTTTCCGGTAGGTACACCTGCGTCCTCCAGTCCAATACCCGCAAGGCTTTTTATTGGCCTAGGTGACCCCTCTGGCCGCGCCAGCTCCTGGCTATGCCCACCCTTATGCGGCAATCGCTGCCTAGAGAGCATTTAAACACGAGTCCAGCACGGTTGGAGCATGCGCCATCCCGCAAACCGCTTTGCATATGGCGCATGTCGGGGATTGTTGTCGCCGATGCATTAGAGGGCGTTCAATGATCTACTGCCCTGCACCATCCATCTGCGTCTTGTTGTAGCGACGTTGTCGAAATGCCAAGAGATGGTGGAACCGACATGCACAGGACCAACTCATGGGTCCTCTTTCATGGGCATGGTGGCCCCGATGCATCGTGTTTTGGGCGGCGCAATGATGGAAGCCCGCCCTGTCAGCACCAGAGGGAGAGAGATGTGCGGTCCATATGACATGTCTGCAATCGTTGTTATGCCATCTCGTGTGCGGCTTCCCCATGATCTAACCTTAGTTCACGCACATTACGCCATGACTGTCTGGGCTGTCCGACGTTTGTTGCTGCTCCCAGTCTTATGTACGAGTCTGTGCAATCCTAACCCAATTCATGGGGCTTAGTGTGTNTCTCTCTCCGTGCATGCTTCTACCCTCTCGTCTCATCTAGGCTGGATTTCCAGCTTCATCAGTGTTTTTGTTNNTTCTGCTTCTATGTTTTGTTGGTTCATGCCAATAGCAACGACAAATAGTTTGNNATCCACTACACTCGCTTCCAACTCTTCGTCATTTCTTCGGATCCATCCTCTCGATCTTACTATTCACCAACTCCGACTTTGAAACGTCTGTACTCCGGCCTCCGCAAATCTGTATAATTGTCCGTAGGCAGAATTTGAGCAATCCGCACAGATACACATGGAGAACGAGTAAATCTTTTGGCAAAAGACTATCCTGCGAATCGCAACTGAACAGGAAATTTGTACAAGCTCGTCCTCAGTTTCTGAAAGCAATTCAGTTCTTTGTGAGCTTCTGTCATTCGCTCCTCCCCACTCGGCAACCCGATTCTCAATCGACTCGTTTTCGGGAAAGTATGACCGGGTCATCACAGCCCAATTACTTCTACTTACCATACGAGTTTCGACCTCAAATCGATCGTTCAGACCTTGCTTTCGCAACAGGCGGGTCTCCGCCGTGGCAACTCATTCCGTCGTACCCTTCACCGCCTATGTCCAGCCCGCCTTCCCCACAGAGGAAGGTATCTGATATACAGCCTCCACCAGCTACAACATTCTCTGAACTTACGCTTTCTGGCACCACTACCTCTACAGATCCATCGGTCACCGGCACAGACTTTACCATACCTCCCGTCTCGGCAGGTGCATCTGCATCTACATTGCAAAGCTTACCTCAATCCTTTGCTCCATCATCATCAGCAGCGTCATCAGGGGTACCCCGCACTTATTCATCGTCTTCGACAGAAAGTCTTGCACCACTTCGTCAGACCAAGTCTGGATCGAGTGCAAGCAATGTGCCAGATACCCTTCCTACTGCTGGACCCAGTGTTGGACAGTCGTCATTATCTAACATAGGTCGAGGTGGGAGAAGAGCTAAAGTCCATGTTGCCAATGCATGTAACAATTGTAAGAGAGCACATCTCAGCTGTGATGTCGAAAGACCTTGTGGCAGATGTGTGGCTACAGGCAAGGCTGTAAGTCTATCTTGGGCAGATATCAATTCTAAGCTGACAACATTTAGNGAGACGTGTCGTGATGTACCTCACAANAAGCGTGGTCGACCACGTTTACGCGATGAGGGCCAGTTTCAGCTACAGCAAGGTGGTTCGGAGGTGGAGTCAGTGGCGAGTCCAGTTGCGGGACCCTCGTCTGCTAGACCAATGGCCCGACCAGGCCATCGAAAAACAGCTTCTCTACGGACGCTAGCTGCTTTTGCTGCAGAACAGAGCCACCAACCTTCAACTAGTCAAGGTGTTCCGGCGCGCGAACGCGCATACTCATTCGGAGCAGCTCCGTCGACAGGACTCCTACCACCATCCAGACACCCACGCTTAGCCCCTTCCCCTGAGATACCAATCGCTTTTCTCGACACCGATTTTGTGGTCTTGAAGGCCAACACGACCTTCCAGCGTCTCTTCTCGTGGCTACAGGAGATCAAGGGAATACGCTTGTCGGACATTGCAAAGCCGTTGGACGGAGACAGCTTCCAGAATGCTCGCAACAGGTTGAGGGAAGAAAGAGAGATACGCGAGCCGGCATACCTACCGCCTATACTACAACCAAGATTGGACCCAGTGTCAGGCATTGGAACAACGGATCATGATGTGGAGGAAGTTACAAGAGGTTTTGCAGACCATCAGTTCGCCTGGACTTTCCGACTCGGAGGTGGTGTTGATCAGACATTACCGGTCCGTATGCGTCTGGCAAAGACGTCTGTTTACTTTGTCACTCTGTTCCTGCCACCGTTACCACCCCAAGTCGCCGAGCAGATCATAGCTCCTCAACCACCACCATTCATGTTTCCCACACGGGTTGCAGCCCCTCCATCCGCGCCATTTCAAGGCAGTCCCCGCATGATGGAACAACAACCGGGCATCTCTGAACCTCCCTCCACATACTACACTTTTACCGACCCCGGATCACAAAACTACACACTCAACCCACGCTACTCATTCGGTGAACACTCATACACGCACAGCACACATTACCAGCCATCCTACCATCAGCCGCAACAACCATCGTCACAACAAATGCTGCCACCACCCCCAACACATTCAGACCAACGTCCCGGCACAGCAGGATCAAGCTCCAGCAGTCACATGACGCAACCTCCTTTCCTTCAGCCTCCCATGCATGCACATCGCAGCCGACCAAGATCCGATACCATGGACTCACTAGGTAGACACATTCAAACCAGACTACGAGCAGACAGCGGGGCTACAGTATCAGTACTCCAAAGCTCGCCCGTGCAACAACGACATGCCGTTGAGCGAGCAAGCAGTGAAGATGACATTGAGACAGGGGAAAGTTCAGGAAGCCCCAGNAAAAGAAGAAGACTCGATATCAATGAGATGTTGCAGCGATGAGAGGGACGTAAGAACTGAGCATAGCGGGTGTGGTACCAAAAATTTCGTCTTCTTCATTGTTCACAAGTTTAGAAGTGTCTTTTTTTTTAGTTGGGAGAAAAACGTCTCAATGACGAGAGTGTAGGTGAAACAAAGATTTCTTTATTGCATTCTTATACATATATAAGGGAGGTCTTTATGATGCTTGTTCTTTCTTGTTCCAGAATAGGCACAGATACTGTATCTACTTGAATGTAATTTGTCGAATTGCTTCTTGCTCCTTTCCAAAAGCTCTCTGGATACCTTCGCTATGGGTACCAATCCCGGTTTCTAAGTCGTGGACCCGTTGAGAGAGCGTCACAACTACTTGTGCGAGATGTACTACTTTGGGCTCCAAAGTGCTCATAAAGGTCTAGATGCTCTGTTGATCAACTCACCGGATGTGCCAGCGCAAACCCGCCACGTCTGGTTGAGCTCTTGCAGCAATAGCTCAACGGACGCGTATACGGTTTCGCATAGCCAAGGCGTCTCTTGCCAGCAAAGCCTGTGTTGCCATTGCTTTGCGTCCCAGTAGCGCAACAGCATTGTGAATCCAACATAGCCACACTCGAACACCTCGAAATAGCATTAAAGACCTAGACCATGGGATTTTCCGCGGTCGATAGATATACTTGCGTGGCCCTTGGTTACTTGTATAAAACAAGACAGTATGTTGTGTTTCTCTGTACCTCGCATAGCCCCCAAGCAGCAAAGAGAGGTATCAGTGACGCGGCGGAATATACTTCTTCACCTGTTGTGAGACTTGCAGCAGAGAGCTCTACTCCGATGATGGCATCCCAACAGTGTGGTTGTAGGAAGATTGCGGTGTTACGACACAGTGGTGGGTTCGGAGATATGTTGTGGAATGTAAGCGTGTTGCTGTACCGAAGAGTTTCGAGTTGCTTGATGCTGTATTTTTGAGATGTATCGTTCTCAGATGACGATCGAGAAGCACAAGTTTCTTGGTAGCCGCGCGGCGAGGCTTGTTTGGTGGTCTTGTGTTGGGATACTGGTGTCAGTCTGGTGGAGAGCATATTCCGATTGTATGTCCGCTTCTCGAGACTGGTAAAGTCACACGTCGAAACACTCTTCAGCCTGATCTTTTACAGGGTAGTGCAAGCGTTCCTGGATTATCTGGTCTATAGTCCCAATCTTGAGGGTTGTCATAGAACCAGCGATCCAGAAAGCGACTTTCCTGAACAGCATGTCAGGAATCCCGGATGTGAGCTTGTGCTGTCCACGAGTCCTGCAACTACCAAAAGTATACTTGAAGGTCAACTATGCCCCTTCACTACCACCATGAAGGTAGACCGAAAGCTTTCTATAATATATCGGACGGGTTATGGTCCTTTCATTGTCAAGATATATTGTTAATGGTGCAACCCTGTCGTTAACTAAGCATCATCTGGTGAACAGCAACGAGGACGACCGCTAGTCTTTCTGCTATGCAAGACCGCAATTAGGAAGAACAGGTATAGTATGGAGTGATCTTCATGTGTCGGCTTGCGGTTGGAAAAGAATAAGAAGAGATGAAAGGATCAATTAGGGTGACTTGGAAGCATCAGTTGCCAAAAACGGTAAAGCGCGATATCGAAGGGTGAGAGTCGCCCAATGTTTGAACGGATGTTCAGCCAAACGTTCCTTTTCGGCGAAATAGGTCTTGGGGGTCGAGGACAATTTTCGCCTATGACTGCAGATGGATAGAATGATAGACTATGTTGCTATTGACTGCTCACGTGTCGTTTGTATACCCTTATCATGAGCACGCCCGTCGTATCTGGTGCGACGCGACGGTCACAGGCTGCTGCGGAGGACAGCTTGGCGTGTAAGGAATGCCGTCGTCGCAAGGCAAACTGCGACCATAAGATACCGGAGTGTTCGACCTGCAAACGTTACAAGCGTCATTGTCTCTATGATAGGCTTGGGAAGACACCACTAACAAGAAGGCATGTGTCCATGAGGTTTCCTTGCAGGCTTCGCGGCTGACTTCCGGCTTCNAGGCATCTTACAGAGGTCGAGCATCGACTATCGCGTGCCGAAGCGATTCTGAAGAGATTGTTTTCTGACCAAGAAGTTTCGTACTTGCTTGATCAAGAGCGCTCAGGCGATGTACCCATATTGCCCTCCGTAAGAAATGCTTCACGGACACAGACGCCACGGACGGCCAGTCCGGCTGGAGAGAGCATTAATTCACCAGCTTCGTTGCATCAGCGGCAATCAGTAACTTCACAACCTCAAGCACCAATCCAAGGAAGTGCCGCTTTCGAGGATCCGGGATCAACATGGAGCTTTCCCACTACCGACGTGGAGCCGGACCCTACAGCGGCCTTGTATCCGGATGGCGATGAGGAATTCGAGTGGGACGAAAGAGAGCAGACTGGACTTTCTGGTGGAGTCGCTATGGCGGAGGATGATGAGGAAGGTGTCAGAAAGGTTATGGATGGCATGGCCACGCTCACGGTCGATGGTGGGAACTATGGTTATCTTGGGATGGCGTCTGGTGCCTCTCATCTACGATCCTTGTGGATGGAATCTGGAAACGGTCTTTCCTGGGACTCTGGTGCCTGGAACGATCGACGACGTGATCTGCAGCACCTTCTTCGTCGGCAGACAGAAGGCTCATCGATAGCCTCTGCAGTGCAAACTCAGACTTTGGTAACACGAGCGATGGTAGACATGTTCGTCGATGCCTTCTTCGTTCGCTATCATCCTGTCTTTCCCATATTGCATGAGCCGACGTTTAGAGCTCAGTACGACAGTAGAATGGCTCGACCTGGACAGAGTATCTGGCTTGTTCTCGTGAATATCGTTGCAGCTTTGGGTGCCTTTGTCACAAACCCGAGCTCATCAGATGAGACGAGCCTGTCGATCTTTCGGACGGCGAAGCGCTATCTTGCAGTCAATGCATTGGAAACAGGCAACTTGACCCTGGTGCAAGCATTTGGTATGTCGGCCATGTTCCTCCAGAAGATCAACAAGCCAAACACTGGCTATAACTATGGTGGAGTAGCCATCAGGATGGCCATCGGGCTTGGCTTGCACAAGGAGTTTGGATCCCAACATATGAGTCCATTCAAACAAGAATTGCGACGAAGGATATGGTGGTCTCTTTGTGTCCTGGACGTGGGTGCAACAATCACCTACAGTCGTCCGTTGATCTGGCCGCAAGTTGGAGTCGATGCAGCTTTGCCGTCCAACATCCGGGAGGAGGATTTAATGATCAATTCACCAGTGACACCAGCCGAAGTCGATGAAGCGACTGTCAACACGTACCTCAGAGTCCAGTCGTCGTATCATCTGCAGACGATGCCGATATACAACCGGCTGATCAGTAATCCACCTCCGCTGCCCGAAGAACTCTTGACTCTCGACTCGACCATCGTAGAGGCCTGGTTGAGCCAGGTGCCGCATTACTTCAACGATAGCATCGGACAACACCTGGAGGATCGGTTTGCGTTGCCACATGGAATTAATTGCTGGAGATATCGAAATCTTCGAATCGTCATATTCCGGCCGTTGCTGGTGAAATGGGCGTTGCAAGATGGACTCGAAGAGACTCTTACTTGGCATGAGCAGGAAGCTACCAATCGATGCTTGCGCGCTGCTCGAGAGAGTATAGCGTCGATACAGAATTTCTGGAAGTCGAGACCGCAGACTAGGTTGACAGCGTTCTATGTTCTGTAAGTATTGTTAGCTGTGAAGTCTTGAAATGTTGACTAATCGTATAGCAGATACTTCCTCTTCCAAGCAGCACTCATCCCGATTCATTGTTTGCGTTGCAAATCCCAGTCAAGGTTGGCACCCGAATGGCGAGATCAAGTCACCGCAACTCTGGAGGTGGTCGAATCGATGATTGGGCTGAATCAAAGCGCATCGAAATGCCGAGATGTCATCATGAGTCTATGTGGCTCGCATCTTCGTAGTCTGGACGATGAATTCGTCAATTATGAACAAGCGTTCAACTTCGAGCCGACGATGGACGCGACTGCGTGGATGGCTGGATGCGCGCCTACCTTGATCAATGAAAATCTTTGGGCTGGTAGTCTGGACAACACCAGTGCGGAGCTCTCTTTCAGTACCTGGGAAGGAGATTGGAATATATGAGACTTGAATGCTGTGCTCGAGCCTGTCCAACGGGTGGGCAGCCATCTGAAACACAAAAGACAAAGAAACAAGATGAGAGCCGATGGAGTGGAAAGACAGCTTGCCGATGGCATCTGTTGACCTATCTCAGCCAAGACCAGGCACCGACCGACTGGGTCAGGGGGAGTGAGTGAGGCGTTCCTTCCGCAACATGTATGCACCTAGCCGCCGCAGGTACTGCCAACGCGTTTGTCCATCACCAACACCACAATCGCCGCTCATGTCAATCCAAACTACAACAACACCAGAATTCAACCCAATATCATCAAACGGCTGTCTTAGTCTAGTGGTTTAAGACGCTGCCCTCCCATCTAGAGGAAACTCTGGTGACCAAGGAAAGGCAGAGGTCATGGGTTCGACTCCCATAGACAGCATTCCTTTTGCACCTACAGCACCTCTCCCTTTGTGCCTTGCTCGTGAGGTCCTTCTCTTTCGTGTGCTGAGTTCTGGACAATTCACAGTCATATACTTGTGGCGAAGCTGAGCGACACCCAAGCTATAGATGCACGATACCTTAGTGAAACAGGGCTCACATACTGAGAGGCCATACCAAATCGGCTCTCTCTGATCATATCCCTATTCCGAATGCATCTGTGCACTTCCATTGGCCTCAACACACGGGGATTTCCTAGTCCAAGCTCCTGCCCTTGCAAGTGCACCGAGGTTGTACACCATACCTCACAGCTCCCCCATCTCTCCAGCTTTCCACACGCCTCACATATTCCTTGACACGCACCAAGGGATCAGGCTCAGATCTGTAGGGCCTACACATACCACACACCTCCCCTCAGTCATATAAACCTCCACCTCTGGCATCTTCCTCCTCCTAATAACCTCCACAACAGCATCCAGCAAAAAGTCCACCGACAGCGAAGTATTCTTACACTGCAACTCAACACACAACCTCACATTCTTAGCCTCAAACCTCATACAGAAGCGCAAGTTCCTCTGCTGCCGATTTTGCCATCTCGATTTTGGAGCCGTAGGGTCCGCAGGAACCGTTGAAAAGACGGAAGATAAATATGCAGTCGAGTATTTCGTAGACTTCGTGGCAGATTTGGAGGGATGTGTGCATTAGCGGTGGGAGGGGCAGGTTTGGTGTTGAGGGGTGGGCGTTCATGTAGTGGGTGTATATCTCTCGGCGAAGCTCGAGGGGGAGGTCCATGAGGCCTGAGCCTGGTTGGAGGGGTCTTGTGGTGTCTGACTGTAGGGTCTCCCTAGAGCCAGACTGTAGGTCTTCCGTGGAGCCTGACTGTGTTGGTTCCAAAGAGTCTGACTGCAGGAGTACCTCGGAGTCCTCATCTTGGATACTGAGTCTTCTTCGTTTGTGGATTTTGAGATCATCTGTTGAAGCAGGAGAGTTCCTCTTCCGTTGAGATCTCTTGCAAGCGGCTTTGAAGTTGGCTTTGAGCCATAACCGGACTCTTCTGAGCCACAGTCGATGGGCGCTGATGGTTGAAGTGTCGTGTAGAGTCGACGTGCTATTTGAACGAAAACTCGGTAAAGGCGCCCTGGTTTTGCTGTTATCCATGTCTAAAGTTCGAGAAGAGGAGATGGAGCGGCAGAAGGTCGTCTATGAAAAGGGTATCTGTTAGGCTGAAGAGCAATCGTCGCGTGCTTAATATCTCCCAAATTCTCATTTTTGGCAAACTTGCTCAAACTTGCTCTCGTCCCCATCATAATTCTGTCCATGTGCGTGGATTTGTATGGTACTCATGAAAGATGACGCGACAACCAAGGCGAAGTCTGGTTTCTATGACCTTGAAGGGGGCTCTTCATGGATACACCCCGAATGTGAAAGCGATTGCACACTCTGATAGCTCATCATAATCACTACACATGTGACGAGATGAGAAAGAAGTCAGATGAGAGAATATGATAGACTTGAGCACAAGAACTCGTGAGGTCTAAATTGTAGATTGGTCAGAAACACAAACAATAGCAAGTTTCTAATGGAACAAATGATACAGCACGCCAATTGCTGGCAAACCCAGAGCGAAAAGCAGCAGTCCTGTCCATCTCAAATAACCTGATTGACGAATTCAAGCCAACTCGGAACTTCTGCCACTCAAAAACGGAAACCCCGAAAGAACAAAGTGAAAACTCCATGGTAGCGCCTTGCGCAATGCATTGATGGACGAAGGATTTTGGAATGTGACAGGTTCCGATCGTAAGAGATAGACTGCAAAGTACAGAGTGCTGACAATGCCATGCTGTGAGGGGAGAGGGTGTGTGGGTATCTCGTTCGTAAAGCAGTCGATATAATGTGTGACTCGCTAATCAGCGAAGGTTCAAGGCTTTCTTGGTGTTTTCGTAAACGACGTAGGTGATGGAGACGGCTGGCACGACCTTGAGCAGATTGGGTGTGAGGCCCTTGAAGAGACCTCTAACACCTTCTCCTGCAAGCGTCTGTCTGGTGACGTCCATGATGCCCGTGTAAGTACGGGNGTGGCTAGCAGTGCCTTGCGACTGCAATCTGGTTCGGAGTAGGTTCAGGGGATAGACGGCGGAAGCGCCAATGGCACCACTGAAGCCGCCTATGAGAGCTGTTGCGAAGCTGCTAGGTGCAGCATCGACCTCGTGTCCTCCGTACTTTTTGACATTGTATGCGGTGATGGTGCGTTTCAGATATTCGAAAGTACCCAGATCGATGGCCGCATAGGGAAACATGCCAACAAGACCCATGGGCAAGCCGCGGTAGAAGGAGAAGATGCCGTTCTTACCCCACATCTTGACGGCAGTTGCGGCGATGAGCTTTGTTCCACGAAGGCCTCCTGGTACAGTTTCGCATTGCATTCGGCTGTCGCATGTCAGCACTCTGCCACAAACGGAAATTCTGGTACCAGCTTACAATTTCAGTGTGTCAAGAGGGTAGACGACAGCTTGTGAAACCATCCCTGCTACACCGCCCGCAATGAATTGCGAGACTGGTGAGATCTTTCGTGTGTTTGTGTGGCCCTCGAATCGTGCGACCATCTTTTTGCGGCCTAGACTGGATGTCAGGATTATTTCTACAGGAAATACGCTAGCACTTACCTCGTACGAGCCGAACTTGACAGCAGATTCGGGCATGACCTTGACGATGTTCAAACCATTGCCTTTGTGAGACAATTAGCAAAGCTCAAACACTGTTCGAGAGAAGAACTCACCAGCAAACAAGCTACGAATACCGCCTGCGGCCCAAAGCTCCTTGCAGGCTCTGACCAAAGTGTTTGCGCTCGACTTTGCTGCTGCTGCGGGTGCACCACTTTTGACGGCTTGCACGGCTTCGTTGGTGCCAGTCTGGGCGATGAGGTAGACTTTGAGACGGTCAAGAGGGGCGGTGGTGGTTCTCGAAGCAACGCCTGATATGCCGCCAGCCAGGAAATAGCCTGGATCAGGGACGAATTCCGTCAGCATGCTCATAAAGGCCCGGGCACGCGATGCATATGATCGGTCGTCATGATCAGAGACAACGGCGGCTTCTGTGTGAAGTGACGGGAGAGGTGGATTGCTTGCGGGCTGCGTAGCTTTAGATGGTGAGGGTGATGGTGCTGGTGCTGGTGAAGCAATTCGGGTGATGGCCCCAAAGAGCGAGTGCTTAAGAAAGGAGGTTGCAGTACCTAGTCCCTGAATTGTCTCATCACTGACCGACACATCGCCCTCTTGGGTCACCTTCATGGCTGACTGATAATATGACATGACGGCCTTGAGTCCAGGCGCGCCGATGGGCATGAACAGGAGGAAGTCNNGCTGCTTGTCGTTAGTCTCAGACCAACTCTTTATGACTTTTGCGACGTACCGCCATTCTCCAAAGTTTATAACACCGTCGTTGTCCGTGTCAACGTCGTCGAAGAAGCTGTCAAGACGCGAGTTGGGCACGGCTAGACCGGCACGCACAAAGGCAGCGCGTAACTCGCTCTTGTCGAGGTTGCCGTCATGGTTGCGGTCTATACTCTGGAAGAGCTGCCAGAGCTCTCGTTCGGTCTGGTCGACGAATTTGCGAAACTCNNTTTGTCGGGTCAGCGGGTGGTTCGTTCGGATGTGGTAGGCTTCATGCTAACCATCGTATTCGATGCGACCGCTGTTGTTGATGTCGGCGGTCTGCAGGACATCTTCTATCAAGCCATCTGCATTCTTCAGAGCNNTGCAATTGACGCGTGTCAGCGCTTTGTCGACATGGCTAGATCGTGATGGATGCTCACGGTGGTCCAGCTTCTTCAGGCCCTTCCTGAAGGCCTTGAAGTCGAGGAAGCCCTCGTTCTGTGTGTCCAGCTTCTTCCACAGGGAGCGAGTCCTGTTCTCCCTCTCGGCGGGTGATTCGGCATCCATGGTCTGCCGTCTGTTGAAGTTCGGGCTATCTCGGTTTCATGGCTCTGATAGACCAGTAAAGGGGGTTCCACGATGCGCCTGGGGGATTTCCAGCAACGAGCGCTCCTTCGACAGCGAGCGCAATATGGTATCAAACGATGGATAGGAGGTGAAAAGCGTGTTATCTTTGTTCTTCGCATTAAGCCTCGAACAACCGAAAAGGCCTCATCCCCGCTGTCCTGACTTATGACGCTTTTCCTTCCTTCCCTTCTTGGCGCTACTGTATCACGTCCAAGCTTGGAATTGCTGACCACACCGGAAATAACACATCCAACATCAAGATCTTGCCGCACATTGATACGTCTCTATATCAAAGACCGAGCATCAGCATTCGCATGTAGGTAGCCTCACCAAATCAAGTGTCGACATGCTCTTAAAACTCACTCCATCGCTCGCTCTTTCCGCAGCTGAGCGTCGCCTTGGCGCTGCCTCCAGCACAAGTCGTGGTAGTCTGACAAGACAGATACACCCTCGAAACAACATTCAGGACATACCTTGAAATTATCAGTTCGCATTCGATCCATCAGTAGACTTACTTCTGTCATCATCAAAACACATAACATCCACCATGGCGGCCAACTACTGGGATTCGACGCAGCGGACATATTGGACTTTCACCAAAGACCAGCTTGATGATATGCGAACTCAGCAGCAGCAAGACAACCAGGAACTACACAGCAGATTTCCTCTACCTGAGCCACGTCTGATGAACATCTATATACAGCAGCGTGAGTTCGATGACATACCGAAACATAGACTCCCCTGACTGATGGGATAACATNNAGAAATCATAAAGCTTGGCCGAAGAATGAATGTCAGGCAACAACCGCTCGCCACGGCTCAAATATACGTCCGAAGATTCTACACAAGAGTAGACATTCGAAGGACGAATCCATATCTTGTCATGACGACAGCTGTCTATGTTGCTTGCAAAGTCGAAGAATGTCCGATACACATCAGGTTGGTGCTGGCCGAGGCTGCGAGGCAATGGCCTGAGCTAGGCATCAACGACATCTCCAAGATTGGCGAATGCGAGTTTCATCTCATCAGTACAATGTCAGCACGCATGATGATCCACCACCCGTACCGGAGTCTCAACGATCTAGCCCCAGGTTTGAACTTGTCTACCGACGAGATGGCTTTATCCCAGAACATCATCAACGATCACTACAACACTGACATGCCTCTGATGTATCCACCACACATCATCGCTGTGACAGCCATCTTTCTGGCTGTGGTCTTGCGTCCAACTCAGTCCAATCTGCAGGCCCACGCTGCCGCCACCAGTGCCACAGCCTTGCAAAGTGCTATGCAAAATCCCAACAAGATCGCAAAGATGACTCAGTGGATGGCAGAGAGCGATATCGACGTGAATGCTTGTATGGCTGCCACCCAGGAGCTCATCAGCCTCTACGAGGTTTGGGAAAACTACCAAGAGAGGGCTTGCAAGGAAGGCATCACGAGATTCATGAAGGATGCTCAACTTGGCAAATAGCATGTGCCAACGCTATCGACCTTGGAATCTTCGTCATCTTCATCATCGTCATCGCCATCGTGCGCACCATCGCCAAAGCTCTCAGCCGCCGACGCCGCCGCCATCGCCGGGGCCAGCAAACCCATAAAGGTTTACTCCATCTTGACTTTCAAGCCACCATAAGCATTTATAGTGCTCAAAGGTGACAGGCTTGTGTTGAACTCCCTTCTTACAATGTATGTAGCAATACTTCCAGCTGTAGAGTTATACATCACTACCCGGGACAACATTCATTACCGACTTGGACAGGTCGTCATTTTCATCTTTCAATTCATCTTTGTCTCTTTTTGGCCATGTCGTGGTGCTGAGAGTACGATCCTGTCACAAATCCATCATGACCCTTGTGCTGATACTTGCACGGTCTGAGTTGGATGCTCCCTGAGATATACCACCTTGTCATTGCAGTGCATTGTATATCGTGTCAAACATATAGCGTGATCCATCCGTAGTTTTGCCCCTGCATTGGTAAAAGTTGAATTTGGGGTGGACACCACTTCAGACATGTCTGAGATACGCATGATGTTATGGACATTATCATGATAACGCTACGGGAAACCAAACAAGGCACAAGTCGACCAAACCAAACCCGTAACCATGACCGCGGCATAATGGCGAAGGAATGTTTATCGTGTATGGGTGAGGTGTTGAGACCCCATACCATCTGGATGCCATAGCACTCTGCCGTTCCCGTTGTTGCAACCGAAACGGCTGACGCGATCACTCAGTCCAAGCTCTTGTTCGAGACGATATGGAATATTAGGTTACGTGCGGAGAAGCGTTCAGCATTGACGATAGCAATGCGAATGTTGAGGTTGTATATTGCAGAAGTGATCTTCTTGAACGATGAACATGTTCAAGCATTGCTGTCGCAATCCGAGAAAGGAGCGAAGAACGACATCTTGCCAGTGCGAGGCCAAGGCCAACAGGAGAAAGCTATTCGATTGAGTACGAGTGCAAGAGATGAAGAGCTCAGCCCCAGGGGTTAAAGCTATTCAGAGCGATGAAGTCGATCAGACAGCGATGCTAAACATCAACGACCAATTAACACCTTGATGAGGCTCAATCTAAGCGCCTACGAGTACATGTACGTGCGTACCACCGCCTGATGCTTTGTCTCTAGAAGCCCAAGGGTTGCCGGCAGCAGAAATAGATGGAATCTGACATTCTCGGCCCCGGATTCAAGATTCAATCGAGGGGCTCATTGTTTCGCAATCAAAACATGCGCTCTGCCACGACGCAGGAGTGCATTTGCATGCGGCTCCTGAATTAGCAATCGAAATGGGCTAGGTGAGAGTAGCTCAAATGAACACATGGCTCTGGCGGTGGCAGGACTGAGGCACCATGCACGCCCAACACCGCACCGCCTCGACCACCTCGATAGCGTTGGCAGTGTCACTGGGGGAGAAGCACGGAGTTGCAACCACAGTCGAAGAAACAGACCAGGGCTCGAGCCCAAAAGCAATTCTGTCACGGATGGCAAGCTTTCCCCAGAACGAGTCGAGGCGGTGAAAGGACGGGCGGGATTGGTGAGGGTCGAAGGAAACTCTGACGGCCTTGCCGCCAAGCGCAGTCGTGTCTCTCCCCTTGTCTCAGCGGACTTGTGGCGTGCATGGAATCAATGCAGCCGGTTGGCGCTCGACCATGATGCAGTGCATGCGTTCACAAAGTGGATCGTCGCCGGCGACACCACTGCTGCTGCGGCTGATCGCGCGACAAGCACTCTCTGCGAACGTCGAAAAAGCAGCGACACTGTAGGCCCCTAGAACCGCAAGCAGAGGGGAATAGGCAAGTAGGGCTCGTCATAGGCAGGTGGGTTGCCGTGGCAGCTCGTGACTTGTAGGCTGCTTTCAGCGTCTTTGTGCGTTGATCGTGCATCGTCCGGGTCTTCAGCCTTACTGCTTCCGGACTGGTGCATGGACGGTGGCGCCTCGACAAGGCCGGGTATCCACTCACCTCCTTCGCCTCCCTCGTTTTCCAATCCCACAACCCTCCATCCTCTTCCATATCTCTCGCATCCCATTTTCACAATCATCGCTTTCCCTGTCGCATTTTCGCAACTACAACCCCCAACGTTTTCAAAACCTACGCCTTTATTCGAGCTCGTCCGACCTCTCTATATCACTCTTACTTGCTCATTGTTGTGATATACCGCTTCCGGCCAACTCCGATCAACCGCAATCTCCCGAGCTTTGGACACGGATTTCTCTCGCACACACCCCTCGATCGATATCAATACCTCAATTGCAACCATGTCAAACTTCCACTACGGCGCTCCTCACTACGCTACTGCTATGCAGTCGCACCCTCACCCTTCTCACAACCACCACGGTCGCTCACGCCGCGGGCCTCGTGTCTCTTCGGCGCAGAATGCCCACCGTCAACAGCAATTCAAGGCCCAGAGAAGCCCCAAGGAACTTCCTGAGACACCTGCCTACAGCGCATACATCAGGGACTTTGAGGCTGCAAAGGGCTTCGAGTTTGAGGATGACGAGGTTTTCTGCCCCTTCCACCTCCTGACCGAGGACGATGTAAGTTCTGACACATGTCTTGTTGTATACAAATCATCAATACTCATGTCATCCACANNGCTCCACTCTATCCATTCTTCCGCTTCTTCCGACAGATCATCCCTGTCGTCTGGTTCTCCTGATGCCTCTCCGCTGCAGCACCAAGCTCAGCCTACTCCCTTCCTGCTCCCCTCTGCCGCTGCCTCCTACAACAACAACTCTTTCCAGCAGAACCAGATGAAGCTTCACCAGCCTATGGCCCAGCGCACTCGCAATGCCATTCCCATTGTCGACCCCAGCACTCGCGTCATCGCAAGCCCTCCNCCAAGTGTCTCGCCGGCCCGTCAGATGCAGGGATACATCAGCCAGCGCCGCTGGTAGAGAAATGACTAATTCCCTTTCATGACTCTATTCGCGGCGCAGTTTCTGTCTAGGGCTGGCGGGGCGCATCCTCCGAAAAACCCGGACGACTATACGGCCACACATTTTTTTAATTCTGCGACTGTACAGATTTACGATGCTTTCACACATATACCACTGGATTGCGGAGCCCTCTGGATCCTAGACGAACGGCGTTTTCGTATCATTGTCATGAAAAGGGCATAATTGGTTTACTTTCTTGTTTGGTCATTTCTCTGCATTTTCGGACTTTTGATAAAGCCTTTGTTGATGTTTCTTCGCAACAAAGCGCGCGGTGTTACACTTGGTAGGGAACGGGATGAACGAAAACCACACGATGCACATTCAGTCGGATTCTTGACTTGTTGGGCGCAGGCATATATTCACGCATGCTTGGGGTTTCTGCTTGCTCTGCTGTTTACAACCCTTNNTCTCTTCTTGTTTACGACTCTCACACAGGGAAAGAAAGGTTTCATGGCCGGTCGGNNGGGCGGAGATTCGGTGTCTTTGTTATTTGAGTTATGGTTTGGCAACAACAAATCGTCGNNTCGTCGTCGAGCGAGCGAGAAAGGAGTACTNTGTCGGTTATACCANAGATTCTGGGGAACTGGGAGTTGTTTTTTTGCTCTTTCGNNCTATTTCGTATCTCTTGTCAACTTTTCTTTTCCTCTTCTCTTACCGATTTTCTCTCGCTATGCTGGTCGTGTTGATCATGCTGGTGTCGAGTTTGGGCAACTGAAAAATACAAGCTCTTTTACTTTTACAATCAATTCTGTGCCTACTACTTGTTTCTAATACTGATGATGTCGGTTTGTCAAGCCCAGCTGATGCACATTGCAATGGGACCTTGCATTGTAGCAAGCATTCGACTCAGCCTCGTTCTCGCCTTGAGTTGAACGGAAGAGAAGCTTGGCTGGCTGGTGACATGCTTGGATGGCGGGTGGACTTCTGTCAGCATAAGTAGTCGAAAGACAACGAGTATAAAGAATTCATCTCAGAGCATAAAATTGTTCGTCTCATGGACCATTTTGATGAAAAACGTGCACAGAAAACAACGATATGGCCGGCAAGTGGATGGAGCTCGTAATCGTGCGATTGGCAATTGGAAGCTACGACCGGTGACGTAGTGGCTGACCCGGATTGGAGGAGAGTCGACAGGTACGATCAGCGAACAACCGAGGGACGGTCATAGTGAAGTCTTTCAGCTCTTTTGTTGCGTTTTCCTTTCTGTTTCTTTTCTTCTTCTCCATCGCATCCACAACTCACTCGCAAAACAACCAATTCTCTCCAGGAAACCCCGCAACCTCGTCTCGGTCAATCAGCTCAGCTCCAGGTTCGAAGCTCCTCCACCTTTCCCGACCTGACGTGTTTACCAAAAATCTCACCAGAAAACACGACACATCAATCATCATCATGCTTTCCAGATCTTTCATCGCCAGAAGAGCCTTTGTCTCTGCTCCCATCCGTTCTTTCCAGACTGCACCCGTTCTGAGAGTCGGCAAGGAGAGCGCTCTCAGTAAGTCACCCTGAGCTTCTGCCACCCATTGTCCATACCAAGTCTTCATTGGCACCGGCATGGCGCAAAACAACGCCTGGCACATTTCGAGCGTACATAGCTAACACTTATGTCANGACCAGGAGGGTCGCGCTGACGAGGCCGAGAGAATCAAGAACGAGCAGATCGAGAAGCAGAAGCAGGGCAAGGGTGAATGGCACGAGGAGATTGCCAGTGACAGCGAGAGCATCGTAAGTCTTCAATGACATGCAGCTGTCTTTACGTACAAAAGCTAACACACTCTACCACAGGTCAAGGCAGACAGAGGTGACATCAAGGCCGACGCCGACACGATAAAGCAACTGCAGAAGGAGACCGAGAAGCTCGCTTCGCAGAAGAAGTAAAGACTTCCACTCCATACAGACTTGCGCGCTTCGAAACACTCAGCAACACGACGAAAGAGAATGATTTATATATTATCAGGAGCATGGTTGGGGTCGTAACGGATTGCCCTTCGCCTTTGTAGCATACTTGAAATTGATTTCACACACTTCAACAACGTCAATCAGTCTTCTGCACCACATATCATGTCCAAGAGTAGGCATGTGTTAGAGTTGTTAGAGCTTTGAGAGTCCGAGAAAGACGACTGGGTCTGGGCTTTTACTTTGAGGGTGACAAGGATGGACACAGCGGGGTGCTGCTCGGTTTCGCATGGCTGCTTACTCTGCCTGTCGGAACCACCGAGAGACATCGAGCGAGAGCACTTGTGGCTTGTCTATAGACTCTACAGGAGCTCCTCTCGTATCTCGCACAGCGCCGCCTCTCAGCTCCCATCAAGCATCGCTCCGCACGCTGCACGTTTGGCTATGCAGGTGACTTGAAAGTGCCGGACTTTTGCACAGTGGTGCTGGCCAGAGCTCCCGTCTTCTGCCTTTCACATGCTTGAACTTGTCTCGACACATTTGCGACTCCAGAACTCAATCCATCGTCCCGTTCCGAGGCCTCCAGATCTACATCCACCAGAGAACTTGACTCGGATGGTGTTTCCAAACTCGATGGTGAGGGCTTGGCGCGACCGAGTACGTAACGCCTCCTCGGCCTTCGAGCGAAGTGGACCTCAAGTCTTTGTCCCAACACTTATTCGTGTCCTTCATCCCTTGAAGACATTGGTCTGAACGCGATTACTGATTAGATGGTCGGTCCATTGTATTCGGTGGCTGTGACGTGAAATTTACGCTGGTAGCAAACGAGAGCTGAAGCGATTTGGCCGCAACTCAGGCATCCGTCAACCAGGATCATGGGCTCTATCAGATTTAAGGTTGGCTACGTCGTGCAGCAAAACCATGCAAGATATACAGCCTTACGGTACCGCAAAGGAGCCTCTCTCCGTTTCGGCTCTTCCGGATGCCTTGAGGAGAAGACCGTTCAGGCATGGCCCTGCCTAAGTGGGACCACTTTGTCGTTACATCAGGATCGAACATGGCAGGGCCCCAAGACAGCCGTCCGCGGCAGCTATGGGATCTTCTACCAAACCTTCGGAACGTCAGCTAGATGTCAAAAACTGTTGGTCCCCTCTTTCAGTGTCTCTTTGTGCCTTTGATGATCTTCTTCCTTCTTTGGGTGTAGTGTACTGAGCTGGCTCTACTACCATAACAATATCAAATGTGTGACCTTGCTCGACGAACGACCTGCCAGTCGCGAAGGTGCAGTGGAGTTGCGCCGACAAGAGGCTCGAACATTGGCGAACATGCAATTCGCCTTGCAATACAGATACAAAGGCAACAACCCCGNGGCACCTCTTCCAAGAAAATACTCCAATTCTTTGGACGCCTAGTAGCGTCCTGTGTCTTCTATGACTGTATTCGGAATCGCAGAGGTGAATGTCTATGACGACAACCAACGACAGGCATGCTAACGGATGCTAGGGAGNNGATCAAGGACGTCTTTGTCGAATATTATCAACCATGTCTAGAACGTATACTGGAAACGTTCTGCAATGACCATCTAACGTGCTCATTTGTCGATCGCTCAAATCGTTCATGCATTGGCACCAGACTATCTCATGGCTCGGGACATCGCACTAAAGACGACAAGGCCATCGGCTCAGGTCATTATAGGGCTAGCATCACTGCGGAGTCGTATCTACCAGATTGGATATCGTGCCTCAAGAAAATACTCGACATGTGCGAACTCGACTATGTCGAATTCTTGGAAGAGGAACCGCGAGAGCATGCCAGAAGTGTTGCGAGCTACTTGCATTTCGAACAGATGAACGCCTTCTTTACGGACATAGGGACAGCTGCGCCTTTCATCAGCCATGCGAGTTGTTTTGGGTGTCTCGTCAATATCCCGCTGCATCCGCTGCCGTGTGGACACGTGCTTTGTGACAGCTGCGTTCGAGATTGCGGGAAGAGAGGCCATGGCAGAACATTACTGGACCACTGCCCGCTACATACATACACCAGATTCGACCCGCCATGCGAAGTCTCCTATCGATCTGATCAGATGGGTATACGAGTATTGTCCCTTGACGGTGGTGGTATGCGAGGCATAATGGAACTTGAAGTTCTACGGGCAATCGAGAAGGTTCTGGGAAGCAATATACGCATTCAGTCCTTTTTCGATCTGATTGTCGGCACAAGCACAGGAGGAATCAACGCTCTGGCCTTGGGAGTCAAGCAATGGTCCGTTCGCTATTGCATCGAGATGTTTGAAACTTTCTGCGACAAAGCGTTCACGGAGCGCGAGTTCGGAGGCTTATGGGGCTTAGAGAAGGCTGCCTTGTTGAATCATGGCAGCAAATACAAAGCAACGCCTTTTCATGATGTTCTGCGAGCGACACTCGGTCCAACCCCTCTNTTTGGCGGCAACAACTCCTTGAGCGCTTTCAAGACCAAAGTTGCTGTTACAACCACTTCTGCAGACGGAAAAGAGGCCATGATCTTAGCCAACTACAATCGTCCGAAGAAGCCAGGGGATCGCCGAACGTTCGTCAGACCAGAGGACCCGGCAGACGAGCTTGAAGTTTGGGAGGCAGCAGCAGCTAGTTCTGCTGCACCATTGTACTTCAAGCCATACGCCCACAAAAAGACTGGAGCGAGCTATATCGATGGAGGGCTTTACCACAACAATCCCGTTCATGTTGCGAACAGAGAACGAAAACTTCTCTGGCCAGAAATTGCGAATAAGCATCCTGACATGCTGCTGTCTATCGGCACCGGCAAAAGCCTGTCTGAGTCAAGACCGGAGGCATCAACAAGACGCTCATCAAGTCCCAAGGAAGATCATACAGCATCGAAATCAGGAGGCATTTTCCAAACCTTAGGAGCATTGTATCAGCGTTTCGATAATATACTGGACGCCGAAAACGCTTGGACTGATTTCAAAGCCGACATCAACGATCGAAACGATGACTTTCCAAGCCCTTATATACGCTTCAATCTGGATCTCAAGAGCAAACCACCTCCTTTCGACGCCAAAGACAAGTATCACGAGTTCCGAGCTGATGTGAGACGGCGACTCAAAGATCCTGATGTTGTGGATATGACGACAAATATTGCTTGCTCTCTTGTGGCAAGCTCGTTCTANCTCAACCTAGTGGACACAGTGCCACAATGTGGTGGAAGCTTCAAGTGTAGGGGCTACATCTGCTGCAAGTTTGAGGAAGGCTCATCCAACCTGAAAGCACTAGGCGAGTTTCTCTCGAGGCAGTGCACCTCAAGATTCCGGCCGGAGTTTATCATTCAGGACACGTCGAGATGCGCACCGAGCAGAGATGTCAAGGTCAAGCTTACAGATAAGATGATCTCGAGATTGATCGTTTATGGTATGTTGAGGATATCTCACATCGATATTCAAGTTCCAAACTCGATGGCTTCCGCCACGATAGCGCTTGTTCTGCAAGCAGGTTGTCAGGGTGAAAGTCAAAACTATCTCCTTAGTGGCTTCCCAAGGACGCTCGTGCAAGAGGCAGCTTGCATATCATCGGGCTCGACCCACAACAGCCGATCTGCCTCGAACCCGGCAAACACAAACCGTCAGTCCTGTCGTCAACCTCGGACGGAGGAAGCAGAACAACAGCGGATGCACGATAACTCTCGTCAGAATCCAGCCCTACCACCCCGGTCATCTCAGGCCAGGCCACCTCTTCCTGGAAAGCCTACATCCCTTAATCAACCATACCAGTATTCGATGCGTTCTCGTATGGATTCTGCGGTCGAACTTCCGCATCATGCTCATATCTCCACACCACCACAACAATCTGCATCGTCAGAAGAGCATCTGAGACGTCGGAGCGTACCCGTATACCAAGCGTTTTCGTATGAAAAAGCATCGCCCAGAAATGATATGCCTGCACATCTGGTAGAGCGCGCTGCAAGGAAGGTTCGATTTGAGGATGAGAGGGTGTCGAGAAAAAGTGATGGTGAAGATGCGCATACTCGGTCGAATAGACTGGTAAAGAACAAGGGGACGGGGAAGATGTCTGTGAACTTTGGTTGAGAAGAGCCAACGTAAAATCAAGACAAAACAGTTTCCATTCGGTTTTGCGTTCGAAGGAAAGTGAGTCCGTCTCTGACTTAATTTGGCGTATGTATTGAGTGACGTGTGCGAGTAGCTGCTGCCGTAAACGCGCCTTTCGTCCAGCAGCATAGTTCGCACCTTCACTTCATCAACTCAATCTGCTGCCTGTAACTCCCACACCCGCACCCCCTCATCGCAATATAATCCGACGACTCCTCTCTGGCCGGCGCGCCGTCTCCGTCGTCGAAGATGTTGCCCGACTATCTTCAAGGAACCTATACGACTTACAAGAGAGACACAGACGCTATCGCCAATTGGCTCGCAACGACAGCCAAGCGATGTGGCTTCTCCCCCGAAGTGCTCAAAGACGGCGATAATCCATCAGATGAATCACCATCTGATGCTCAATCGACAAGACTGGAGGGAAGAGCCCGCAAACTTGCTAGAGATACAGCCGCCGCCACTGCCGCCGCAAAATTTGGCCCCAAACCGACGCCGTCACGTACCTATACCATACCGATCAAGTCCTTCATTCGACTCGCATCTCAGATTGTCTCGTCATCCGCACCAGCCATCAAAGTTCCTGCCGTCCTGGGCGCCGTCCTCGATCGAGCTATTTCCTTTCGTAAAGATCACAGCACCTGGTTCAACACATCTGAAGAGGGTGACAGTCATGCTCACTTTGTGTCTGTCCTCGAGCGTGTACGTGACATCCTTCGACCTCTGATGACGGACCTGACCAGAGCTAGATCTGGAAGAACGTCCCAACCTGAGCAAAACATCCAAGACAAGTCACGCAACCTCAATGCCTTCGAAGCGCTGGAAATCCAGGAATTGTCTGATGCCTTTCTCAATGCCTCATTATCGGAGAACGTTCCCATGACCCAGCCCAAGACTGCCGAGAACATTCGGTATCAAGCCGAGCGTATGTCAAAGGCCAAGGAGCACTTCGTTGCTAGCTTTTGTCTTCTGGAGAACATCTGCGGGATACGCGAACACATTAAGAGCCTGTGGAAAGCTTACCTCAATAATGACATCGATCTGCATGCAGCTGCCATCGCTACCAACACCGCGGTCGAGATTGTTCGGCGTCTGCAAGAAAGTTATGATAGTTCATTCCCCGATCACGATGAAGGCGACGCTCGACCAAACGGTCGCGCTGCACGAAGGACTCCCGACACATTCTAGTGCCTTCTGTGCTGTCTTGCGCGATCACATGCGCACAACAAGCGAGCTCATCAAATCTATGTTGATTGAGGATGGTGTTGATTCCAGAATCAACGGGTCCCAAACTAAGAGGAGACCATCCTTCAACTTCTTCCAAAACAATCCTGTCATTTGCGGACTATATCTCTTTGCTGCGAGGTACACGATGCAGCGATCCAACTTGTTCGTTGTCAAAACATGGTGCGCTATTATCTTTTGTGCACATTTGTACAATGCGTTGAAGGTCCAGCAACTTACTGGACGCTGGGAAGACATGGAAGTGCTCTTCAAACTTCAGGGTGGTGACAGAGTCTTCATGGGATCCGCTCCACGATCTATCACTGATTGTGTCAAAAGTTTCGGCCTCTGCAGAGGTATGTCAGTCACAAATAGAGCAAGCGATCGGAGCGAAGACAGGAAGGTGAAAATGAATCCAAAAAACCGTCGAAACGTCAAGGATCACATCCCTTTGCCAGCATCATCGCCGGGCGCTACATGTAGTATGACAATTGCTCCTTGTCTACTGACTTGGCAGCTGTCGAACGCAAGATTAGAGCTATGCGTGTTGAACAGACGTCGAAGATTTCATCCATATCCCCGACCGATACTGAACCCAAGAAAGCAGCAAGCGGTAAACTGGTTGAGACTGCAAAGTACGACAGCAATTTGTCGCTCACAACCACTGATCTACTTGATAGCATGGCGGCAGCACTCCAAAGTGAAGGCATGCATCTAACCTTCGACTATCTTCGCCTTCATCGAACTTGCTGCACCATCCTGACCAATCTTGAAGCGAGAGTCAGTCACAAATTCGATAACACATACCCTTTCAATACGCCGAGCCGTCTCCATTGTCTACCTATGCCAGATATGGTCCTTGCTATTCTGAGGTCCGCAGCGGCAATGGAAGGAGGATGGCAAGAGATCTTTCGCGACGATGCAAAATACACGGGTGAAACGCTGAGAGATGTCGCGAAAGTCATGAACAAGATGATAGAAAGCAAAGCTGGCAGTATTGGTGTCGACATCATCAAAAAGACTTTTGGCCACGACTCAGACATAGCTGAAGCTCCTATGGAAGACTGGTAGGGGCAATGGACATGCCTTTTCGGAGAAGATCCCGACGACATTGAAACCTGACGACGATAGGACTAACGATGGAATCGCACGGAAAAACATAGCTTAATACGTATGGGTTCCCTCGACAAAGAATTACATGTAGCATTATCAAACAGAGTATATTCCACTGCCAGCAGCGACATACACGCTAGATCATCATTCTCCTCGGACATGGGTTGCGGGACCAGATGACGTTTATGATATTATATGGCAGCAGAAGAAGAGTAAGCTCGTGAGGACAAGTTGAAAATATATCGTTCTTCATTCATCATCAAATCTAGTCTCTAAGCTCATCTATAAATGATACCATGATTTTCCCACCGCCCGGGTATGTCCTTCCAAGAAAATTATGAACAAGAAAGATGCAAGAGAGAATGCAACAAAACATTAAACAAGAAAACAGAAATGCAACCCATCCTAACCCATCCAAGCCCAGAACTTTTGCCAAGCACCAACCGGCTCAACCTCTTCAAAGTGCATCTCCTCAATCTCTTTGCGACCGGTATCGAGATCAGCCTCGATTGGCTTGACAAAAGGTTGACGGTACACGAGTTTGTGGCCACCATACAGCACAGCAAACAAGATCAGCGAGATATATGCGACGAAGAAATCGCTGGTGTTCCAGGGCATAAACGACGTGAATCCTTGCGTGAGGATAATCAAGACGTTGAAAAAGACGCCGTACCAGGAGAAGAAAGGCTGCCACATGGCCTTGTAGGGCAGGGTGTCGCGGGAAACATTGCGGGCGGCGAGCGCGCGCATGAATGCGATGTGAGAGATGTTGATGCAGGTCCAGGTGATGAAGCCAGCGACACCGGTGATGTTGACGAGCCAGTTAAAGACTTGGCCGCCTGAGTTGGATTCGTTCATGAAGCCGAGGAGACCAAAGGCGGCGGTGAAAGCGACGGCGAAGTAAGGGACGCCGCGGGCGGTGGTGCGGCCCATCCACTTGGGTGCGGAGCCCTGCTCGGCCAAACCGACGAGGATACGGGAGCCAGAGTAGACGTTTGAGTTTGCGGCGCTGAGGACGACGCAGAGGAGGACGGCGTTGATGATGCTAGGGAGCACCTTTACACCAGCGAGGTTTGCAGCGATAACGAAAGGCGAGGCGGATGCATCGGTGTGGTCGGAAACGAGATCCGGGTTGTCGTGGGGCACAAGAAGGCCAATGAAGAAAATGGTCAGGACGAAGAAGAAGACGATACGGTAGAAAGTCTTCTTAATGGCGGCAGGGACAGTCTTGCGAGGGTTGCTGGTCTCACCAGCCGCGATACCGACAAGCTCGGTTCCTTGGTAGGAGAAACCGGCCTGGATCAAAACAGCCCAGAAACCGACAAACTTGGCGACGGCCTCGTTATCCTTGACAATGTAGGAAGCAAAGGCGCCAGGGTTCTTCCATGTGTCGAAGCCCAAGTATCCGTGTTGGCCAGCTCCTGCATCAATGCAAATAGCAAAGATCATGAACCCAATTACCGTCAGGACCTTAATGGACGCNNTAGAAGAGTGTCAGTAGTGTTCCAGCAACCTCAAAACTCAAGGAAACGGACCGAAGTAAAATTCCACCTCGCCGTAAAAGGACACTGGAAGGAAGTTGACGAGCGAAATGACAGCCCAGAATGTACCAATGAAGATACCGATGTTGAGGTCGGCGTCCCAGTATTGGATGATCAAACCGCTAGCAGTCAACTCGAGCGCATACGTTATGGCCCATGAGAACCAGTAGATCCAGCCCATGGCAAAACCAAGACTAGGGTCGACGAAGCGGGATGCGTATGCTGTGAAGGCGCCGGAAACGGGGAGGAAAGTGGCCATTTCGCCCAGGGCGACCATGACGCTGTACACGAGTGTACCGACAAAGGCGTATGCGATCAATGCGCCGGCAGGTCCAGCATTTGCGAGTGCGCCTCCAGAACCGATGAAGAGACCTGTACCGATTGTTCCACCNNTAGAAGAAGTGATATGTCAGAAGTGTGTTCCATGACAAGGCAGGAACGCGATTCCCGTACCAATAGCAATCATCTGCAGATGACGCGACTGCAGTCTACGCTTGAGCTGCACTGTCGTTCCCGGAACTGGCGAACCCTCGACATCCTCGTGGGAAATTGAGCTGGGGCTCGATGAGTGGTATGGTCCATCTTGCACGGATTTTGCGCCAATGCTAGCCTCCTTCTTCTCCGAAGAGAACATGACGGCGGTATGTGAAATGAGAGGTGATTCAAGAGATGGCAATAGGTAGTGGCGCACGTGTTCAACAACCTAATCGAACCCTTTGAAGCAACAGGCGGGGTATGAAATGGTAAAAGACAAGAGGTCGAAGGTCGGACTTGAGCTGCCCTGTGGGTTGGATATATGTACGTAAGAAAGTGGTCGTAGTCATCCGTCGTTGACGCGCTAGAGCAAAAATTTGGTTATGAAAAATCAAAAAGCCCGTTCGCGCCCTGTATAGCGGGTCCGGGCTCGCTGTCGCCAGTGAACCGGTCCTGTCCGCCCCATACCCGGCAAGTGTCTGCTAGTAAATGACGTCCAGGTGCTCGGCGCTCAACTTCCCTTGTTCATGTTCAAGCGCTGATGGTGGTCAGCATCTTTTTACAGCTCACTCGTCGTGTTCTTCGCTGTTGCGACCCTGATGGACGTCAAAGAAAGAGCTGCCAAGCCTCAAGCCTCTGCCGGGAAACTTTTCCCTTGCATCCTTCCGGGCGGCCACTGCCGAAAGTGTTTCCTGCATTTCTCGTCTCAACCCTTCTTTTTCTCGCCACATTCGTAGGGCGTAGCAAGCCTCGACTGGATCTTCGTACGCATCTGGCATCCTTCGAGAAGATAGCTGAGCAAAATAAAACCTCTTGTAAATCTTTGATGTCATCCAATTGCCTTTTGGACGTCGGCAGCACCTACCTTCTGGCCGTTTGCTTCTTCATTGGGAAAACCGCTCTCGTGCGACATAATAATGACTCGTCCTCGTGCTGCATGCTCCCCAGATCTTCTGCATGATCTTGCAGCATTCGTGCAGCTCTCGAGGACGAGACCACGGCTGTCGAGTCATCCTTCGAGCCCCTACACGAAAGCAAGAGTCATCTGATGTCAGCCCGGGGTGCAACCACATCAGAAGATCCGCACGATTGGCAATTGAATCGTCAAACCGCTTTCGTCGTTATCAGTGACATTCTCTCCACACAACAACACTTGCTATGGTGGAGGGAATAAAAGCCATACACGAAATTATTCCCATCTTTCAAGCAAATATAGTGGAATCAAGGTTGTTGATTCTCGTTGACGGAACGCCTTCCGTTTAGCGTCTAATGCAGCTGAACTCACCGGAAAATTTCGACAGGAAGGAGCAAGTAGGCACGCGACATTGTTCCTTCCACGAGAAATGCATCCTCCTTTGAATCGTCAATGGTGGACAGAGTCATATTTCGTCGATATGATGCTTTACAATCCACATTCGAGGACGACCTTGTCAAATCAAGCTGGCAGTTAAGTTGCCATTGTTGCTCGAGAATATGTTTGCAGATGGATCGTATCAGCGAACGCAATGCGACTGATCTGAAACGATCAAACTATAGGTAGAGACTGAATTTGTACGTCACCTCTGAAGCAATCAAGGTGTTATAACTGTAGCTGCAGAAGCGGTGCAGCAACTTCATGGTTGCATCCAAGGAGGTAACATGCAAAACACTCTCAAAGCCAAGCTATGAGTGAGCATGCCTCTGTCTGAGGGTTTAGAGAGAGCTTCATACACTACTTCGCGCCTGCCGCCTGAAAGAAATTGTAGCTCCCTCCAAACCAATGGTACCTGTTTTGCTCGAAGAGGATCAACTGCTTTCCGGCATTGATTTGGACCGCGATTGTATCCTTAGCATGGAGCCATCGCAGTGTCGAAAACCTTCTAAGCAAAGGAAAAGCATATACAGATATTTTGCTCATTTGACGGACAGACTTTAGAGCTTCTCCACGACATTGATACCTGCGGCCGACCACCGAGCACACTTTCGCAGGCCAGCATCTGAAGGCTATAAAGCGACCCAGCTTTCGCTTGACTACTGGTCATCTCGGTACACCACCCCCAATCGAAACCGCCAAAGATGTACATGAACCAATCCAAATTCATCGATGTCCCCAATCTCCGGATCCCGGTCTCTACGAAGATCGCNAAAAACTTAAAGTCGAACCCAAAGCCTGAAAAGAAACGACTATTCTCTACCATCACAACCACTGCGACCAAAGTTGGAGACGAAATCCCGCCACCGCTAGAAAACACCCGTTGCACTCCCATCAAAGACCGCGGTACCATTAGCACAAGCTGGCTCTGTCTTTCGTCTGCTCTGTTGGTTGCTCTATGCATTCTCGCAGGCTTCCAAGCATACTTCTTGTCAAAAGTTGCTGGAATTGATGAGAACCCCTTGAGAGTCACCGAGACAGAAACATCAACAGTGACGAAGACGGAATGGTTAGCTACGAAAGCGGAGACGACCACAAAGGCCGCCTCTGTTGTTGCCTCCGCGACTGTGAATGTTGTGGTGGATGAGTCGAGTATCGCATTCCAGCCTGTTCAAGCTAGACAGGTGGAGAGTTCTGCGAAGCTACAGAGGAGGAGCGGAGAGGGTGTTGCGATGTCGACTCCATTCACAGCTTGATTCTCTTTGACTTTGGTCAGGCAACCTTGTTTCGAGAGAATTTGCTCGGGGTCAACAAGAGCCAAGGCTTGGAAGAACCTCGTATGACAACCAACAAACCTTCGAATATGTTTGATATAACGACCTGACCTGCAGATTTCCTTATCTTTACTCCTCTAATGCATGTCTCGTTGGCTTCTCTTCCAATCCTGCTCAAGAAAGCGACACTGATTCCTATCCATCCTACCATGCATCCAACACCAAACAAACCAGTACACCCAAAAGACCTCGAACTAGGTTCATCCCATATCGAAGCGATTGATCCAACCCACATACCGTCACCAAAGAGAGCCCACCTCCAACCTCACGTCTTCCAAGATTTTGCGAGCCATACCGATCAATTCGACTCTTCTGTTCCGGCTGCAATTTCCAGACACCCGCCAGAACGTCGTGTTCGCAATACTATAGCTGCAGCTCTTGTTGCTATTGCACTGTTGTTGGGTCTTTGGCTGATGTATTGGAGGCTTTGGATTGCTGATGTTGAGAAAGGAAAACGGTGATGGAAGTTATCGTACATGTGGTGTTTCGTACGAGGAGAGTGGAAGGCAAGGATAGATGAAGAGATCTTGATGGTGTCTCTGTATATCTGGGGTTGTGGACCTTGTGGTTGCGTATCTGGAAGGAAAGCTTGTTGAGAAACCTTGCTCAAACCTCCAATATCACGCGATGTCAAGCCCAACAACTTAATATCCATGTCATCCAATTTAATAGCTTACAATCCTCAACTTCTCCTCGAGCCTGTCCTCCCTTTCCAATTCCCCAGTCCCGACAATCAGACCTGCTCACCAGCACATCTCAGCGACAATGGGCAACCAAGCAACCCACGCAACCCACGCAACCGCCAAACCTCCCTCGAAAATTCACGAGAGCCAACAAGCAAGACAAGAAACACGCCTCGCAAGACAATCTCTGCAACGACATGAGGAAGCAAGAGCACACATCCAACCATACCGCCCACTGGTCACCGAGCAATTCTTCTGGACCCATTGCGACCAAGAAAACAGACATGTGGACACAGAAGCTCAAAGGAAGAGGGATGGTCAAGTGTATTTGGAGTGGCTCAAGAATCAGGTTCGAGAACGTGAACAGATGAGACTTGATGAGGTCTAGCTGTGAGGACAGGGGACTGTATTGGGATTTTCCAGTGGCAGAGGAATAGCTCATTGAACGCCAACAAAGACAAAATGTATCCATTTATGTGGATATGTGCAATCATAAAACAAGCATGAAAATTCTAGTCCGCATATATACAAAAGGCGACAGATCTAACAGTCTAGCGAAAAGCAAGTGTAGTGAAAAATCTAACAGGGCGCTTCCATCCAAAGACACCCAAAGCCATCAAAAGGTATAATTTTCCCAACCATTCAAACATTAAAAAGAGAAGTGCTAAAAGAGGACAATACGAAAAGCGGCATAGTCAACAGAGGGCAAAGGCGTTTACACACCAGAGTCATCGACATAGATACCCTTCTCTTGAGCCCAAGGACGCCAGTTATTGCAGACGTCGTTGACCAGACAGGTATCAGTGACAGTGTCCTTGATCTGCTCCTTTCCTTCGATGAACTGCAAGGCAAAGCCCATGGCTACGTGCCATCCAATGTGACAGTGCATGAGCCAGACACCAGGGTTGTCGGTGAAGAAGGCGATAACGAGATGACCGCCTTGACCGGTAGGGCCATCGCCAGGCATGAAGGCCACATCACGACGAGGAGGGTTATCGAGGTTGAGGGCGGTACCACTGCCGTAGTTACCATAACCTGCTGCGAGAACATAGAAGTCATGACCGTGCAAATGGATGGGGTGACCAAGCGGTACGGGAGACTCAATGATCACATAGACCCACTCTCCGAGGGAAGTGGAGATGGCAAGATCGCCAGAGTAGTCAGGTATGGAGTCGTTGTTGAGGATGCTGTAGAGGGTTGCATCACCCCAGTTGGACTGGAAAGTAGTACCGTCAAGGTACCAGCGGTAGAGGTTGATGCCGTTGGAGTTGGAAACAGCGACGTCGTGCTGGACAGTCTGGTGGGGAGAGCTGACAGAATGCTTGACGATGGGAATCAAGCTGGCAAGAGGCTCATCTTCGCAGGTACCGAGGATACCGCCAACACCGTTATCCTTGCGAGGGTAGGTGTGGGCAGTCGAAGTGGGTGTGCCGCCGGAGCTGCCTGCGTAGTGGATGATACCTCTGATATCATCAGAGTTGGTGGTGGTAGCACAGGCGTTCTGGTTGTCAAATCGGAGGAAGTAGTCGCCGACGTCTTGGTCAGCCTCGACAATGATCTCGTAGCGTTGGCCGATGTTGATGGACAAGACTGTGGTCTCATAAGGCACGATAGGAACAAAGTCAGCAGCGATGACAGTGAACTTGTGGCCGTCAATGTAGAACTTATAAGTTGACTGGATGGCACTGTTGAGAAGCTGGAACAAGTACTTCTTGCCAGGAACGAACTCAGTAGGGACAGTGTAACGCTGACCGGCAGGCGCGCCGTCCTTGGCAAGAGGGTTAATGTTCATACCGTTAATCAATCCAGTATCCATTGTTCTGACACCAGCGACCTGTGCATCGTTGTACATGTCATCGACGGGAATGTGGGACCAATCGTTTATGATGAGGTGACCAGCATCCACATCGTAGTCAGCGGACTTGGGACCGTGAATATACATGGGACCGAAAAGACCCTCGTATGCTTGAAGAGTCAAATGACTGTGGTACCATGAGAAACCGTAACTCTCTGCTGTCCATCTGTAAGTCATACTCTGACCAGGACGAAGGGCGCACTGGGTCAAGCCAACGACACCATCCATCTCGTTTGTGTGGTTCTGTCTGATACCGTGCCAATGGATGGAAGTTCCGTTGCGAGTCATGGAGTTGGTGACGTGGATGACAACCTCATCGCCCCAAGAAGCCTCTAAAAGTGGGGCTTGTCCAGGAGCTTGGCCGTTGACACAAAGAGCCTTGCGCGAGATACCATCGGGGCTGACCTCACACTCCGTCAAGTCGAGACTGAATGTGACTGTGTTGCAAGTCTTGGGAACAACCTTGTAAGAGTCATCGTTGATTGTAAGACCGCAGTACTGGTCAGTTCCAGGCTGACCCTCACAACGAACACATGTAGCAGTGGAAGTAGGCTTCACCGAGCAGGCGGTGGTGTTAGTGGCAACAGGATGTCCAGATGTGATACCTCCCCAGTTGTTGAAAGCCCAGGTGGGTGCAGCAGAGCTTGTGGTCAAGGCTGAACTCGTGGTGTTCGTGTATCGTCCAGACGAGGTGGAGATACTAGTTGAGGGGCCGGTAACGATAGGGGCAGTTGTCAAAGGTGCGCTGACAGTGGAGTTGGACGAAAGGGTGATGACTGTCGAGGCAATGCTTGAGGTGAGGTTGTAGCTGGTGGTAAGGGACACTGTCACGTTCACGGCAGAGCTAGTGATGACCGAGCTAGACACACCTGTACCAGTGGGCCCGACAGGCAAAGCACTTGTAGTGCTGTTTCCATAGGAGTGCGCCGCTGGCTGTGCTTGATGAGATACCGCTTGAAGCGCCAGTGCCGATGGGGCTGACAACGACGGTTTCGCTAGTGATGGTTGAGGTCGAGACACCGCTGCCAGTAGGTCCTACAGGCAGTCTGCTGGTTGTTCCATTGCCGTAGGGGGCACCACTGGTAGTAGACGAAGAGATGCCGCTCGAGGCGCCAGTGCCAACAATGACAGACGAGGACGAGACATCGCTGCTAGTGCTGTTCACCGAAACGACTGAGCCAGATGTGATGCCCGTGCCGATAGGAGCAGTAGGTCCGACGGATAAAGTGTTGCTAGTTGAGTTGCCATACGGAGCTCCGCTGGCAGTGCTGAAGGAAACAATACTCGAGGACCCGACGTTGATAGGGGCAGTGGGTCCGACCGTCAATGTGCTGCCGGATCCGATCGTGCTGGTGGTGTTGACAAAGACAGTCGAAGTAGACGAGATTGTGCTGTTTAAAGATACAACCGAGCTGGAAGTCGAGCTGGAAGTGGTGAGAGGAACAGTAGGGCCGGCGGGAGCAGTGCTGCTTGTTCCGTTGCCATAAGGTGCTCCACTTGTAGCGCTCGATGACAGACCGCTCGAGGGTCCAGCAGTGCTGTTCAGAGTCGAGACTCCGGTAGTCAAGATCACAGATGACGAAACTGTGGACGATGAGGCGGTGCTGTTTGTGGTGACCACCTCTGCGCCTGCAGAAGATGCGGAATATACTGTCGAGGCAGTTGAGGACAGAGTGCTCGAACTGCTTGAAGTGCTTGAAGTGGTCGAAACTCCACCGCTCGAAGTGCTCGAGACATCACTGGAAATGGTCGAAGGAGCAACACTGCTGCTGCTCGAGCTCTTAGGTGCATCCTTGATCTTGCGTGCACCTCTAACACCCTTGTTAACGGAAGGCTTGCCCAGCCTTTGCTTCATGTAACAGGCAGTACCAGACATGCTAATGTCGATACATCCCTCGGTGGCGTCACAAGCATTGACACAGTCGGCGATTCTGTTGCTTCCAATGTTGACCGCCTTCAAGTCGCCACCAGCGTAGTCGACGAAACACTCGATGAGGAAAGTAGCGCCACTGTCAGCGATGAAGACAGTGTTGTTTGCGGCGGGGCAGGTAGGGCTAGTCGAGGTAGGAAGGGCAGACGATGAGGAGCTTGTTGAAGACGAGTTCGAGTACGAGACAGTCGAAGTGCTGCTCAAAGATGCAGAAGATGAGAGTGAGATGGATGCTGAGATTGATGATGATGAGGAGGATGATCCCGATGTGGCAGATGCGGTGGATGAGATGCTGGAAGAAGAGCTCTCAGCCTTGCCGATCCAGATGGCACCTCTGACGTTAGAGCTCTTGACTGGGTTTCCAATCTTGCTCTTCATGTAACAAGCAGTACCAGACATTGCAATGGCTTTGCATCCTTCAGTTGTAGAACACTCGGCAAGGCAGTCTGCAATCTTGTTCGAGCTGATCCAGACCATTTTCAGGTCACCACCGGCATGGTCGAGACTGCAAGTGATCTTGTACTGGTCTCCGCTCTCTGTTGTGTAGATAGTGTCGTTGGACTTGGGGCAGGTCGGGTTGGGGTCAGCTCTGGAGACCAGGTTGCTCCAAGGCCATCCGCCATTGCAAGAGCCGTTGTCTTGCTGGCAGCCTGTTCCACAGGACTTTGCGTCACCACCACTGTGTAGTGTCAGTGAGTACCTTTTGGAGGATTAAGTTGTGCTATACATACCACCAGTTGTCCTTTCCACAGCAATCACCGAACTTTGAGCCCTTGCAGGTCACATCATGACCGCACATACCATTCTGGCTAACAAGCTTGCCCTTATAGGTAGGGATGCAAGCACCAAACTGCTTCTGACAGCCTAGACCACAGAAAAAGGCACCTTCACCGCAGGTGCCGGCTTTTGAGCAACAGTCGCCGAGATATGAGTTCAAGCATGTCTGGCCTGTGGAATCACCACACTTTCCGTCTTCACTGACAGCGAGACCATTGACTTCTTGAGATGGGCTGGGAGCAGCAAGTACTCCGACTGCACAAAGCAGTGCGGAGATTGTGGAGAAAACGCATCGATGGAGGAGTTGAGCAGAGGAACGAAAGTAGAGATAAAACAACGAGGATATTGAAAACGAGAGGTAGCTAGGCGTGATAAGGCCAAACGATTGAAGCCTTGATTCTGTTGCCTGCTGGAGTATGGTGAAGATGCTGGATACGAGAGCAGTGGAGGAGACTGATAGAGTACTTATATGACCTTGCCTGAGCATATTCTCCGAGTGGATTCCTACCTGATCTCTATTTGGGATGCATAGCCCTAGCATTTCAGGCCGCATCCCGGGCATGCTGGACAGATTGGGTCGTGGGAAACATGGCATCCACCATGGTGTACCAAAAAGAGCATGCTCGCAAGTAGAATGTTGCAGGAAGCCGGAACCAAGCACTCGGCGTAGGTGAGGCATAGGTAGATGGCGTGCGGGAGTGCACTCGAAGTCCGAGAAGCTACAGACTGTCCGGCCGACGGCTTAGGCGCAGAGCACCTGCATGTTGACCTTTGTACAACTATGTCGGACTTTTTGAACCAATGATCAATGCAGGAGGATAAAGCAAGTACAGTAGGATACAAACTCAATCTCAACTCAATACTTCTGAGAGCAGAGAGCTTCCCTTGCCTTTGCCATCACAATAGCATTGTATTGCTGGGTTCGCTCTGAAAGCTTCAAATTCTCTTACACAAGCAGTGGCAACGCAGAGGCAAGAAGTACGGCTCTCCGCTCGGGAAGCCGCAGGAATAGTATCTCTTGGAGGCTACAAGCTGCAGCGTGTCCAAGAAAAATCCAAGATGAAGTGGAAACTGGCGTGGAGTGCTAGCTTGAGCTTGATACGAAGCTGTCCATTTACGGTATAGCGTGGCCGTTTTGGAGATGCATGGCGTGACTCGGCACAACGCGCATCTTTGTTTCCTCGCGTGATGCGCTTGTTCTTGAAAACTCACCTTTCAGGCACAAGATTTGGAGGCTGGGAAAGTGCGATGGTAAAGTTGCGGAAGGATGGCTTTCCGTAGAAGGCGCCTGAAAGTCTGATAGATCGATTTCTTCTCTTTGGTTGCGGGAAAGGAAGCACCAGCATGCAACGCGCATCAAGACATCAACCAGCAATCGCGATGGAGATCTCATCAGCGTCAATTGCTTGACTTGCGTCTGTCGGTCACTTCTCTCAATCTTTCTTTCCAGTTCAAGAGATCGATATGAGAATACGACACCTTCAAGTTTTGCTGTGCATACCGAAAGACTCCATGTCTTCACAGGGCTGTATTTGCGGGACGATGCAAAGGCAATACGCGGGTCGTCTCCTTCGCCCAATACATCAGTCACCGATTGGACACTCCAGTCATCGCTGTCGCATCTGCCCACACATGGTCAAGTTGTTTGGACCATCGCTGTCCACACCAAAAGCAGTCAACACTCATGATGGTATCGAAGCAAAGAAAGTTCAACCGACAAGAGCCCCACATCTCATCGCTTTTGCAGATATTCTCCGCGACCAATCAACACGACTTCTATCGCAAGTCTAGCATGCAAGTATTCGCTAGAAGCAAGAGCTTGCCCGCAGATATGGATCCCGGTCAAGAATAGCACTTCGGAGGTTTTTTCTGCCTACTTGCTCTGGTCTGCAGTTTCTTGAAAGTTGACACCTGAGTGCTGCGGCTGCACGCTGCTTTTGCTGACTGCAGAGGCGGATCTGGCCCTGTCGCTCTCGCTGCTACTGAAGGATCGTAAATTGCACTATTGAAACATGTGTCAGAACGCGGCTCCCGTCAAGCGAGCCTGACTTATTTACCTTGTTGATATCCCTGCCGTTGCGGCTCTGCGCTTGCCCGTTGAGCTTCAGTTGAGCTCTGGAGATGTGTGCGACCTTGAAACATGAGGTGATGCTTCAACAGCACGTTCAATCTTCTGCGACCACCATGTGTTGACTATTTCGCTTCGAGTGCAAAAGCAGATGGCCATCACTTACCAATCTGGCCTTATCAGAAGGTCTATTGATCGGCTTCCGAATCTGGAGGATGTGCGATCAACCAGAGTTCATGGTTGGGATCCACTTTCACCATCGTTCTCCGGCGTAGCATCCACTTCCATCCACGACGCACATATCTTCTCTTCTAGTTGTGTCTCTGAAGTCGATGGCAGAAGATTGAACAGACCTGTGCTTGCTGGCTCTACTTTTCTCTGTCCCAAGTGACAATGTACGATCATCTGCATCATGGCCACTTCAGCTTTTCTTTGGGAGTATCCCATGTATGTTGAAGAGGCAATGTTGAAGCCGAGACGGTCTCTTATCCTCATCACCGAACCCTCCAAGCCTGCGCAGTCCGAACCTCTTGGCCTTCTGGGCTTCGGCAATGCCTCTATCATGTTGAATCGATCTTTGAAGACTATTGGTGTGAGCCACTGGTTGTTGTCGAAACTTTCCTCCCACTGCTACCTTTCTCGAAAGCCAGCCGTTGGAGTTCGCTTGCTCGCACTCGGCGTTTTCGAATGGAGTGGGCGCTGTGACTTCCAGGACTATGTGGAGCGACATGTTTTTCCACGACGCTGACCTACTGGCTATTCAACGAGCACGAGGGTATACTGTCATTCATGATAGTCGTTCGCAGAGAATCATTGTCCCCATTGCCAGTCCCTCACGGCAATCTATCCCACACTATGTCTTATGGTCTTGGGTTTCTGGATGGTAAGTCTAAAAGTAAAGCCGCATTCGATTGTTCTTTCGTCTCTCCCTGTACAAGTATCTATTTTGGAGCTTTACTGCGCGTGCGAACAATGGAAGAGTGATATAAATTCGGTAAAGGGACAGAGGTCACAACATTATTTGGTTCATGATCTATCATAGCTCAAACAGGAGGTCTCGCTCAAACACTACGTAAGCTTGTCTGAGCGGTAATCCCTCATGCTTTCTGCCAGTTCCCAACCTCTGAGCTCCGCTACGAAGAATGGCAGAAACACGCTCCACATCACAAAGGATAGCGCTGGAGGGACATGAGGCGAGTATAGCACAAACACAACCAAACACACAAGCGGCCAGCGCAGTTGGAAAAAGGTCTGTGGAGATTAATCGAGCTGGTAATGGCCGAGCTTCCACGGCCAGCATGTTCGTCAGGAAGACAGATATGAATTTGTTGATGAGACCATGCTTGGTGTTGCCAATGTCCTTGTGACCTGAGTGTATAGCCGAGCGTTCTGTTTCTATCTCCAGCTTCTTTTCAGGGGTCTTGATCTTGGTCAGATATCTAGGCGCCTCAGTTGCTGTCCTATGAGACTCTTGCTTGCCAGATTCATGCCGAGATTCTGGTGTACTAGTAGACTTCGTGCCAACATAGGCTTCGGGATGTGGAGATGGTCCCACATGGCTCTTCTTCGTTGTTGTACAGGGCGATGACCGAGGTGTAGATATAAAGCCTGTGCCGAACAGACTTTTCGTCGCAGGTCGGGCGGCACCAAAATCTTCGTTGCTGGCGGCTTTTACAGATCCGAATAAGGATGTGGATGGCGGTTGGGAGGTATCTTCACTGAGAAGACTCGATTTAGTACTCTTATCTGAGGACTGTTGGGAGGTACCCCAGTTGAAGAGACTCGGTTTAGTGGCTTCATTGGAGAGCCCTGGTTTGGCATCGAAGATGCTTCTTTGCGGCTCTGATTTCTTAACGTCCTCGACATTCAAGATGCTGTGCCACCGCTGAATCCTCATATCATGATGTCCATGTTCCTCGAATTTGGATGGACGCCACAAGTCGGTAGACATCAACGAGACGAGCAAGTCCGATTTGAGCTTCATTGCAATGTTCGATCCAAGTCTCGGAGCCTTGTCTGGGTGTCTTTCCCAAGGATCTTGCTTGACAAAGTTGGCCCAGAACTCGATGGTGCGCTTGGCTACCTCGTCGCTGATGTCAAAGTAATCTTGGTGCCTGGTGTATCCTTTCAAAGAGGAAGTGCGACAATCGCATCCAAACAACCATCGGTGTGGAGCAAGATCTTGTTGTATGAGCTTTTCCAATCGTCTGTAGGCCAGTACCCTTCCACTGTGGGCAACAAACGTCAAGCCACCAGTGATCTTGCAGCTCTGCACCAGCTGCTTCCTTCTCTTGTCGATGTCGAATGCAAAGCCAATCTTGACGAGGTTCAAATCTTCGTCGCGAAATGCATAGATGGAGGCTACTTTCTCAAAGTCCTTGTCGCGAGTGGGAGCGAGAGGCTCGATGAGGAGGCTTTCGCACAGCCTCTGCGTTATCCGCTACTTCGGCATTGTAACTCTTGTCTGCTTGTAGAGTTTTGGAAATCATCGGAACGCGTCCGCCTCGCATCTGATTCAGTGTTTCTTGCTGACGGCTTCCAAGAGCGATTGTCGTACCGCCGGTAGCGTCCGATAGGGCATCGAGTTTTTGTCAGGGTTAGATGGGGCTGCCTCTAAACCATGACATGTGAGATCCACAAGAGCACGATCGCCATTCCAGTAGATTTCATAGAACTGGATTTTGCTCTCTGAAACGCCATCCTTGCCTATCACAACTTCGCCATCTGCCTTCTCATCCTCGAGCACCTCGTGACCTCCAGACTCTTCCGATCGGAGACTTCTTCGATCTGTGTCAGGGTCGTGGCGAGGCGTACTAGGGTTTGGAGTACAAGGTTTCGCGGGACAAGCTCTCATTGCAGGGGTTGTTGACATCTTGAGGGACAAGGCAAAGTCTGAGAAAGTCTACTTTTTGGAGTTAATAAATTGATAAAGGTTGAGGGAGTGCTGGTGTTTGTTAGAGCAAGGACGAAACAATCTCTTATATGTTCGTAATGGCCAGTCGAGAGTGGGTGGTCTGATCTTGTCCATCAAGTTCGCTTGTAGCGCAGCGTCAATCAAACACAAGCTCGCTGAAATGGCTGTCAATACCAACGCCACTGATATCTGCAGCGGTGGCATATGCGATACGCAAGAGATATACGTAGGGCATCCTACATCATCTCCAACAGCTGCCGCTCACAAGCGAGATTGAGGTTGATTGCCTGGTATGCACAACGCTGTATCTGTGGCCAGCATCTATCAATCAAGGCCTGTCGAAAATATTGTGGCAGCAAGGATAAAGCTCCCAGCATTCTGCCTGGAGGCCTGAACTGCTGCGTGCATGTATCTGTGACGAACCGGCGTCTTTGGGAGACCAAGGGCCATGTCCATGAGCCAACCCGCGTCCCCTGGCGGCTGATAGTAAGTTCAAACGTATGCGTAACGAGGGCCTGTTCCGCGAAGCGCGTTCAGCTTGATATGAGGCACAGCACTCGTATTGCTGCAAGTCTTGTTGCGGCCATATCACACGAGAATTCTCTGCATGTGCTGGGTGATCGCGACCTACTGCACGCTTCTGCACATCAGTTTCAGCCTGGCTCACCACACTAAAACCTGTGTGTGTCAAGTGCATTTGTTCGAGGCTCATCAAAACCGTTGTGGATTCAGAACGATAATGTCTCAATATTCCTGAGTTGTGAAAGTCAAGTCGCTCTGAGGTCTAATTCGCTTAGCAATGGATAGTTCTCAGCTCTAGGCTGATTTTCGAGTTTTATTATTTTTACAGATTAGAGTTCCAACACATACGGCCACAGTCAGCTGAAAACTGGGCATCCCGTCCGCTCTGCCATACATAAGCAGTTGAACGGCAGATTAGTACTACGGTGGGTGACCACGTGGGAATCCCTGCTGCTGTATGTTTTGTGTTTTTATTTTGCTTGTCGTGTGCAATGAGCAAATACAGAGTGACATGGTCGTCGGAAGATATCATTGCTCTACCGAGGTCTTGAGGTTTAATTGTTGTAGCGACATGAGCGTTACCATGCAATCACAAGACAAGTTGGCTCCAGCACCCTCTTTTCCAAGCAGATAAAACACACTTGAGAGGCTCGGCGGATAATTGAAATGACTTTTGTTCATTCTATACAAGACCAAAGTGTCTTTCTTACACAGCCTTGCTACCAAATACCTTGATCCTCGAGATACCGCCATCGGGGATCATCACCAANNCTCTAACAAAGCCATACGCCTTGTCCTTGACCCCCTTCAACACATCCCCCTCATAAACATGCTCGAAATCCGGACCCGTCTTCTGCGGGCTCAAGATCTCCACCCACTTGCCACTATCGTGTGCAGGCGCCTCAGAACCCTCGGCAGCAAACACCTGCACTTTTTGCGGAAAGTTGCCGCGGAAGTGTGCAGTGTCAATCAGGAGTTTGGAGATGTAACCAGAAGTGCCTAGACGGATTATACACCAATCAATGTGTTCACCGCGCGTGCGCTTGGTTTCCCAACCATCGCCCATATCTTTGCCGCGGCCGGGGAGGAGAAGGTTGTCTTTTGTGCCAAAGTGCTGATCGCTGCAAGCAATGGCAACACCGCCATTGACTGTAGCTGCCAGATCAAAGACTTCTGAAGCGTCTGTAGGCAATACAGCTTGCACATCTCCATAAAGGCGGAAACGGGCAATACCGCCATCAGGGAACATTTGCAAGCGGATATGGGTGTAAGGTTTTGTGATGGTGGGGAGAAGCCATGCGTGTCGTTGCGAGGGACCGCATTCGGTGATTGGCAAGATGGTCTCCCATTCTGCAAAGTCCTTGCTTTTTATTTCTTCTTCTCTGCTGTCGTCGGCAAAGATACCTTGCACCTGCACTTCTGGCGCATGATTGCCATTAAAGAATGCGGTATCGATCTCTACACCCTTGACTCTGCCGCTCGCAACACCGAGTCTGAATACCACATAGTCAAAGGGCTCGGGATTATGGCGACGAGTTTCCCAGCCATCGTACCAAGCGCCTGAAAAGACAAAGACGCCGGGTTTGCGGATTGGTGCGGTGGGGGTAGTGAGGTTGTCGGCGGCGGCGAACCATTCGTCGGAGAAGGAGAGAATGCGGGAGCCGAGAGGTTTGCTGATGAGATCGATGCTGGAGGAGCCAAAGGTGGATTGGATGTCCTCTACAGGGATAGCCTTGACTTGGCCATTGTTGATTGTATCGATGGAGTCGGTGTGGATTTCCATTGCTGCTGTAGTGTTGATTTCAATAAGGGAATTAAGAAGACAAGAGGGAGTGATAGATGTAGGGGAGAGAAGGGAAAAAGAAGAGTCAAATCAACGAGAACAACAAAAGATTTTTAGGCAGACACTGGTATAATTGTTACTCGATGGATTGATTTCCTATCGAGTAACACCCCGCCGTATCTCTGGCGGTGGGGCCCGAACTGCCCGCCATGGCCTTGCCGATCCCGCCGACGCCCGCCAAAGAGAACGTGGAGAGCTGTGCGGAGGGCCGATATAGGAAGTCTTATGCGACGAGCTTGAACAAAAGAATACTATATGTTATGCAAGTCTACAGCTGCTGACAGTGACGACGCTGCGCATAGGGAGGATCGAGTCACAGATTCGTCTGTTGACTCATTCACCAACCTCCTTCCTCATCAAGCACATCGGCAGATCGACAGGGACGGCCAACTCGCGGCCAAAGGTATCGAAAGCGGGGTTGTTATATAAAGCAGGATATCCACCTATGTAGATAGCCATCATTCCACCTCACGATCATAAGGGCATCAGAAAATCATGGCAGAAACCAACAATCCAATCAGCGAAATCGTGTCCTCACACCGTCCAGATCTAGAAAAAGAATATGTACCCCTCTACAAACACTTCCATGCCAACCCAGAACTCTCGCACCAAGAAAAGGAAACCGCAGAGAAAATAGCCGCACACCTGAAACAGAAATGTCCAGATGTCGTCCTGCACACCAACATCGGCGGCCACGGTCTAGCAGGCATCCTCGCCAACAACTCTGGCCCCACAATTCTTCTCCGCGCAGACATTGACGGCCTGCCAGTACTGGAGAAATCAGGCCTGGAATGGGCGAGCAAAAAACGCATGGTCGATCTCGAAGGAGTGGAGAAGCCGACTATGCATGCTTGTGGGCATGATATACATATAACTTCTTTGCTGGCTGCTGCANNGGAGCTGCTCTACGAAGCCAGGGATACCTGGTCAGGGACACTGATATTCTGTTTCCAGCCTGCAGAGGAGAAGGGTCAGGGTGCACAGGCTATGGTTGATGATGGATTGTACGACAAAGTGCCTGTTCCTGATGTTGTCTTGGGCGGGCATGTGATGCCCATGCGAGCAGGCACACTGGGTACGAAGCGCGGACTCATGGCATCCTCGGCAGACTCACTGAAAGTGACCCTACACGGAAAAGGCGGACATGCCAGTCAACCGCATAGACTGGTTGATCCGGTCGTGATGGCTGCAAGCACAGTGATGAGGTTGCAGACCATTGTCAGTAGAGAGGTTGATCCTGCTGACAGTGCGGTCGTCACCTGTGCTTGCATAATTGCTGGAGACGCAGAAAATGTGGTTGCCGACGACGCCATTCTGAAATTGGACCTCAGAGCTGTGAACGACGAGACCAGAAGCAAGGTCTTGAGTAGTGTGAAGAGAATCGTCACGGCCGAGTCGATGGCTAGCGGCGCAGTCAAAGATCCTACCTTCGAGACAACGAGAAACTTCCCGCTTACCATCAACGACGAAGAAGTCACGGAGCGTCTGGAGGACAGCTTCAGCAAGCACTTTGGGACTAGTGAACATTCATACACGAGTTCTGCAACAAAGTTGGGTGGTAGCGAAGATTTCGGGATTCTGGGTATGTTCATACTAAAGATCCCTCGTTCAGGAATTTGATAATATATGTCCGTTTGCATGAGCTAATTTTATGATACAGCAACGGCGATCGGAAAACCTTCATCCTTCTGGACTTATGGCGGTACAGATCCTAAGATATGGGATCAAGTGGCAGCAGAAGGGCGTCCTGGGGACGTGCCCATCAACCACAGTGCCTACTTCGCACCAGTAATCATGCCGACGCTGCAAGTGGCCGTCGATGCATATGCTGTTGCAGCACTAACATGGCTGTTGAAGAAACGATGAGCTTGTAGAATTAGTGTAGTCTTAGCTGATAGGGTGTTCCCATGCTAAGCGACCAACAAGAAGATCCTTCTGACCGTAAAACTCGCTGGCCACTGTGACAAGCATGTCAATGGTCACACACGTGTTAGTGTCAGGGAACTCCTCTTGCTTTTGTTCCTCTTCTTTGACTTCAGCTTCGGTCTGTAGTTCACGCTTCTTAGCAGCAATGGCATCCAGAAGTTGGTCTTCACAACCCAGATCCATGGGAGCATCTCCTTGGTCATCCTGTGCTGATGTGATCTCTTCTTTGATCTGTGCTTCTACTGCAGCCTCGACTTTCTCAACAGGTGATGCACCAGCTTCGGTAGCATCTACTTGGTCTGCATCGACAACCTCGCCTTCTTCGTGCTGAACAGCATTCTCGTGTGGGCAGTTGTCGAGGTGTTTGTAGTCAGAATCGTTTGACCTACCGTGCCTGGCTTTGTGATGCATCATACGTACCCAGATGGCCATTTTTGCCAAATCTCGAACTACGCTGACCTCTTTAGTCTGCAACAAGCCAACATCGTCCAGTTTGGCCAACAGTGACCAGGCCCACAAGCCGACGTTGTGCGGAATGTTTGTTTTGCGGCAGTTTTCTAGTTGGCCTTCAACAAGCTTCAGCAAGCGAAGGATAGATGGAGAATCGAGGGAAGCGAGTTGAGCAGGAAGCGGAGTCGTGTTTAAAAGGTGGTACTTCCAATCCTTGTCGGCCATCTTATTACCAAAAGGAAGAGAGATGGGGTGTTGATCATCGAGAGTTTGGACGGCTTGAACAGACGGCGACGCCCTCAGATTGCGACGCAGGATTTCGAAGCGTGTCTTCAGGGAGTCGTAGAAGGCATCCTGGGCCTTCATCCCTGGTTGGATAGGACCTATAACAGGAGCGGCGATCGAAGGAGCCACATAAGCACCGTCTTCGTACCAGCCATCTTGATCTTCGTCTTCCTCTTCGTCTTCCTCTTCGTCTTCCTCTTCATCCTCCTCGTAGTAGCCGTCATAATCGTCAATATGTTCTTCGTAGTCGTCGTCCTCGTAGTCAACAGGCTGGGGCGGTTTGGGAGGCGGAGCGCGAACGATGTGCGGGATACCGCGTGCTTCAGATCTGGTTTGTGTTAGCAGATGTAGAGGTAGCAAAGGAATAGAAGTCACTCACCTGACCATACGTAGATAGTCAAGACCGTCATTCGCAGGACCATAGAAGAGATCCTTGTCGCGTGGGTCCAGTCCTGGGAAGGCGCCTATTTGACCGTAGGTGACGTCTGTCTGCGGTCGCTCACGTTCTTTCAAGGCCTCTTTGGAGACAACCCGATGTCTCTGGTCGGGCACCTGATTCTCATCGTCGTTGGAGTCGCTACCGTACGAGACTTTNNTTTGGCGTGGGATAGGCGGTGCTGCCTCGCCTTCAATGTCATCGTAGGAGATGACCTGTCGTCTTTCGCTCGGTGCTGGCCTTCTGGCATGAGGCGCGTTGTCCTTTCGCTTCTTCTTGTTCTTACCCATTGTTGGTGATGTGTGGGAGAAGTCAAAGACTCCAAATATTTCTTGGGCCACTTTCTCCACACTCACCAGGCCGTCATCATCACATGCAATTTGGCAGCTTCTCCAAACCGAAACCTCGACCATGAGACTCTTTACGGCGTGATCAGGAAGAGCATCTACGAGAAACAAAGACGGCTTGAAAGAGAATTTGTTTTCACAAAAGAAAAAGGATATCACTAAATATTTCTAGAGCTGTTTCTACGAAAATGTCTAGCATAACTTCGTTGCCTGATATCTTCATATTTTCCCGACAACTCCTGATTGCCCTTGCCATTTTAGAGCTCGTCCCTGCCAGTGGCTGTACCAGCATCCGATTCTGGTTCCGCGGATGCTGTGCTTGCCTCGATGCTCTTCTCCTTCTCAACATCGTCGTTGACGTTGACGCTAGCAGGCTGCTCGTTGGCGGCTTCCTGAGCGACTCCACCAGTTTCCTGGTTGGCGCCCTCGGCGATTGTTCCTGCAAAGCTTTCCACTTCTTCTTCCACTCTGCCATCGGAAACCTCGTTACCGTTGGCATCCACCAGTCTGGTACGAGTCTCGTAGCGTGTCGAGAACGAAACCTTGCCTTCAAGCTCCTTGACCTGCTCCTCATTGAGAATGTTGCCGGCTTCGTCACGATATTCGATCTTCTCTTCACCAGACAACACGCGGTTGGTCACCTGAGCCTCGGGAACCTCCTCGTGCGAGAACTGGACGGCAGGGGACACGACTGCTGCTGCTGATGTGGGCTTGGCAGCCGCGAGCGTTCTGTCGTAGGTCTTGTACTCTGAGTANNCTATTGGGCATGTGTCAGCTCGCTGTCTTCTGCTTCAGGCATTGAATAAACTTACGCTGTCGTAGAAGGTGTTGCAGTCCCAATCCCAAGTCTCGAACAGCTTGGCCTTGGCGCAATCTGTCTTGGTCCAGGCATTTCCGTATGCGACAGGAGAGTACATGTAGAAGATGCTGATGCTGAGTGCCAAGAAGATGGCTGCACCAGCGGTTCCAACAACAGGACGCTGACGCAGACCAAGAGCAGGAACGCGAGCAGTGATGAAGTCGTATGTTTGAGAGAGGGCGATGATGGCGAAGTAGAGGGCGGGGAAGTAGTGGTGCAAGAAGAGTTGTCTCTGCATGAGGAAGAAGGGTAGCCAGTGGAGAGCCCAGCCGAGGACGCTGGTGCCAACCTCGTAATCGAATCTCTTGAAAGGGACGTTGTTGTAGTCCTTGTATCCACGCTGCCATCTCAAGACAGCTAGTGCCTTGAAAGCCAGGTACACAAGAACGGAGACAGTCGAAGACCACCAGATAAGAGGGTTGCCGATGAGGTAAATCTGACGGTGGTCCTTGCCCCAGAAGTTGATACCACGGCGAAGGATTGGCCATGACTGAGGGCGAGAGTCCCAGGCGTGAGACTCGACGAGTCCAGCGTTGGTGGTCCACATGACCTTCTGGAGCTCCCAGAACTTGCCGAAGAAACCAGGGTTGCGGTAGTTGACCTTTTCTGAGTCTTCCTTGAGCTGAGGGTGATCGTTGCTCTCAATGTACCAGATGCTGTTGGGCAAAGTGCCACCCTTGGCGCAAGTCACCTCTTGCTGCTCGAAACCCCAGTCGGGAAGCTTGACCTTGTGCGAGAACAAAACGCAACCAGTCATGATGTGGACGAGCTTGAACTTGGTCTCGATGGTACGGACACGGTTCTTTGCGACTTCACCGTCTGACAAGTGCTTGACAATCTCGACCTTGAAAAGATCGTTTGCATCGCCCTCGAAACCCTCGTAGCCGTATGCGGAAACTTCGTTCTGCCAATCAGCGTCAGTGACGGGAGGACGGTGATCGTGGGAGTGGACGCGGCGGTCGGTGATGACGTGGTAAAGCTTGAGAACGGCGCCGTCTTCAATCAAAGTAGGCTCAATGTTGTCCCATGCGAAGGGAGTCTTGATTTCGGTACCATCGAGGTCGACGGGCTGGGTCTGGTTCTCGAGGAGCCAGACATTGTTCTCGTCCTTGTGGGGGTACAGGGTGATCTGCTGCTGCTTGCTGCCAGTAGGGTACATGTGGGTATGTGAGTGCAGGTAGCCTCCTTGAGTGTTGTGGTGACGGATCGAGACACGGCTGCCAAAAGCGACATCAGCGGGCACATCATGCATACCCTTGCTGTTGAGGGTAGACTGGAATTCGGAAGACATGAAACCATCACCGTCGCCAGGGTTGACCAGGCAGAGGAAGTGGATGGCGAACATGCTCATGTAGAAAGAAACAGGGATGACAACCAGGCAGAAGAAACGGGCAAAGAAATGTTTGAACCAAAGACGAGGAGTGACCGTCTTGTTGTCGCCCAGAAGGACCCAGAGTTGGAGAAGGGTAAGACTGCCAATCCAAGCGATGGTGAAGAGTCCAACCCACTTGACACTGACGGTGGCACCGAGAGCGACACCGCTGAAGGCCAACCAGAACCACCAGCTAGGAGTGAAAGCCTTTGAGGGGCCCTGCTCGTGCTGGTTGGTGAAAGAGGTCCAGGCGAAGATGGTCAGAGCGGTAAAGATGACCAAAGGAGAGTCGAGCAGAATGAGTCTGGACTGGGTGACAAGGCCGTTCTCGAAGAGGATCAAGCCGGCGCCCATAGCAGCAGTGACTGTCTTGCATCCCGAAGCCTTGAGGGTCAAGAACATGATGGGGATTGTAGCGACACCCATGAGGGCAGGAAGAAGGCGCATCGAAACGTATGGAACGGCAGGCTCGATGTAGTCCTTGCCGATATCTTTGAAATCAAACTCGCCATCGAAGCCGGCCAGCCAGCCAGCGAGAGTGATGAGAAGCTTGGCCAACGGAGGGTGGACGTCCATGAAGAACTTGCCCTTGATGTACTTGGAAGCGAAACCACCGAANNGCTAGAAGAATGTGGTCAGCTCGTTGTTGCAGACTACGAGATAGCTATAGTTAACATACTGGACTTCGTCAAAGACGACACTGGTGGGCTGGGAGATGCGGAACAGGCGCACGAAGAGGGCGACAACAGTCAGGGCACTGCAGATCAGCCAATCGTTGGACTTGAGTGTCGTGACATCGTAGTTCTCGACACCCTCTGAAGCAAAGCCTGTGGGCTTGGTTGTGGCCTTGGTGTTGGCCTGGCGAGCAGGAGATTTGGCGGCTCGGTTGGCCATGGTGGATGGTTGAAAGCCCAAGATACGATTAGAAGTGGATAATTGTGGAAGGTCTTCTGGCTTCCTTATGGCGTCGCGGGGAACTCGGTGGTTAGACTTCAAGCTCCATGCAAGCGCTGAGAAGGCGCGATTGAAGGGTGAAAAGAGGTGCAGATAGAAGGGAAGAAGGCAAAGAAAGAAGAAGGAGGCAGACGAAGGAAAGGGGTGGGTTCTGCGGATGCAGCTGAGGATTCGATCCAAGGGGAGCAGAAACCAGTAGCTGACGGTTGTCGCCAGATGCCACGTACAGCTCGGAAGCGCGCCTTGGCCGACCAGAATAGGAGCTCTCGAATGGATCTCGCAGATAAGATACGGGAAGATCCTCTGCCAAGGCCGATCACAAAATGTCATAGCGTTCTGACACTCCTCCAATGCGCGTTTCATGCGCCAGCAGTGCCTTGTGAAGATTATCACTCGACTGAACAACTCGACTCGCCTTTTGCTCCTGCCGTCTCTGTACATACTAAGGAATTCAACGGCACTAGTACTTGCCTTTAATCCGAACCATCGCCGTCAGCACGCGAGGCCTCGTCGAATCCTCTTCCACAATGGCGCCCGCGCCTCTACTGGAGCGCAATGACACTCCCGACAACACCGACTTCAAACCTCCGCCAGGTGTCATTCTACCGCCCAAGGAGTTCAGAACACTACTAGAAAAGACGGCTGGCTATATTGTTCGCAACGGTCCCGCTTTCGAAGCACGTATTCGTGACAGCGCAGAAGGCAACCCGAAGCTTCAGTTCGTCCTTCCCGACAACCCATACCACCCCTTCTACCTCTGGCGTCTGGAAGAGATCAAAGATGGCAGGGGAACAGACGTCGCTGCTGGCCGTGAAGGAGATGTCGCTGCCCCAAAGAAGAAGCAAGGTCCTGCACCTCCTCCAGACTTCCACTTCTCGGCGCGCATGCCCAACATCAGCTCTGTCGACCTCGAGGTTATCAAGTTGACTGCCATGTTCGTCGCCAAGAACGGTCGCTCCTGGATGACTACTCTATCACAACGTGAAGCCAGGAATCCCCAATTCGATTTCCTTCGCCCTCAACACAGTTTCCATCAATTCTTTTCGCGCCTCGTAGATCAGTACACCGAGATTCTCAACACCCAAGGGCAGCAGCAACAAGAAGTCGTGGCCGAGCTCGAGAAGAATATCGACAACAAGTATCGCGTCCTAGAAAGTGCAAAGAAGCGCGCCGAGTGGGTCAAGTTCCAGGAAGCACAGAAGGTCAANAAAGAGGAGGAGCAAGAAGCAGAGAAGCTTGCATATGCCCAGATCGACTGGCACGATTTCGTCGTTGTCGAGACCATCCTGTTCACCGAAGCAGACGATCAAACAGAACTTCCTCCGCCCACATCGTTGAACGATATCCAGTCGGCATCGCTCGAGCAGAAGGCACAGATGAGTCTGGCGCCTTCAGGCATGCGTATCGAGGAAGCCATGCCAGGCCAAGAAGCCTACTACCAACCACCACCATCTCAGATGCCTCCCCCCAGCTCATACTCGCCCGCCCCTCCTGCATTTTCTCCCGCTCAGCAAACTGGCTATGCACCACCACCGCGCACAGCACAGGAACAAGAAGAAGATGCTCGTATCGCCGAAAGAGCCGCCGAACGCCAACGTGCCGAGCAAGCTCAAGCCGCTGCAAGAGGCCAAGGTCCTATGCGTATCCGAAACGACTACGTCCCTCGTGCACAAGCTCGCAGACAGAACGCTGCCACTGCTCTCTGTCCTAACTGCAAGCAACAAATTCCATTCAACGAATTGGAGCAGCACATGAAGAGTATGTTTCACTACCCGCCTGTTCGCGTGCTCGTACTGACATTCTATNNAGTTGAAATGCTCGATCCAAGGTGGCGCGAGCAGTCTCGCATTGCTGCTCAGCGCTCAAGTACTACCAACTTGTCTACCGCAGACGTTGCCAACAACCTCAAGCGTCTGGCTTCACAGCGAAGTGATGTCTTTGACCCGGTTACTGGGCAGGCTGTCAGCGACGAGGAAGCTCAGAGACGCAAAAGAATCGAGCTCAGCAGCTACGATGGTGTTAACCCCTCTCAATCTGGTGCCCCGGGCGCTCCAGGAAGCCAGTCTACAGATGTACAGGAGCAAGTGAGTGCACATTTCCCTTGGGAGCTTGGTAGCAATCAGACTGACCCGTACNNACAGATTCGCCAACTGCATCAGAAGTATGGAAACCAATGAGACTGTTCCGTGAATCTATCACGCACGTGGCCAACAAAATTATTCGATCCCATGGCTCTTTAATGCTGTGGTATTAGTAGGAGTGAGTTTGATTGAGCCGCATGCCAAGGCACGTGAGACATATCACGGTACTTTCACTCTCATGCTAAAAAGTTCTTTGCCTGAGGTACTGGGTCTTGACGAGGACTCTAGGCAAACGTTCTGAGCACTGCATGTGCTTCCGCATGATTCAATGAAGAAATCCAACCCCGTATCCATCGACCCCGTGTCACCAAACTTTCCCACTGCGCGCTTGAAACCACATGAAATTCTTACCTTCAACCAACTTCACTCCAGGCGGCCTCCGTGCTATTGTCACGCGCCTTGTATAGAGCGCTATTGTCTGACTCTTATTGTGCCTGGCCAATCCCGAGACAAACTTCCAACACAATCTCACACGTCTTCTTTCCGGTCCCTCCGTTCCCGATCAGAGCGCCTACAAGACCATGGACGAAGCAACCAGGCGTGCGTTTACACAAGCGCTCTACAATAACAGATCCATGTCGCAGAACACTCGTAATGATGGCCAGCCAGGAGCGGGACCAGCACAATCGGCAGGACAGCACGAGAATCGCAGCTTCCCTTCGAACCAGTACACTTCAAACATGCACAACCACGTACAGCCTGGAGCAGTAGCATCACAAACTCTGAGACAACCAGAACATCGCATATCCCATCCTGACCAACGTTCATCGAACACGCGCACATTCTATCCAGCATCATCGTTATCAAACGTCCAATCACAAATGCCGACATCTGCACCCATTCAGTTTACGTCTCAGAGACCTACGGTCTTCCTTCCGAGCGGAGCTATTCCTAACACCGCAACTCCAACATTGCAACTGGAAATGCCGACATTGCAGCGTGTATATCAGCCCGTGCAACAACAGTCTGGCTCAAGCCCAAGCCCCTCGTACTTTCTCAACAACAATGCCAACCAACGCACGTATCAGCCGTCTAGATTGCTCCAGAGTTCGCCTCATGGTCAATCTGGTCGTGGTCGGTTCCAGCCTCGCCATCATCCTTACGAGGCACCACAGTACCGTCCTTCTCATGGTCCATCACACGACAATGCACAAAACACCTCACAGACTCCGTCTCCCGTTGACCTGAATTTCTCACCAATCGATCTGACTTCCTCGCCCAATCGTTCTGATACCCCAGCACAACATCTTGGTCCCACTGTGTCGCAGGTCCAAATCCCTCTCGACCCAAGGTTCTTACTTTTTCTTCAAGAGTACAATCAGTCTCAGGCATCCCGTAACATACCGCAAACTCAGCAACAGCTTCCCTCGCAGACGCCTTTCCCTGGTGGTATAACTTACGATCCGAGTTCAGCACAGGCTCATCAAGTTCGTCGCCCATCACTGAGCTCGCCGACCGGTAATTCGCCATCGTCACCTTCTCAAGGCCAGGGTTCGTTGCAGTCATGGGGAAGAATATGGCCGCCTGACCAGCGTAAACCGCGTCCCCCTCCACCACCGCAATCCCCTAAATCACCACCCCAGCCTCTTGCTCCTCCTCGCGTATGGTGTCCTAAGCTACACACCACTACATACTTCGATCTTACACTTCAAGCGCAGTTCGACGAAGAGGTCAACCACCCTGGCTACGAGACACTGCTTGGCAAAACACAAGAGCGCTCACTGCGAAAGCTCCGTCCTCATGAGTTCATCGACCACCTCACTATGGATCACAATGCATGTTTCAAGCCCAAAGTGGCAAGAGTGTACGATCTGCTCTTCATGCAAGCGCTGCTCTTCTTCAAGGATCGCGTTCTCCTTGTCAGTCCCAAAGCATTGCAAAAACCATGTTGGGGCCCACCACAGAGCGTTTGGTATGGCTATGATCTGGGCAAAGCATCAGTCCACGCACCTATCGATTCTCATGTGTTCAAAGCTCTCAATGTCGTCTCAGACCTCCAGTTCGAAGAGGTCATTCCTTGCGAAAACTACAAACGCCATGATTCTGCAGTCGACCTTGTCAAGACTGATGGCGAATTGACCCGTGGATGGTCGATTGCTGTTTCTTTCCAGTTCAGAGATGATGTCCATGCTTCGAAATTCAGAAATCTGCGTCCGGATTTGATCGCTGACTTTGTCAGCGAAGACAGGATCAAGTTTCTTAACATGGATCCTGTTTGGAAGGCGAAGATGCTTGAGATCTTCAAGTTGAGAAGGGAAGCTAAGAATGCTCAGTCCGAGGTTGGCAAGATTATGCGACTTTCTGGAACGAGTGGCTCAGACCCCATCACGATTGCCTGAGAGACTCAAGACGCTACACCAGGCAGCTATAATGGAGCTATGGGAACTACAGGGTAGTCACGCAGTAGCCACAATGCAGTCACAAGGGTTGGAAATTGGCAATTATCTTGATGCAGGGCTTTCGCAGATTAAGATACCCTAAGTAGACTACACTTTCTCAGACTCAATGACTTTATTTTTTGCCATCTTTGTCGTTTGCTGTTCGTGTTTTTGCTTCTTTGCTCGTCGCCATCGTACCCCTGAATTCATTGTCAGCAACAGTGCTGGCGAATATGCTATCAATAAGAAAGCGAGTAGTGTGTATGCCCATCCATTGCCCATTGCTTTTGCCATGGGTACAATGGCAGCTGAGGTTGCTGCTCCCATCTCACAGCGCACAATGTTGTTTGCTGCTGACGCTGTGGCCGGCTTGCCCGGATAAATGTCCACGATCAAGATATTGTAGACTTGAAAGGCTGCCGTGAGTGCATATCCCATAATAAACAGCAGTATAATTGGGCCAGCCAAAGAGACATGTTTATCCATTACCCAGCCATAGCCGAGTATCGTCAATGCACCTAGATAGAACAAAGGCAATGCAACCTCCAGTCTGGCTTTCTCCAAAGGGAATTCTGTCATATCTTGTTGCTTGTTCTTGATGAATGGGAAACCATTGAGTTTGGCGTGCCGGCGATAGTTCCAATCTACGGCTTTTCCGGTCGTAAAGGCTGAGATGATGCCGCCGACGCCAAAAGGGATGAACATTAGGGCGACTTGCATGTCGTCAAAGCCGTAGACACTGCGGAAGGCTGTAGAGGCGCCGGTGCTGACGGCGTAGAAGCAAGACAAGGTTAACCCAGAAGCGATCAATATTAGAGCTGACTCCAAGTCTGTGAGAACGACAAGCGTAGACAGTGGATTAGGAAATCTGAGACGGTATTTCTCACGCAGATCCTCTTGTTTCTGTTCGTCAACGTGGAGGCCTGCTTTTGCTCGATTCTCGTGTCGGATCTTGTCGGTGAGATTCCAGTTGAGTTTTGGTGCTGGGATGGAGCCATCGCCAACCACATCTCTGCAAGTCTCTGGAAAGAACAGGAATAGTGGAACAAAAAAGACTCCACCAAAAGCCAGCAGGAACCAGAATATACCGTGCCAGTCCCAATACTGGCTGAGCAAGCCTCCTAGGATGGGCGACAGAGTTGGCCCCAGGATTGAGCTTACTGAGGCAAATGCAACATAACTACCTCGCTCGGCTGATGTAACTATATCGCCGACAACACCATTTGCTAAAGCGATGGTACCACTGCTACCACCGCTCTGCAGACACCGAAGCACTAGCAATGCGGCGTAGTTGTTTTGTAGAGCCAGTCCAAAGTTTGCGGCCAGATAGATGACGAAGCAAGCGATATAGGCTGGTCGTCTGCCGGCTCCATCGCTGAAGCCTGCTGTCAACATGGGAGCCAGGCCTTGCACAATCATATATGTCGTGACTGTAAGGTTCACCTTTGTTGCTGTAATACCCAAGTCTTCTGCTATGGTGTTCAAAGCCGGGTAGTAGATTGATCCGCTTAGTGGAGAGAAGAAGCCAGCTAGTGATGCCGTAAATACGATCAACTTCTTTTGAGTGGGTGTGAAGACAGAGTAGACGCCATCATCGTTGAGAGGTTGTTCGGTTGTTGAGACAGCGTTTTGGTTGTCCTTTTCATCGGATCCGAGAGGTTGTATTAGTGCAGCATCTGGGACTGATGATATTTTGATATCATCTTCTAAAACCTCTTGGTCGCGTTGATGTTGCGTCGCGGTCATCTCGAGGGTGCATCTAATCCAGGTCGTCCATGTAAACTTCGTAGATGATGACAGGAGCGACAATGGCCTCCTCTATCCAGATGCGCCACTAAGAAGAAGTAATATGGAAAGAGGCGAAATCAGTAACAAGAAAAAGAAAGTCCTAGGTAGGTATGCTTGCTGATTCCAGTTGTGTAGTATATTATTGGAGGTCGGCCATCCGAGGGCCGCTCGGGGAACAATCGAACCAGATTTGGAAGGTGGACGTCCTGACGTAAAAGTAGGGCAATAGGCATGTCACAAGAAGCATTTCAGCATTTTAGCGTTCTAGCGAAGTAGCATAATCAAATCACTATAAGTACGATGCCCTTCGATAGATACCACTGCGAGGGGAAGAACGCAGTTCCATGCGACTCTCTGCATTCAAAGTTGTGAGATCGACACCAAGGCTTTTACCGCTTTGCAGTCCAGTCCCCAAGCATGATTCTTCTCTACGGAAGAAAGGATATATCCACCAAGATGAGGACCCGAACCCGAGATTCGGCAACGCGCTGTTGCATTGAGCGTTTTCTTCAGCTCGTGCGTTTTGGCCCAGAACACATGACTGTTCGACTCAAGATGATACGACGACGTCTGGTTCTATCTGGGGATGTTGTTTTCTGGACCCGACTTACTGGAATTCCATGCTAACGGTCAAACGACTGTCTACTGCCGCCACATACGTATTTACTGTTTCTGGCGAAATTAGGAATACGGTATCTCCGTCAAGAGTTCCAGATACATACAATGTCTTTTGGTATGCTGGAGTTGGTACAGCATAGCGATAGAATGCTACGATACTCCTGAGAAAGTGAGCAGCTTCCATTGAGACTTTTTCAAACTTGACCATGCGTTCTGATATCTTGTGTAACTTTACGTCGCCGCAAGAGGAGGAACTAGGGATCACGGGCCTTGGAACATAGAGAGACTGAAAGCGAAGTACGATTTTGAAGTTTGTCAAGAACCTCAAAAGTCGGCATGAAGTGAGGTAAGTTCGATTGTTTGTGACACTCGGACAGGGTCACTCTTTCCCTATGGCAAACCATAAATACACACGTCGTCACGCGTAAGCAAGTGGAGAACCTCAGCTTACAACCGAGGGAACAAGTATATTAACTATTTCATCTACTCCAATAACCACGTATCTTTCGTTCTTAGATGACGTGTATCACCTCAATTCCAACCACTGTCCTCTCTACAAACTGCGTTACCTTCAACTGTACCTTTGCCCCAGGTACAACCAATTCTTACAACCTGATGATTCCAAGCGACAAGTACAAGATCCTTTCGGGCTCTCTGAGAACGTTTACAAGAGAGGGAGACAGCGGCAAGAATGTCACATACAACTACTGCCAGAACTGTCCTACCGTTCTTTTCGTAAAAGCTGAGGCTTTGGACGGTGTCAACATCGTCAAGATGGGCACTCTCGATGATGAGAATGTTTACGACAACTTGGGAAAGCCTGGTCTCGAGATCTATACCAAGAACCGTCCTCAGTGGTGCGATGCTATCCCCGGTGCTCAGCAGAAAGAGAGTGGTTCTTAGCTTTTGGGGTGCTTATGTCGGACAGAGTGATGATTTGCTGTAGTGTCGCTCGAACTTGGAACAGATTTTGAATCGTGAGTAGCTTTGGAGCTGGCCATTATTGACTGAATGAAATCAACTTTTCCATATATCTTTGCACCCTATTGATGCTGTGTGGTAGAGTCGATTCAGGAACGAACGTCCAAGTCGTTTAGGTTAGCCTAAGCAAATAGGAGACGCCTGTGCAGAATACGTATCCTTGTACAAGTACAAAAACCCTGTGAATAAAGATTACGAGATCTAGAACCACACACTCAACATCCGGTCTATCTGAGGTGGGTGTCCACTGTTCAAGCAGCACATGTCCTACGGCATCTGCTATATATGTTATCGGTGAGATACCAGTCAAGTTTGGACCGGACCCGAGAGGTAGATGTTCGAGGTTTGATTCGTTGTCGAGAACGCGAACGGAGAGCAGTTTGGCGTCAGCCGCTTTGGTAGCGAGCGACAAGGTTGAACGACATCGCGTAGAACAGAAAGATAAAGAGACGGGCGGCTCTCTCTTCTGAGTTCTAACAATAATGTCATGCATAGCCGGAGCTCTATTGTGACGCCTTTTCCGAGGACCTTTCAATGTAGCAGTTGTACATGTGCTCTGTCACTCGATTGGCGTAAGAGAAAGCCATCTGATGGACTGGGCTTCCTGCATGACAGTTATTTACGCGTGCCGCAGTCGCGTGGGATAAGTCACCATTAAGACTCGAGCGCCGAGCGGAGCGAGCTTTCGAGTCGACCGACAAGGGCTTGTCGCAGAAGTGCCGTCCGGAGCTTGTTTCTCCTAAACGAAAGGAGTCTCGCAGCTCTGCAGAAGCTCATGCCGCGAAGTTGCCAGCGCAGACCTTCACAAGCGTTGACGCCCACGCCGCCATGTGAGACCAGCGCAGTGTTGAATTGCGATGTTCAGCCCATGGTGCCATGACCAAAGTTCTGAGATAGACCTTGGGGAAATGGGGATGCTCCCAGCAGCTCGGTCGAACGCAACGTGCTGTCTTGGACGTCTCCTGGTTACAAAATTGCTATCTACACTGATGATCGTTGCCAGCCGCGTGCACTTTACGTGCGGCAATGTTTCCTTCTTCGATGGTCGCGTGGAAGAAAAGAAGGCGGCTAGCCGTTTGTCCAAACATTTTGTCCACGTCTCATGGCCTGCGGGGCAAGCCTCGAGGACTCAAGGTTGGTGCCATCCATTTCGTTTTATCGATTTTTCGCTCGCGAGTCCTCGCGAGAGCCCAGCTGGGCCGCGGCTTTTGGCTGTTCCGGACCTGCAGACACGGACGGAACTTTGCATCTGCTGGGGATGTGATGTGTTTAAGCTTCACCAAGCTGAGACGCTGCCATGTCAAGGATCCTCGCTGCAACGTGACAGGACTCGAGTATTGGATAAGTTGAACTTGAGCAGCTCGGTGCTACGGCTCGTTGCTTGGAAGAGACTCCTCAACCGAGAGATTGGTACAAGGCAATGCAGGGCAGTTGATGCCCCTATCGGGCGGGATTTTTCGCGGCGATGCCTTGGTGCGCGAGTCTCCGCTAACAGCGGGCCGCTATGCGCCGTCTCGAGTGGGAAGCTGGCTTGCTGTGTGGCACCACTGTGGTCGATCTAGACGCACAGCACGCTGCGTGGCCGCGATATATAGTTTGGACCAAGTCCGCCGATCCGTAACTCTGGTGACGCACGTTTTTGTCTGTAACTTATTATCGGCCTTGTGCTCCTGTCCAACCCCGTCCTTTCCACCTCCTGTTCATTCATACTCCTTGCGTCCACAACTACAACAAGCCGTTCATAAGGCCAATTGCACCGCCACCGCTTCTCTGTTCTAACGCCTAATTGAAGCCTTCCCCGCGACCGATCTCTTTAGAACCGAATCCTTCAACCCGTGCCTCACAATTTATAGCGGTCTTGGATCGCCGAGCCTCAAATATGCCTACAATGCCAACCATCGAAATACCAGACAACGACCACGACGTGTCTCCTGTCTCGTCGCCGTCTCTTTCGCGTGTCAACAGTCGACACAGCGCTGTTTCNATCTCTGGACATTTCTCCCGTTTCTTCTCCCGTTTTCTCCCCACCCAATTGTCGAGCTCTGGCCATGGAGCTGCGACTTCAGATACGGCAACAACCAACTCCTACGACCATTCTTTCACCGATGCGGATGACTGGTTTGGCCGTTTCCGTGATGATCTAGACATCTCTGATGAATGTCCTGATCGCGGACAACTCGCTGTCGCTGGACAGGTTCCTGTGTACGATGCCAACGGAAACTCGCGACTTTTCAGCACCTTCTTCACAGGTCTGGACGCTATTGGCGACAGACAATTCATCATCTTTGTGCGACACTTTTATTGCGGCGTAAGTGTATCTTCAGCAAAGCTACAGATAAACGGCATGTACTAATCTTCTGTTCCTGCANNGGCCTGTCAAGCTTACATGAAAGCCATTGCCGAAGCTATCACCATGCAGGCTTACTACACCATGGCCGTTCCCACAAACATCATCGTCGTTGGCTGCGGCTCACCATCCATGATCCCATTCTACAAACAAGCCACTGGCTGCCCTTTCCCCATCTTTGCCGAACCTTCGCGCAAGCTCTACAAGGCATTGGGCATGACACTCACCCTGAACCTCGCCGGACCTAAGAGACCGAAGTACATGAAAGACGTCCCTTTCCACAAATGGCAGCTCGAGCAATGGACAACAATGGCAAAGCCACCGAAAGGCAACTCGCGCTTCAAGGGCGGCAACTTGCTCCAGATTGGCGGTGAATTCTTGTTCCAAGATGGCCAGGTCGTCTGGTGTCACCGTATGAAGAACATGCGCGGCCATGCCGAAGTCGATGTTGTCAAGCGCGTCCTGGAGTTGGAGGACTAAAGCTGAGCACGCTCTCGCTTCAATGACACAAATCATCAGCACTCTCGTCGACTCTCAATCGAAACCAGCAACACATCCATCAAGGCACAAACCGGCAAACCAACACACCCGAGAACCCCAGAATGCCGCAACCCTCACACGGATCCCCCAGACTTACGTTCCATTTGTTCTTGTGGGGGAACAATATACCACCACATCTTACGAGAAAAACGCCATTTTCTTTTGTCATCTATTCTTCAAGCAGCGCATGCTCGGTCTAGGCCGAGCTTGTTTTCTTGCACAGTTCTTCTTTGTCGATATATCCTGTTTTTCTCAAGAGATACCATAGCTTTTTTTTCTCCCCCCTTTTTTTGTTTCTGACTATATTTGGATCTACAATTTCGCTTCTTTATATATATTATTCTCTCTCTATCTCCTTGTCTCACTTTATAGACTATATGTCATGGCTACTATTGCTTATGAAGTAGAGCATGACAATTTCGCTTGCTATACATATTGCTGTAAGAACTCTATCTCCGAAGGAGTTAGGTTCTGGGACTTGATTGACCGAGACCGAACTTCTCCGTATACAATTTCTATTGTTTTGCTATTGCTTCTTCTGTCCATAGAGGGCATGACATCTTTGCCATATTGCTTGTTTGCATGTCTTGTCTCAGCCAAGTCATCTCGGTTTGAAAGTACTCTATCGTGTTTCAGGGTTAACAGGCAAGAATCACGATGCACGATAGATCCGATAGCATCTATCATCAACGCAAACAAGATTCACTGTGACTCAGGAGCGAAGTGCTGGCAGAGTGTGTGATCAGGGTATCATGCACTTTGGCAGGCTTCTTCAAAGTATTATGCCTCCTCTAAGCTTCATTTGCTTGTACAGATAGAGGTCTGTCTCATACTTTCATCACAAGTCGTCACTGTCTCTTCGCTTCTTTCCTCTGCCGCTGCCGGCTGCTGCGCCAGCCTTTCTTCCTCTGCCTGCGCCTTTCTTGGGAGCGCTTTCCTCGTCTTCAGAGTCGTCGCCGTTGGCGCCCTTGGCTGGGGCGTCTGGCACTCTGCCGACAATGTCGCGGAGGTTGTCGAATTGTTCGTCTTGCATGACGGCGGACTTCATGTGTTGCGAGAGGACACGCTTGGAGCCGCGCTGTTTGGCGACGCCGGAGCTGGCGGAGATGAGGCGGATCATGAAGAGTTCGAGTGCTTTGGNCTGTGAAATGTGTTAGTGAGTGGAGAAATCAGGGAGAGGGAAATATGGAGACGTACCCATTACGACTGGGGTGACTTGAGCCACTTTGCCTACATCCTCGTCGGCCTGCATGATGCGCTTTATCCTTGCGGTCGGGAACTTTGTCTTGACCTCTACACCGCCGGTATCCATCTTCTTCATTGGAGTTGGAGGGGCGGCACCATTGGCAGTCTCGCTTTTCGGCTTTCTGCCGCGGCGAGCGGGTGTTTGTGCGATGGGTTGTGGGTGTTGTTCCCAAGCGGGCTCCTCCTCCTTGACATTGCCATTGTCGTAGTTGTAGCTTCCGACCTCGGCGGGCGTGCGCACACCCCTGTTACGGGTCTGGACAGGCATTTCGGGGTAGGGAGGGTACTGCTGTTGGTAGGCGGCTTGCTGACCGAAGCCGAGTTGTTGTTGTTGTTGTTGGTAGGGGTCAGATGAGAATGATTGCGAGGGCTGTTGCAGAGAGTGGTGGGCGAGTGTGTAACCTGGTTGTTGAAGAGGATATGTTTGAGGAATGTGCTGCCGTAGCGGTTGCTGCTGATGCTGATCCAAGCCAAAGCCGGAAGGAATAGATGTTTGCTGTGCGTAGGGGTGCTGAGGCTGCTGCAAACCAGGAAGATCGGGCGATTGAGGAGCGTACAGGTCCTGGGCCTGAGGAGAGACCGGTCGGTAGGCGGTCAAGTCTGGAGAACGAGGCGCGTATCCGGACAATTCGGGGGACCGGGGAGCGTATGACTGGTCCATGTGAAGGCTTCGGAGTTGTGAATCAGGCGACAAGCAGCAGCTCGGTGTGATACGGAGCCCTGGCCACAAGGGCTCACGAGCGACAGCAATTGGTTTGGCAAACAGGAAGTGACGACCAGGATTTGTTCACAGCTCCAATGCGCTGCTTGCTTGATTGGGCAGAAAGAGGTACGGATAGCAATCGATAGGCGGGCAGATCGTCTTGGCGACGGGGTGAATGCTGTTGGTGTGCGTAGTTTGTAGACTTTGCGAATAATGAGAACCGGGTTGAGAATTGCGGAAGCCGAGCTCGAGAGGAAGGTGCGACAAGGGGACCTTTAAGCAGCGACTGCGGTCCAAGGTCCTTTCAGATCGGCGCTAGTTTTCTGAAGTCATAGCGCTCCTTCTTCCCATTGAGGTCTGTCACACTTTAGGTAGCTATAAAAATGCACAATACTTTCGCACAATGTAGGAACGTCCACAGAGAGAGATTGCCTCAGCGGGTTTCTGTGGGCACACTTCTACTTTCAACAATATTGTGCATTTCGATGGCTTGAAAACTTGTTGTGTGTCGCTGTGAGAGGAAGGCCAAACGTAAGAATGTGACAGACTTTGGCCCGGGGTTCCACACGCGTTCGCTCGACGCGTCTATCTTGCTTTTTTATATTTGCTCGCAGTCATTGTCAAAGCGAACGTGTCTTCTGTATGTTATCGTGATTGTATTCGTCCGACGCAAGTCTGATTCGTGGCCAGAAAATAATCCAACATGTAGAACAATTGTGGCATGCCAGTATCACGTCTAGTTTTGTTGTATATCATCTCTTCTACGTGTCCCTCGTGTAAGATCCGTCAGCCATCTTGCCTTCGCCAGTACCCTCCATGGCCCATGTCTCGATCAAACCGCATTTGGGATCTTCATCAGGCCAGCCCCTGCTTCTGCGCACAGCTAGCACTGCGTCTCTGACGCGCATCGTACACTCCTCGCGCAAACGCACAGCTTCAGCTCCATGCATCAACTGCTCATCGCGAATGACACCAAGCTCGTTGCTCTCTGCTCCTCGTTGTATTGCCTGTTGTTTCAAGGTTGCCCATCTGTCCCTCAGGTCGCGGAACGCGTCTCCTGTGTCGATCTTGTCACCAAATGTGACGCAGACGTCTTTTCCTCCTCGTGGGATGGGTCGTGGGAATCCGCGACTCTCGTGCATGATTGAATCAAAGCCTTCAATAAACAAGGGCACGAGGTCTGGTGCAGGTTCTGCTTCCAGGATCAAGCGTGAGACACCCCACTTGAAATAGCGCATAGTCTTGTCCTCTTTCTGGTGAACCCTGCCTTCAGGGAAGATGTGGACCCAGGCGTGTCTCCTCGAGGCATAAGCCGAAGGGGCAGGGAAAGTGTCGTGACCATCAGTGCTGTACGTCAGGTGTGCGCCAGAGAAGGGATCGGTAATATCGGGGCTCTTCAATGACTTGGATGCGGGAGTAGCGGTAGGAGCGTTGAACGGACCATGGGAGAGGAGACGAACGGCTTGGGTCATGGTGGGCTGGAATAGACCGCCGTGAGGAGAGTGTGCCAGTCGGTGGCATGGAAGAGTGTTGCCGAGACTGAAGAACAACGAGGTGAACCTGAGCGAGACTGTCAGATGCTGCCTATCTAGGCAATGCGATATGTGGACGTACTTGTTCTGGAAGGCCAGGTCGTGGCTGGCAAGACTCCAACGAACATTGTTCGGGTTCCAATGGTAGCTGTATGGCAGGACGCCCCATAGGATAGGGTCATCCATNNACTGTGAGCTAGAGTCAGCACTCGAGCTGTGTCTAGTCCTATGCATGTCTGTACGTACGTACACGCTAGTATGGTTTGAAACNNTGGCAGCAGTCAGTATAGAGCCCGTCGCAAAGCAGATGGAAGAGTACATACCGGTGATCAGGCCCTTGGTCCTGCCATTCACGTCCGCGCGCTCATCGAGGAGGCGCAGAAACTTGTCGTAGCCCTTTACCTCGAGCCTGTTCAAGCCAACGAGGAAGGTACGGCAGAGGAAACCTGTGGCACCTGTGATGAACGAAGAACCCGTTCGCCAGAGGAGCGACGGTTGGTCGGGAGCGTGTGGAGCAGCCATTGCTAGTCGACAAGACTCAGAGCATGACAGTGCGAGGGCAAAGGAGTAACTGGCAAGGGAAGAAACATTATTTAGCATTCCAAACTTAGACCAACCTTTGACCCACGTGGCGCCCGTCTTGCTCCACACCCTATGACCGCATTCTTTTCGCGTTCGCAATCAATTCAACTTCCTCCTCTTCACACTCTATCATCATGTCGCACAGTACGTCGACTTCTTGTTCTTCTGTAGTATCCAGCTGATTTTGACAAGGTAAGCATAATACGTCGCTCGCCTTCTTCACAGCCCACGAGCGTGAGGAGCTGAAGTCGGTATGGGGCTCGCGGAGCACCCGCCTATCGCGCGACAGTTTTCTCCCCTTCGGCTCTTGTCGCCTCTGTTTGCTACCCGCTCGCGATCCCGTATCTTGTCCCTCTCACGGCCATCTGTTCTGCCGAGAATGTGCCCTTTCCAACCTCCTCGCCCAGAAGAAAGAGATCAAGCGCCTGGACAAGGAATACATCCAAAAGAAGCAAGAGGAGGTTGAAGCTGAGGACATCAAGAGAGAACAAGAGCAGGAGCGTGCCGTCCAAGATTTCGAGCTCGTTCAACAGGGCCTGAACAGCAAACTCGGCCCCGGCAATGCTGCTGCTAGACACATCATCGGACGAGAAGCTGGCAAGGTCATTGTCGAAGAACAGAACCCTGACAAGCAAGGCACCAAGCGCAAACTGGAGATTGACGAAGAAGAACTCAAACGTCTCGGTGGTCAGAACACCAAGTTGAAGAAGGACGATCAGAATCCAATCGACCAGAAGGCTGCTACATCNTTTTGGATTCCTTCCTTGACACCCTCAAGTTCTACTACTGCGACAAAGCCTACAAAGTCGACTCCACAATGTCCGGCATCGACTTCTGACAAGCCTCATGACTTCTCTTTGAAATTGCTGGTTTCTGTTCAGTTCACAGAAGAGAAGACCGAGGGCTCTAACGAGCCTGTCCGCTCGTGCCCTTCATGCAAAAAGGCACTAACCAACTCGACGAAAGCAATGCTGGCCAAGCCTTGTGGACATGTGCTATGCAAACCTTGTGCTACCAAATTCATGAAACCTTCGGAAAAGGACGCTCACGATGCATCAGCAGAAGTTGGCGTAGTAAGATGTTACGTCTGCCAGACTAATGTAACCGACAAGAAGCGCGAAAAGAAAGAGGGCAAGGAGGAGAAAGAGAAGGTCAGACCGGGTGTAGTAGAGATCAGCTCAGAAGGCACCGGCTTTGCTGGAGGAGGCAACAACATGGTCAAGAAGAAGGGCGTAGCGTTCCAGGTCTAGGGTAGTTTCCTACTCGCCTCGATGCGCTCACATCCATGAGTCCGCAACCCGGCCGTTCTGACAACGAAAAAAGTCGCAATGCCAAGTCGCTTCAGAACATGCTTGACTCGTCAAGAAGCAACCTTGCTCGACTGCAACCAGGCTGATTCTTCTACAACCAGCTGTGAACAGCGTGTGTCTCGATCCTTCTAAAAGTACAGTAAAACGAAGGACCAGTCACCAAATCTTATCATCACAAACGAATACAAATACGACTTTTCAGAAGAAACCTGAGCAACTATTTCGAGGTCCGGGCTGTCCTCCGACAAATGTTCAAATACAAAAACGTCATACCCGGCAAATAATTTGACCCACCTCTCTATGCAACTTTCAACATTGGGAGAACAACTTGTTACCTCATCACCTGACGGCGGTTCTCATGCAATGAAGCCCGCGGGGACGGCGACATCATAATCTTTCAGGCACGGCCAAATAGACATGTTTTTGTTGTAGGTATCGCCGAAGGGGGCTCCTGAGGCTTCAGTAAACAATTCCTGTCTCTTCTCTTTTAGGTTCCGGACTTTTTGACTTTGAACTCGCATACCGATCATCATTGTGCAGCAGCATTCACTATAACCTCAGTACTCCATAGGACTCGTAAAGCCTCACATCAATCACACAAGGAGAGACATCACCACATTCCTGGTCTAGATGGAATTTCGAAGACGAGAGAACCAAGCGGGAAGCAATGCAGCCAGCGAACTAAGCCATGGATCAACAACTACGAATGGCTCCAGTGGGGACCTGGAGAGCAGAATGAAGGATCTGGAGAAGCAAATCGCACACCGGAAATCACATCACCATAGGCGTATCTCAGACGTGAAGCTGGAAGGCACGGACAAAGAAATCACGCTCAAACAGCGACTGAGGCAGTAAGTGCTGAGAGAACTCTTCTGGCTTTTCAAGTTCTTGCTGACCGAATTCAAGNNTTTCACATGGGCTTGGTTTACGTTGACAATGAGTACGGGTGGCTTTGCAACCTTGCTCTCTGTCCAACCACACAAGTTTACAGGACTCATGACTATCGGGACCATAGTCTACGTCTTCGACCTTGTACTGTTCGTTATTCTTTGCGCGACCATTACAGCTCGCTTTATCATGTATCCTGGATCTTTCCACAAGTCTCTCAAGCATCCTTCGGAAGCCCTCTTNTTCCCAACATTCTGGCTATCCTTACCCACTATCATCGGCGGCATGAACAACTATGGTGTGGGCAATGTTGGCGAATGGCTAATTGTAGTGCTTCGAGTCCTCTTCTGGCTCTATTTTTCGTGTACGCTCCTTGTCGCCATCTTCCAGTATTGGTATCTTTTCATGGCAAAGCAGTTACTGGTCAAATCCATGGCACCCTCATGGATTCTTCCCATTTTCCCCGTCATGTTGTCTGGAACACTGGCAAACATCATCGCTAGCAACCAACCGCCAGAGCAAAGATTACCCATCATTGTGGCAGGCGTGGCAAGCCAAGGATTAGGCTGGACAGTCGCAGTAATGCTCTACGCCGTCATGCTAGTCAGACTAATGGAATACGGACTCCCACCACCCAACGCACGACCCGGCATGTTCATCTGCGTGGGCCCTCCTGGCTTCACCATCTTGGCTTTAATCGGCATGTCCAAAGCTTTACCCGAAAGCTACGGCTACTTTGCCACCAACCCCACCGCACTGCCCGCTCTACAGGCCATGGCCCTCTTCGTCAGCATCTTCATCTGGATGATTGGCTTCTGGTGGTTTTGCATTGCTGTGGTCTCGGTGCTTTACGGTATCAAGAAGATGTCGTTTTCGCTGGTCAATTGGGCGCTGGTGTTTCCCAATGTTGGGTTTACGATTTCGACGATCAATATTGGGCAGACGTTGGAGAGTCAGGGGATTCAGTGGGTGGGGAGTGTGATGAGTGTTCTTGTGTTTGGTATTTGGCTGTTTAATCTTGTTGCGCATGCTAGGGCGGTGTTGACGAAGCGGATGATGATGCCTGGTCAGGATGAGGACCAGGGTGAGGAGGATGAGACTTGATGCTTTCTTTCGATTTCTGCATGTTAGCGATTGGATTCTTTGCATGGCGAGGGTTTATATAATTACACAATGTAATAGACATACACAATGATAGATTAATTGATACACAGAGTTAATGCTAAGTAACTTCCTCTTTGCATCATTCGTTGAAACAAGTAAGGCTTGTGGCATGAGGCTCGTGCAATAACGTCGTTGGAGACTTCGTGAAAAAATGTCTAACACAAAAACGTCATCAGATATAACATAAACAACACGATATCAACTTCAAACTAAGCCATAGGGATCTCATGTAATCCAATACGTTCTTCAGCTATGTATGTACTGGCTAGCATTGATATTGAGGTCGTGACCATGTTCTTAGGACAGTGCCAGGGTGGTATCTACAGCATTAAAAAAGAAAAAGGAAAAAAAGTAGAAAAAGAATGGGAAGGTTATTGTTATCTGAAATGATCTTCCATTTGTGCTAACCCAGGCTCTATATAGTAGCAGTATCGCTTTACTGTCTACGTTTCTGTTCTGGCAAGTTTGCCGACGAGGAAGGCACACTCCTCTTCAGATCAGGCTTTGGTTTCCTCGGCTCTCTTGGTTCTTCATCCTCATACACTTCGCAAACATCAACCATAGGAAACTCTCTTCTGAGCTCAGAAGCAATAAACCTGATACCCCACTCCTCACAGCTGCGATGACCAACACAGAAAACCTTCATTTTCTTTTCTTGTGCCGCAAGAAGTCCTGGCTCTCTTGCTTGGCCGGTGAGATAGACTATGCTATCCCCTTGATTGATATCAGAGATCCAGCCTTTAGAGAGCGCGGCTTCTGAGACTCGTTGCACTTCTTCGGGGTGGAAGGCATTCATAATGGCAACGACTGTGACGGGTTGTGCCATTTCGGCCTCGCTTTCGACATCGGCACCGTAGACAGCGTCCCATTGCCCAAATTCGCGTTTGATACGATCAGAGACTTGACCAAGATTTGTAGGTGTACGGAATGTAGCGACGAGGCCTATACGGCGGTCTGGATCGCCTTTGTACCCCTGTATGCATACGGCGTCCTCGCCTGTATATAAGCCTAGTCGCTCGGCCAAGGCCTCATTCCAGCCAGTTGTCAAGACTTCGTCAAAGCCAACATGGGAGCTCAAGACATTTGCGCCTCGAGGCACGCGTTTCCGATCCAACGTAAAAGGTCGGTGAAGGAAGATGAGCGGTGGTGGTGTGCGTGCTGCATACATTGCAGTATAGACTCCAGCAGTCGGCGTGATGCTGCATACTATCCGAGCTACCGGAGCAACAGCCGGTGAGTAGCGAGCATTCCTAGGCTCATGATAGAGCCATGGGACATCTCGAGCTCGTTTTGGGAAGAAAGAGGTAAGAAATTGGCTTGTTTGAAGCACGGAAGGCAGTATTAACGGTGGTCCGGGTTGGCTGATCAAGGCAGGGAGGTTAAGAGTGACCATTGAAGGGGTACTCGGGGTCGATTCCGAGTGTAGCGACATGTTTGATCGTATTGTGTCAAGCAGAAGACGACACCTGAATTCATGTGAAAAGGTGGAAGAACGAAAAGTGGTGACGTCGGCGCAGGAACGATTCAGACACAACTCGATTCTGGTCGAAATTGTGTTTGTAGTATCTGCGCCTTGTTACAGAAATCAGTAGAATTAATATAGCACTAGAGGAATGCCGTTAAACACCGACTACGTGCATCGACAGTGATCAAGGCCCGTTCATGGTGCCCCTCGAAGCGAAGCCTTAACACAGGCTGCTTGCGATACTGGACAGCCGTGAGCATCACCCTCGATCACATGAGCTGTGATTGTATAGCTGCTGTACCAGTATAAGTTCTCAGAGATTTCTGAAATTGCCGAGGAAACGTGTAGATTTGCTACTCGTAGAGACTTGATTGGCAAGAAGAGTTGATGGATTGCAACAAGCTCAAGCGACAGGATCGGTCTGGACCCTGAAATTTGTGCGACTTCTCTGGTAAAGATTTCGGAGCGCGAACGGAAACAATCCTTGCTGGTCTTTCTTTCCTCTTTCGTTGCCTGTACAATGCTCAGTGAGCATTTCGCAGCATCCGTGTCAGCGGCGGCGGTCGCGCCCAAAGCTGCATCCAACAGCGTCAAGGATGTAGGCATTTCCGTCTTCGAGAGCCAACCGCATTCGGGCCAAAGAGCGAGCTTCAAGAAGAGCAATACCACAGCCAACTGTCTGGCCGTCAGTCCGTCGCACATCTTCGCCGCCCAAGCCGACAAGGCCGTCGTAAACGTCTACAACCGCGAAAAGGGAAATCAAGAGGCAACCGTGCCCTTTCAAGAGAGGATAACATGTCTGGCCCTGGCCTGTGAGGATACCATCCTGGTCCTGGGTTCGCAGACGGGTCGCATCTTTATTTGGGAAACACATACTGGTCGCGTCGTCATCACATCGCAGGCCCATCTGCAACAAGTCACTGCCCTGGTCGTCGACCCAACATCCAACTTTGTCTTGTCTGCCTCGGCCGATGCTTCGATCCACGTCTGGTCGCTTCCTGCCTTGCTCTCTTTCTCCAATGCCGCCCTACAAGGCCAGCACTCCCCGCTACACACCCTCTCAGGTCACCGTGCCGCCATCACATCCCTAGTCGTCGGCCACAGTGCTGGTTTCTGTAACATTGCCGTTTCCGCGAGCGCCGATCGATCATGTATAGTCTGGGACTACCACGAGAACCAGCTTTTGCGCACCGTCCTACTACCCGAAGTCCCTCGATGCCTGGCTCTTGATCCCGCCGACCGCGCCTTCTACACCACCTACGACGATGGCAGCGTCCAGATGATTGACTTCTACAGCGACGCTTTCTCCGCTGCAAACCCCGACTCGGTCCAGCACCCGCTATACGATCCCGCCCAAGCTGCCATGCCCGTTCAACCNCCTCCGCAAACTCGTTGGACCCCGCCTTCAGCCGACCAAGGAGCTGCCTTGAGTGCTATGCTCAGCTATGACGGTAGCATGCTCATGACTGGTCATGCCAACGGAAACATTCTCATGTGGGATGTTCCNCTTGGCCGCTACTCTTCCACCTTCACATCGGCACCCATGATGGGTCCAGTTACAAATCTTGTTTCCTTGCCTGTACAAGGCTTNCCCGATGCTCGCCCTGCTCGTCTCAGCCAAGTCACCATCGTCAAGCCCAAACATGCCGCTTTTGACAAAGCCGACCTTGACGGTGCTGTTCCAGGAAACTACAACTTGAGTTTGCAGTTCTCGCGCCAACTGCCCATGCCTCACATCTCCGCTTCCAAGAAACAGCCCGCTGCCATCGAGTCGGATTTTCTTACTGCTCTCACACATCCAGTATTCCCCGAGTCATTACTCGCCGACTCTCTTGCTGAGCTCGCTAGCTGGAACGGATCCGCAAAGCCTCAACCTCTGGCTCCTGCCCCCGCCACTGCTGCAGCTCCTGTTGCTGTTGATGCTCCCATCGCTGAGCAACAAACCTCGGATTCGGCCGACTTCATGTCTCTCGACGCTCCCGCATCTACCTCGGGACCATCTGTCGAGCAACAAAACGAGGCCCTCAGGGCTGAACTTGCCGCTTTGAAGCGTGTTCAAAGAGCTAGTCTGGTACAGATGGAGGCGTTACGGAAAGAGAAGGTCGAATTGCTGGCCAAGATCAGGCAGGATCTCGATGAGAATATGGACGATGAGATGCGCGAGGATGAAAAGAGCGAGAGAGCGTGNGGAAGATTGGCCTCGACAGGCGAGTATGTCGAGAGCGACGAAGAGTCGGAGTAGCATGCACAATATTTGTCAATACCCTTGTCTATCAACACCATATACGGCGTTCAATGGCGTCTCGAGGCATCAAAGAAAGGAAAGGTTGGTTGTTCTATCGTAGAAAAGCGTATACCATTACCATACATCGTATTTTCTTCCTTCTTGCTCTCTCGTGCTGTTTGTCTATTTGATGATCGTTTCCATGATGTACCTCGTACAATCCTCCGCTTCCCACTCACATCTATCTTGACACTCCGACATACTACCTCATCCCAACTCGCATGTGTCACAAATGACTCTCGCAACGTTCGTCCCTCCATCGAATACTTAACGTACCTTCTTCTCCTCGTTCTCAGCAACATAGGGGTGCTTGATGGTCAAACACCAAATGTCCAAGTAATCGCAAATGGTAACAATAACATCAACGACAAAGCTGCCGTACACACCAATCGCGAGACCCAGACACGAAAACATAAACGCAACCTGGTACTGTCCATCTCCCAAAGCGCTTGGCCATCCAAAGCCAACCAGATCGTGCAGGAAAGGACCAAGACTGTCAATGACGCCAAACACCAGAGGCAAGACCAACACATTGGTCATGGGGAAAGGCGATTTTGTCAGATGTGCGGTGATCATTTGGCCAACTGAGTAGGCATTGACGAGACCGACGTAGAGCACAAAAGGCACGAGGTGTTGGCGCAAAATGACGGGTTGAAGGAAGAGGTAGATGGGAATGACAGTCCAGGTGAGGAAAAAGGGAGCCAAGCCATAGAGAGCAAAGATGGGGTTTTCCTTGCGCAGACGACGGGCTGCCATGACGTTCATGGCGCTCAGAACGGTGTTGAAGATCAGCACCACGCTGCCATAGACCATGTACCAGTCCGTCCAGGGCAGATCATAGACAATGGCGGGGATGAATCCGAGACGTGGCACGCCCAGAGTAGCAAACATGGATTGGTGCCAGAAGCTGCCACCGCCAACGTAGCCAGTGAATGCGTACACGATACAGAGGGTAATAATTCCCTCAACTGGGCCAGAAACGATGCCCAGAGTCAGAGTGTGAGTATGGTATTCATCCCAGGTTTGCACGTAAAAGGTCAAGAGAGAGGCGAAGAGAATCAATACAGTTCTCCAGCCTTGACCAAAGCTCATGGCTGCTGAGAAGATGAGGACCTCGAGAGAAGTGTTCAGGGCGTCGACTCCATGGTCGAAAAGTTCGCCGAGGGGACCGCTTTGTCTGGTTCTTCGTCTACAAGGAAAGATATCAGTATCGCAGGATTCAATGCCTTCAAAAGAGTTTAGGACTTACGCTTGACTACCATCCACGGCATCAAAAGTCTGGTATGTAAAGAGACCAATGGCCCAGGAATAGTAGACCCAAGAAGGGCAATCTTGATCCATGCCAGGAGTATAGTAAAACATCGTCAACAAGTTTGCAATGACAAAGCTGAACCCGCTCAAGGTAATCTGTTATCATAGGTCTCAGCATTCTGTTGTAGATGTATCAAGTTTTCAATGAGCTCGAGTCCAAAGATAGAGCTTACGAGATTGGGCCTACAAGACACATATCAGAACACATTCATCTTCAGAGCCTCAAAAGATATCAATTTACTCNNACGCCATAGACATTGGAAAACAATTGATGACGACGTGCGTGTAGAACGGCTTTAACACATAACGCGACAGCAAGCTGTGGTCGACGCCAGAGTACTTGTACTCCTTGAGCTTGGGAAGCCGGTCTTGTCGAATGTACACCATGATGGACAAATCTTTCACGAATCTATCGTACAATCTCAAGAGAAAGAAATCTAGCAATGAAGGACGGCCAGCGAGGTGTCGAGTCCACGAAAAACGCGCCAAGCACAACAAGGACGTGCACGATCCTGCTTTTGAGGTCAGACCGCCTCGTCATCGGTCAAACACGTGCAAGATGGAAAGTTTGCTGCTGCGTACTTGAGAGTTTTCGAGACACGACCGTTGATGGAGACGAAACTGATGAATTGTGCTGGCTACCTAACAACCGAGCCTGAAAAGTCGTTTGTACAGCGCTCACGGTGACTGACTCCGCCGCTACCTTCGCTGCAAGACAAATGAATGCTATGTGGATGCTATTGATTCCCGACCGATGAATGCTGTACTGAACGATTAATTAATCATGTTCGGTAATTCGTCTGGGTACCTTGTAACGGGCCCCTCTCACGTCGAGGCTAGCTCTCTATGCGACAGGGCTCCACGGCATGGGCACCAAGATTCTGCTCTTCATCGATTGGATTAAGGGGACAGTCTTGTGCACAGTTTCACCCCAGCCAGACACGCTCCAGCTCTGCTCTCTGCGCGAACGTCTTTCCTCGAGGTCGGCGAATTGCCACAGGTGGTGGACAGTATTGAGGTCTCCAATCTGCACGAACCAAGCACCCACACCTTCCATGACCTCTTTTCTAGCACGCAGACCAGTGCGCCAGTGCGTCTCCCACTCCAAGAGGTTGCCAGGGTGCAAGGTGTATGAACGAAGCTCGAAGACACCACCAAGCTTGCGAGGAGCAGTTGTGGGCCAGAATGAGAATTCTTGCATCAAAGATGTCTTTTNTGAGTTGATCAACGACTTGAGCTTGCGGTCGAATTCCGGGAATTCCGGGTGATGCTGGATGGCGTGCAGCGAAGCGTGGTATCCTTCGTAACGTTGGTACTCCCAGATGTGAANCTGTGAATTATCAATCAGCAAGAACTCCAAGACAAGACGAGCATTCAGATAAGACAAACCGAAGGTGTCGCAGTCGCCGACCTCTGTTCGCCAACTTCCCACCAGATGAACCTTATTCTCAGGCATGTTGGCCATACGAGGGTACCAGGTACCGACAAGCTCAACGTACTCGTCGACCTTGTCGGGCTTCACGTCGTGCAAGACAATGCTGTGGACGTACTTTCCTCGAGCGAGGACCTGACTGAAGCTGCGCTCAATCTCCTTGTCCATCTCGCGACCCTCTTGGGTGCCGTAGAGCAGATTGGAGAGACGACCGCCCTTCTTGCCATCTTCTGATTGATCGCGTGCTTTGGATTNCTGTCAACACCATTCGTAATTAGAGTGAAGGATACTCGGGGATGTGTAAATTGACTAACTCTCTTGCTGCTCACGCTTCTTCTGGGCAGCGGCCAGGTCGTCGCGGAACTTTTGTGAGTTCTGATCGAACAGATGACCCTTGTTGGGCTCGACATCGGAGAGCGAGGGTGCTCTCTTCGAGGCAGCGGCGATTGCACTTGTCGACAGAGGGCGGCTCAGATTCGAGGTGCCCAGGGACGACAGGCGCGATGCGAGGCGTCGTGAAAACATGCTGACGCAGGGTGTGAAGGATTGAAATGAGGACGGAAACCCGGATCAAGTTTGTATGAGCAAAGACTGACGGTGTTGCGAGCTAAGGGGTGGGGTTTATTCGACGACAAGACAACAACAGGAAGGAAACGAAGTGGGAGAGAAGGTCGCAAGATCCCTGAGCTGAGGCTTTCCCCGATGATCAACAGACGGATGCGCGGGGTTCAATGTGGAGAAGGCGCTTGTCTCGACGGCGGGACGCCGGGAGCTACAGCAACACTTTTTCGTGCGTCACTTCCATGTCTATTTCTCGTTCACGTTCATGTGAGAGCAAGAAACATATGCCTTTCCACCAACTTCCACTGCGATCCAATACGCTGAATATGGGAGGCCCGTTGTGGCTCAAAGCTATTACCCACAATTGGGGACCAGTCCACACAAAATCGTCATGGCAGCCGCAGCTATTAGCGTATACATGCGTCATGGGGTCCAAGCTCTCAATTCCCAGGCCTCTTCGGTCACTGTTGCAAAACATGTCACACTGCTATAAAATTGCTGGCCCCTCTCGTTCCTCACAATCCTCTTTCCCATCATAATAACCCAAACTCCATTTCCATCATGTACGCCGCTAGACCAATTGCCCGCTCTTCCCTTCCCAAAACTCTTCGCTCAGCGAGAGTTCCNCGCAACACCCAAGCTCGTTTCCAGTCCTCCTCCACTGGTTCATCAACTGGCGGTAACTCTCATGTCGTTACTGGTCTTGCCAGCGGTACTGCCGTCGCCGTTGTCGGTTACACTATCTACGCCTTGAGCCCTGCTGGTCGCATGTCCAGAAAGGTCAACAGCGCCGCCAAGGATGCTGCTTCCTACTACAACGATATGAGCAATAAGATTCAAGCAAACACTCCCGATGCCGACGAGGCCATCAACTACGTCAAGGAGTTCGCATATTCTTACGTTGCCTGGATTCCCGGTGGTCGCAAGTACATCGACACTGCTTTCAAGGACCTCGACACTCTTCGTGAGAACCACAAGGATGATGTTGACCAGATCATCAAGGAGACCTACGGCGAGTTCCAAGAAGTTTCCAAGACTGGCTTGAGCCGCGAGAGCTTGAACAAGGCTATGGAGGCTCTTGGCAGACTTTCTCAGAAGATTGGTGCCCTGGCAGCTGATGCCGCCCAAGATCTCATGGACAACCACCCTCAACTCAAGGAGTCGGTCGGCCCTAGAATCGAGCAGCTCAAGTCTATGGGTGACCAGTACGGTCCTGAGGTCAAGCAAGAGGTTGACAGAACTTGGGATCAGGTCAAGGAGATCATGGCTGGTGGCATCAGCGCTACCAACGTCAACAAGGCCCGCAAGATCGTCGAGGAGAAGGTTGAGCAGGTCAAGAAGCTTGGTGACCAAGCCTGGCAGAAGGGCCTCGAGCAGGCTAAGCCCTACCTTGACAAGAACCCCAAGGTCAAGGAGCTCATCGAGAACAACGCCGACGCTCTCAAGCAAGGCAACGCCAAGGAGCTGTTCGAGAAGGTCAAGAGCAGCATCGACTCCGGCAGCACTGGTGATCTTGAGGGCTACGTCAACTCCGCCGTCGAGAAGGCCAAGTCCAAGAGCTCTCAGATGAGCTCCCAGTGGGGCTTCGGTGGTATGGACCAGTACCTCAAGATGATCCCCAATGGTGGCGAGATCTTGCCCAAGCTCCAACAACTCAAGGAGGTCGCTGAGAAGCACAGAGACGAGGGCGAGAAGCTGTTGAAGGAGACCATGGACGAGCTGAAGAAGGTCCTCGAGAAGCAGTCCAACAAGGCTCAAGATATCGTCGACAAGGCCAAGAAGGATGCCAAGTAAACGGACACCACTCACGAAAGATACCACCTTCACCTGTACTATAGTTTAACGACCTCCTTTTCAAGGCAGTAGCGGCCTTTAATGTTCTTTCTACAAACACTTTCTGATTGCAGAATACAAATTATTCACAAATCATCTTCAATCCTTTTTGGTATAACAGGGTGCTTATGTGTTCTGTACTTTCCGGTTTTGATTACAAACTAGGCTAACACAGATTCAGCTGTTCGCTGTTGAACAAGGCAGGGACGACAGGGAAAAGTGCGTAGTTGCTCTTTCCCGAAGCACAACTTCCAGGTAGGCATCGCTCTTTCCCTCAAAGCCCAACTTCAGGGCAAGAAAACACAAACTCTCAAATCCATCTGCTTCTTCTTTCTACACAACCTTCCAATCAACCAACCAACATCATCATCGAGCCACAACGCATCTATCAGCGACAGTCCAGCCACGCGACATGCTTAACTCTGCTTTCCTCAAGGGGATTGTGAGGCCCGAATCTACCGCTCAGGCATCCCTCTGCTGGAGCTTTCATGCTGATTCAAGTCTGCTTTTGCGCTGTCGACTCGGGTTGCGTGAAGAAGCGGGCTGGCCGATCAAAATATGGCGACTTTCGTTCTAATGATGTTGGTTGGTGGAGGGTTATCGATGTCGAAGTTGTGGATTGGTGAGTTTATCCGTTGATACGTTGTTGCGAGCTGACCTAAGATATAGTCTTCCAGTGTGCCAAAGCACCTCAGTATCCATCACTGTTCCACAACGACACGTATTCTCGTTAGAAGCTATAAAAATGCACAGTCGCTTTCTGACCAGAGGTGTGGCCATAGAGACGCTCAAACGTTGCGCTCCCTCACTGGGTCTCGTTTTGTGACGGAAAGTGTTGTGCATTTCTACCGCTACACTAGGACGGTCTTTAGCACACCGGAAGACTGAAACAATATCTAATTATACAGATGCCCGTTAACCAATGGCGTTACTTCTTTGCTGCTGAAGCACACATGCTCGCATTCGCTCTCGCTATCAAGCTCTTCTGCAATCACAACTCCATACTTCAGTGGCAACAATCTGGCATCTTCGTCCCCAGGACCCGCATGACAGGCAGCAGTAATAGCCAGACTGCAGCTCGAAGCCGACGGCATACCAGGCTCAAGCTTTCTCGCGCCACTCACCAACAATGCTAGGATCATTAAGCCAGAGACGAAAAGCGACAGCACAATAGCCATGGATGAGTAGCCACAACCAGAGACGCTCTTTGTCAATGCATTTCTGTCGTAGTCAAAGACGTTGATCTTGACGTTATCGTTGTTCTCGTGTATTTTGATGGTATGTTTCAGAAGGTATACACCAGTGCACCAAGCAAGTGTGCACAAGACTATAAAAACAGCCCAGCTTAATGTGAAAGAAGCTTGGTACCATCGAGATCTTTTCTTCTTCCCGGTGTTGCAGCTGACTTTTCTACTACATCAGTTCTCGTGAGAGAGCCCCCAGCGCCTGACTTACTGCTGTGGATGTGACTGAACAAGGGCTTCGAATGATCGACGTGGATCTCTTGATAGTTACTGAGGAACTCAGATACCAGCTTCTTCAGCCATACCCAATCTTTTCTACGCACGTCTTTGGCGGCGATGGGACCTTTCCCGAAAGTATAAGGATCAGAATCAATCAAGCACGAGTTGACCAGATCGCCGACTGCGACTCTTCCGATATCAGCCCGGTATGTGGTGTCTCGGTGGACGATGCTGTTGTCTTGGCCGTAGTCGCTAGCACTCAGTATACAGATAGACTGTGCAGAAGAGATACAAAAAGTGGGATACAACCAGCTGCGAACGACCAAAGGAGAAAACATGATGATCGAGGTGCTGCATTGCTTACGATAGAGGCGCATGATATGCATGTGCAAATGAAAGGCTAGCACAGCCTTGTCGGAAGGATTGTTGTGTCACTCCCCATGTGCTAGGCCTTGTCACAGAAATAGCAGTGAAAATACACAATCCTTTCCATCGAGACAGCTATATCCACTGGAAGTGATCGTTTTATCGACAGTCTCTGGACAGAGCTTTGGTCTGGATACGATTGTGTATTGTGATAGCTTACCTATTGCTCTTTGCTGATAGGTATGTGGGCTCAGTACTTGTCAAAAGCACTGTCCGAGTCTTAAGATAGTGCTCGTGGCCTTGTATATCATGAACGAAGACAAAGCATCGTTAGTATAGAGTCAGTCAGGTCGAACAGTCACTGAGACGATATGTGGTTGTAGATCAGGGTCAGGGAGAAGTCAGATGAGAGCGTAAAAAGCCAAGTCCAGCCCGAACCGATGTTGTCTATGCCAGTGAGGTTCCTGATTGAGAGAAGCCTTTTTTTTTTGTGGTTGGCAAAAAGTATTCAAGATAAACATGTTCAAGAGAGTAGAGGTTGCAAACATCACAGGTAGACAATTCACAAGAATAACATAAAGGTCGTAATACTGTGCGCATTGAATGGGGGTATTTTTGCAGAAGAGACTCGTCAAATTGAGATTGAGCTTTTGAAGGGCGCGCTATCATGGCCTGGCATGATTCCCGAATGTACCCGTGACCTGTACCGAATAGCCTTTCAGAACGCCGAGGTGGAGCGATTGATTTACTCCTCCTCCTCCTCCTCGTCACCACCAGCCTCCTTGGACTCGGCGGCCTTGGCCTTCTTTCTGCGAACACGGCCGGGACGACCGCCACCGAAGGGCGAGGTCAGGGCGAAGTCGATGTGCTTCTGGGCGTCGAGACGGACAACGAACGAGGGGACGTTGACGATCTGCTTGCCGACGCGGATGTGACGCTGGCGGATGAGGACACGGGCGTGGTGGATGGACTTGGCGAGACCGAGCTTGTAGACGCAGGTCTGGAGACGGCGCTCCANAAAGTCCTCGACCTTCAGGGCCAAGACGTAATCGAGCTTCATGCGGGACTCGTCAAGGACACCAACACGGACCAGACGGCGAATGAGGGCGTTTCCTTCGAAGAGACGCTTGGGGTCCTTCTCGTCCATGGTGAGGAGCTGACTGCATGGGGCGTTAGTGGCTATGGTATGGTGATGAGAATCGCGCGGTGAATGTAGAGGAGTGGATGAGCGCAGAGCGTAGAGGAGTGATGATGCGCAAAGTTGAAAACAAGTGAAGATTTATCTTGTCGCGTGCAAAATCAGCAAAAACAAGAAGGAAGGAGCGCAAACGTACCGGGCAGCACGACGGATCTTGGACAGAGTGAGCTGGACGCGCCAGATCTCACGCTTGTTACGGAGACCGTACTCGCCGACACTCTTCAACTCAGAGTNCCCTATTCCAGGGTGTTAACCAAAAGTCTCATTGACGTGAACAGAGCAAGCTCTAGCTCAGTGGCCAGTGGACGATACTAACAGACGAGCGGACTCGAAAGGTCTACGGGNGACCTTGTAGGTCTTGGAGTAGGAACGGGGGCCATGGTTGTCGCTGGGTGAAGTCTCTCTCGCAAGCAGAAAGGAAGATCAAGTTGAGAAGTCCTCCCAAGTGAAAAGGGCAGGAGCGACTGTGGGGGTCCGTGCTTCCAAGCGCATCTTGGCGGCCCACGCCGGCGTTCGAATTTTGGACTCACTCGCAGCCAAGCGACTCCCTTCGAAGTTTTCGAGCGCGACGACACTATACACTCGACAATCCCCAGTCTCCGATAACCAACAGTCAAAATGGGTCACGCCGCAGGTCTCAGGTACAATTCGACTCCAGCCATGCGCTCAAACGAGACGCATACGCCCACCCGAACGACTCAGACGCTGATGCGGTGAAAAACAGAGCTGGTACCAGATACGCCTTCTCGCGCGACTTCAAGAAGAAGGCAAGCACACCGATCGATTCTCCGAGCCCCAGCGAGCACGCCAACTAACACCTCTCNAAGGGTTACATTGCCCTCTCGACCTACCTCAAGCAGTACAAGGTCGGAGACATTGTCGATGTCGTCGCCAACGGTGCCGTCCAGAAGGGTCAGTCGCTAGCCTCGCCCACGTCCGCTCGTCGCAAAGAATCGCTCCTCTAACACCCCAACAGTATGCCCTACAAGGTCTACCACGGCAAGACCGGTGTCGTCTACAACGTGACCAAGTCCGCCGTCGGTGTCATCCTCTACCGCCAGGTCGGCAACCGTTACATTGAGAAGCGCATCAACGTCCGCATTGAGCACGTCCGCCACTCCCGCTCGCGCGACGAGTTCTTGACCCGTGTCAAGACCAACGCCGAGAAGAAGCGCCAGGCCAAGACCGACGGTTCCCACGCCTTCCTCAAGCGCCAACCCGCCATGCCCCGCGAGGCCCGCACCATCTCCTACAAGGAGGCCAAGCCCGAGACTCTTGCCCCCATCGCCTACGACACTGCCATCTAAGCGTTGCAACTGCATGACGAGCACCCTGGGGCCTCTTTTTTTTGCTAGCTGTGGGTGGGGAGTTTGTTTTTATGGATTTACCAAAAAATGGCATCGAGTCTTCTGAACACTTCCATACAAATCATCCCGGCAGGAGCAATGGCACAAGCAATGGTCGTGATCCTGACTGCAAAATGAGGCGTCATACTGAAAAGAAAAGTACCTGCCTCGAGCCATGTTGAATCGAGGGCTCTTTTACGAATACCACTCCCCGTTCTAAGCTACGCCATGTTTACTTTCTGTTTTTCCAAATGTGCAGTGCAGTGCAGTGCAGTGCAGTGCAGTGCAGTGCAGAGAAAACGTCATGTCTCGTTGATCTTTATACAGGGTGAACATGTCTATGAGAAGACTGACCAAAGCACATGCTTAAGCGCTGCTCTTGACAACCTCGTCCCACTTCTGGCCAGTCAACATCTCAAAGGCCTCGCGGTACTTCTTGGCCGTCTCCTTGACCACGGCATCGGTCATCTCGACACCGTCCTTGCCCTTCAGACCCTCCTTGGTCAGCCAGTCACGCAGGTATTNGCTGTTCATATAATCAGTGATTTGCTCTTTCCATGCATTGTCTCCAAAACATACCTTGTCGAAGCTGTCCTGTGACTTGCCCAACTCATACTTGTCTGCAGGCCAGAAGCGCGAACTGTCAGGGGTGAGGACCTCATCCACAAGAATAACCTCATCAGTATCGACATCAAGGCCAAACTCGAATTTGGTGTCAGCAATGATGATACCACGCTCGGCAGCATAATCTCTAGNCCTTTGCAAAACAGTTAGCACAATACCATTGTGACTCCCAACAAAAACACTCACGATTTGGTAGACCTTCAAACTCAGCTCTTCAATCTTCTTTGCGTACTTCTCGCCAACAATCTTTGTGGCTTGCTCAGGGCTAATGTTCTCATCCTTGTCACCGACCTCGGCCTTGGTGCTGGGAGTCCAGAGAGGCTTCTCCAACTTCTGACTTTCTCGCAGACCTTCGGGCATGGCGATACCGTGCACAGTGCCAGTCTTCTTGTACTCCGACCAAGCAGAACCAGTAATGTAACCACGAACAATGCTCTCCAAAGGCAAAACCTTGAGACGGCGAACATGCATGGTACGCAGACGCAACTGATCGCAGACTTCGGCAGGAAGAGACGAAGCAACCGAAGCAGGCACAGAAGCACTCAGCAAGTGAGTCTTGAGGTCGGGGATCTTCTNCTTGAACAGATTGAACCAGTGGGCAGTCATCAGAGTAAGAAGGGCACCCTTTTGGGGGACTCCGTTCTTCATGATGACATCGTAGGCTGAGATGCGGTCTGTGGCAACGAAGAGGAGGCTCTGAGGATCAATCTCGTAGATCTCGCGAACCTTGCCGCTGGCAATCTTCTTCAGGCCATGTTGCTCGACNNTGTATGACTAGTCAGATTATCGTCCAGACTTCAGAGTGAAAATACTCATACCCTGCGAGTCAATCTGGGTAACAGTAGGAGGAGTGGACATGTTGTCGAATGTATTTTCCTCTGATTGTTCTGTTAGTATATTGTGCCTCAAGTCGTCAAACGTGATGTGGTTGTAATGTAAAGAGACTTGAATGTGCAATAAGATATCGATCTGTTCTCAACGCCGAAAGCAATTACTGTCCACAGGTCTTGGTAGAATGGCTTGCTATGCTTTCGATGCTACGTAAACAATCCTCGAGATGAATGAATTGTGTGGTCATTGGACTCTTGGAGTTGGTAAAGAGATAAAGATGCTTAAGACGGAGAGAAACCACAACGTGTGCTCGAATCAGATGCTCGACATAACAATCAGACTCACCTAGCAGATAGATCTGTAGAATTCAATAACGATATACAACAAAGACGAATCTGCTAAAGTAAGTATTGCTCATTACTGGAGAAACTTTCTCCTCCGAGAGTCGGAGGGTTCAATGCCAAGCATTCTGTCAACCGCGGGGCAGGGTCGGTCTTTCCAGCTCCAACAGCTTCGAGCAAGGAAATGACATCTCTCGCTGAAGTCCACGCTCTCTTATTCAACCAACTACTCCGAGTAGCTTGCCACTCGATAGCCCGCCCCAGCAGGAGACTACAGGACTATAGCTCTGATTCGTTCATAATACCACGGCTGAATACGATATGCATGTTCCCGCTCTACATCACGATAGACGACCCAACATGAGCTTGTTGCTAAGCACTATGACGCTCAAATGATGAGCTCAAAGGTAGGCAGGATGGAGCAATGCTATCACTATGCAGTACCTCCACTATCTCGCCGGTATTTGAATGAAGAGCTGCTCCTCTCAATTCGTCTCTACTTTCTGTCTCCTCACATACCCATCTATTCTCCATTTCCCCTACCATAACTCTTATAAATACCACCACCATGTCTTCAGACGACAAGATCAACACCGCATACAACATTGACATCAAAGCCCAAGACCANAGCCCCTCCGCCGGTCTCGACAGCAAACTCGACCCACCCGCCAACTGGACCCAACTCGAGTTCTGGGACGACGACGAAAACCCTCACCTGGAAGAATACGAAGGCAGAGGTCTACTCAAAAACAAAACCGTACTCATCACTGGTGGCGACTCTGGCATCGGTCGCTCAGTCGCTATCCTAATGGCCAGAGAAGGCGCAGATATCACCATCTGCTATCTACCTGAAGAGCAGGAAGATGCAGATTGGACGCTCGAGCAGATCAANAAGGCCGGTCGCAAGGGCCATGGTATAGCGCTTAACCTGCGTGACGACGGTAGCTGCAANAAAGCTGTCGAGGAGCACATCCAAGTCCACGGTAAAATCAACGTTCTCGTCAACAATGCAAGTATGCAAGAAGTCTGCGAAGAGCACGCCGACATCGACATGGAAGTCGTGCAAAAGACCTTCCAAACCAACATCATTCAAATGATGGCGATGAGCAAGTATGCCCTCAAACACATGAAGAGAGGCGCATCGATCATCAACTCGTGCTCTGTGGCCGGTTACATGGGCAACCCCTCCATGGTCGATTACTCCTCAACCAAAGGCGCCATTGCCTCTTTCACTCGCTCTCTCGCTCAGCAGCAAGCCCCCAAGGGCATCCGTGTCAATGCCGTCGCTCCTGGTATCATCTGGACTCCGCTCCAGGCAGCCACCAAGGGCAACCCTCCAGAAGCTCTTCGCAGAATTGGTGTCGCCGAGGCGCCTATGCGTCGTCCTGGTATGCCTGTTGAAGTTGCAACAGCCTATGTCTTCCTTGCCAGCCCTTATGGAAGTTACTTTACTGGCGAGGCGCTGCACGGTACCGGGGGCCTGGAGGTCCAGGGGTAAGATGTTGTTGATGATGATGACGATGAACGAAAGAGCTCTTTGCGGGCAGGCTGTAACGATGATGAAAATTTGACGAAATGTTTGTACATCCTAATAAAAGCTTTAACCAATACTATGAAAGCTGCGAGTAACCCTTTCTCAACAAACACAAGAACGCCGTTTCGCAAGTGGTATCATAGTAACAAACCCCTAGAAAGTCCCCGGTCCCAAAGTGCGATCTTAACCCGTAGATCGTTTCCCGCCGTCTAGTCGTGATGTGAGAACGCACCATTTTGTTATCGTGACACAATTATTATTGGTGTCTGTTGGCGCCAGCCCAGTGATCCCACTGATTTGCTGAGGACTCGGCATGGCCATCGACTCCAGCATATGGACCCATCGTCGGCCCCGTCGTGCTGTGGTACTCGATATCGCTATCCCATCTGTTGATGCCAGGCCGCGGTGCGTCAATGCCTCCAAATGCACTTGGCTGAGGCACCTGTGCTCTAGAAGCCCCCATAAGACTCATGTCAGCAGCTGGTGCCTCGAATTCTCCGTGGTCCGATCTATCGTCAAACGAGGTGTTTCTTATCGGCGAATGCGAAGGAGAGTATGGGTAGGGACGAGCTGCCAATCCACTCTGTTGGGTGTTAGACAACAGACCGGCTGTATCTGCATCATCGACTGTATCCGCTCTGGCGCGTCTCTGGTGCTCGAGCTCCGTCGCTGAAGGCAAGGTATGAGATGTGACATTAGGTCCAGGGATCGAGGTTGCTGGCTCGTCGAGATTGACTCCAATCTTTGGTGTTTGGTACGAGACATCGTGATGTCTGTGCTTGCGGCGCACAAAGAGCCATCTGAAGCCTCTGGCCGTGGCCTTGATAAGATCCCACGGGTTGAAGGTGTCTCCATAGGCTTTAACTCCCAACCGTCCGCCATGGTACTTTGGTGCATTGCCGGAGAATCCAGACCCAGGAGCCGTGACGGGGTCAGCGTAAGGAGTCTTTGAAAGGTCGTACTCGCGCCATGGGAAAGCGAAGAGATGCATGACAGCAAATATAGCCATTTCAACACACAGAAGCATTGATGGAATTCCAACCTTAATGTCTGGATATGATATCTTCTTTGTGGGTTGTAAAGGCCCACTAGAAGATGAAAGGAACGAGATAAGAAGCTGAGGTTATTAGTGATCTTGTCAGGGAGTGGATGGTTTGTAGAAGCTTACCGATTGCCAGAAACTGAAGAAAATGACCAGCTTGATGCACAAGACCTTCAAGAAAGGTCGGTGTTCGGCAAGATCGGCTTTGAGTTGTAGGTAGAATTGGACGAGCATGAACATGGCGATGGTGACTGAGGCACTCTCAAAGACCATGACCCAGATGTGCGCAAATGCCGGATGTAGCGAAGCTTCGCAATAGCGATCCATGGCCTGGGTGACAACACTGACTATGGTGAACAGCACGCGGACAAAGGCATACTGAAAAATTGAGAGCCAAACGANCCTGCGATTCACGATCAGTGTTTTGACCTAAAACAGGCATGACGGATTTCGCAGAAAGTATAGGGGTCGTACATTGAACCAAGTCAAGCCACTTCTCGGTATGCGCAAGATGCCCTTGTCTTTTCCACCAGTACATTTCTGCAGGCCAAAGACGCCCCAAAACCAGTTGATAGGGGTGACTTGGCGGAAATAGTCCTTTTGCTCGTGGAGATTCGGAGCGATGTAGTTGCAGAGGAGCGTAAAGAAGGAGGCAATGGCGAAGGCCTCGTAGCAGTCGCGAAGGACTTCAAAGTAGATGGAGTGTTTGTAGTAGAGGTACGAGAGAAAGGAGACGGTCGAGTAGATGGGGATCATCAGGAGAATGCGAATGANTGCTTGATGTTCGTCAGCACAGGTGATCATGGCGGGCTTGTCGCAATGGAGGGGTAGATACTGTTTCTGTTCCCATGGCTTCGAGTAATGCGTCGCGTGCTTGAAAATGAGGAAGAAGGCGACAATGACCGAGATGAGGGCAAAGACGGCGGATATGACCAGGCCGACATGGTGGAAGGTGACGCTGGCGAAAAGAGGATCCTCGACAANCTGCGCATACTGTCAGCAAGTTGAGAAGAAGGACGAGCGCATGGCAATCGTACTTGTCGTCTCTTCGGCCGTCGTGTTGCAAGTCACCATAACGCAGTTTCTGGTGTCGATGTGAAATTGTGTACAGTCGTTCTGCAGCCCGCTTCGGTCGAGAAATCAAGGTGTCGGCGCGGCATGCGCTTGCAAGATTGCTGAATGCTTGGTGTACAACGTCAACAGCCCACGGCTTTGTCACTCTGAGCACAATCCTTTGTCTGACAGTCAGAGCTAGATCCTCTTGCGACACGGGTACGAGTACGAATTGTTTCTACACAAGGAGCAGCGGGCTGTGCAGCAGGAGCACCCACCGCGCTGACGTGGTTACCGAAGCGTTGCGCCCCTCGCGCGCGTCAAGAAGGGGCTCATTCCCCTGCCAAGTCGTTTCACTCAGATCCCCCTGTGTGAGCCCTGTATCAGGCCTTCTGCGACACGCAGTAATTATATAACAGCCAACAAAAGACCGCTCTCTGTCAGCCTTGCCTTGATGACTTCATTGCTCGACTCACGCCTGCTCAACATCTTACTCCACATCTCACATGCACAATTCGACATTTTGATTCAGTTGAAAATGTTCCATTTGGAAAACGCTATCAATATCCCCTTCCCAAGACCAAACGCCTTCCCACACCCAGACAAGAATCAGACACTGCCAAGTTAGTGCGCAATGACAGGCTCGGGGTGCTGGTAAAGAGGCACACCGGGAGCAACGCCGACACGCTCCTTTGCAAGCAAGTCAACAAGCAGAGGGCTGGGGCGGTTGGCCATGTTGGGGTGGAGGGAAGACTGAGTCTTCTTGTACTGCGAGACACTGTTGACGTAGGCATCGAACAGGTAGCTCGAGTCGAGCGGGCCACCCTTAGCCTCGGGGTGGAACTGTGTGCTGAAGATGGGACGGTGCTTGTGAATCATGCCCTCGTTGGAAGAGTCGTTGAGGTTGATGAAGTACTCCTTGAACTCGTTGGGGATGGTGGTAGCATCAACGGCATAACCGTGGTTCTGCGAGGTGATGTGGCACTTTCCGGTCATCAAGTCGAGAGCAGGAATGTTGTGAGCACGGTTTCCGTACTTCATCTTGATGGTCTGGGCACCAATGGCCATGGCCAAAAGCTGGTGACCAAGACAGATACCCATGATGGGGATCTGAGAAGAGTCCATCAGCTTGCGGAGGTTGTCGCTGGTGGTGCGGCAGTGGGTCGGGTCACCGGGTCCGTTGGAGATGAAGACACCGTCAAAGTGGCTGGCAATCTTGTGGACGGGGTAATCGTAAGGCAGGCAAGTGACCGAGACACCGCGGGCGACCAGACTGCGCAGGATGTTCTCCTTGACACCACAGTCGATGAGAGCAACGTGCATGTCACCAACGGGCGAAGCAACGTGCCAGGGAGCCTTTGTGCTGACCTTGGCAACCAAGTTGACGTTGCCAGGGTCCTCGAAAGCCTCGTCCTCATCGGCATCGTATTCTTCACCAACGACAACCTTGCCGAGCGAAGAACCTTGCTCACGCAAGTNGGTGACGATGGCACGAGTGTCAACGCCCGAGATGGCGGGAACACCTTCTCTGGCGCACCACTCGCTCAAACTCTCGACAGCGGTCCAGTGGCTGTACTGAAGAGCAGCATCGGCGACAACGATACCAGCGGCTTGGATGTTGGGCGACTCGAAGTACTTGAGCAGGCCAAACTCGTCTCTGACGGACGAAGGAACACCGTAGTTTCCGATCAGGGGCTGGGTGAAGACCAGAATTTGACCACGGTACGAAGGATCGGTCATGGACTCGGGGTAGCCGACCAGGGAGGTGGTGAAGACGGCCTCACCACTGATGTTGGTCTTGGCACCGAAACTCTTTCCGTGGAAGATAGGACCATCCTGTCATGTCTTGTCAGCCAACGGCTCGTATATGTCTGATAACACAGGTAGGCGTACTCTGATAGTGAAGGTAGCACGCTCGAATGAAGGCGCAGTCGATCTTCTGTTCTGGAGAGGCAATGCACGCTGGCTTGCAGAGACGACCGAGGCGTTGCCTCTGACCTGCATGCCGAGTCTGGCGACTCTGGCTGAGGTGGGTCTCATGGCGGCGGATTTGAAGAGGGTGGGTAGCATCTTGATTGTCGTATGAATGGTTGTAGATGGGTTGATGTGTAGTCGGTAGATTGGTCTTGTATGTGGCAAATTCTTAATTCACGTTGGCCTTCCAGAGATGGTCGCTAATGTAGTCTGGCAGGCTGTTAGTCACTGCTGGAAGGCGTTGAGGACGTGTTTCTCTCGACTTGCCTTGGCTGGTGTAGGTGGTGGGCGCAGTACGCATAAGGACGATATCAGCCCGCTAACAGGCAGTCCGGGTGGATTGATGGGGGTTGGAGGAGTGGTCGATGGGGAGGAGAGAGCACACGTTGGAGGTTGGTAAAAAGCACAAAGCCCGAGCTTCCAGTGCCCCCGATTGTCGGCGCCGTGGAGTCATGCAGCGAAAAAAACGCCCAGCCTTTTCTCCTATTGGTTCACATCCGACCGCCTTATCAGTGATATCGACCATCGTCATTTCAATACATCCTTTGTTTTCCAGCTGCTGTCCAATAGACATTCTGCTCAGCGTTGTGTACTCTTGTAGCTGAGCATATATCGCAGCGTCGCATGTCATAAAGTCACTACTGTACTTGACACCGAGCGCTGCTTTACAGCTTGCTTGCCAAGTGGTCGCCAGCGCGCAATCGGTCCTTCCAAACGATCTTCAACTCCATCATTCGGACGGACGGCTGGCCTGTGATAACGACCTCTTTACGACATGCACTCGTGTTAAGAAGATTGTTCGAGTCTTACTCACGGTATTGACATTTGCTCTCTCACGGCGCTGCATAGTGATAATGTAAGCTGTAGAAAAGCATAATGTTGTAGGTAAAGGACTAGCTTCCACTGAGAGCCGTGATTCCTTTCACTAGCTCCGGACCACGCCTCTTGTCAAGAAATAATTGTGCGTCTTTATAGCTATATTGTGATAGTCGGTGGCAGATAGTGAAGGATGTGAGTTTTCAGATAGCTTGTGACTACAACCTATTGGGATTTCCCAGTATGACCTGCAGACGTGGTGTGTTTTTGGGTAGCTTCTTCAAAGTTCGAGATGAGTGAGATTGTCTTGATGCGATCTGCGTTTTGCGGGCTCTTTCTCCTGTCCGCTATCAAACCAAGATACATTTCTGACTATGTTCGAACCTAGCTCGACCTCTGGATACACATATGTATCGAGAGAAAAGCTCGTTGTCGAAATCTAAACAGTTATATTATCACGACCAGGGTCACACCCGTCGCCAAGATGTGATGGAAACTCATAACATCCTCACAGAAGCTTACGCAAATGAAGATCCCGAAGGCTGGACGACTCTCTAAGCTTTACGATCATTTACTTTCAATCCTGTCTCTCTTATGTTCAACGATAGGTGAAGGCATTACTTCTTGTATGTTGTATTCTTGAACCAAATCGCGGTGATTTTCGCATCGATTCTCGCCGAGTTCTTCGCATCATCGTCTCCCACGCTTCTTGTTAGGCTTTGTCAACATGCACGACACGCCCAATCGCTACCTACCCAACGCGGTTATGAACCCTGAAGCAAAGATGATACCCATGCCGATGGTCGCCAGTCATGCCATGCGATATAGTTCGCGTGTTAATGCTGATCAGACACCATGAGAAGCGGATGCTGTCGATCTCAGATCTCGGACCGGGAAGGGAACCATCTATTAGCCTGACCTCACGACATTGGGTAACTCTCGATGAAATGCCGAGCAGCGGGTTTCTGCATACTACGTAACAGTACGTAGTATCTTCCGAGCCATGAAGCTATAAAGAGGATGACACTCGCAATCTCATCTCGTGGAAGTCAAGTTCAAAGATGCATTCTACTCTAGCTCTTACTGGGACTTGCTTGTCTGCGGCTCTGGTCGTTGCATCACCTCTAGATTGTTCTTCCAACAATACCTCGAACGGAACTGCAATTCCCAATTTCGGCCTCCCTCCTCAGAACCTCACATCCTACGGCAACAACTCGCTATTTACCCAGTGGAGAACCAAAGCCAGATTCAGACCGTCCTCAAACCATATCGGAGATTCAACAGCTTTCTGGCAGGACGAACAAGGTGTCTTCCATGTTTCTGGACTGTACTCTTATCTGCGTGGTCCAAACATATCTATCACTTCAAGCATCGGAGGTGCCTTGACCTCAGACTTCCTTAGCTATGTGGACGTCCATAACTACACCAATGCTTCTCTATTCACGAATGGGTGGAGTAAGCTGCTAAAATAGGCATATGCTTAGCTCTAAGTTAAATAGACACTAATAGAACGTACACAAAATCGTGGGCTCTCAATGGCAACTTCTCCTTTTCAATCGACCTTCTGGATTTCGATAGGTCTGTATAAGTCTTGGAGTGCCTCTGGAGATGCGATTCATGATCGGTGTGTATACATACCCGCCCTTTCCTTCTCTCTTGAGTTGAAGAAGTTTACGCGGCGCGGCTATGGAAATGAACAATTGTCTTCACATTCCGTTCAATTTTCACCGAGAGAGTGTGAATCAGCCTGTCTCTCTGGATCACTCCCTGATCCGCAAAAGTATCGTGTATTTTCGCAAGTGAATGTGATAGTCACCAGCATCCGGGAGACGGGTTTCTTGCACTATCAACCTCTAAGAGAACGACGGGTGCTACCGCCATTCACAACATAACCATCATCACGTATGTGAAACAACGTTGAGAACGTTGGAGACAAGAAAGATAAATTTAATTACAATACAACAGACAACGCAATTTGGTATCACAAACAAGACAACAAGAAGAGAGGTCTGTATGAAAACCGCTCATTCCTCATCTTCCTGGTAAGCGAGTTTGCGCATCTCGCCCAAATCTTTTCGTGCTCTGCCAAGTGCGTTCTCGAGCTGAAGAATCTCGACTTGCTTCTCCATGTGNNTCTGTTGATAGAATGTTAGCATGTGTTTAGTATGAGAGGAAATCAGAGATACGTACGATCTGTTGAACTCGTGCTTTGATAGCTTGGAGTAGTCAACGACTTCTTCGCCGTTGGCACGAGCGTCAATGATGGCCTGGACTTGCTTGACAAGACTGCGGCATGCACCAGTGACAGCCTTGCTGGCGTCTTCCAGCCTCTCCTGAGTCTTGCTCATGAAGCTGGCCTTGACTCTGCTGGCAGCGACCAGCTGAGCGGTAGAAGCAGCTACATCGTTGGATGCCACAATCAGCTGCTCGGGCGAGTTGCGACCTCCAATAACACCATCTGCAGTTTCGATGAGCAGATTCGTGCTGTTGGCCACAGCCTTTGCAGCGGAGATGAGACCTTCAGTCCATCTATTGTTCTTCTTATAGAAGGCCTAAAGAAGTCACAGACAATTAGCATGTTTCTTTTGAGTAAAAATAGCAAGACGATCGTAAGATCGCAACAGACACCAAGATCTACCCTTGTCGCATTACAGAGTGCCACCCAGAGCTGATGATATACCCATCGAGAATCCGTTCGCTCTCGTGAGAAACAGGCCCTCGATAGAAATATCACTTTGCTGGACAATATTCTGCAATGCGATAGGTATGATCCGATGTTCAGCGTAGGCCGAGACACCGTCTGGTGGCTGTTGAGCTCTAATGTATGTTATACGTACCGATCTCGACAAGGACGAGCCACGACCTTCCTTGACAATTTCCTGTTGCGATGCAGTGGCTGCCTTAATCAAGTTTGCAATAGCGTTGGTGACAGCAATAGCAGCGCCGAGAATAGCGTCGTGGATCTTGAGCTCATAGGTTGAGTAACCATCTCTGGACTTGTTCATGAGCGCAGTAAGACGGTCAGTAGCTGCTTCAATTGCCTTGGCGGCATTGGCCATCTCGCGGTCAACAAGATCACCTAGATCTCCAGAAGCCGAGGTAATCTTGTGCTTAGGAGCGAATGCATCAGCAATCTTGGACAAGCTGTTGAGGTTAATCTGAACCTCATTGTTCTTGTTGATGACAACATCGGTCTTCTGCAGGTCATCCAGACCATCGAGACGGTAGCTCTGGATGGAGCGGAAGAAGCTGACAGTGCTGATGGCAGATTGGCGTGCAGCGTTCATCAGCTGGTCAGACTTCTTCTCGTCAGAAGCGAATCTAGTCAAACCCTTGGTGTTGGAAAGGACATCTGCAACAGAGTTGGAGAAAGTGTGAACAGTGCGAATGACTTCAGCGTGAGTGCTGTTGGGGCCATCAGCGATGAAGTTGTTGAAGGCCGTCGAGAACTCCATTGCGCTCGAGGCAGCCTTCTCAATAGTCGACAAAACATAGGCACCCGAAGCACTTTGGTTTCCTGCTTGCATGGTAGAGTCCAACTCATAGAGAGCGTCATCTACACGCTGGACACCGCTTTGAAGCACGGAGTCGATGATGTCGGTGATCTTGCGAACACTGTCGAGGAGAAGAGTGTCAATCTGCTCGTCAAGAGCTTGATCCGTCTCACCCTGGCCGTTGCGGAGTTCGTTCAACTCCAGCAGTGTCTGGTCCATGCCAGCCTTGAAGATTTCAAGCTCGTCCTCCTTCTCACGGAGAAGTCTCTCAAGATCAGAATCTTGTTCGCCGTACTTGTTCTGAGCATCGTCCAGAGCTCTCGTCTTGTTACGCAGAGCCTCCTCGAGGTCTGCAATCTCTCTGTTGTGCCTCGAAAGAAGGGAAGAAAGTTCGGATCCCTTTGATCTCTCTGCATTTTCTGCCTTATCGAGAGCAAAGCGCAGCTCGCGCCTGAGTTTTTCGAGCTCGTCCTTGTGTCCGCCAGACGAGCGGTCCTTGTCGTGAAGAGCGCGATCTCTCTCGCGAATCATGTCGGCAAGCTCCAAGTTCTTGGTCTTCAATTCTCTCTCCAACTTTTCCCTTCTGTCAATAGCTTCTTGTGCCGAGGCTGCCTTGAGCTGAACACCCTTGAATTTTTGGAGGAGTTCGAGATGCTCATGACGCAGCTGAGAGTATAGCTTAGCCAAAGCCTCATATTTGGTTCTCCAGGTGTTGATTTGCTCCTGCAAAGCACGAATCTGTTCGTCCTTGGAAGCGTTCTGTTGACCGAAGTTGACTTGGAGCTGCTGCAACTCTCCCTCAAGAGCCTTCATACGTCGGTCGTACTGTTCAAGCATAAGCTGGTCGCGCTCATATTGCGCGCGTGCATTAAGGTTCTCGCGCTCCAGCTCGGCCATTCTGCCCTGAGTCTGTTGTGAATACTGATCACGCATCAACTGCTCCTGAGCCAGTCTCTGCTGCTCGGCTTGTAATCTCTGTTGTTCCTCGAAATCCCTCTGAGCCTGCAGAGAAGCCTGTTGCTGTTGCCTTTGCGCCTCATCCCATTGTGCTTGCAATCTTCTTTGCTCCGCCTCATACTCTTCTTGCTGACGTGCTTGCTCGTTCTTCCAGAATTCGTTGATCGGTTCGGGATCCACGGAAGGCTGGCGGGGAGGGGTATCGGCGGGTTTGGTGACGGGTTCGTTCTTCGGTCTGGCGGGAAGAGAAGGTCTCTCCTCATCGTCGCCTAGGAGGCTTGGTGGATCCTGAGGCAGCTTAGGGATAGTAATCAAACTGGTCAAGTAGCGCAAGTTGGAGCACTCGTAGTAGAACTTGACTAGGCGGTAATGTTGGGCATCGTAACGTCCGCGAAGAGGAGCGAGGACTTCGTCGTCTCCAAGAGCAGTATGCATAGCGCGCAGCATGCTGGTAATGAACTTGTAAATTCCGTAGCTTTCCTGGACCAAGGGCACCAGACAGGAGATCTTGCACTCGTTGTTGAGCCCGCCTCTAAAGTTAGCAAAAACGAGCTTTTGGAATGTCTCAATCTGATCCTGGAGGTTCATGAGGTCGGAGATGGTCTCGTATCTGGGGCCAAGTCATTAGCTGCTGTCCGTTGATCTGTCGCAGGAGACTGCTCACCCTTCATTTGGGTCGTTGATAGACTTCAAACTGATGTACTCCTCGTACTCGAACGTTCCNNTGTGGCCATGTCAGTCGCAATCCGTGGGCTACTTAGTAGAGTACATACCATTGAATTCAGGGTGGTTTCTGTGGAAGTTGAGCTTCGCGATCAGGTAGTAGACGTATTCGGAGATCAGAGAACCGTATCCTGAGCATTGTCAGCCGTGTCTACCGCATGCGCAGACCAATCGAGACATACCCTTCATACCATCACCACCTGACATGCCACGCGACAAACTCTCGAGCCAGCCAACGTGTGCCTGAGCCTCTTTCAGAACGATGGGGTGGCCTTCTTGCAGGACCTTGTGGATGGTGATGAGAGCCTTGAAGGTCTGGACTTCGTCGGCCATGATGGGTTGACTGGAACAATGGCTCAGTATGGTTGTGACATTTTCGGGCAGTGGTTGCTGCTTACACCTTCATGCCAGCCCAGAAGGATTGCGAACTGCGGTGGTCGTATGTGTAGACAATGCATGCTCGAACGTGTTTTCCTGGAGTTGTGTTCAGTCGGGTCGAGCAGTTGGGTACATGGATAGCGTACGCTTAGGAGCGGTCTCCTCTGTATAGAGTGTCAGTATGGGGTCATGAGTACGCATTGGGCTCGAATCGTACCGATACTCGTGGCCTTGCGGATGTTGATGGCCAACTCGGACTCCTGCCTAAGACTTGGTCAGTATGTATCGCGGGGTTTGCGACAGGTCAACACGTACTTGCCCATGTCGACATTGCGCGTCGAGTGCATCGACATGATGGCTGTGGATGTCGCGGTATGCTCGATGCGTGGTGTTGGGCTTCACTGGGAAGTAGGGAACCAGAACGAAAGAGGTCGCCCTGCTTGAGCGGAAATGAGGGGGAAATCAAGCGGGGACCAAGGAGAGTGGTTAATAAAGAGCAGCAATATCCAGAAGTTGGAGCTTCCGTATAGACATCGACGTCCAAGTTGCCGAGCACCGCCGGGACAACGCCCGTCCAACGCCGCGCAACGTCACCGAACGCGACTGCCCCAAGATTCGTGCCAGGCACTCACATAACTTTTGCCTTTCCCTGGAAGCCCAAGACAATTACGACTTCTACATTGCCATTTTACTGGCTCTCCACCTGTCGCAAGGACCACAGCTTACGAGGCTGATCATCTACATTAAGCCTGACACATTCCAACACGATGCTTGGTACAGTCACAAATCACAAGAGTTGAATGCAGAAAAGTCATCAATCATTTTGGGCGCGAGGCTGTGAGCTTGGATATCTTTCTTTTGTCGTAGAGCTACGAAAGTGCTGCATGGCACATCGCGTAAAATCTTCTGAACAACATGCTCCCCAGACGCCTTTTTTTTGCTGCCTGACGCATGAAACCCTCAACATCAACCAACGAACCCCATGAACCTAGAAGCTGGTCAGCCAGTTTAGTTGCCGGCGATGGCGTGGGCGCGGCGGCGGTCACGCTCCTCAGCAATGGAGANGCTGCAGTCAGAGTCAGTATTTGTTTCATATGCCTTTCCGAGTCTGCATCTACGAACCTTGACACCCTTGCCCTTGGGGAGCGAGATCCAAGGCTTCTCGCGGCCAATGACGAAGACGTTGCTCTCACGGGTAGCGAACTCGTTGTCAATGGCATCCTTGATGTGGACGATGTTGAAACCACCGTCGTGGCGCTCACGGTGAGTGATGACACCAACACGACCCATGTTACGACCACCGGTGGCCATGGCGATAACACCAGTGTCGAAGCGGATGAAGTCGGAGATCTTGCCAGTGGTAAGGTCGATCTTGACGGTGTCGTTGACCTTGATGGCGGGGTCGGGGTAGCGGATNNACTAATCACCAAAATTCAGCTCTTGTCCATGTATACTTTTTTTCCGTATCGCCAAATCTTGATCCAACGGCTGATAGATGCAGACTTACGTGCGTGCATCATGCGTAACCAAGTATGGGATGCCGCCCTTGCCAAGCTGGACGCGCTTGACCTTGCCGAGCTTGTACTCAGCCTCCTCAGCGGTAATGCGGTGGACGGTGAAGCGGCCCTTGGTGTCGTAGACGAGGCGGAAGTTCTCGCCAGTCTTCTCGATCGAGATAACGTCCATGAAGCCGGCGGGGTAGGTGGCGTCGGTGCGGACCTTGCCATCGACCTTGATGAGGCGCTGCATAACAATGGCCTTGGTCTCGCGGCCGTTGAGGGCGTACTTCAGGCGGTTACGGATGAAGACGATCAGAGGCATGCAGTCTCTGAGCTTGTGGGGACCGGGCGAGGCCTTGGGGGCGTAGGCGCCCGACAGTTTGTCGAGCAGCCAGTGCGAAGGTGCCGACAGGCGGTGCTGGTGCTTTCTGCAGAAGGTGTAAGAAGTNNTTTGCGCAAGTCGTGTGTCGCNGGTCCAATGCGAAAATTCGACACTGTCCGGTTACGGTGAATGCTTACCCGGGTCCTCTGGCCATGTTGACGACTTTGAATTAACGTTGGTCGGCTTTGCTACTGGTTAGTGATTGAAAATGAACGTGGGCAGTCGTCGCGCTTACGTTGAAAGGGCTCGCAGTTCGAAAAAGAAGGAAGGAGCGCGAAAACGCAGCTTGAATATCGGTCGGTGGTCGGACTGTGCGCCAAGCCGGGGCAATATTCCCGCTAACTCGATCGAGCCAGCCCATCAACGCTCCAGTCCAGACGCGCTCAACATTCACTTCAGAAATAAAATATTCTGAAACAGAACGGACGGATAATTTCTTCTGTTGTAGTCGCGTTTGTACGAAACTTAGACGACACGACTGACTTTTCGAATTTGGTGTGTTATCACCAAAATCTCCTTGAGATGTCTGCCCAATGCTCAATCAGGCCTCTTATAATATCTAAACAATGGAAGCCTCTCGTCTTTCCTTCAAGATTATATATGCATGTGGACATTACTTGTTTGGATATCTACATGAATGGTGTTATCGACCAGTATGATCAAGACCGTTCAATGGTCTAGCAGACATCCTCAATCTCCTGCTCGCCTCCAACTCTGGGACCAAGATCAGATCTCAGTGTACGGTTGAACAGTTCTAGCAGCATCTCGAAGCAGATCTTGGTAAGTCCAGGGTCGTAGCGTCCCTTGCTCATCTCATCACGGATGAAAGCATCTATGGTCGTCAGAATCAACAGAACAGTATGTAATTGACGATTGTGCTTACGCTGAGCCCAAGCGGCCTCGAAGAAGCTGAAGCAAATGCCGGCCTCGTGCAAAGTCTTGCGGATAAGATCACGACCCTCAGGAGGTACATGGTTGTCCTTCTTGCCGAAGATNNCTGATTGCATGTCAGCATATGAACACATTCTATCGAGACGAGGTCGAAGGTATACCATAACTAGTTCACCCTTGATATCCTTGGCTCTAGCCAGAGAGTCGTCATTCTTGCCAGCACCAAGGGTTTGAGAGTGGATATCAGTAGCAAAGTAGCAGACAGCAGCGCTGACACGCTTGTCCAAAGCACATCGGTAAGCCAAGTGACCTCCGAGACACATTCCAGTTGCACCAATTCTGCCATTGCAGGTCTCAAGGGACAAGAGCAGCGAGACACTCAGTTCAGCATCCTCATCGTAAGCTGCGAGCTTTTTGGCAACCTTCCAGTCATTTCCCTTGTCAGTACCGGGGCCATCGTAGGCAAGAGGCTCGGGTCCAGTAAACTCGTGGTAGCTACTTGGTGCAGCAACGATATATCCCTGACCAGCAATCTGCTTGGCGAATCGAGCAACAGGTCCAGTCACTAAGGGATCATGTCAACTCGAGCTCTGGGTGAGAGAGGATGTTCCTCTCGTCATAACGAGTAGAGAGGCAGACGGCTTACCTTGGTAGATCTCGCTGAAGACAACTACACCAGGGAATTTGGCCTTGGGATAGTTGGGGACCGTTGGGTGCCAGGTAAACANCGCCTTGAAACCATCAGCACGTAGAATATTTCGGGGTTGACTTCCTTGTTTCTACATACGCATATTTCCGCCATGCTTGGTGGCCACATCCTTATAAGATTCTTCAATCAACATTTTGACGACTGACAATGGTGTGTGCTGTTCAGTATCTGCAGTCAACGCGGAAACAAAGCACTTTGGACCCTGTATGGAAGGAAGCTGATACAAAGCGATTGATGCCTTTCTATCGAACGTCTTTCCTTCGGCCGCATAAAAGTCTGGCATCGATTCATGAGAGCTTTGGACAGTTTTCTAGAATAGATTTATCCATCGACGAGTACAGCTTCCAGTAGACAGTCTCTTTGCTCTAATATCACAGTGTGTTCTCGAAGACGAGCAAGACCATGCATTGCATAGAGGAAAAGATAACCAAAGTAAATGCTTGGCATGTGTCGGATAAGAGGATGTCAAGCAGTCTCTAGCAGTTCATGTGACGTGCGAGGGGCCCATCTCGGTGTCTCGGAGCGATGAGCAATTGCCTCCCTCCTCTTTATCGTCTTTCCCTTTCTCTCGGACCATCTCGTCGACACCCTCTGGGCCGGTCGACAGATCGCAACCTCCAATCCTAGATACGCCACTCGCATCGTGTTAGCAGACTTTTCCTCGACTCGAGTTTTGCTTGTTCGTCGGCAGCAGCCCTCCTTCTTGGACGCGTTTAACGACATCATCTCCGCTTCTGCATCCCGTCATGTCTTCGAACCCGCAAACTGCTCTCTCGGCCAAAGCATCGAACCCCTCCAAATCCATCGGCCTCTCGAATCAATCGACAACCTCATTCTCTCAGACCAACGCCTACTTTGGAGAAGTTCTCGGTCAACGTAGAAGTGGCGGTTCAGGCAGCTCCAACGCCGCTAGCTCGAAGCCATCGTCGACCCCGCGCAGCAACCAAAGTGCAAAGGCAAAGCACAAGCAATCGAAGAAGTTTAGACTCGCGGATGAGGATGCTCTTGCTGAATCCGTAAGTAATACTGGCGACCTGTTAGCGAGCTTCCACCCTGCTCACTTTGCCACANNGGCCGCCATGCACTCGACTAGCAGCCGCAAGGGCCAGACCTCTATCACTCATTTGATGAACTTTTCTCTACCACCACGTCCTCAAGCACATCAGCACAACTCTAGATACGCCTCGGGTAGGCCTCGACGCAACCCCACTTGGGGACTAGGTTCGGGATATCACGCCGTGGACAAGGCAAGGTATAACTTCTCTCGCCTCGCCCACTCGTAACTCCTGCTGATTGTGNNTAGATACGTTCATGCCAACTATCGTTTCATTGTCGATCCTAGGGCCGACTATCGCCCTCAACGCGTTGATGCCGATGTTCACATTGACTGGAATAATGTACTGCAGATTCTCGTCTCGACCGAATCTCAGTCTTCCGCATGCCCTATCTGCCTGGGTACACCTACCGCTCCGAGAATGGCCAAGTGCGGTCATATATTCTGTTTGCCTTGCTTAATTCGGTATATGCACTCGGATGATGGGACCGCTTCTGGCACTGAGAAGAAGGCACGCTGGAAGAAGTGTCCAATTTGCTACGACTCCATCTATGTCTCCGAGACAAGGCCAGTTCGTTGGTATACTGGTGCTGAGTTTGAACCCCCGAGAGAGGGTGATGACGTGGTACTGCGTTTGATTCAGCGTCCTGCTGGTTCTACACTCGCCATGCCCAGAGAAAGTCCCGACGCGCTTGGAAAAGGGGACGACATCCCATGGTATTTCGCTGCCGAGGTCATGGATTATGCTCGCGTCATGAAAGGCGGTGAGGATTACATGCTTGCCCAATTGGACGAAGAAATCCAGAATGTCCGCGCCATGGAACAAGAGGACGAAGTCATGTTCGGAGACGACACTCAATGGACCAGCAAAGCTGTACGTGCTCTAAACGAAGCGAAAGAGAGAATCAAGGGTATCGGAAACCCACCAGCAGCACCCAAGAAACCCGAAGAGTCCGAACACAAGAAGCCAGCCATCCAGTTCAACCAGACTGATGATGGCGTGCCGGAAATGTACGCCATTCAACAGGCCACCAAATCAGGCCAGAGTTTGCCCAATGGACAGACTGGACAAGCGGATTCATCGTCTAGTGAGAAAGAGGTCACTACTAAGCAGGATGATCCTACAACCAGCATTCTCTCAACATCATTAGCCGAGTTCCGTGCTCGACAACATGCTAATTTTGAGCGCCAACCCGACACATACTTCTTCTACCAGGGTCTTCTGCATTACTACCTGTCTTCGCTGGACATTCGTATACTGAAGGCTGCGTTTGGAAGCTACGACAACTTCCCCTCTTCGATACTTCCACGAGTTGAACGCGTCTCGACAGGTCACATTGTCGACGATGACTTGCGCAAGCGAGTCAAGTATCTTGGACATCTACCCTACGGTTGTGAGGTCACCTTCCTGGAATGTGACTGGACCGACACAGTCCCGCCAGCAATCCTTGAGCAGTTTCAGGGCGAGATCGAAAGACGTCGCAAGCGAAACACGGACAAAGAAGCACGGGAAGAGAAGGAACGTGTTCGCGCAGAGAAGGCTGAAGATCGAGAGTTCGCAGCCGCTCGACGAAGACGGGTCAGCATACCGACGGAAAGCAAGTTCAGACCAGACGATTTCATTCCGTTGGGCGCGAACGGGTCGGACGCAGCAGGTTCTTTTGATGGCCAAGGATCCTCTTCATCACCACCCTGGAGCAACAGCAATCGCCCGCAAGGCTCTGCCTATGCTTCTCTTGCATCGCCCGGTACAAGCCCAGCTACGTCAAGGACAGTATGGGGCACCACTGCAATCGGGTTGAGTAGCCCTGAACTCGCCGCCCTCCAGCACGGAAACATGGATGATGGCTGGTTGGACGGCTGGGAGAGAGAGTTGACGCAGGACGATGATTTGATCGCCCAAGTACAGGCAGCAAGCCTGGGTGAAGGATCTTCTTCCTCTAGCAAAGTTACAGGCGCAGCGAAAGGCAAGAAGAAGGGCAAGAAGATTACGTTGATGAGCACGAACGCTAGACGAGGTGCTTGATGATTGGGACTGGACTGGACTGGACTGGATTTGACTGGACTTGTGGCTTTGAGATATCAGGCGTTTTACGAAGGATCCTACTGCATTGCATTGGTATCATACCTTGGACGAGTAGCGAACGTCCATATACACACAGCTATACAGATATGAAATAAATGATGAAAAAATTCAAAATTAATGTTGAGGCGGCAGATGGTGGAAATGGATGATGATGTAAACACAAAGTTTCAGAAGTGGGTCCGAGGGCCAGGGAAAACAACAACGGAGATTGAATATCGAGTCCTCCGCGACTTCTCTCTACCGGCCACCGGCATCCTTCCTAGGACATCAATTGCTGTCGCCATTGATACACTATGACCGTCACGAGGAGCCAGACGGGCAAGACGCCCAGGTGAGTGCAAATCGCGCGTGGTGTGTGCATGTTTCGTGTCCACTTACACCTGTCAACNAGAAAGCCAGAATTGCCCGAGGGCTTTGTTGAAACACCATCGAGAAAGCGTTCAACGCGCAAGACGGCCGACTCTGGTCGCACTGCCTCGCCGTCGCCCTCAATCACCGGCTCGAAAACTCCCCTTGTCGACGCCCCTGCCAGCGAGAAGACCAATGGCCACGCCAATGGCTCGTCCAAGAAGGGCAAGAAGCGCATCATCGATGGCTGGCTGGAGGGTTCTGACCCTAAGGTGGACGCGGACCCTCACTACGAGTTTGGTGGCAGCGCTGGAGTCACGGCCATGATGCTCGGCTTCCCTGTCCTCATGTGGTACATGTGGGTCGGCGCTACCTACTACGACGGTGGCTTCCCTACGCGCGAGTCTTCCGAGCAGTCGTGGTCAGACTTTGGCAAGCAGCTCTTCAGCCTGGCCTACAACGGTGCCTTCCCTCACGCAAAGGCATGGGTCATCTACTGGTCCTTCTTCGTCTTCGAGGGCATCTGCTACCTGTTCATGCCCGGCGTGTACAGCAAGGGCAAGGCTCTTCCTCACATGGGTGACAAGCAGCTCCTCTACTATTGCTCCGGTGTCTCATCTTTCTACCTGACCATTGTCCTCGCCTTGACGCTCCACGCCACTGGCCTCTTCAAGCTCTACACTCTGATCGACGAGTTCGGTCCTCTGATGTCAGTCGCCATCCTGTCTGGCTTCATTGTCTCGATTGTCGCCTACGTCTCTGCTCTTATGCGCGGCGCGCAGCACAGAATGACCGGTCACCACATCTATGACTTCTTCATGGGTGCTGAGTTGAACCCTCGTATGTTTGGCTGGCTCGACTTCAAGATGTTCTTCGAGGTCCGTCTCCCTTGGTTCATCTTGTTCCTTGTCACCCTCGGAGGCTGCGCTCGTCAATACGAGCAGTACGGCTATGTCACTGGCGAGATGGCCTTCTTGCTCATGGCTCACTTCTTGTATGCCAACGCCTGCTGCAAGGGTGAGGAGATGATCCCTATCACCTGGGACATGTACTACGAGAAGTGGGGTTTCATGCTCATCTTCTGGAACTTGGCCGGTGTACCTCTGTCTTACTGCCACTGCACCATCTTCCTTGCCAACCACGATCCCGAAGTCTACGCGCACTCCTGGCCCGTCCTTGTCTGGTTCTTCACCAGCTACCTCTTTGCCTACTGGGTGTGGGACACTGGCAACTCGCAAAAGAACATGTTCCGCGCTCAAGAGCGTGGCTCCGAGTTGAACCGCAAGACCTTCCCTCAACTGCCCTGGAAGGCTGTCAAGAACCCTCAGAAGATCGAGACCGACACTGGCAACGCTCTTCTCTGCGATGGTTGGTACAAGTACGCCCGTAAGATCCACTACACTTGCGACATGTACTTTGCCCTCTGTTGGGGTCTGATCACCGGCTTCAACTCGCCTTTCCCTTGGTTCTACCCTGTTTTCTTCGGCCTCATGATTGTACACCGCGCTTCGCGTGACATTCAGCGTTGCAGAGAAAAGTATGGAGAGGCCTGGAAGGAGTATGAGAGACGTTGCCCTTACCTTTTCATCCCTGTAAGTTTCCTGACTATCTCCTGTTGATCAAATTACTAATCATTCCTACAGTACGTCTGGTAAACAACAAGACAGTTACGGCAAAAAAAATGATGTATATGATTCTGGATTGCGGGGGTTTGAAATACATCTGTTGTAATATTTCTAGAAGTGGTGGTGTTTCAAAAGGTATAGTGGCCGCCTCTCAAAGGTTGAAAGACCCCCGATACAGAGTGTCTGCCAAGTGTGCCGTACAGGGGGAGTTTTCTCTTTCACCTGAAAAAGATGATCTAGTCGTTCATGGGGGACTCGATCATTCCTATGTAGGAAGGACTTTGTCATTATTTCTTTGGAAGGCGTATTGCTTTTTTGTTCGTTTTGTTTTTCACCTTCTTTTCTCTGCATGGAAGGGAGTGGTGTGTAGCATATCGTTAGTTGTATTATTCAAGCAGCAACAGAAATGATCACTTAGTAAAAATCACAAACAGTCAAGAACAAATAGATTTGGGAAGACTGACGATTAGTATTAGAGCTAGGGTAATACAGTGGATCGAACTAGTACAAGTACGTGCCCAAGTCGAGGTTGAGGATAAGAAAAGGAGAAAAGAGAGAAGAAAGGAGGTAAAGTATTAGTACAAAGGATTCTAGAGCTGTCGATGACCCGTGAGAGCAAAGGAGAATAAAAGTCTAAGGTCTCCGTGTGTTGTATTGCTGTGATTGCCCTCCCCATTGTAAAAGTTGCCCAGTAGTTTGCTGCAAAAGTTGTGCAGTCTGCCTCTTTCCCATATACCCAAAAACCAAACCTGTACGCCTTGCCAATGATGAACCAGTATTCGCACATTAACCGGCGATGAGCACCCATAACAAGAAAACTGTGAATCATATCAGTAACTGCAAAGCTTGTGAGAGATAGATATGGAGGAAGAACTCACAGATCATCAAAACACCAAACATCTTGGCAACCAGCCATCTATTACCTTGCACCCTGGACCAATACTTCATGAGCTCGCGCTGTGCACCTTCCACATTGTCGACGATGTCTTCGGTATTCGCGTCTATGCGTTGGATCATGTCGCTCTGCTCGCTAACCATTTGCGCCAGTTGGCCAAAGATGCCGCCCAGTTCGGCAATGGTGCGCTCGATACCTTCTATGGCTTCTCCGCGCTGGTTGATGTATTCGTTGTTTTGGTTTCCTTCTTCGAGGAGCAGCATCTGTTGTTCTGATTGTGCGCCGCGGGTGAGGGCTGAAGAGGATGCGGAAGGAGGTTCGAGGGTGAGCAGGTCTTGTCCTTGGTTTGTTGGCGGTTGGGGTGAGCGGCCTCGTGATGGCGGTGCGTAGAGGGGGCTGTCGCTGCGGCCTTGGGGTGCGAGGTGTCCGGCATTGCTGCCTACGGTGTTGACAAAGTTGTCTTGACGCGAGCGGCTGGCTTGCACGTTCTTGGACCGCACTTCGAGCACTTCTTTGAAGTTTCCGCCTACGTTTGCTAGTCTGCTTTGGAGCATCACTACGACGTTTTCGTTGTGTTGGCCTTCTTGGTCGACGCCGCCTTTGGGATGCGCGACTTTGTTTATCGTCGACAGCGCACCGATCTGCTGGTTCAGCGCCGCAAGATCTTGCTTGATGACATAGGTCAGTTCGGCGATTTCTACAGGCTTGTCGTCGAATAAAGTCTTGCGGCGGGCTAGTTGCCCCAAGCGCTCGAGTTTGCCGACGGTGGCTGCAATGCCCCTGCCTATCTCGGCGGCCTTGCGCGCAAACTCGCTGCGCTGCTTGCGTGTGGGTTGTGCCGAGGGAGCAGCGCCGTTGTTGTGCAGCAGATGTTGTCGGGATTGGGGAGTCTTTGTGTGGGCGAGGCGTTTTTGGGCGAGGGCGAGGATGGAGCGGAACTCGTGGGTGCGGTCCTGGATTGACGACGTGGCTGCCGACATGGCTGTTGCGTCTTGAGGCGTGTAATTGTTCGAGTAGGTGATGAAAGGGTGATGTTGCCGTTATTAGTGGTTTATGGGGTAGGTTGGCGTGTTCAGGTCGTCTTCATTGTTCTTGTTCAAATGTCCAGCTGTCGACGTACGAGAGAGTCGAGACGTTCTCCGCCAGCGCCATCTCCCCCTGGCCAAGCCACACGCAACATGGAGAAGTTCGTCATCACCCGCAGCTTCTCTCGACTTCAACTCCACACCAAACAAACAACACATCTGGCAACAGGATTCATCATGAACAATCTGTTCTCTTGATTTACTCTATAGCTACACCAGCGACACCTGCTTACAGTCTATCTACAAGACATGATACTACCGGTTCTCCTCCAACCACTCCTTGAACTGACCAATCGTCTCGCACTCTATGAACAATGAACTCTTGACTTCCATCTTTAGTTGTGCCTTGAACTTCTCAACAAGTACAAGCGACATGAGCGAGTCGACGCCGATCTGTGAGAAGGTTGTATCGTTTCCGAGCTCAGCAGCATCGATGCCTGTCTCGTTGGCAATAACACCGACGGCACTGGTAAGCAAAGGATCCTCCTCCGCTTTTGGCGCTGTGATTGGAGCAGTAGCCTCGGGCGCTGCCACAGCAGCTTGGCTTTGATTGTTGGAGGGCTCGATCTTCTGGGGAAGCATTACCTCGACTGGAGCTGCAACGGAAACAACCTGTGGCACTGTAGCCACAGTGACTGCCTTGGGTTTCTTTTCCGCCTTCTCAGACTGAGCAGGATGACCATGGCTACTGCTTGGTGAGAAGAACCGATCCATCAAGACCCGATTGACCTGTCTGAATTTCATCTGTCCCATCGTACCGACAATGGCGCCATCCTGCAGGATGTACACATCGCCCGCCCACATCTTTGGGTCCTCGACTGTCTGTTCCATATGGACATAGCTGCGATACTTTGCCCCTGCTCGTGGAGGTTGAGCCAGGCGGAAGCTGTCCCAGCCTGGCGTGACGTAGAAGAAGTCAGCCGTGTTGGAAGCATCAGATCCGTTCATGACCAGACCACCGAGATGACATAGACTGTCGATCCAGTGGGGTGGTGTATGCCAGACGCCATGCTCATCAACATGAAGAGTTATGTCAGCAAACGCTTCATAGTCGTGGATAACGACCGAGTCCATGCCCCGGTAATGATCAGCATAGTCGACGACATTCTTGAACAGAGTGTATGCCATGTTTCGCGTCAGTCTACTCGCTACAACACCTTCAGTTGCCAGACGATCCAAGGTTTCAATGCGCTGATTGACAAGACACTCGACGCGTCTCCATTCTTTCGTCCAGGGTAAAGGATTCTGGAACTGCACCTTGAAGCTTCCATAGTGATCCACAGCACGATTGTTATCGCTTGAGACATTGTACAGGAACACTTCGATGATCCGAGAAGTGATGTCGAGCGTCGCTTCAAGCTGAATCATCTGCAATCCATCTTTGGGCGAGCCTGCAACTTGTGCGTGTAGGATTTCCATGTCGATTACGTTCATTGAGCATTTCTTCTCGCCAGGATATCCGAGCTTGTGAATGTATTCGCCCACCACGAAAGCCATGTCTGCCCAAATGGATGAGGAAGCGATGCCGTAATTGTTCATACGATGACCTTCCACAGCTTCGAGAAACGATGGATCGAGCAAATTCGATATAGTTGTTAGGCGAACATTTGACTCGTCAACTGTTTGAGACAAGATTCCATGTATGGTCGAAGTCTTCAACTTCGAATTCAAGTTGCCGATCAATGAAGGGTTGTTTGCCGCTTTCTCAAGGTTATGCTTTATGTTGGCCTTGTCGAGCGTCCAAGTGCCCAGGTACGGGATCCAGTATAGCTTCTCATTCCATCGATATGTGGGTAGATGCAGCAGCTCATGTGATCTCTCATACTGGCGGAAGTACTCGTTCCAAGAGACTGCGACACCTGCACAATGCAAGGCAGTCAGAGAAGAGACGATAGAGGCGTAGTCATCCTCGTCTCTCTTCAATGAAGCAACGACAGTGGTGGGGTTCATGATATTGCGGATCATGCTCCCGGCAACCATATGCGGACCAATGTCTATCCAGACAGTATCGGCATCAGCGAGTCCGAGTTCTTGTGCGGCATCCAAAGCTCCAACCACATCAACGCATTCTCTTGTGGCGCGCTGCAAATACTCATGGTTGATGGTCTTGCTGTCAAAGATACATTCAGCCAGGAGAGGAGAAATTACAGGGATCTGAGGAGCCTTGTACGCGATATGCTTGGCCACCTGGGCGAACGGCTCCAACACAGGATCCATTTGAGCCGAATGGAATGCAAAAGGCACTTTGAGCATCGTAGATTTGACATCAGAATCACTCAACAAGGTGGCGAGAGTTGAGATGTGTTGTTTTGTCCCGCTGATGACAAGATCGTTCTCGCCGTTGATGCAAGCGAGCTCGTATTCCTCTTCATGGCCGTTGAGAAGCTCTTCGAGTCGTTCGAGTCCACATCTGACAGCGAGCATGCTGTGCGAATCGATCTGACACTCAGTCATCATGAGCTTTGCTCTCTTGGCAACGAGGTATAGAGCGTCGAGTTCAGAGATTACTCCTGCTGTGGCGAGCGCGGCAAATTCGCCTAGGCTATGACCCATGACCATAGAAGGCTTGACTCCAAGCGATTGCCAGTAGTGTGTAAGTGCTATCTGGATCAGCACGATCGCCAGCTGAGAAGCAACAGGTGAGACCTGATCAATGTCACTGTTGGAGCCTTGGATGATTGGTACGATTGATTCCACATCCACATCTAGTGTCTGGATTAGACGACCCAGACGCTCCACGTTTGCGCGGAAGCTGGCACAATGAGCGTACAGTTGTGCACCCATGCCGAGATAGAAAGCGCCTTGTCCCGTGAACACAAAAGCGATGGTAGGAGCCTTGAGTGGAATGGATGCCACCCGCTGCGACTGCTGCATCTTGTCAAGTTGGTTGCTCAAAACTTTCTNGGCCTCGGAGACGTCCGTTACATGTTTAGCAAGACGGAAGGGATGATGAATGCGGCGAGCTGTAAGAGTGTAAGACAAATCTCCAATCTTGGTCTCTGGATGGTCTTCGAGATATCGCAGTAAGGCCTCTGTGTTCTTCTTCAAGGAGTTCTTGCTTCTGGCAGAGATGACCAAAGGATAGACAGAACGTGGATCGGCCCCGTTGGTTACACGCAAAGGCGCATCGCTAAGAAGGACCGTAGTGTTGCCACCGTGAGCACCAAAGCTGTTGACGATGGCGTTTCGAGAACCTGACTTGGACGGCTGCCATTCACAATACTCCCAGTTGAGCCCCATGTTACGCTCTTCCATGTCTGAAGGTAGTGTAGGGTTCAATTTCTGAACGCCAATCTGAGGGGGTATGGCATTCTTCTGATACATCAACAGTACTTTGATGAACGAAGCAATACCTGCTGCCGCCTCGCCGTGTCCGATGTTGGCCTTGAGTGCTCCCAGTCGTAGTCGCTGATTCTTCTTACGTCTAGGCGAAACTGGAGCAAAGACATCAGAGACGGATCTTGCTTCCTCTCTGTCTCCTGCCTGTGTGCCGGTACCGTGGAGCTCCACATAGCTTACGTCCAGAGGTGAGAGACCTGCTTGAGACATGACTTTTCTGTAATTGTTTGCCTGAGATGGCGCATGTGGATGGGTAATTGAGATCGCTTCGGCAGAGTGATTGGTATTTGCTCCCAAGATGGTTGCCAGAATTTTGTCGTTGTCGGCCAAGGCGTCTTCGAGGCGCTTGATGACAATACTACCGACACCATCTGCTCGGCAGTAGCCATCAGCCGCCTCGTCCCAGACTTTGCATTGCCCAGTGGGTGACAGAAAGTGACCCTTGCCAAGCTGACAGAAGTTATCGGGATCCGTGATGACGTTCAAGCCGCCGGCAATGGCTGTGGATGCTTCACCAGCCCAAAGAGCCGAGCAGGCGGCATTGACAGCAGCTAGCCCACTTGANNACCTAGAGACTTTTGTTAGCATGGTTCTCGTCAGACTCGTCTCTATAAACTAACATGCAGTATCCATGTTAAAGCTCGGTCCACTGAACTTGAAGAAATAATTGATACGGCCATTGGCGAAACCACGCTCGCCACTTGGAACCGCATACGTGCCAATGTTCTGGCTCGCGTTGAGCTCACGCCAGTCGTCACTTGCTTGGCCGTAGTATGTTCCTACGCGAGGAGAGGACGTAGAAGGCGTACGATTTGGAGCATAACCAGACATCTCGAGAGCTTCATAGGCGGTGACCAGCGCAAGTCGGTGCATCGGATCCATTTGCTCTGCCTACGAAAACACAACATCAGTACTAGCCCAACTTTTGCGCTGAGAAACACTTACCTCTTTCGGCGAGATGTTGAAGAAGCCAGCATCAAAGAGACCTGGGTTAGCCATGGGGTTCATGAATGGAGTCTGCGTAGTATTCTCCTTCTGCCCAGAAGGATCATAGTGAGACTCCAGGTCGAAGCGATCTGCAGGAATCTCAGTGTGCACGTCACGCTTGTCGAGCATAAGTTTCCAGAACAGTTCCAGGTCGTTGGCACCGCCAGGAAGTCGACACGACATACCCACGACTGCCAGTTTCGATTGCTTGGTGGATCGTGGAATCTCCTGATTGGATGTTTCACCTTTGATCCAATCCACAAAATCGTGCGGCTGGAATGTACCACGACCCTCCCATCGCTGATCAATGGTTCTAAGGATCGCCTTGAGCACCATAGAACTTCGGAATGTCCACAAAGGAAGCTGCTGCTGTTGGTCGGATGACCGAGGTTCAAGCATTGTGGCTATGCTTTCCGCAACATTGTCGATATGCATTCTGTTCATCAGAAGCTCCTCGACAATCTGTTCGAACAGATGGTTCAGATCAGAGGCTTGATAGGCTTTGCCGGTTCCGGAAGACAGCAAGGGGCAATGCGTCTTGGTTTGACGTGTGAGGTTCAGAGTGTCTGCGAATACACCGTCCATGATTCCTCGGACATCGGCATCGGTGTAGATGTGTGAGGCATGACAAAGTCCATGATGGACCGGCAGAGGAAAGAAGTTGGAGTATCTGAGAACATCTGAACTCTTCAGACACGATCTCAGGCGGGTGGGAGGTCCGCTGACAGTAACTGAGGATGCATCCCAAGCACTGATGAAGATTTGCGTGAGCACCGGATNTCGACTACTGATTGTTAGTGATGTTTGCCTTCGAGCCGCCACATTTGATCACAAACTAACTGTTTCCTGGTTGAACGTGTTCAATTCGGTTTGCACAACCTCTGAGCTCAACCCAGGGATCACGAAAGCCCATGGACTCTCTTGCGTGTCTGGAGCTTCCAGCTTTTCGGAAATCTCGTATACATGCACGCCGAGTCGAAAAGCGGTGCGAACAGACTCAGCACCGGCCTTTGCAAGATCGGCCAAAGTAGGTGAGTATGAGATCGCGGCAGCGGAGAGCAGGCCCACGCCCAGGCCGGCGAGGACATTATCATCGTGGCTGATTTGATAGGGCATTTGTTGGACCTCGTGGTGACTTGATTGCGGTCAGCTTTGTATGCTTTGTAGTTTGANCAATATCTTGACTCACCCAATGACCAAGCCAAGCTGAAGGATAATCAGGAAGACTCCCTCCATCGCTCCACCAAGAGGTCCCTTACGAAAGGTCGAGTCGTCAACCAAGGTCAAGACATTGTCGAAATCAGGAACCTGGTCCTGCCACGACTTTGGGAGCCTAGCAATCTCCTCTCTAATAACTTGGTTGCAGAGTGTGATGAAGTGGGCAAGCTCATGGCATTTCATGTGAGCACTGCGTTGGTACAGAACGCGGTATAGATGACCAGTATCATCATTGGGGAAGTCATTGCCGAAGAATACGAGAGTAGGGTTCTTCGCATCAGCAATACTATCCCAAGAAGCTGTTGAAGGTGTCGACATGGTTGAGGATGTTGAGGATACTCGAGAGTGATCTTGCACTTTCATGGTACATCTCTCACTCATAATATACTTTGTCTCTGTCGTGCCATTCAACATCATAATGCCATCGTAGATTTTCTATCGCTTTGTCCGACTCTGTTGCCTCTGTTGGTTGGTGGCAACAGGATTCGCAACGCCGAAGCAGCTTAAGCATCGCTATCCACTCGGTCAGCGTACGAAGCACAATGGAGAGTTGCCTGGTAATCCCGAAGGATTCTGGAAGATGATATGGCGATGTTACAATCCTCGGGCCTGGAACTAGTCGAGTGATGCTGCTGCGAAAATCCCTTTGCCTCGCCGACGCTAATGGTAAGGCCCCACGAAGCCTGCAGCAGCGCACATGATCCCCCGAGGCGAGAGGCACGTAATGTGGGAAGATGGAGTTACAAGGAAAATCGATGCCTGAGCAACGACATTGACCAAGTCCGACATACATGCTCCAGCGCGGGGCACACATATCCTGTCACTCAAGGATCTTACCAGCTTGTCCGAAGAGCACAAACACACTTTGTTACACTTCAACCTCAATAGCTTGATTCCTTTCCCAATACACCAAGCATAGACTTGAACAATTTCACCAAGATGGCTACCTCGTCGGATCGTCAAGCAGTTGAGACCAAAGGCGCCGAAGACTCAAGAGGGCCCATTCGTCCACAAGAGGCAGAATGGCAGATGTGGAGTTGGAGCTTCATATCCACCTACATTGCTCTTGCACTTTCTGTATTCTGTGTAGCGCTCGACAACACCATCATAGCTACAGCAGTGCCTCGTATCACCGACGATTTCAAGGTTTGACGACTCTTCCGGTCCTCCACCCGGGGAATGGCCAGCAATGCTCATGAAACACAGGCAATCAAAGACATCGGATGGTATGGGTCTGCTTACCTTTTGCCGACTTGCGCATTCCAGCTCATGTTCGGCCGCCTCTACTCGCGATACTCAGCTAAATGGACTTTCATGGTAGCTTTGTTCTTTTTCGAAGTTGGCTCGCTCGTATGCGCTGTAGCACCGACATCAACTGCATTTATCATCGGTCGCGCAATCCAGGGTATCGGAGCTGCGGGTGTCTTCTCAGGTGCCATGCTTATCGTCGGTATGATTGTGCCTCGCAAGCACGTCCCGGCTTTCCAGAGTATGGTCGGCGTGATGTTTGGCGTCAGCTCAATCGTGGCACCCTTGGTAAGTACTCATTCGTGATAGCCAATCTTGACCAGAGCTGACTGAGTTACGATGAACTCNCAGATCGGAGGAGCGTTCACTGATCGAGTAACATGGCGGTGGTAATTCAAGACCCCGATGCTTGACTGTTGCGTTGATCTCGCTAACGGAGTAGGNTGCTTCTACATCAACCTCCCAATTGGAGGGGTCTCTGCGGTTTTGCTGCTCTTCTTCCTTCGGGTACCAAGCAAACCACGTCTTGAGTCATTCTCCTGGCAACTGATTTCAATTTTCGATCCCGTCGGTCTTGCGTTGTTTCTGGCCAGTATCATCTGCTTGCTGCTTGCCCTCGAGTGGGGCGACGTAGTTTATCCTTGGTCTGACTGGAGACTCATTGTCGTGCTTGTATTCTTCGCTGTAGGCCAACTCTCGGAGAAGATGAACCGAATCCCAGAATGCTGACGGCTNCTGCAGGTTTGTCTGATTGGTTTTGTTGTGGACCAACTGGCGATGGAAGATAATGCTACCATCCCTCCTCGACTGGCAAGACAACGAACACTTGCTTCCATGTCATTCTTCATGTTCTGCCTGTTTGGCTATTTTTCGACCATACTTTACTTCATTCCGATCTATTTTCAAGCGATCAAGTCCGCATCAGCAGAAGGTTCTGGCATCCGTATGATCCCGTTCATCGTTGCCAATGTCATCGCTTCCGTTCTTGCTGGAGTGCTTGTATCGAAAACCGGCCATTACTTGCCTTTCTTCTACGCAAGCTCGGTCATCAGTTCGCTCGGAGCTGGACTGATCTCGACCTTTCAGGTCGACACGTCTGCAGGGGAGTGGATCGGTTATCAGATACTGATTGGTGTTGGCGCTGGTCTGGCATTCCAACTCCCTCCATCGGTTATCCAGCTGGTCCTGAAAGCCGAGGATGTCCCTGTGGGACTCGCGAGCAATCTGATGCTCGAATTCCTTGGAGGAAGCGTGTTTGTCAGTGCGGCTAACAATCTTTTCAACTCCCGATTGCGTTCGTATATCGATGCATTGGAGATACCTGGGGTCCAGTCTTCAGATGTGGTGTCTGGTGGTGCCACATCCTTGCAAGACATCGTTCCAGCAGAAGATCTGCCCCGAGCTCTGCGAGCGTATATGGAAGCACTCAGATGGCCATTCAGGCTGTCGCTGATACTTGCTTGTCTTGGAACACTCGGCGTCGTCGCCATGGAGAGAAGAACCATGCGTGACGAGCAGGCTGAGGTGCAACAAGATGAGAATGGCTCGGCGGTCGTATTGTCCCCTTCCTAATGAGGACTCATTGCCCGAGAGGTTGAAACAACACTGACAGTGTACTCTGTGAAGAGAAGTTTATGACGTTTGTTGAGCAGGATTCGGGAGGGCTTAGCATCAGCAATGTCATCCAGTTATAGTGTCCATGTGAGCTAGCTCTTGCATAACTTAGTGACCGTGATTTTGGTGGACACATGCCAGTGCTCAGGTCGATGTTCGGCATGTCCAACTATGATTGTACAGGGTGTGTCTGCAGCCGATGGATAGCGTGTGGCTTGCAGACTGCCTATTCCGACCTTGGTAACACTCGCGATTCGCTGTAATCCTTGAACATGCAGACGCATGGATGTGCGCGCTATCCATCGAATGTGAAAACACCCTGTACTAGAGCGGGCTTTCGAGCGAATCACAAGTCTGCCGAAGGTATGTTGCCCCTGCAGTTTCATGCATCATAAGTTGAAGCTTGCCAGGTACGGAAGCAAGTCGCGACAAAGGACAGGTATGGGGGCGGGACAGCGATCAGAAGGTCCGCAGGTCTATCTTGGTAGATCGCCAAATCCACTGGACGCCTGAGTACATGTTCAACAGACACGTGGATAGTTGATGTTAGGTGGTTTCAATGAAAACGCGTGGAACGGCAGTTGTGAAGGTGGAAGCTTTATACTCTTGGCGTACGTATGTGCACCACACATCCAAATTGGAAGGATCTGTAGGATTTGGCATGGCGACCCTTGCCTCCCGTGCGCCATTCGTTTGACGGCGTGCAGTTCCGAAGCACAACAATCACCACTGGGTACATGGGGTTTCTGAGAATACCATTAGGTGATCTGGACACTCTACGAGCAATGGCTACGAGATGGCAGCTTCATCACTTGCTCAGAACGCTGTATGACACCGACTCTTAGCCCATCACATACAATGTATCTCACCTGTTGCCTGAGAAGGCAAAGCTTCTTTCGTAATACTTCACTCAGCAGTTTTGACAAGCAAACAAGTGGCAGCCAATAGAGGAACCATGCCAGGAACAGCTACAGCTGCTTCCGCGAAGGATTGTGGGTCATAACCTGGTCTACATCATGTTGGTGCTTGTCAATCCTCATATTGCGACCTCGTACTAAAGCGTCGCTAACGACCATAGATCTGCAATATAGAGTGACTCGGGTAAGCCTATAGCGGATCCCTCTATGCTATCCCTAAGATGCGAATCAAAGCTGAATCACCAACAGATACGCATAGTTCTGAGGCTCGCTATCATATAGTGAACTGCAATTGAGGGTCGGCCAACAATTCAGCCGAATGAATCGGAATTCTGTTCTTCCTCATGGTCAAATCAAAGTCGTGTCATTGTTCCGTGAGCTGAGTATTTCTCAATACACTGGAGTACATTCAAAAGCGATGCGCTGGGACAGGAGCATGAGGGACTTCGACATTTGGGGGTAGGAAGCAGTACCGGGTAGTATCCGAGGAGTTAGGCGTCCACCTGCCGGTGAGGCCAGACACAATACCCGATCTGGATAGATGGCAAAGATGCACACGCATCAGGATTTCAGCAAATCGATTTCGACCAACAGCAGGGCCTGTGGGCCTTCACTGCTTCACCGGTGTAGAGAAGGATGCGACATCAACCGAGAGGACTTATAGGATCGACACCATATCTGTTAGAGATATCACCACCAGCTGAAGTTGTCTACTCGGTCCGTTCGTGCTCTGAAACTGAAAACTATGGAAGCGTCCGAGCTGTTCTCCATGTCATCTATCCAAGGAAATCACCAGCAGCAACAGTACGATGCACAGCATCAAGGACAGCATCAGTCACGACAACGGGGGCAGAATCCTCATCGACCCGTCCGCCTTCGTCTGGCGTGTGATTCATGCTCGGCGACCAAAGTCAAATGCGACAAGGGCCGCCCTGCTTGCTCCCGATGCGTTAATAATGGCCTACCTTGTGTATACAGTGTCTCACGTAGGCATGGCTCAGAACCTTGGTACAAGAGAATGCAGAAACAGCCGCAGAACCAGCATGGCACTTCCTCAAATATCAGTCACAACACTCAGATGAGGCCGCCAAACTCTCCGAGCCAGCTTCCCTTACAANNCATACTCGATCCCCTGGAGGAAAAAAATATGGGTGTAATATCTGCGGACTCATACCAGCCTTGGGACCATGGTGACTTTGCCTTTGCGACGACTACCTCAACTCTGAGCTCTTCAACAGCAATGAAGACGAGACCCAGATCAACAACTTCTTCNGGTCAAGCGCTAGTCGAGACGTCATCAGCAGCGGCCAATGAACCTGCCATTAGATCAGGAGATCCCATGGATAGCGGACATGATTGCGAAGGCAGAGCATCGGAAATTCTTCGCTCGCTCCACTATCATCCCAATCACTTCACGAGTCCATCTCCGACATCGATGGTTCTTGACTACGACGGTTCGTCATCTTCTGGCGATGAAACCGCAGTTCCAAGCGTGGACAAGATCATGGTTGCCAATCGTAAAATTTTGGTGACTTTGCCAGATCTACTAGCTTGTTCATGTGCAAGATACCCCCATCTCGCCTTGCTCTATATATCCATATTTTCCAAAGCCCTATTTTGGTACCGTGTGGCTGTGTCCACTCAAAGCACGATCGGCACAGGCGCTGATGGGACTACGAGGCAGACTTCGTCCGGACAAATGCGACATAACAGTATCATCTCGACCGGTTCCGACAACGGTCCATCTATGAGACCTGTCAGAATACAGCTAGGAGAGCTGCCACTTGATGCCGATGATCAAGCCACACTTCAAAGTGGCATCCTACTCAGAGAGCTCCGCAAGATGAAAAGAGCCATGGACCGATTCATCACCTTGGATGTGTCGTGGGCAGCCGACGATGCAAAAACTTCCGGCGAGGCCAGTGCGACTCAATGGTACCGCCTCGCCATGCCGAAAATATGTCAAGAATTGGATGCGCTCATCCAGATAGCTCTGGGAAACCGAGACATGATTTCCTAGGCAATCTGCACATACTTATGATGATACAGGCCGACTTCCCGAGACTTGGTCAAATATTTCTCAGCTGTGTAGCAAAGAAGAAGACAAAATATAGTTAGACCGATAGATTTGCTGTTGTATTTATGGAAAGACAAAGAATTTGGTCAGATTTGCTGACTCTCCAAACACATGAGCCTACACATGTGCCGCCATCTTCAATTCATCGTGTCAAAGACGTCTTTCATGGAATCTTGCATTGGTCGGAATCCATCCCTTCCAAGCCATCTGAGCAGGTCCTCGGCGCGTGATTGATCAACAATGTTTTCCATGTTCTTGTCTTCCTTCTCAGGGGGATCNNTGCAGGTTTCAAAGTGTCAGACTGGATTGGAAAGAACAGCAATTTGATGTGTCTTACCTGGGAACGAATGCTCGGGATACATGATGCGCAATCTGGCAATCCAATCACTCCAATTCTTGTGGTGAGCACAACCAAAGATTCTCTCATTCTGGTAGTCGGGGTGGAGTAGAGCGCCAAGATGAAGAAGGCTGGTATCTTCGGCGTCAATCATCCACTGCGGACCCAGGAACTTCCAAGAATCGCCGCCTGACCATAGTGCTTCCAGAGCGAAAGACATGGGGCCAACATTGGGCTTGGCATGTGGCATGGATGCTCCTGTGACAAAGTCTGGAAGCACAGCATTGGCAACAAAGGACGGCTTTCTGTCAGCCATGAATTTCCACATGGCTTCTTCGCACTGCACCTTGGCAGCACCATAGGTGAACAAGGCACGCTCTTGAGTGTAGGGCGGAGGTGCCCAGGCCTTCTCCACGAAGTCTCTGTTCCAGCTGTCTTGGGTAACATCGTAGACTTCGTTCATGCGATACTGACAGGCAGTGATGTACGAAGAGGTCAAAACGAAGCGCTTCATGCCGGGTTCGTTGGCAGCAGCCTCCAGTGCACGCATGGTGAGTGCCACTGAGCCGTTTACGATGACTTCGGGGTTGGGCGAAAAGCTGTTGTCGACAGCAAAGTGAACGAACCCAGCGCAGCCTGTACTTGGTCAGCAACTTAAACAGACACAGGAGCAAGTGATGCATACCTTNNTGACGACTTCTTGGAAGGCACCCTCAGCAGTCAAGTCGGTCTCTTCAACCATCTCGAAGTGACCCTTAGATCCATACTTGCTGTCAAAAAACTCTTGCACATGTGCACATCGAGTCTTGTCCCTCACAACTCCACGGACCTGATACCCTTGCTGAATCAAGGTGTTGGAGAAACGACACCCTAAGTACCCATTGGCACCCGTAACGAGGATAAGCGAACCGGGTGCTATGACTGCAGCTGATTCGATACGGGAGATCATGATGATAGAGAATTGGTTTGATAATAGACGGCTGTCGAGTTGTTGCTTCTTGTAGAACGATAATCAAAGTATTCAACCACCTACCTTTCTATTCAGATACGCAACTATATAGGTCAACAAAACAGTGCATACGGTCTCGTCCTCGGCTCACGTCTCTACTTGTCAAGATGGTATCGGCGTTGGTTTCGCTGGTGAGCCGCCGATGCTGTTGTCTGAAGGCGAACGACGGTCGTCGTCTGCGGGATCCGCCAAGAAAATGTCCCGGCGCTAGCGAGCGGCCCCGGACGCCCCGTACGGTTAGTCTCGGCGCTCGGGTGGTCCTGCATAGTGGGGTCATACGGCGACCACCTGCACCGCACCTCGCTCATCGTGTTGCAAACTACATCCTTCGTGGAAGATCACCGGTCACAGCACTTTCGTTGACACGATGGCTAGGCATTACCGAGTCCCCACTCACTCCAAACAATCTGGACCATTTACTCGATTCGATGAGTAAACAGCCGGTGGACAGCTTGCACAAAAAGCGCCAGGCTCCCCGTCTCGATTGCGCACCATTAACAACATTTCTCTATTTATGCTTTCCAAAATGGCCCAAGGAGTTGAAACCGTCCTCGTAGTTGGTGCTACCGGCAACATTGGCGTTGCCGCCATCATCGGCGCACTCAAATCTGGACGAAACGTCCTCGCCGTCGTACGCAACAAGGACTCAGAGAAAAAGCTGTCCGAGCACATTAGCGAAGGTCGCGATCGCATCACTACCGTCGAGGCCAATGTTGTCTCTGAGACTGGTGTCCAAGGTGTTGTTGACAAAGTTCGTGCCGGGTCTCTTCCCGCATTCCAGCATGTCTGGTGTTCTAGTTCGTCAATGTCACTCTGAGCCTATCTTCGACTAGCTGACAATCAACCAGTTGGTGGAGGCTATACCTTCCAGAAGATGCTCGATACCTCTCCTGAGAGTTTGCGCGAATTCATGACGCACAACTTTGAGTCCAACTTNCTGTCAGTCGATTGTGCTACGGACATAGAAAATCTACTGACGTTTCGCAACACAGTCGCATACCGTGCTACCATCCCCTACCTGCTCGAGCAAGAGGGCAAGAAATGTACTTGGACGACCTGCACCGGCTCGCAAGGTGACAAGGGAGATCTTGCATTGCCCGCCATCTCGCAAGGAGCCATGTTCTCGATGTGCTACTCTGCTTGCAAAGATTTGGTCGACACGAACGTCCGCTTCAACGAAGTCTACCTTGCACAGCGTGTCGAAGTTGATGAAGTCGCGCAGGAGCACGGCACAATGAAATCGTCCATCTTTGGCCGTGTTTTCGAGAAGATTCTTGAGTCTGATGTTAGAAGCAGTCGTATCAAGGTTGAGAGCAAGGAGGACGTCGAGAGCCTGAGATCTGAGCGAAAGAAATAGTGTCTCTATATGGATCTAGAAAACTGGAGTAATAGACAAAGATTCAATTCTTCAGGATACTTTTACCATTCTGCTACGACGTGTTTCGGGTCGTGAATTAATTATAATACCTGTTCGACGAAACGATGACCGGCCTGATGAAACATAACAGAAACCCACAAACGCGGAGGAAAGTTTGATGTCACCACCTCTGTGTGCCGTAATGTACTCTTGACACACCCACAACAGACCTCATGAAAGTGCGGATGAACAATGGATACTGCCATCATGCTGAAACTCAACATTCAATACCACAACCATTCTGCCATCGAGAGTTACTCTTGATATGCTTTGAGGCATTACGTCAAGCTGACCATGTACAATCGTAGATCTTCCACGATCATGCAGTTGATGCACGAGACCGAAGAACACAAGGCTCACATACTTGCGTCTTGAAAACTCCACCGAAACAACAAACATCACCGATGCCCGAAAGCGTCCCCGATGCCTCGCCGAGCGGCAAAAAGTTCCCCTCACCACACATATAATCCCTACAAAGAAGACTTGTAGAGGAGATCTCAGTATCACAATCTGTATCCAAGCATGTTGAACTCCACCATCTTCGGCGTGGCTTTTGCCGCACTGGGGTTTCTGTCTCCCATGGTCACCTCGGCAGGAACAGACGAAGCAAGCTGGCCAGCCATCGAGATTGACCCTTTGATCAAAGACAACCTTGCTCGGGCCTACAAAGCCGCAGACGACCCCAAGGGTGGCCCGGACGTCGCCGCTGCATTCACCGAGGGCGGTATCTTTACCGATCTCGGTATGACGTTTACCGGGCGTGAAGGTTGGTGTCTCACCGATGCTTTGCTCCTTGCTCCGCTGACGACACTTTGTATAGTTATCTCCAATGCCATTACTACGGCATTCGAGAGTGGGTTTGCCGAGCAGACGCATATGATTTATGCCGTGTTCGCCGACCAGAGTCCGGGTTTGGAACTCATGCTTCGGGGACATGCGAAGGTATGCTTCTTCCACAAGGCTGAATATGTTATGGTGCCTGATTAACATTTATGAAGGCCGTGATGAGGAATGGGACGGCCATTGAGGGAGGCTTTGTCGCTTGGGCTGTCACTGACAAGGCTAGCTATGAGGCGGGCGATCCAAAGCTGTCTCATCTGCACATCTTCTCTGCTTAGTGGATTATATCAGAAGCCAAGGGGTGTGTGTTGTGGAGTAGCGGAAGATGTAGTCTTTGAACGTATGTGAGTGAATACTGGTGCATGATTCTCTCTCTGTTGCTGTCTTCAATGAATTGTATAAAGATGTGACGCAGTTTGGCGAATTCCCATTTCCAGTCGTCTCGGGCTCGGCGTGACAGCTAGATTGGGGGTCGATGAATGTGGAATGCTTCTTCCATATAAGGACCAAGTAATTGCGATTTCTAAGAACAAAAGGCCTACCTCCACATCCTCCGACACCAGTTTTTCGTCGAGACTAAGCTGGTCTCATCACTCTACTGCTTTGCATGGGCCTTAGCCATGTCTACTTGGACCCAGGAAGATGAACGGACCTACGTTCGACCATGTGGACCAACGGAGCGTGCCTATGTCAAAATGGTCCATTCCACTAGACGCCACGGATGCGAAGACTTCGTCGTGGAGTACGTGATCAAATTCACAGAAAACGTCGATTCTCCAACATCTCAAGCCAAAACTCTAGACCAAATGCTGAGCAACGCTTGGGAGACGCTCCGATTCATGCATCCAATGATTGCTGTACAGCTCGGTCTAGGCCAACAAAGCCTTCAATACACAGTTCCTGGAAATGAAGCTCAATTGGCTCTGTGGTCGCAGAACACTTTCATCATTCATGCTTCGAACGACAGATCTGCTGGAGAAACATCTGCTAGCCTTGGAGCTCCTCGCATGATGGAACTGCATTACTTTCCGAAGACCAGTGAGCTGCTCTTGAGATCTTCGCATTGGCGGATCGATGGAGCGGGTTGCTCGTTGTTGATGAACGACTTCTTCGACATTCTTGCTGGCGAAAGACAATCCGACAATCAACCTTCTAGCGATGATTGGGGTTCGGAAGTTCCCCGACTTCCACCTGCGATTGAAGATATCCTTGGATTGCCTACAGATTTCATCGAAGAGGCTGAACAGTGGAGCTCTGACTGGCTGGGCGGATTCATTGCCGCTGCACCTTCGATCGGTCTTACTTGTCAGCAAAGCAGGTCTCCAGGGGATCCGAGGCGAGAGCTCGTCATGCTGAGCAAGGACGATACTGCCAAACTGGTGGCTGGATGTAAGAGCGCAGGTATCACTGTCACCGCAGCTCTCCACGCTGCCGCTATCATCCAGACATGGCATATGTGTGATCCTGACACCAGAGGCAACAAGTTCATGGATGTTCTGATGTCCGACCTAAGACCATACCTGCCTGAACCGTAAGTTTGGATTCTGGTGTTGTTGTTCTTACCCTTTGCTGACTTTGTATCAAAGATATGGTACTGGATGTTATGCCGTGAGCATCAGCTCAATGCCACAGTTGACAGGCTTCGACAGCATCATCGAGCCGGACTTTGCGACCATTGCAAGAATGGTGATGCATCGATCTAAAGGTTTCGACATGCATCAATTGCTTTCATCACTGCGTGCAGCTTCTGCTGCCTTCGAGAACATGCTCGATGCTGGCGCTTCTTCTGACCAGGTAGCGTGATCCATAACGACATCTTTTCGAAAGCTTTTGCTGACAGCGGACTCGCAGATACCACACTTTGTCCCACCAGTGATTAGTAGTCTCGGAATCCTGGAAAAGTACTTAGAACCTCGTCACGGAAAGTTCACGATCGAAAGAGTGCATAGTTTCTCGTCCCTGCGAAGTCCACAGCCAACTTTGTGCTTGAATAGTTGGCAGGCGCGAACCTCTCTGGACATGATTTATAACGATGCGTACATTACCGTCGAACAGGCGCGGAAGTTTGTGAATGGTGTCGTTGAGGTCGTATGCGAAGGTCTTGGGATGTCGATGAGCTCGGAGATGTGCGAAGCGAACTAGCGAGCTATCGACATCGAAGGCTCTCTCCATATAGTGGGTACCTACCGAGGAACCGGATCGCCAAGACCCGTGGGGCCTGCTAGGATGATAGTTAGCGAAGTAGAGAAACATAAATTGGACCATACCCCCAGTGGATTTTGAAAACCCTCAGACCTATGAGACCTCAGAGGCACTTTCCCTTCAAGCTTTTGGCTCGGCAAAATTTTCGACTCCGTCCTCAGCAAGTTAACGTCTGCCACATTTCCACTACGACGACAAGCATGGCGATCCCGAAGATCAAGTTCTACACGAATCATCGCTGTCCTTATGCCCACCGGGTGAATATCACACTGCGGGAACTCAAACTCCCGTTCGAGGAAGTTGTCATCGATCTAGACGTCCCTCGCCCTCAATGGTACCTAGATATCAATCCTCAAGGCGCCGTCCCAGCGATCGAGTATTCGGAGCAAGACTCTTCGCACAAGCAAATCGTCACCGAGAGCGCCGAAATTGCTCAATTCTTATGCGAGAAACACCCATCGCCGCTTCTACCAGCTCTAGGCCAGCCCAACTTTGCCAATCGACGTGAAAGAATGGATCATTTTATTGAAGTTTTCAACACAAAGATCCTGCGTTACCAGTTCAAGGTCATGCGTGCCTCAAATGAGGATGAACAACAAACTAGGGCAAAGGAATGGGCAGATGTCATGAGCAAAGAGCTAGAACCTCTTCTCGAAGGTGCTACGCCTTTCCTTGCTGAAAGTAAGGATCTCACATTCGCCGAGGTGCTTGCCGCTCCGTTTGTGGTTCGCTGGTACATTCTCGCCAAGGACGGAGTACTGCTGCCGAGCAGTTTCAAAGATAGCATGGATGCCTTACCGAATTTCTCTCGCTGGAGACAAGCGATCGAAACCAGGGAAAGCGTTATGGGATATGATGAGCAGGAGGTCATCGATACGCTCAAGAAAGCGCTCAACAAGAAGTGAAACCCCGACCAATTGGAGGCTTAGACCAACGTCAAAGCCACAGAATCTGTAGTCAGCGCAACATGACGTCATATAGAATCAGTCAATATACCTTGTACTCATGTGAATGGCGTTCAGGATTACCCAACACCGACTGTGGCCGGTCACCGCCGACCGAAACCGACCAACGCCGAGCTCGTCATTCCTTCAAATCCTACCAGTCCAGTAGGTGTTGATATTGACCGTGCTTTGACAGATGTAGCAATCTTCAGACCTTAGAAGCCTTGTTTCATCTATTCTCACAACTATTCAACATGCCATCTGCATTGGCCAAACTCAACGAAGATGTATGGGGGAGTATCTCGAGGCACAACATGGCCGCCTGGATGACTTGCCTGACATCGAACAATTGACACCTCGCGTGAACCGCATCATGGGTGGTAATGCCGGCTTGATGCGCCTGCAAGGGACCAACACGTATCTCGTGGGTACGGGCAAGAGCCGCTTGCTGATTGATACGGCCCAAGGTCATCGTCAGTGGATCGACAGCCTTATCAGTGTACTGGACGATCTGGAGATAGATGTTTCTCACATCCTCCTTACACACTGGCATAGCGACCACACTGGAGGCGTACCGGATCTGCTAGAACAACGACCTCATTACAAAGATCGAGTGTACAAATGTGATCCTGACCGAGGACAGCAGCCTATCATCGACGGTCAACAGTTTCGCGTCAAAGGAGCCACAGTGCAGGCAATCTTCACGCCCGGCCACGCACATGACCATATGTGCTTTATGCTGCTAGAGGAAAATGCGTTGTTCACTGGAGACAACGTGCTGGGCCAAGGTCAGACGGTCTTCGAAGATCTCGGTGCCTTCACACAGAGCCTGAGCGACATGGCTGGCTTGAACTGTCAAATCGGATATCCTGCCCATGGACCAGTGATCCTAGATCTTCCCTACAAAATGGAGGAATGCATTCGACAGAAAGATGCTCGAGAACGACAGATCTGGCTCACTCTCGTAGCCCACAAAGCGAGCGTTGGTGGCAAGGGCAGCTTGACAGTGTCGGAACTGGTCCACAAGATCTATGGCAACCTTCCTGCCGAGATCTGCAAGCCAGTATTTGAGCCCAGTGTGCTGGCCGTGCTAGGAAAGCTCGCCGAAGACCGCCGAGTTGGATTTGAGATTGGTTATGGGGACAGGCGCTGGTTCGTACGAGAGCAGAGGCAGCCCAGGCGCAATCAGCTGCCTGCACAGCGTGCTATCTCGACCCCTTCTGTTGTTTGAAGCTTTTTATGTATGCCAGTCGAGGTAAACAGTGGTATTTACTATCCGCATAGCAGTATTTAGACAAGACGTGAATACAAAACCTGTGCCCTTCGGAGGTGTTGGGAAGATTCGTTGATTCAGAAGTCAGAAGGTTGATTTTACTTGGATGTCGATGGTTCTCAACAACGAAAGGAATGGCTTGGCTTGGTAGGTAGCTGTTAGGTTGCAGTTGCCCTCTATATAGCCGATTGACAACGTAGCCAACGCCTCGTCTCTTGCGATCTCAACGTATCATCTTCTCTGCCATGTGTTTGTAGCGTTTCGTTCATTCACCACGTCCCCCACCACCCCGGCGTCACCTCCTTGTCGACCACTTGCCAGACCGACGTTCGCACGCGTGCACATCTCAGAGTCATCTATCCACGCTTGTTGACCTCGATTTTGCCACTATCGGAAGAGAAGAGGAGGACAAACACACACACACGGTCACGGCTATCATCACCTTGACCACGACAAGCCCTAGAAAGCTGCGCCATGGCTTCACCTTTGCCTGCGCCTTCATGCAATATCCGCGATCGGTGACCCTACCGTATCCCAACCTAGACGTGTCATTTTCTCAAAATGCGCCTGTTGCGTCGACCTCCATCCGCCTTTGTAAAGTCAAGTCACTATTAGCGTATACGTGCTGGATATATTGTCAGAAGTTCATTCGACATCATATCTGTCCTAACAAGAGAACAAGCTCTTTTGAATTCCATCTAACGCCATCGGATGCCTGCTACCAAATGTTGCTACGCATCCCGAGCGGCTAATCCAATCTGTTGAACGATGGACATACGAGCCTGGTTTCTGGAGACAAAGCGAGCCTTGAACGGCTTCGCGTGTCGCAGTGGGTACATGTCAAAAGCATCATCAGAGACGTCTATAGCCCCTCNCGTCTTTTCTCTGTTCACGGAAGGCCGAATCTCAAATGCCCACAGCACGTTGGCTAGCATCAAGGCCAAATTGCTCTCTGCAAGACGTGTGCCCGGGCATACTCTTCTGCCTGCGCCAAATGTCCAATGATCTCTTTCCTGTGGGTCCGACATGGCAGCATACTCGCCCGCAAATTTCGGATGATTGAGATACCGTTCAGGTTGGAAAGCCATAGGGTCAGGGTATTTGTCGGCGTCGTACTGCAATGCCACCGTATTGCAGACCACTGCAGTTCCCTTCGGAATCACAAGGTCCTTGTAAACCACATCTGCGTCGGTGAAGTGGCGGATGGCCCAGGGAGGCATTGGATTGCGTCTCAGAACCTCTTTGACGCAGGCCCAGACGTACGGTAATCTTGCAATGTCCGACATTACGGGCGTACGATCATCGCCTACCACGGCACCGAGTTCTTCTGCAGCTCTCCTCTGAACCTCGGGATTTGCGGCCAGGTAGAGGATTAAGTTATGGAAAGTTGCTGTAGACGTGGCCGAGCCCGCATCAACCAGGCCACCAGCTATCCACGCCAGATCCTCCTCTTTGAGGCCCTGTTCCTTGAAATCAGACTCTATCATCTGCTTCGCATAGCAAGGAGGAGCAGTCTTGCTCGTGAAAGCCTCCTTGAGACGGTTCCACATGCGCATCTTGACCCAGAGGATCCACTCAGCATCTCTCGAAGCCTGGCGGTATGAAGGTTGTGCCCACTTCGGAAGGTTGGCAAGTGGCGGAATGACGTCCTCGATGAAATATCCTGGTTGCTGAATCTTGGAGAGAAGTTTTGCGCTCTGCTCGGTATACCGAATATCCTCGTCGTCGCTGCTTGCCGTTGCACGTCCGTACACAGCACGCATCAGGGTCGAGAATAACATTCGATGAATGTGCTTGTAGAATGCGGCTTGATCATCGTTGTCGGTAGCGAGGTCGTATAGCAGACGGGAAATTTCGACTGTTTGATATGGGATAAAAGAGTCCACAGCTTTTGGCGTCAGGATTTTATGGCAGAGCTGACGATAAGCTCTCCATTTGGGGGTGTATCCCATCGTTGGCATGCGCATCCCGCCGACCACGACATNCTGACATGGGCATTGGCAATTTCGACGAAGTTGAAACAGACTGCGAGCGAATTAGCAACGAACATCTCATGACACGAGGTTGAGCATTACCTGTTTATCGAACACGGCTTTGACAGCTTCTGGGCTATTCAGCACAACCCAATGATGCCACCCGACTTGGACACGAAAAACCTCGCCATATCGTGCCGCCCATTCTCGAAACTTTGGCAACACGTCTGGAGGCAGCTGGGTTCCAAGACCGACGTAGGGATTCAGATTGGGACTGGGGATCCTTCTGAGCCGTCTGTCCGTAAATATGAAGGGCAAGAAGATGACAAACAAGATGGAAATGAAAATGCTGCCGACAAAAAGTGTCGACCACGATGGTAGTTGTTCTGCCAACATTTTCTCAATGTGATAAACGGAGCTTGGATCAGAATCTCTGGAGGCACAGAACTGGCAATGAACTTATCAATCAACATGTTCTTGTTCTCTGATATCATCGGTACTATCAAGGTGGTTGATGGTTCGGGGTCGGAGCTGGATCATTCCTCGGCGTTCACGCTCGGCGACGGATTTGTCGAACCACGCAGAGAGATTTTGAACGCCGTTCGTCACTCCGGCTGAACTGTTCAGGTTCTCCCGGTGTTCTGGAATCATGATACAGTATTCAGTCGCCTAGAAAATACATCGACTGCCTTGCGTTGACAGATCTTCTCATCCAGTTCTATACAGCATGGCGCCAACAAACGGAAGCACGATCACGAAGACACCCATCGAAGATGCCAGTAAATTCATCACCAATATTCTGATTCAGCAGCAGCAGTACTACTGTCTCGAGTTTCTATGCCACTTTCGCATACTCGACCACCTCCCGAGACTTCCCGGCAGCGCATCGTACGCAGACAGTGCTGCGCGAGCCGATGTACCAGTATCGAGACTCAGAGCAGTTGTAAGAATGGCCATGATAACCAAGTTTCTCGCCGAGACTAGCGATGGGAGACTGTCGCATAGTGCTCTTTCCACCTGTTTCACCGAGAGCGCGCACCTTCGTATCCAGCTGCAGCATATGGTAGAGCAGACGACAAAGCTCATGGCCTCCNNCCTCACCNNAAAAGCGACTGAGATGTGGGGAGACACAAAAGTCGCGAATCAGACAGCATACAACCTTGCCATGCGAACCGGGCTGCCTTTCTTTGAGCACCTCAAATCGCAGCCGGAGTTGGGGGCCGAATTTGACTCGTACATGAAGAGTCAAGCTGTAGTCAATCCCGGGGCCAAAGCCGACTATCTGCTGCGAGGCTATGACTGGGCTCAACTGAGACCCGATGCCACTGTCGTGGACGTATGTAATTGTCCACTCCCGCTTATGAGATCGTTTTGACTAATATCACAGGTCGGTGGTGGAGGAGGCGACGTAGCTGTCATCTTGGCTACCGAGCACGTACATCTCCGCATTATCGTACAGGATCTGCGAGGCCCAATTGGAAGTGCTCAAGGCCAGGTTGACACCATACACCAGACGATCAAACACAGAATCGAGCTTTGCGAACACGACATGTTCGACGTCCAACCTGTCAAAGGAGCAGATGTCTACTTCTTGAGGACCATTATCCACGACTGGCCTGACCAAGAAGCAATTCTGATACTTCGCCGCCTTGTCGCTGCCATGGGACCCTACAGTCGCATCGTTATCATGGACATGGTTCTGCCTGCTCCTGGTACAGAGTCGCCGTTTTCCGAGGGCGCCTTGAGACAAAAGGACCTGGCCATGATACAGACGTTCAACGCGAAGGAAAGAGAGTCTGAAGAATGGCACACCCTTATCAATGATGTGGACTCAAGACTGCAAATCCGCGATATCCGTCGCCCTGAGGGCTGTCTGCTTTCTGTCATTGAAATTGGGTTCCGCCTTGATTCTTCGGGAAGTCACAACGGGCATGGACAGTAGTCATTGGCTTAGTACATGCTAGATTCAATACTCAGAGCATGAATTTTACGAGTCACTTTATGGAGATCTGATCTTCACGAAGAAACTTCTGTCCGCCTTTTGAGAGTGAACTTATTGCACAAGAGGATTTTCACTCTTCGAACACCGAGGATTTGTATCACTTGAAGAAGTAAAAATTTGGAAGCGCACGTTATTTCTGACCAACTCAATACATATTAAACTTGCTATATGGTGACTACATGCCACGACTGGTCCTTTTCATCACGCATCTCCAGCCTTCCTGTTGGCCACCTTTGCCACCGTCTTCCATTTGGTCATTGGCTGGTGGAATTGAGAGAAGCGTTGCGTACAGCGCTTTACAGCGTCTTGCCCTCTTTGATGAGCTCCATCGTTGAAGGCCTGCACGACCAGCTCGACTTCCGCAGGCGATAAGCCACCTCTTTTCTTTGCACTGACAAGCTTGACAAGCTCGACAGCATCCAAGATGGCATGATTACCGCCCTCGCCACCAAAAATAGGCATCGCATGCACAGCATCACCAACAAACACCACTCCCACCGCAGCAGCAACATCCAAGTCTTGCCTCTTAACTTGCAAAGCACGGATCTGCCAATTGTAGACTTTGCCCTGTTTCACCGAGTCGGCATTGATTAGAGTCGTGAAGGGCGGCACCAAATCAAGGCCTCTGATCTCTTTGAGCAGGTGTTGGGGGACTTTGATTAGTTCGGCGCGGGAAGGCATCCAGAGGGCATCGGTGGGGCTTTGCTTTGCGCGCGAGTATGTCCAGTCGAGGTGGAGAGTTGCGTCTGGGGTTGTGTTGGCGATTGTGAGGAAGGTGTTGAAGTTGTCGCCGACGCCGGCGAGGATTGTGGAGGTTGAGTTTAGTTGGGCGCAGTGGTGTTGCCATTGAGTCAGGGACATTGTTTTTTGGCCGTGGAAGAGGATGACTGGTAAGACTTCTGGTTGTGTCTCTGGAAGTATGTGTTGTCGGACTGATTGATCGAGATGTCAGTAAGGGGCCTAAGACGCTTGAGCCGAGTGAAGTCTTGATCGTACNNCTGCTGAATGCACGCCATCCGCTGCAATGATCATCGAACCCCGACATTTATAACCATTTTCAAAGACAGCATTTACGTTCCCAGATTTGCCCTGCACAGTCGAGAGTTTATGGTCATAACGTATATTCAACCCTTGACTTAGCCAGTCCCTCAGAACACTCCTATTGGCCCTGAACAACGCCTTCTCCTGCCCCGGCTGCAGAGGATCAGGGTTGAATAACGTCTCTCCTGTCCCGTTATCTCGGAAGGTCAAATCAATGTTTCCACAGCCATGGAGTTCACGATCCACAGCTACTGCCTTGACAAAAGCATCGAGCGGAATATCACCGAGCCCAGCCAAGAGAGGCAGGCACGCCCAGTCCCGCAATGTGATGGCATAACCCTGGCTTTTGTCGGGAGAAGACTGTTCGAATACGATGCAAGGAATGTTCTGCTGCTTGAGAAGACGTGCTGCAGATAAGCCAGCGATTCCGGCTCCGATGATGATGATTGGGGTCGTAGACATGACTGTGGTGTGGTTGTTCTGCTGAAGATCGAGTCCAAGAGTCGTCTGAGTGATAATACATTATGCTGGCATCCATTGTCATTGTTCTTCTTAGCTGCTGTATGCCCGGTAGTTGCTGTCTATCTCCGGAACATGTCGATCAATGGTCAATGTCCTGACCCGACGCTCGCCGAAACCACCTCCGAGTCCGCCGAGCCCAAACATGACTTTACAACACCTCTTTCCCATGTCTCGGCAGTCGACTCGGACCGCTGAACCCGGCAAAACAACAGTTGAAGATCTAGAAAACGATGACTATGTTCAGTGTCCAGAGCGATGCCTGTGACAAGCAAAGGAACTCGGAACCAAATCCACAGCACACCCACCTCGTAAATATCCAACCTCCATGCAAGAACCCACAATCAAGAAAGCTGAACTTCAGCCCATCAAAATATACGGTCATGTTGCTGTCAGTATCACTTTATACATCATCACCATAGTCAATAAGAGTATGAGCTGACACCAATGCCTACTCAACAGGGTCCACATCCCTGAAAGTCGTCATCCTGCTCAAAGAGCTCGATATATCCTACACCATCGACTTCCTCAGCGCAGAAGAGATGAAGGTGGCACCTTACATTGACATATGTCCCAATGGAAGAGTTCCAACGATATTCGACGCCAATACAGGCATCACATTGTGGGAGGTATGTATATTCTCCTCGGTGTAATGCTCAAAGACTGTTGTGCGAGGTTACTGACAACAACCTCTTGTCGAACAATAGTCCGGCACAATCGTCGAATACCTAGAAGACACATACGATCACTCCGCCAAATTACAGTACACCACTTTTCCCGAAAAGTACCACCAGAAGAATTGGAAGGACTATCAGATAGCAGGCCACGACTTATTTCTCGGTCAAAAGGCTTACTTTACCATGGTATGACTATGCTCCCTCTTCTAAGAACATCTCCTGTTGTTTCAGCATACTAACCAATGCAACAACAGTTTCACACCGACCAAGATTTATCTTCCGTCCACCAACACTACGCAACCATGATCCGCTGGGTACTCTCCACCATCGAGCGCCAACTCTGCATCACGAAAACACCTTATCTCGTGGGAGATAAATGCACTTATGCGGATTTGATGTATATACCCTTCCACCTGGTTCTTCCAGAGAAACTGATGGCAAACATCACCGACAATTTCAAGGCAGAGTGGAGGGAAAACTATCCACGCTGCTATGAATGGAATCAGCGGTTGATGGCGAGGAAGAGTGTCAAAGATGCGTTGAAGGAAAAGTATGCTGCGATGGATGCAGCGGGTTGGCCGCGTTGAGTCGTGCATTTTGTAAGCTGTTAAAGATTGTCAGATGCTGGGTCTGGATAAGTATACGATACGGAGCAATTCCGATATATACAGCCATAGCTAGCTGAAAATCAGGTTCTCAGTCCGCTATCATACATGAACAGTCAGAAATCAGATTTGCGATATCGGTAAGAAAGTAAGAAACTGTTGAGGTAGTCTATGAGAAAGTAGTCTTTACAAAATTCTGAGCACCTACAAGACAGCCACCGGTATAGAAAGACGCGATGGCGTCGTAAGCAGATTGAGCACTAGGCTGAGAAGAGCAGTCCTTGAGAGTAGAAACGGAAGCTTGAGAGGAACAGAAATTGCCAGATCTGCAGACAAAGACGCACTTCTCCGTACTGAAAAAACAATGGGCGCCCTCGATGGACATACCACGACCGTTCATGTTGATGGTGCGGTACACGTCGAACATGGAATACTGGCCATTGGAGGTATATTCACCCCAGGTATTGCTGATCATCCCATTCCACAGCGTGGTGTCCGCGTAGAGGGCAGCCTATGCGCCATAAGTATTCGATGCAACAGAAACGTTAATACTGGAATCCTTTTGCATCTCCTAGGTGATCAAAGGTGCTCGGGCAATGACAAAAGGACTCTGAGGTCCTGATCCCCACATAATAGGGACGAGGTTTTCTTCAGAATCGTTGGTGAACTCAGTGATGTACGCGCCATCGTTACCGATCCAGGCGGCACCGTTGTTGGTGATGTCGTTTCGACCAGGCAGGCAGCCGGTCTTGTTAAGGATGCTGTCTATGAAGCCACGCTTGTCGATAGCAGCAGCGCTGCTGAAAGCAGCTGAGGCGAAGACAACGAGAGCAGTGAAACAGCGCTTCTCGAGCTTGTTGGTGTAGATCAGGATTGTTCAGGAAAGGGCTATGAGAATCAAAGTTCAACAAGAGCTTATCCGATATGATATACAGAAAGGTGCTGATGAAAGTTAGGGTGTTTTTATTCAGGAGAAGCAGAAGAATAGGGGCAGAGAAGACAACCTTATAGGGAAGAAGAAGGATTGGATCATGTGCTTGACCATAAGTTGCGCCGAAGCTGTGTAAAATACTCCTTGCACGTAAGCTACATTGTTGGATCAATAAATCACATGTGCCAAGGTCTTTGACAAGGTGAATGAAGAGTAAAAGGCTACATATAGAAGGGGAAGGGAACAAAGACTTCAAAGCATTTGCACAAAAGACTGCTTTTGTTTCCACAGACAAGATTTCTATAACGCTTCTGGCATAACAGATTGGATAACTGTGACCACGTCTTTCTCGACTCTCGACTTGGAGAGTGAACGATAATAAGATATGGATTTCGTGATGCAAGGATGAAGTTTTTAGACAAAATCGACAAGATATCGAAGTTGACGTGTTAGGTCAATTATATGCGTTTATCGTCAATACGATATAGTGTGGAGCTCCTGAGAGATCTTTAGAGTTGCTTGAAACCCAAGAAACTTCCATTGTCAGACGCGTATGACATGAACAAAGCCATGATAAGAAGATGACAGGGTGATAGCTACAACAATTTTGTCTCGCTAATACCAAAAGTGTTCTTTCTTCTGCAAGTCAAGAACACGATACAAAAGAACGACAGTGATGTATAGAAGAAGGAATAAAGATTCGGTATAACAGTCGATATGATAGAAAAACAAATAGAAACGATGACAGAATCATAGTCGAATGTTGAATCTTGCTGGTAGTCCGGATGAAAAAGGGTACACTGATTCTGGCTAGAGAGTAAACAAAACAGACAGAAAGTGTGTGAGATTGCAAACAGGAAGTTTGTGAACAAGGAAGGAACGATAATTGATGTAAATAGAGGAGCCAGAGTAGGAACGATCAAGCTCTTGCCATGTGGACTACACCTACCTCAGCAACACTGTAGACGTGGCATGTTCTTGAACTGTCTCACACGAACGAGGTTAAACACTGTGAATTCATTCTCAGCGAGAGAAATGACATACAAGCATCCCTCACGATGGCAAGGATGATACCAGATCGCGGCGGTAGAAAGACAGAACTTCTTGCCCATTGGTCCAGTATTCGTTTTCAGATAATTATTACCCACAAACGCCATTAACAAACTTTCAACATCAGAAACAAAGGCAAGCAGATCCATGCATGCTAGGCGTCCCTCGAAAATCACTTGCAGGATTTACATTCGGGTCCTCTCACATCATCCACCCTGCCAACCTTGCGTCCTCCGGGAGGAGGACCTCCACCTCTACCGCCATTACCGTTGCTGCCTCCAAAGCCCCAGCCAGGTCTTCTGCCGGGAGTCTTGTTGCTAGCATTGAACGGCGATGCAGCAGCTGCAGCAGCAGGATCGAACTAGAAAAAAAGGTGNNGATATCAGCACTAGTAGATTCAAGATGAATAAGCGAAAGAAGCCGTAGGACGAGTCAGTTGCATGGGTAGTAGGACACTTACGGAGAAGAAGGTGGTTACGTAGAGACCGACAAAGACATAGGCGCTATCCAAGAAGTTGCGGACGCGCACGGTGACCGGAGNGGCTAAACAAGAGAAAGTGGATTAGTTCCTACTATCCAGGAAATAGGTGGAGCGGGATCCGGACGACTAGCTGGAAAGAAGTCCGGACAGCTACCAGCTAGAGCTGAAGTAGGTCCCATGCGACTAATCTACTTACGCTGAGAGGGCTTGGCCGTTGTGGAAGTATGGTCTGCTTGGTTGTTGGGATGCCGACATGTTGTGCGCTCGCGACAAGGTACGGTTCCGGGAATAGTGGTTGAGAGTCTAGTTGTCCAAGAGGGAAAGTGGATGAGACGAAAGGGATATGTCGTTGGCTGCCAAGGGTCAGGGTCGCGATGTACAAGTCATGGTCACAACCCAACCTAGGAAGGAGGTCGTCGATTGGAAGGCGTCCGTGCACACTAAGAAGCCTTGGCCAATGATCCATGTGGTTCAAGTCTTTTCCGAATCAGATCGCCCAAATTTCATGTGAAGCACCAGATTTTCTTTGTGATATTTTTGTTGACCAATGTCGGGATATCAGAATAAGGTATGTCCACCGGCACAATATCTCACCTTTGCGGCTGAAAGAATTGTGGCATACTGATTGTGTTGCGCGTGACAGAAGAGGAAGCAGGACTTCCAGCAGCCTCAACAGCAACATCAGAGTGCCGACGATGAGGTCGATACTTCGAGGCCTTCAGCTGTATTTACACCTACAGGTGGCCGTCAACACACACTGAGTATCGCGCTGCCTGGAAGCGTGATCGCAAAGTAAGTGAAAATATATTTTCTTGCTTCATCTCCTCGGCCATGCCTTCCTTCGGTGCATCGTTGACACGAGGCACTGGAAAAAGACTACCGCTCTGATTTGTTTTGTTTCATGTATTCGATGCCATTCGGACCTTCCTGCGTTGCTCATTTGTCTCAAATCCTTCTCGTGGAAGAGTCGCGGTTTCTGAGTTGTACCCCACTCCCTATTACTTTTCTTATCCTGTACCACCACGTCAGCTATTGATTTTGGCTCCGTCCGCGTTGGCGTCTCGACTCCAACAGAATTTCTTGCCCTAAACTCTTATCGCNAGTGCTCAATCACATGATCTCAAAACAATGATGGCTGCCCAAGTGGCGCGGGCCTGTGCCGTATTCCAAGTCGACGAAATTGTTGTCTTCAATGACGGCCAATCGCAAGCCGGAGCTCGGCCTCGGAGAGGATTCGAAGGAGACGGCTACACGGGCTACTCGGACCCTGACGACTTCCTCTACCATGTCCTGAGCTACCTGGAAACACCCCCACATCTCAGGAAGACGCTGTTCCCTATGCACCCCAACCTTAGAACCGCTGGGGCAATGCCGAGCTTGGATATGCCGCATCATTTGCGCGCAAACGAATGGTGTCAGTACCGCGAGGGAGTGACTATGGGCGCGGATGCAGCGTTCGCAGAGCCGCACGGCAAGCGCAGTAAAGGCCACGCCGTCTCAACTCTAGTTGATTGCGGTCTGCCTGTGAAGACGCGCATCCCAGTCGAAGTACCTCCCGGATCTCGCGTCACAGTCAAGTTTGCGTCTGCCGATGAGCCTCAGCTGGATGGTTATACNCCCTTGGATGCCGAGGCCGTCTCNCCTGATACACCGAGAGAGGAGACCGGCTACTATTGGGGCTACTCGACAAGGATGGCATCCTCCCTGTCGGCAGTATTTACGGAGTGTCCCTATGATGGTGGCTACGATATCAGCTTCGGTACATCTGAGCGTGGTATCACACTGGCGTCTCTTTTCAACGCTTCGGGCAACAGTTTCGAAGTGCCGCCAGTCCCAACCCAATGGAGGCATATGGTTGTTGTTTTCGGCGGCGTGGCAGGTCTAGAAGTCGCGTTAAAAGCGGACAAGAATCTAACGTCCAAGGGCGTGACGGAGGCCAAAGACGTGTTCGACTATTGGGTCAATCTCGTGCCTCAGCAAGGAAGCAGGACGATCCGTACAGAAGAGGCGGTATGGCTGGGATTGATGGGCCTGCGTACAGTTGTGCAGGACCGACAGGAAGCGGTGTGAACGGGGAAACTAAAGAGGAGTGCACTCTGAATGGCACTTCTATCTGCACGTCTTGTAGACGTGGCCGACCGCCGAACGAGCCGAAGAATCGATCACCGTTAATTCTGGCCGACCTCTATTTGGAACTGCGTGCAATTCACCCTGCGGGGCGACAGAGAGCAAACCTGTTTCGTTCATGTACCCTCTGCCCATAGCGTACCGAGTCTGCACTCCCGTTATTTGGTACATGACTTGTTACATGCATACTTGATGGAGCTGTAGATCTTGGCTCGCGAAGAAATAACAAACATGATCTGATGGCATGAGCTGCCGCTGCGAATCTTGAAAATCCAGACCATAAGAGGTGAAAGCATCAAAACAAAGTCCGAGGTATGCTACGGTATGATGGACGGCTCGCTCGCTAAGTTCTTGATCCGGTGTTCTTGGTCGACTTGAGACGATGTGAGTGTGTGTGGGGACGACTTGGGGTGGATGGGGCCCGTCTCGTGGGGCCACTTTTGGAGTCAGTGAACGTCTTCAGACGATACCGTAATTCGTTGCAAACTTCCAGCGTCGATATCTAGATCGATAGATTTTGGAGGTGACAGATCAACGTGTAGCCCCTTTTAATGAACCTGCCTGAAGCAGAATATGCTTGTGTTAGGATAGGGCAGCTTTCGCAGCTACCTCTGTACGTACTTGTAAAAGAGTGGATTTAGAGTTTATGGAGAAGCGATGGAACGAACGTGATCAACCCGTGTGCATCAAGAATGGCGGCCATCTGTCCGTGAAATCTCCACAGGTTCTTGGTCGCGGTTGCAGCGAAGTCGACCTATGGCTAGCGTTACTGCCCTGAAGTCGAATTTTGGATGCTGATGAGAGGTCGCAAAACATCATTGACTCACGTACTTTTGACCAGAGAAACGTGATGATACCCTGTTTGATCAGCATCCTCGGTGTAGGTAGGCTAATTGAGCTCGATCAAGGTCTCAAATCTCGATTTCATCCACAGAGAAATTAATTGAATCCCACGTGGGTACTCTGTAAGACAGGTTAATGTCACTGTACGATTCAAGCAACAGAAGGAATTTTTGGTGACGTGCTTGCGATGGTATGGTGACAAGGAGCTCAGACACACCTTCCGGAATTCAAATCATTGTCAGCGTGGCTTGGCAAGGAGGATGAGGATAGAGGATGAGACAGTAGTCTGCTTTGCTGGACGAATCTTTGGGTCAATGCGTGCGGCATGCATCAGCCGAGACAGCTTGCTCGGTACCAAATGGGCCCGTAATGGCCGTTTGTGCTGGCCAATTGGCATCAAAGGGGAGATGGACAATCGAACACTAGAGCAAAGTGCATCTGGACGGTAGTTTGCGGCATATGGGCCCTGGAACAAAAGGCGAGGTCCAAGAGAAGCAGCAGCAGCAGCGCCGCAAGGAACAAAACAATTGTCGCAACGGGTGCGCATGCAAACAGAGAGGGCCTCTGTCCAGCCTCTTGGAACCGAAAACCTGGGTATGCGCCTTGTCTTGCGGGGTTAGGAGATTGGAGATAGGAGCGAGCTGATCGGAACAAAAGCCCCCAATGATATCCTTTGCTAGCTGACGTACCTTCCCCTGCCATATGCGTGAGAGCTGCAAGTTAGAAGAAGGTCACTCACCTGCAAAAACATGGCTGACGCTTTGTTGATTTGCTTTCGGTCGATGAGCAAGCAGGTAGCAAGGTCCGAACCATTCAGCCGGGATCCGGCAGTGACAGAAGCCTAATGGCTAAACAGACATGGGTTTGATATCCAGGTTCGGTTCAAGGAAAGAGATGCCCAGCAGCAACGCAGGGTACATGTTTCACGAAGGGTCACATATTCGATAGGGTTGCGGGAAGCGGGATAGTCATCGCACATCGCACCTGCCTGCCGCCAGCGACAGTCGCAAGACATGATCAACAGTTCTGCAGGCTGCGTGCATGCATACAGTTGTTCGAGTGACATATTAGAGACATTTTCGGAATTGCAGCCGAATCACTATGAATACACAGTCACGGTACTGAGACAACATTCAGGTACCCTGCCGGTGGGCACGCAGGGAAGAATCGTTTTGGACAAATAACTCACGCATCAAAAGGGTTTTGGTACGTTGAGCCTCTCTCCGGCCCTGGTGCCGCCAGCAGTTGAACTGGTTCCGCAGATAGCTGTTGCGGTGAAGTTACTCAAATAATCAACGTCGCTCTAGCTGTCTTCAGCTTAACCTTCTGGATGAACTCCAGGCCCAAGCCCGGGTGGCCTGTGTAAAGTACGGATTCCTTCGGCCAGAGATAACAGAGCAAGTGTCTTTTGATGTGTGAGCTGAAAAGTATCAAGGTTTGGAGGTAGTGTGCGGAGGAAGGATCTCGGGAGATGCATAGATCTCAAACGTTGGACCCACCAGCCTCTGGGGAGCAACGAAGAATCATGGCACGAAACATCATGATCCTTCCCTTTGCGAAGGTAACCAGCCATTTGTCTCGAGACCCAAGACGAGAGGTTGGTCGAGAGTACGGTTCGTCTCCCGAAAGAACGACTGGTTGGGGGATCCTTCGGGATGTGGAGCTTGTGGCTTGCCTCTAGCGAGGATCACAAGCCATGCTCCCAATAACAAGGTTAGACACTCAAGCAACGCAGAAGTCTATAGGTGCTAGGAAGTTATGAGAGTTCGACGCGTGTGCATTGCTATGGGCATCCACACAAATACAGTATAACAGGCTCTCTACCATATCCCAAAATTTCTGATGAATGAGTGAAGTGTCCCAGAAACTAGCCCTGATTCCTACTAGGATGTCAGTAATCGAATGCAGGGTTGTACAATGGTTCATAACGGCCATCGAACCAATCACATCAGGCAAGGTAGGCCTCCGCTTACACAGAGAAGGTGGATCCGCCAGAACGTGCTTGGTCGATCCGCGATAGATCGGTTCACCGGCGCCGGGTCCATCGAAAAACTGTCTGACACTGCTGTCGAGGCTCCAGAGTCCAGACTGGTACTGAATACCCATTTGGGATCAAGCCACGACCTTGCGTGCCGTGGATTGATTGACACACCAAAGCCCCTGCGTCTGTTGCTTGACTCGGACGGCTGACTCTTCGCAATTCAATAAGGCTCTCTGCCTCAAACGTGGAAGCCACATCAATTTGTGTTAAGAGTCAAGATCGTGTTTACTTCTGTCAATCCAGTCCAGAACCCAACTGTGCGACAAAACGCATTATTGGGACTTTGTTCATAACTCACCTCATCCTATAAACAGCACTTTCTCACGCAGGGTCTTCTTTCCCCAGCTCAACTCATTCTGCCAGTGATTCTACGACTATCCAATCAAGCATGGATTACCAACAAGCTTGCGTGACGACAGGCGCCTGTCACCAGCCTGTATATGCACATCACAATCAAGGGTACACGCATACACATCCTGTGTGGACGGCTGTGCCACAGGTACGCAGGCCCTATGACAGGTCGCACAACATATGTACTCATGGCGTCNNTCAGTATCCCTATGGTTATGAGCAGCACACGCTGGTTCCGCCAGTAGGCAACACCTACGTTCAGGCTCCGATCATGACTCCAGACCACACTACACCAGCTGAACCGGTAGCTGTCGACGGCCACCGCGGGTATGCAACAGTGCCACCAGGACAGCCATTGATGTATCGTAATGGTGTCGAAGCCAACTATGGGCAACCTACCTCTCCAATCGAGTTCAACGTTGATGAACTCCTGGAGTATCAAAGACGACGCAGCAGTGCCACGTCCGAGGAAAAGGAACCCCTGACACCAGCACAGCGAAGGCGAAAGGCACAGAATCGGGCCGCGTAAGTATCCGGATCTTCTAATTTCGTAAAGATTTTATTGCTAACACGTCGCGGTGGCCATAGTCAACGAGCATTCCGTGATCGCAAGCGCCAGAGAGTACAAGAACTAGAGGCTCAATTGTCGGCTCTAGAAGTGAGAACCAATTCCCTGGAGTCAGACAACGAGAGGTTGAAACATGAGCTACTCCGGACACGGGAAGAAAACGAGATCTTGCGAAGGGTCAATCAACCCCTATCGCCGAGTAACACATTGCAGCCTGCTCGACGCATGACAGCAACGAAGATAGACGGAGTAGGTCTGAACCTACCAGCGCAATAACAAGAACACCATGGTCTTGATGCATCATCGACTCCTTTCCGAGATTCACCAACTTCTGAAAGCGGCCCAGAAGCGACCAATGTTTAATGTCTTCTATTCTTATTTTTGTTTTCCCGGTGGCGTTACAGAATCGCGAGCCAGGCGTTTGTAGGTCGGAATACGTATGGACCATTGACTGTCGAGACTGGCTCTTGCAGCAGGTCGAGCATGAGGTCGGAAGGTGCTGCTACATCGGCCAACACTGGCAGGGCCATGTGGCATTCGTAAACAAATCGAATACCGTTTTTCCAATAGAATGATACTTGTCCATCGGTGATTCCAAGTTCCAAGCATCGATTACAAATCCGCAGCTGCAGGAGGTAGATCCCCAATGCCGCGGAACCTAGCAAGAGGCTTGCTAGGGTCAGGCATCTCGGACTTGGACGGTGAAGGAGACGTCTCCGGCTAAAGCTCGAGTCATGTCAGGAGAGTGGACAGGTCTAGTCCCAATCGCTGTCACTATCATCGTTACCTAGACCAGCGCCTTGGCCGGTACCACGAAGAGAGGTTTGTGCTGATTCATCATGTTGACGAGGTTGCAGTCTGGAGTCGTTAGGGTCAACGGCGCCCAGAGAACGAAGCAGATCTTCCAGGTCGCGAATGGTTGTTCGATCGCCCTTCAAGTCCCGCAGGGTGACTAATTGGCGCTTGATGTCGCCATCCTTGTAGACCAAAACTGTTGGAGTGTTCTTGTCTGGATAACCTTCAATGCAGAGGTTTGCCTGTATTTGACAGAACTTGATGTCGCCAAATTTTGTGGCCAGCTCGCGCCAGATTTCGATCAACAGACGGGACTCAACGTTTGTGCCAGATGAAGAGGTGAGGATTACGAAGACGAAGGCTTTCTTTGATTCTTCAGTCACGTCGCGCGACCAATCGGGCTTTTGCACGGGATAAACCTGGTTGTAGACGGAAGCGGATTGGATGGCAGCGAGTTCGTTCATTCGCTTCTGTCTGGAGGGGAAGGGTCAGAGGAGGAGAGATGATGACGACGGCACGGACTTACCGGTAAAACTCGAGAAAGTCCTCGTCTTCTTCGTCTTCGAGTTCAGCCAGTTCGTNNCGAGCTCCTTGCCTTCTAAGCGGTTCTCGTGGGCAAGTCTACGGGCTTCGGTCAAGGCTTCCTCGATCATGGGGGTGGGCGAAGGGGGCTTCTCGGGGATGATCTTGTGCTTGCGGAGGATGTCGTTCCTGTTTTGGTACGTTAAGCATGCTGATACAGAAAAGAGGCTAAGGAAAGAACAGTGTGGTGGGACATGTTAGAGCAACTTACCATTCAGTGTCGGCGTTAGGGTCATCGATGGGAACATTGACTGGCATGTCTGGCATGCCGCCGGGCATTCCTCCCATTCCTCCCATAACTGTGGTGATTCCGGAGAAACAATAGAGGCTCTTTAGGAGGGAGCGCAGCTGTTGCAGACTGGGAAAGCGCGGAGAGGGTCTTTTGGAGGGGCCTTGGCGGGGATGACGGGGTCGCTGCGACGGAAGGTGCCGCGCTCGGGGGTTAGGGAGTTGTGGATGCTACGTTTACAGTCGACGGCAAGCAGGAACATAGCAATTGACGAGCAACCATGAGCTACGACAANAAGAACGAGGACGAGGCCGGCCTGCTCAAGGTCGACCGCACCTCGGTCTTCCAGGAGGGTGAGTTTGTCTCTTTGTAATCACCATCACATGCCGCTCACTCGCTCCCAATAGCTCGTGTCTTCAATGTGTCGCCCATCTCCCCTCGCAAATGCCGCGTCCTGCTCACCAAGATCTCCCTCCTGCTCTTCACCGGCGAGAAGTTCCCTCAAAATGAAGCCACCTCGCTCTTCTTTGGCATTTCCAAGCTGTTCCAAAACAAAGATGCCTCACTCCGCCAGATGGTCTACCTGGTCATCAAGGAGCTTGCCAACACTGCCCAGGATGTCATCATGGTCACCAGCTCCATCATGAAGGACACCGCTGTCGGCAGCGACGTCGTATACCGCGCCAACGCCATCCGTGCTCTCTGTCGCATCATCGACGCTTCCACCGTCCAGGCCATTGAGCGCAACATCAAGACGGCCATCGTCGACAAGACCCCCTCCGTCTCCTCGGCCGCTCTCGTATCCTCATACCACCTGCTGCCCATTGCCCGCGACATCGTACGTCGCTGGCAGAGCGAGACCCAGGAGGCTGCTTCCAGCACAAAGTCCTCAGGTGGCTTCTCACTTGGCTTTGGCACCTCGGCCTCGCACAGTCTGGCTGCGTCAAACACAAACTTCATGACCCAATACCATGCTATTGGTCTGCTCTACCAGATGCGCTCCCATGACCGCATGGCTCTGGTCAAGATGGTCCAACAGTACAGTGCCCCTGGAGTCGTCAAGAGCCCCGCAGCCCGTCTCATGCTGGTCCGTCTGGCCGCAAAGCTCATCGAGGAGGATCCTGGCCTTCGCGCCCCCATGATGAAGCTGCTCGACGGCTGGTTGCGCGACAAGAGCGAGCTGGTCAACATCGAAGCCGCCAAGGCCATCTGCGAGGTTGGCGATCTGACCGACAACGAGGTTATGCAAGCCGTTCACGTCCTCCAACTCTTCTTGACCTCGCCCCGATCCGTCACCAAGTTTGCTGCTATTCGCATCCTCCACAACTTTGCCTCCTTTAAGCCCGAGGCCGTTCGCCAATGCAACCCGGACATTGAGGCTCTCATCACAAACTCTAACAGATCTGTTGCCACATTCGCCATCACCACTCTCCTCAAGACCGGAAATGAGTCAAGCGTCGATCGTCTGATGAAACAGATCTCTGGCTTTATGGCTGAGATCACCGACGAGTTCAAGATTACTGTTGTTGAGGCCGTTCGCACTCTTGCCCTCAAGTTCCCTAGCAAGCAGGCCGGTATGCTTGCTTTCCTCAGTACTTCAATCCGCGACGAGGGAAGCTACGAGTTTAAGAGCAGTGTTGTCGAGGCCATCTTTGACCTTATCAAGTTTGTGCCGGAAAGCAAGGAAGATGCTCTTTCGCATCTGTGCGAGTTCATCGAAGATTGCGAGTTCACCAAGCTGGCTGTCCGTATCTTGCACCTACTAGGAATGGAGGGTCCCAAGACTGCCAACCCCACCAAGTACATTCGTTACATCTACAACCGTGTTGTACTCGAAAATGCCATTGTTCGTGCCGCTGCTGTCACTGCTCTGGCCAAGTTCGGTGTTGGTCAGCAAGATCCAGACGTTAAGCGCAGTGTCAACGTTCTTCTGACCCGCTGCCTTGACGATACCGATGATGAGGTCAGAGACCGTGCAGCTCTCAACTTGCGCTTGATGAAGGAGGATGACGACATGGCTAGCAAGTTTGTCAGAAACGGTAAGATATTGCTAACTCTTGTATGTTTCGTGAACGTGTGCTAATCTTCGTCTNNAGACTCGATGTTCTCGTTGCCAGTTCTGGAGCACCAGCTTGTCATGTACGTGACAGCAGACTCATCGGCTGCCTTCTCTCAGCCTTTCGATCTTAGTTCCGTTCCTGTCGTTACTCGTGAACAGTCACTCGCCGAGGACCGCACAAAGAAACTCACCACCGCGACTCCCACCCTCAAGGCGCCTTCAGCCGGACCCAAACCTGCGGCTGCTCGTGGTTCAGCGGAAGCTATTGCCTCAGCAAGCGCAGCTGCTCAGAAGTATGCTCAACAACTGCAAGCCATTCCCGAACTTGCTTCGTATGGAGGCGTTCTGAAGAGCAGTGCTATCGTCGAGCTGACCGAGAGTGAGACCGAGTATGTTGTTACTGCCGTCAAGCACTTGTTCAAGGAACATGTTGTCATCCAGTACGATATCAAGAACACGCTGCCTGACACAGTTCTCGCCGATGTGACGGTGGTCTGCACACCGGCAGCCGTCGACGAGTCAGAGGAAACAGGTCTGGAGGAAGAGTTCACCATCCCTGCTCCCATGCTCAAGACAGACGAGCCCGGTACTGTTTACGTCTCTTTCAAGCGGCCCGAAGGTCAAGAGTTCTCGGCAGCAAACTTTACCAACGTGCTCAAGTTCACAAGCAAGGAGATTGACCCATCAACCAACGAGCCCGAAGAGCACGGCTACGAAGACGAGTACGAAATCTTTGACTTGGATCTCGTCGGATCCGACTACATTGTTCCCGCCTTCGCCGGCAACTTTGACAGCATCTTCAACGGCATACCCTCTGACGACGAACACGAAGCCGAGGAAACCCTCCAGCTTTCCAACGCCAAGACTTTGGCCGAGGCAACCGAGTTGCTCGTCAAGAGTTTGGGCATGCAACCTCTCGAAGGCAGCGAAGTGACGCTTTCTGCAAGCACGCATAGTCTGAAGCTCTACGGCAAGAGTGTGACGGGCGGCAAGGTGGCATCACTGGTCAGAATGGCATTCAGTGCCAAGAGCGGTGTTACCATCAACATCAAGGTGCGAAGCGAAGAGGACATGTTGGCAGCTCTGGTCGTTGGAGGAGTTGCATGATGGGACTAGCACGATGTGACTTGGTGATGCGGGGGACAACTGGCGTTTATAATGGAGGAGCATGAAACCAGCGTGTGTTGCTTTTATATTTATTTGGTTATCGGAACGAAGGTGGACGGTAGAAAAAAAGCGTCTACGAGTCGTTTTGTTTCTTTCAAGTTCAGCTTAATTATGTATCATGTTGTTTCGGATGTGACTTGCAAGAGAAAAAAGAAACACAATGTTCTACTACATCTAAGAACCGAATCAAGGACATCCAGAAGGTTTGCTGCAGGGGAATGGTTTTCCCTGTCCAAACAATTCTACCGATTGTTGAGTGATGTTGGCTTGCCTGGGATACAAGAGATTGGTGGTGAAGTGAAGGTAAAAGGATGCAGAGTGAGAAATTTCATTTGATGGCACATTATCCAGATATGATACAGTATATGGCAACGATCACTTTCGAGATCGCAGGACACGCACACACAAAAGCTATACTTGATATCAACATTGTATACCCTCAAACCCCATCTCCAGTAACCATCCACATTAAAACATCTCCAAAACTCACTTCTTCATGGGATAAATATAGAACAAGAAAAGAAAGAAAGAGATCGACATCACAAGAGGCTTTTAGACATCACGATAAGTGCCCTGCCAATCACCTTGCTGCTGAGCATTACCCGAGGGATAAGGTCTCGGTCCCATAGCTCCGCCATTGCCATAATATCTTCTCTGCTGACCTCTTGCAGGACTCTGTGGTGATTGTTGCTGTGGGGAGGCATCATCATTCCACCAGCAGAACCAGGTCTGACATGATCTACCTCAGGGATCCCGTCAAAGCCGTTCGAGCTGCCTGGTCTGCTGTTGCTGTAGCCTCTGATGTACATGCCAGGTGTGCTGGCTTGTTGTGGTGGTCCTGGTGATCCGACGCTGTATCTGGGATACCAGTCCTGTTGGGTCTTTGACATGAGTTGGGCTTCTGTGGGCGCAGGCACGGGGACTTGATAAGGTTGCGTGGCTCCGTACATGGACGGAGACGATGAACGCTGCAAAGCACCCGAGCTGGAGTTACGGTACAATGGTGGTGCGGCAGCTTGGATATTGGTCATACTACCAAAGGATGCGTTTCTTGAATGTGATGGTGAGCCGGCAGGACTTTGTCTGACAGGTGAGCCCGACATTGCGGGTTGAGGAAAGTGGCCTTGTTGCTGCTGCTGTTGCTCCACAGAGCCCCAAGAGAAGGTGCGTCCAGGTGGTGGCGGCTGCTGTCGTGGACCTCCAGTCCATGAAGGTGTGCGCTGGTAGTTCTGAGGGGTAGTAGTATCATACTGCTGACTGCCTCGCTGACCGCGCAATGGACTAGGAGACATTGATCTGTAGTCAGATGGAGCGTTGTAGCGAGGCTCGTGACGGTATCCTTCGCTGTGAAGACGACGAGTTGGTTGCATTACTGGCGACTGCTGTTGCTGAGGTGGTTGCATAGACTGCCAGGATTGGCCTGTCATTGTGGGCTGAATTTGGGCCAGATTGCCTTGCTGCTCCTGGTGATAAGAGCTTCTTCTAGACATCGTAGGTGTGATTTGCGGCAGTGTGGCTTGCTGGTCTTGGTGGTAAGAACTTCTTCTCGAAGTAGGTGCATACCATCCACCAGGAGGCGGCGGTGCACCGCTCTGCTGGTCAGGCTGCTCCGACCACTGTTGCGGAGGTTGCATAACATTCTCCATGCCATAGCCCATAGGCGGAGGAGGGACATTCTGCGGAGACATGTTGTTTTTGTCTTTGTCGCTGCAGCAGCTTCTGGGATGCGTTCAGATTGAGTCTTAGGCATGCCCTTAACCAGTTTGTTGGTTTTCTTAGCTTCTGAGTTGGATCGTCCAAAGATCGAACCAAGTCGCGAGAAGCGTTTGTTCTTCTTCTCGGGATCAGGCGTGCCAGGTGTGCCGGGTGTACCGGCGGAAGTGGATGAGCGCTGTACCTTCTTGAGTGTGTTGCCTCTCGAGCTACCACCTGATATCTCTCTAGCTTTTGTGCTGCGGATGTCTGTTGTGCCGGGACCGGCTGCTGCGAACCAGCTTGACTCAAGTCGTTACCACGACTTTGTCTTCCATCCGAGTTCATGCCAGATAAACCAGAAAAGCTCGAGCCGCGACTAAGTGCACTGAAAAGGCCAGAGCGACGCTTCTCCCTGTTTTCCTGTGCGGAAGCCGTCAATGGGACTTCGTCACCAGAGAAGGTACGTTGATGATCGAAAGCTACTGCATTTGGGTTTATGCGTTCGACCTGTACTGGGCTGTGCACCGGGCGGACTGGACTTCTTATAGAGAATCTGCTCCTTCTCATTGAGCTTTGGCTCATATCAGGGGGCCCGACGCCAGGCAGCTGATACTCGCTACCATGCTGTCGAGGATCCATGACCGTCGTTGAGAAGGTCCGGTTGACTGGCTCCTCGTAGATTATCTGCTCGCTGCTCATGGTGTTAGGTTGGTTGTACATCGCGCCTGGTCCAACAAAGGGTCCCGGAGCCATCGGTGCATTGAACTGATCGTTCTGCCAAGGACCTTGCATCTCGACAGGCGACTGCACGATCGGGGCCATGCGACCAACTTCGTAGGGAGCGGGCGCAAGAATAAGATTCTGAGGCACGGCCGGGCCTGCCTGCTCTGATCGTGCTCCAGGGACAGCACTGGCATCCTCTGACGAGTATGCACCAGGCGCAGTTGTACTTCTTTGCTTTTGAGCGGGTGCCATCTCGAGGAAAGAGACTGGCGATTCAGCACGACTCACAGGTCCGGAAGCGATGGGTTGACCAGACATCGATCTAGCCTTTACCGGAGAAGCGGTTGCATCTCCTTGAGCCTTGTTTAGTCCGACCAACGATGTACCTGAGCTCTTCCATTGCCAGGACGACTGTCTTGATTGTGATTGAGGACGTTGCTGTGATGGAAGACTGCTGCGGCTGACGATTCGGGGTCTGGAATCGTCTGTCTCTTCCCCTGTGTTTTGAGACTCAGGCTCTGCCTTCTCGGCAGTAACAGGTAGGTGCGTAGTCGACTCGGCAAGCAGGGGGCTCACACTCCTCTTCAGAGGCACTAGGTTTTGGGCTAAGTTGTTGTCATCAGGATCTAGGCTGGACACCGAAGGTTTACGAGACGAAGGCTGTACATCGGGGACGGACTGTTGAAGAACAGGACGGCGTGTCGGGCTTCTGTTGATGTTTGAAGTGTGCTCGACAGGACCGGGGTGTTCTGATGCAACATCATTAGTGCCTGTCGATAGTCCAGCATCGTCCGAAGCGAGAGCTGAAACAGGCAAATCAGCTTTTGCTTCGGATGCAACTTCTTCCCCATGCGAGGGCGCAGCTGATTCTGGAAGAGTGTCGATAGCGAATGCCTTCGGAACTTCGTTGTCATGGTCCCTGCTCAGCTCATCCAAGCGTGTCGCTCCTTCCATCGGATCATCATTCTCGTCACTGGGTTTAATGTTCTCATTGGACTCGCGCGAGTTCATCGACCCACCGAATGCAGGACTCGGCAACAGACCAATTCTCTTGAATCTCTCGTTCTCAAGATCCTTGTTCGACGCGCCTGGCTTGTCTTCCATCCATGGAGCGATGTACGCATCCGCGCCACTTGATGGTATGTTTAATGCGGGAGGTCGTTCCACAGTTGGAGATACAACGACCTGTGGGCCTTCTGTAGGTGGCTGCAGGGTACTCGCTGCAGACTGAGACAACGATCGCTCTGCAGAAGACCCACCACCAAAACGGCCGAACGCTGTGGAGAAACGGTTGTTGGCTTTGCTGCCACTCTCGTCCGTGGCATTCGGGGACGTGGGCGAGGCAAGCGCGGCGTTGCTGGATGTAGCGCATCCGGAAGCCTGTGAAAATACACCTATCAACATACGTTCTTTCAAGTCTTTTGGATTGAGTGATGAGTTGGGGGATTATTCAGTTAACATTACGCAGCCGAAACGGTACATGCAACCCGCCATTCAGATCATTAATGCCTCCCATCCAAGGTCAACGCTCATGCTGAAGTCGCAAAGAGACAAGTCCGCCGGCTGGGAAAGTGACCGCCAAAGAAAAGTATCGCAGTAACATGACGTTGAATCGTTGAGATGCATGTGGCAAGAGAATCAAGAAGAACATCAAAAAGATCAGTGAGGGGATTTTGAACAGAAGGAAAGAATCAATCTACCTTCTCGCTTCCACCTTCTCGAAGCTTTCCCTTGGCTCTTGCAAATAGGCCCTTAGCCCCTACGGTGGCCTTACCACCAAACATGCCGGCGGAATGCAACAAGTCCTTGCCCTTTGTCTGCATCTTTTCCACGCCTCCATGCTGTGCCGATGGTGAGCGAAGAGCTGCATTGGAGTTTTGGCGGTCGACAGGGGAAGGCGTCTGACTAGGATCAGCTGCGTGTGAGCCCGAAGGCTCTCTGTTTGTAACGCCACTAAGGCCCTTTCTGGCCATCTTCATGATGTTTCCAGGCTGAGACTTGTAGCGAATACTGCCACCAACTGCATTTGTCGTCGCAGGTTTCTTTGCTGCATCCGCCACAACATGTGCATGCTCAGGATGAAAAGAAAGAGTCGAACTAAGCCAACTACCAAGACCGGTGTCCATTGAAGCAATCTGCTCGCGCGAAGAGTTGTAAGTGTTGACACGCTCATCAACCGACTTCAACGCCATGATCTCTCTGACGGTAGGAATGCGAGCTGCTGTGTTTGTGGTCGTGGAGGGCGTCAATGGGGTCTTGCTTTCCTTAGGAATTGTGGGAAGTTGTTGTTCACCGATAGGCTCCTCTATCGAAGTTGGCAGCTCTACCGTAGGAGGAGCGACTGTATCAGTCATTGTCTCGTCCCTGGTGACCACTGCAGGAATATCTGGCGATGCCATAGGCGAAGGCGGACTGATGACGGCTTGTAGAGGCACACCAACAGGTTCCTCGATTGTCTCCGCTAGGACACTCCTAACAGAGGAGGCACTCGAATCACTGCTGCTGCTCAAATTCGTGTTCACTACATGGAGCCCGACGCCAGATCTGGGCCGCTCGTAAGAAGCACGTTTTACTTCCTCACCGACCTCGCCCCACAGGCTAGACGCGCTCTGATCTCTCTCGAAACTGAAGCGCTTACCAAGGAGACCAGCGTCTGCAGCCTGTGTTGTTGTTTGCGATGCTGTAGGCTCAGCAACAACTGCAGGCGCATTCGACCTAGGCTGGGCTTCAACAGTTCGGAGACCTTCAGTCTTCTGGAGTTCTCTAAGGGTTGCAGGCGCGTCCAGAGCATCCTGATCACGAATCTGCTGATCCTCAGAATGTATCTGGGGTGTGAGACTTCTTTCAATCTCTCTGCGCAAACGGTCGCTTTCCATATCAGCAGGCGAACAATCAGATGCTGGTGTCATTGCGTCTGAGTTGATGCGCAGAGTTGGTGGAGGGAAGTAACCAGACGCCCCTGAGATGTTGAGTCCATCAGGAGTGTCCTTGGCTGGCGGTGTAGGACCAACACTGGAAGCGATAGATGAAGCCTTACGGTCGACCATCAAGGGTCTAAGGTAGACATCTCCGACTGATCGTCGAGGTTCAGTCAAATCCTCCTCCGGTGATTGTGGCTCTGTCTGAGCAAAGTCTCTAGTACCATGGTTTTGACCGAACGAGGATAATAGCGCGGCGCCTAGTGCTTCTCCTGCATTCTTCAGGGTATCCACGGGACTAGTCTCTTTGGGTTGGATGTCCCTGTGAGCAAGTGGTTGCTTCACTGTTGCAGGTGTGGGATCGAGGTCTTCTGTGGAGGGGAATGTTGCCTGCCTAGGAGTGCTCTGATCAGGCTGAACGTCATCTCTTGTGTCTTCAACAGTACGTCTGGTAGCCTCTTGCGCCACAGGAATTTCTGCTCCAGGAGTTCCTACATATGACACCCATTCGCCAGGCAAGTGTGGACGGAAGCTAGGGCCTCGGGTGGGGTCTGGACGAGTCGAGGGGTCTTGTTCGATAGATTCGACAACTTTGTCGTCACCAGTCACACCGCTAGTATCGCTGGTGGTGCTGTCAAAAGTACCACTCCTTCTCAAGGACATGTTATCACTCTTCTGCGAGCCAAAAGACATGGCAGAATTGCTCCTCGAGAGAGTGTGAAGCTCATTGTACTTTCCTGCAAGATCACGGACTCTTCCAGGCCCAGGTGATCCTTGCCGTGAAATCGGAGAGGAACTGCGGTCGATAGGGCTTCCAATCACGGGCGACCTAGGACTACCAATCACTGGTGATCTGACCCTCTCGTGAGTTTGTAAGAAATCTGCTCTGGCAGCCTTTGCGGCTTCGGCAGTATCAATCGGCGAACTCGAAGACGCATCGGCAGCGATGTCTGACTCCCTACGGCTGTAGTCTGCCGAAGGCGCAATGACACGAACCGAAGCGACGGGAAGAGGCTTGCTAGGCGGATCGACAGGCGAAACAGCTTGCTCATCTTGCAGACTCGTGCTCTCCGCCGACATTGGAGTCGAGAGTCGCTTAGTGTATTCCAACTGTGGGGTTCTGGCAGGGCTGTTATTGAAAGACTCCGCCGATACGTGGCGGGAGTGTGCAGGCGAGTGCCTCTTCGGGATGATCTGTTGTGAGGAAGACGGGCGTGAGCTGGGACTAGCAGGCACACTGCTTTCCTCAGCGATGGGACCCATCTCTCGGTTGTCAGCAAGGCGGGCTTTCGCTTCAGCGGTCGCAGCACTCGGCACACGGCTCATGATGGGACTTATCCCTGCCGTGTCCGATCCATGACCTGACTGAGAATTGTCGCGAGAGATGGGCGTAGGAGGGACAGACAAGTCGTCTCGTCGCTCGAATGCTTGACTCACGGCATCTTGCAATTCATGGGATGCATCTTCAACACTGTTGATTTCAGCAGGTGCTACAGGCTCAGTGTTGGTGGTTGTTGGCGAGAGATTGTCGGCAGCGTTCAGCGTACTAGACAACTCGGAAGCATTCCAGAAATCTGAGCCGAATCCAGAAGCGACACGGCTGACTGCTGGCAGAGCAGAACCCAGTGAGGCACTTGCCTCCTCCACACTGTTCGTTTCAGCAGGGGCAGCAGGAGCAACGTCTGCGCCAATGGCTCTGGCCAGAACAGGGCTTTTGACAACAAAGCCTTGGTGTTCTTCTTGTCTGACAGGGGTCTGTTCAATCTGGTTCTTCGCTTCTTGTTCCCTCAAACGCTCCTCTTCCATACGCTTGTAGATATCGGCAGGACGGATGAATGGTAGAGCCTTAGTAGCNNATTCGGAGCAGCAGAAGCGCTCAAGGTTGGCGAGACAGGCTCTTGAACAGGGGGTTGCTGCGAGGTTTGACCGGGCGAAGATGGCAGGCTGGTCTGTAGACTGCTCTTNCCTGGCAGGGAAATTGGCAGGGATACGTTCGCGAACGGCCTGAGGAGAGGTGTTCGTCTTCAAGGGTGGCGGGACATGAGCAATCTGGGAAAAGTCGCGGCGTATGCCATAGTCGTTCTGTGGTTGCGACGCTGGCTGGAGAGGCTGCGGCTTGGTAGGAGTGGTATGCGCCGGAGGAGGTGGCGGATGCTGCTGCTGCTGCTGTTGACCAGAAGAGAAGGCAGCGACTTCTTCACCAGCCTCGAACGAGTTCCGCCGTGGTTGGGCAGCAGGCAGGGGAGGGTCCTGCTTGTCGTCGTAACTGCCGTACTCGTCGTAGGGATCATAGCCGCCCCAGTCGTCGCCGTCGTAAGAATAGTTCTTGGCCTCTGCCCATTTGCGCGTTTTGCTACGATTCACATTCGTTTTGAAAGACGTGCCTGGCGGCTGTGTGACGGGGTTGAGCAGTTGCTGGTTGCTGCGCGCAGTGTTAGTCGTTGCGAGTGACAGGGCGAGGGTGCCACATACAANGGGTGAACGCGCGCCGTCTCGGTCGTCGGAAAACTGGTATGGGCGTTCCATATCCAACAAGTCAGTCTACTGCTGCACTCTCATGGCATAACAATTGTTCGAATCCCCGCCGTTGTTGCCCGTGGGGGTGCGTCGTCGCGACTGAATGTCGACACCACGACGTGACCGAAGATGTGTCAGAGCAAAGTCTGGAAGTCTCAGCTGACGGGAATAATATGCTTTGAAGGAAAAGCGAAGGCTAGGGGGCTGTCATGCGGGTTTCAACCTTCCTGCAAGAGCCGGACTGACGACGGTGACCAACTCCAAGTTTCGCTGCCAACCTAACGCTTGTTGATTTGGCCCGACCGAGCCTGCACCGACATGGTTTCACGTTGGCCCCTAGCCTGCATCGTTCCTTTGATATCTATCTCGCAATATCGTCTTATCTCTGCAACCGCAATGCTGCTTATTTGCAACTCACGAAAACTGCCTACATGATTCGCTCTACAGTGCGACTCTGCCCCCTCAACCATAACTCAGCCTGCCTCGTATACCGCCTCGTAATGCTCCATCTTGGCGCCCAGTCGTCGTATATAACAAGACGTCATGCTCTCTTCGATTGTTCATCTGTTTGCAGCTAAATTTGTACGCCTTGACACGATGGATCAGTGTCCGCGTACAACCGCGGTCGCCGACGACAAGAACATCTGTTTGTAGCGTAAGTTGAGCCCAACCAGGGGTTCATGCACGACTGGTAGTACCTACGAAATCTTCATATCCACATGCAACGTCAATCCTCATTTCTTGTCCTATCCATTTCTCATGAACAAGTACCATCCTATTCATTCCTTGGATTCCGTACTACTCTCTCTGTCTTTCGAGATCCAATTCCCGCCCACGATCAATGCGCCCAGAACAACAGGAACTCCCATCAACCATGTTGCAGTCTTGCGAGCATAGGTTCGTTGGTCTTCGGTCATGCCTTCCGCTCTTAGTGCTTCCATGCCGGGCCTCATGGCATTGATCTCGGAGAACAGGTGGCCGACTGAGGAGCCCGAGAGCGATGGTCGGTGAATCTCGTCTTGTACTCGTCTTCTTCTGGTGGCTGTCATAAGAGGAGATCCGATGGAGAACCCTCGATTGATCGCGACACGGCTGACTTGGCTTGTCATACGCTTGGAGAGCAACATCTTGGTCGATCTGATAAAGTAGTCCTTGTGGATGGATTTAATCATGAATTGCTTCGATAACAACATGATTTTCAACCTTCTGAGACAACATCTGTACCTGATAAGGACATGCACGAGCCGCCTATGTCATAGACTCTACGGACTTAACGGCGATATGCTCTCATCAACAGAAAACGCACGGCCAACATATATCAATGCCCATACCGCAAGCAACACTCCTCGATCCAAGGACGTGCCATGCTATCGTCCTCAGCTCTGCGACGCACCCACCTCACTACCTCCCACCTCTGCAACCCCACCCGCAATCTCTCAATCCTCTCCTCCTCAACCAACACCACCATGTCTCCAAACCCACCCCAGCGCAAACTCAAGATCCTCATGATCCACGGGTACACCCAAAATGGACCCCTCTTCCACGCAAAAACCCGCGCCCTGGANAAAAACCTGGAGAAAGCATTCCCCGCCGCCCCGAAGCCGGGTTTCTTGCCTTCGTTCCCCGGCGGCGTGGAATTGGTATATCCAACTGCGCCTCTAAAGCTGTCGGTAAACGATATACCCGGCTACGATGTAGACGGCGCAGCAAGCGACTCCGACCCAGAAGCCTATGCATGGTGGAGAAGAAAAGGCGATGGCGAGCCTTTCCGCTATGAAGGCATGGAACAAGGCTTCTCCACCATCGCAGCAGTGATAAAAGAGCAAGGACCTTTTGACGGCTGTATAGGGTTCTCCCAAGGCGGTGCGTGCGCAGGCATGCTCGCTTCCCTGCTAGAAGCAAACCGCAGAGAAGCGTTTGAGAAACAACAGTTGAAGGGTGGTATGCGCTACCCAGAGAGCTTTGAGAACGATACTGGATTCATGACGGATGTCATTCAAGAGCCGCTCAAATTTGCGGTGAGCTATAGTGGGTTTGGGGCTGCACCGAATGAGCTGTATACTGCGTTTTATGAGCCAAAGATCATGACGCCCATGTTGCACTTTATCGGTAGTGTGGATACGGTGGTGGAAGAGTCGAGGAGTCTGCGTCTTGTAGATGCCTGCGTGACTGGCAGGGGTGTTGAGGGTGGTGTTGCTAGACTTGTCTACCACCCTGGCGGTCACTTCTTGCCCAGTAGTCAGAAGCAATATGTCGCGGCCTTGGTGGCTTTCATCAGAGAAGTCGTTGGCGGACCACCAGAGGACTCGCTAGAAAACAAAAAGGAAGACAAGGCCGAAGACATGGACATGCCATTCTAATAGATGTAGATGATAGAAGCTCATGGATCATGGTGCATTTCGTGGGTCTATAGAGAGATTATACTAGTACATAGCCAGTTCTCAGGGCTTACCGAACCTTGCTCGGTGCCTTCTCGCCCTTGTTGGTGGGCTGGATTCTGGCCATCATTTCCTCCTTGGTGATGAGATGGTCGATTCTCTCGAGATGGCCGAGTAGACTCTTCATGTTGCCTGACCACTCATTGAGCACCTCGTCAGCATCACGTCTCTTCTCGAAACTGACGAGTCTAGCAGGACGATCAATCTTGGCGTAGATTGTCTTGCTCACGACAAGATCGCTAATGTACTTCTCCGTCTCTTCCTCGCTAAGGTCGAGCAGTTCAGTCAAGCGCTTGAAGTGGACTCTGGTGTAGTACTTGGCAATGACTCTGACATTGTGCTCGATGACACGCTTGCGCAGGTCTTGCCAGCGCTTGTGAGCCTTGGGGTCGGCAATGTTCTCGGTAGCATCGAAGATGTCGGTCTTGCAAAGATGAGGACCGTAGTTCTCAGCAACTGCGGGCCAACGCATAAGCTCGGGAACGGTGAAGAGGTTAAGGAGGGCGGCGTCGTGTGAGATTTGTGAGTTGCGGGAGTCGCGGTGGATTCTGTGAAGGAGATCTGACTGCTCGTTGTCGTAAGGGGCGAGGATGATGAAGTAGACGACGCGTTGCAGAGCAGCTCTTAGTTGCTCAGGGTTATTCTCGACGGCCTCGGTATCGAGAACTTGACGGTAGTGCTTGCAGGCGTCGAGGTACTTGTCGTCGTGCTTGGCCAGGGTGATTTGCTGCTCGTAGTAACGCAGCTTTAGGTCTGTGACATCGTCTTCGGGCTCGACCGGAGCGTCATCAGGACCACGCTTCTTCTCCTCCTCTTCACGCTCCTTGCGCTCCTGCTCCAACTGCTCGGCTGTCTTCTTGGGCTTGCGGGCAAAGTAGCGAGTGCTGATCTTGCGGCTCAGAATACTTGCTTGTGTCCAATCGCCCTTCTCGATGCAAAGTGCAACTTGCTCCAGGATAAATTCTGTCTTTTCACGGCGTGTCATGGAACCGAAAGTCTCGACCTGCAGCTCGCACAGAATGTCGGTGGCGGCAGTGATGTCTCCTTGGCTCTTTTTGATGTTTGACAGGATGCGTGTGACTCTGGCTCTCTCGACTTCAACAAAAATCTTTCCCTCGGTAACGGTACGGAGTGTCTCGATCAGGGACAGCTTGGTGTCGATGTTGGGGGTATCGTCAATGAAGTCCATGGAAACCTGGACCATCTTGGTGATGGCCTGTTTGAGTTGACCATGCTTCTTGGACAGAAGCTGGACTTGCTCGTTCAGCAGCGGCCAGTCCTTGGCTTCTTTGCATATCGTAACGATGGCGACAACGAGTCTGGATGTGGAAGGGAGGTCCGACGCCTNGGATGATGTTAGTGTTGCTGATTGATGTGATGGACGGCGGATGGAGCGCACTTGTCTGGTTTGCTTCTCTAGGGCGAGGAGCTTCTCGATGGCGCCTTGTACATTGCTCTACGATAGGGTTAGCCAGAGTGAGTGGTGTTGCGGACACACGACAGAGCTACCTTNTGCGAGGTCCTGAGCTTCGGGGACGGCCTTGTCAACCTCTTTGGTGAAATCTCTGTCTGCTTTCAGGCGGCCTTCAGACATGATGGGCGGCGATGTGTGATGTGTAGGGGAGGACTTCAGGTGATGGATGGGAATCAAACGGGAGAGCTTGTCGATGTTGGACAATCGCAGCGGCGACCAACACCAATCGTCACTGTCCCGACGCGCCAAGACCGGCCTCCAGCTCGCCGCAAGCCGTCGTACCTGCACCTGCCTCGTTGCGACATTCCATCTGCTTCATCACATACATCCACAACCATGTCCGAGTCAGCAAAGATTACGTGAGTGATGATGCTATATCTATGCGCTCTGTGAACCGCAATGCTAACCTCCCCACAGCGACCTTCTGCAGAAGCCGCGCAGCGAGCTCACGTAAATCCTACCCCGATTCCTTCTGCATCGCATCGACTGACACTTCGGATAGNNCGAGTACGAGATTGCTCGCGTTGAAGAGCATGAATTTACTGCTGGCCCTCTTTCCATCCTCCAGACCGCTGTCCGCAACCACAACCAGGTCGTCATCTCGTGTCGCAACAACCGCAAACTCCTCGCTCGCGTAAAAGCATTTGACAGACATTGCAACATGGTCCTCGAGAACGTCAAGGAGATGTGGACCGAGTTCCCAAGGAACAGCCAGGGAAAGAAGGGCAGAGGTGTTAACAAGGACCGCTTCATCAGCAAGATGTGCGTTGTTATACTTAGTCCGAACATATCGATTGAAGCTGACGTTCAATACTGCCAGNNGTTCCTGAGAGGAGACTCGGTCATCATGGTTATTCTCACTTGAGCGGCTTTTTACCGATACAAGATGCAACGATTATACAATGCGACCTCCACCCGCCATTACGGAGCTGCCCACGACAATGTGCATCCCCTTACTTGGACACGGATCGAGATACCAAAAGAAGGCTACGGACGGGAAACGGCGTTATCAAGGTGCGAATCGGACGGTGTTGGAGGCAGTGCGACAAACAGCATTACCGCCTTTGTTTACGAGGCTGTGACTTACGAAGCCCCTAGACTGTCTGCCTTAAGACAGCATATAAATGTTCAAAACCTGCTCTTCGCACGAAGAAGAGATATGATGCAAACGAGCGCCTCGTGCAGGTGATATATGGTTGTTGTTCTCCATGTGATAGTAAATCGGGTATCAAAGACAGTATGAACAGAGTTGCTAAACGTGACAAACAGGGTCTTTCCTTCCTTAGTAGAAGATCAACTCAATCTTCTTCATTTTGTCCTCGTTATACTTCTCCTTGAAGCTGGATCTTGTCAGCAGCTTAATCAAGGGGCTTTCCGTGTCCTTCATGTCCAGGATGCCGCGCTTCTTGGAATCAATATGCGAAGCATCAATGATGATTCTCTCCAGTCTACCTGCCGATAGAGCACNCTTGGAAGTGTTAGCATTCGCTTCGGGCTTTGCAAAATGGTCGAACTTACCATCGTCGAACAGATCAATCAGTCTTTGAGGTGTACCCACACCCATGCCAAGTTTTGACTCCTTCACCATCTTGATAGCATCTTGCAGTTTGATGTGCTTGGCAAACAGCTTTGCGATGAAAGAGTCCTTCGTCTGGAATTTGCGCAGCGATCTTGTCAATTCGGCAGCTCGGATTCCAGAGCCAGCAATGACAATTGTGTGCGGTGTTGACTTTTGTTTGACCGAGTCCGAGAGAGTCTTTCCTGGCTTGTCGCTTCGTCTTTCGTCTTTGAACTGCTCGATGAAGGCGGGTAGGTTCTCCAGGTTGCGCGGCTTGTCCCAGGATGTGGTATCCACGATGGCGTGTGCTGTCCCTCGTCAGTATAGTCCTAGGCTGTCGCATGAAGTTCACTAACATGGTATGTGCATGTCCTCCAACTCCATGTCGCTCAACTCGTTGTGGAAGCGCTTGGTGCGCTGGGCGACGTGGTCGGCAAGCAACTGACTGTCCATATGGGCAATGGCGTGGTTGACTCCAGCCTCAAGATCCAGGGCGTCCTCCTCGATGTCCTTGGGCTGCTTTGCCTTCTTTGCATTCTTCGCCTTCTTGCGCTTTGCGGCCTTGGTCTGTGTAGCGGGTGCTTCGTCTTCGTCTCCGTCTTCACGCTTGCGCTTGGATCCTGAGGGTCGAGTCTGGGGCTCGGGCGATGTTGATGGCGACAGGGGTTCCATCAAGGGGATACCGACTCCTCCTTCTTCTGTGTCTGACATTTCTTGTTTGGTTATTATGGTAGATGTGTGATTGTGAGGGACTGCGTGAAAGATGCTCTTGCCAAAGACAAGTCCGAAAACTTTCCCGCTCCTTCCCTTATCGATAAATCCCAAACCTTAATTCGACCAGCTCAACGCGGCAGCCAACCACTGCACCTTGGAATGACCCTATACAAACATTCGTCGTCGTCGTGTTTGTTTTCCGATGAACGCGAACCATGTAGCCAAGATGGCGTCGACCGACAATACAGTCTATCTGCAACTCTCAATCACTCTTCTCGTTGCTCTCACCGCTGTCTGGTACTTACAAACCGGTACGTCATCTCGTAACCCCGAGCCGAGGCGCTCGTCTCCGCTATACCAAACATCAAACTCATTGTCAACAGATAACGACACTCCAGTGAGCCCCAAAAATCTGTATTCATTCCAACCAGGGAATAAAGACAACATGGGTGAAAGGTCGAATCTGCTTGGTCGACTGCCTGAGGAGATTCTACACGAAACTCTACAATACCTTGATGATCACAGCTTGGCCAACTTCGCCCAAGCATGTCGCTGGTCATACGACAAGGGAACTCCCCTACTGTGGCAGAACGTTGATCTTATAGACTGCAGTACAACGAATCCTGCAACGCCTGACTTGAGTGATGAGCACGACGATACGCCCATTATTCGCAAACTCCTTGTTCTGGCAAGCAATCCGTGGATCGCGTCCCATGTCCACACTTTGACACATCGCTGTCATCTACCACCGCCTGCTATCTTTTATGAACTACCGAGGATCAATTTTCAAGGCCGCACACTGTCTCATGACATAAGGACACTTCGGCTATTGGACAAGGCTTGCCAGAATTTCACTAGCATACACACGCTGCGGATCATCTTCGGCCACTGGAATCTCACCCGCGGTCTTCTACTTGGACTGCTAGGTAACCCAAATGGTTCTACCGTTCGACACCTTTGGCTCGAGAATTGTAGCATTGCTGGCATCTCACAAAGACTACTCCAGTCATTCGACCTCAGGGGATTAGAGAGTTTTCGATTACGTCGATTACCACTGCTAGCCAACACTGGGAGACACGACTCACAAGAAGTCTACACTCGAGGCCCATTCCCGGACTGGCGAAATGATAGAGCTTTTGAAATCAGGCAGGATGGCCGCGGTGGTGTGATCAAGACTTCGACTGAGCTCTTCAGACACCAAGAAGCACTCATCCGAAATTTGATCATAGCCCACAATCCTCAAGCAGACGAGTCAGATATCGAAGCAGCCAGAAAACAGTTCGACCTCTCGTTCAAGGACGCTCATAACTTTGACGAAGAGATATACAAGAAAATCCCTGACATTGGCGGGCTAATCTCTTCGATTCAGCAAGAACTATCAGACGAAGAAAAATCTCCTACAAACAGTGTGAAGCAGCTTCTCGATCGTAACCATCCAGATTACGCCCCATCTGATACAGATCCGTACCCTACATTCATACACATACTAGAGCATTCTGCTGCTTCTCTTACCTCGCTGAACCTGGATTGGGTGCTCTTTAGAAGGACAGACCAACGCGCTTCGTCCGAGTCGAAAACAGGTCTGGAAGCGATGTTCAGCAGGATGTTCAAGCTACACTTCCCTCATCTTCGCGCTTTCCAATTTAGGAATGCGGTGATACCCGAATCCGAGCTGCCACAAGACCTTTATCTCTTGGATACATGTGGACTGACTTCCGATTCTACATTTGACGCAGATATGTGTGTAAGCTGGTTGGAGTCACATCAAAGGCTTCGATCTTTCGCTTGGCCAGCCGATCGTTTCTTCAGGCACAAAAACACCACCAAACCAGAACTTCAGCAACGGATCAACGTCGTGATATCTAAGATGGCACGTACGCTCGAAGATCTTCGAGTAGACACTGTCTACAGCCGGAGTGGTGAATTCAAGACTGACGACTCGGACGATCCCATAGACTCAAGTCGTCGCGAAAGTCGCAGAAGGTTTATCTCCGAATTTGCAGCTCGTATGCAAAAACTTGAAACCCTGAAGATGGAGGGAGGTATACCGCGTGACGAGAAACGCGAAACAACCAGAGCCTTGCGCCAGTCACCTTTGCAAAGAATTGTCATGATAGGAGTTAACAGCCCCATCGGCAATTCATGGGGCTTCGCTGGACGAGACATTGGATCCTTAGGCATTAACGAGGATCCCAACGATTTTGACGACTTTGGCTCTCTGGAGGAGGAAGACACTGACGAGATCATTCGTCTTGGTACAACGGCACCAGAGTCGGTTGGCTCTAGTGAAGTCTTTGAGGCCGAGTACGGATGGCCGCCAGCTCCGCCATTTCTGCATACGCTGGCCTCATACCATGCGAATACAGTTACAGAGCTCAAATTTTGCGGATATCGTGGAGCACCCCTTCTCTGGAACCCTACAGCGATCACAGAATACATGCTCGCACCACTCCGCCATTTCCACAGCCTACGCCATCTGATCCTATCACTTTGGCTGCATACACTGTGGGAGGATGATCATCGTGACGATGAGATCCTTGACTACTGGCTCAATACACGTTCGCCCTCTACAACAGCCCTCGTCACAACATCCAATGAACCAGCTACAGGCTGGGCCGAAGAACTAGCTTCCAAATACGAACCTAGCGTCATGGCAGCAAGAATCGTCGCCTTGATGGGTCCATACATCAGCGAGCAAGCAAAGTCCCAACATGGAGGTATGCACGTGAGAGCGAGTTTCTGCATTGGCTCTTACGGCGGGTTGTTTGACTTTGATGTCATCATTGGTAAGGATGCTGATGGCAAGGATGAGTTGAGGGAGTGGAAGGGTCCGAGAGAGGAATTGCATCCTGAGAGAAGGGCTGAGAAGTTGAGGAACAGGCGATGGTTTGGTACGCTTGTCAGAAGGGATCTGGGGGACGGACAGCGTAGTATGTCTGTCAGCTTGTGATGGAGGGCGTCAAATAGCTAGTCGCTGGTTGGCGATTATTCAATTAGAGCAGACCAAACTCAAGACAGATACATGTGATCAAAGCGGTCTAGGTCTTGACAAGATGATCACAGATCATGAATAAGAAGCGTCTGTCAGTTCGCCCTCGAACAATCGCAGTGCGTGTTGTGACAAATTTAATTAGGTGTGGTACTCTCGATCAATCAAACACCAAACCCGCCTCTACCTCTCCCATCCCTGATCCTAGCAAGACAATACCAAAAACAACTAAGCACACACAACCCAGCACCGACCCAACTATGCGCCGGCATCTTAAACCTACTCAACACCACAATCTGAAACACACTCCTCGGCAACGACACAAAATTAGCCGACAATGGCGACGTCGCCTTTACCAACAGCAAAAACGAGCAAAAGACTCCAAAGCCACCTAAACCTGCGCAAGACATGAGAAACCAAAACCAAGGCACGTCCAAGAAGTAGCAGTTGCGGTTTATTTGCTGGAGTTCGCCGGAGAGGAGGACGAAGGGGATTAGGAGGGTGATTGTGAGGGAAGAGGTGTAGTGTAGGATTCTCCAGTATGCGCGTGTTTCTTCTTTGGTGCCTGTGGTGGTGGAGGNGGCGTGTGGGTCTGCGGCGCTGAGTCGATCACCTTGTGGTACTAGATCAGAGACTAGCTGGCGGTACCCACGGAGAAGAAGGATTGGATATAGGGCGACGAAAATTGAGCTGGAGACACCGGCAACCACTGACTCCCAGGGGTCGCGCTCTCCGGGCCGAATGCTGGTCATGAGAAGATTCAGTGTGGCGATCATGGCTGCTGACATGGTTTGAATTGAATGCTGTTGGCGAAGCAAGATGGCTGTAAATATCAAAGTCAAAGGGATGACGGCAATCCTCGAGATCATGTACATGGGCATGACGGCGTAAGCAAAGGAAATGTTGGACAGGACGGTCTTGGCGAGAAAGACGATAGCGACAGGAAAGACATGCTTGGCTGTATTGCGCTGATATTCAAACAGACCGCNCCCTGCGATGCCTCCAGAGCCGTGCATAAACCAGTGCGAGATGTTGCTGAAGACAGATTTAGTTTTCAAGCCTCCAGTATATCTTGTGGGCCTGTTTCCCTTGTTGTATGCCTGGGATGGGGCGACAATGGCACCCAGCCCAATGCTTCTCAGGGGTCCAGCAAGTCCTCTGGTCAAAGCAGCGAAGCTGAGCAAGAACACATGGGTTATACAGATTTGTAACAGAGTGAGGGTGAGTGGATAAGGAAACTTGTATGTGCCCGTCCAAAGAATGAATCTGTTCATGAGCAGTGTGCCAAACTGACAACCTCCGACCCAAAAGACCAACAAAGCCAAGTACACACGCCAGCCCACAGCAGTGCCGAACAAGAATTGACCAATGCCACCTTTCTGAAAGATTCGCTGTGCACTGCTTTGGTCTCTGGCAACATTGTCTTTTGCGACCAAGTGTCTGGTTTGAGACATGGATCGCATCTCGTATTCCTCGTCATCTTTGGATTGTGCGGCACTTTTGGCCTTTGCGAATGGTGACGGAGAGCGTGATATGTCGACGAGAGGAATCGTAGGGCTTGCTATCAATTGCTGTGTCCCAGAGGTTGAGGCAGCAGGTTCCCCGTCCATGATAGCTGATAGAGATGGTGGCTCAGGGGTATGGCGTTGGGCTTCGGTGTCCGAGTCCAATGATAGGCTTCTTCGGCGCGTAGCGTTATTGAAATTGTTCGAGGACCCGAGGAGCGAAGACGCTGGCTTGAAGAAGCTGTTGGACGCGAATGGGTTTGGGCGGTTCATGGGGACATGTGGCTGCCTCGAACCTTGAGGCTATGTTTTGGTGATGCTGTTCGTGTTTACCCGGTGCTGACGACGCTCTTCACGTCGGATACGATTTGATCTCACTGGCACACGCGATAGAAAATCAGAGCGTCTCTTAACATAGGCCAGTTGTATTGAAACACTACTAGAAGAGAAAGAAACCCTCCCTGGCGGCCTCGTCAAGCTCAATCATCACATGCCAATTTCATTTCGCGAACCAAAAGCTTCGTCCGACTCACCTCCGCCCTTTGCCCGCAATTCTCTTGGCGTGAGCATTCTCAGGGTCTACGTGCTGGCCCAAAACGGAAGGAGCTAACTCCGACAATGCTTCGCACATCATCCATTCGAGTCTTGTACAACATTACAATACTAGTTGGCAATTTGTGTCTCGAGGCTTGCATCCAGTCCTGGTTGCGACATAGAAGTTCATGGCAGATCTGTCAAACTTCACTTCTGTCTTTTCGTCCAGCACCAACAATAATCGCGTCGCGAAACGGAACCGCCGTCCTCTGTCTTGCTCGACGTGCCGCGACAGGAAATTGAAATGTGACCGCCAAAGACCATGCAGTTCCTGTATCAAGAGAGGAGAGCCTTCGGCTTGCGAGTACACCTCGGTCGCCGTCAAGCAAAACCCGAAACCTCGCTCTTTCAATAGCGATGCTGCTGCTGGTCGTTTACAGAAACTCGAGGATCTGGTCAACGGTTTGATGCATACTGCACCTATGAGCACTTTTGTTGTCACGCCTCCGAGCTCTACCACCTCGCCCCACATAGACACCCCTGCATATTCTCAAGTGTCTGCCGGTGGCCATCTGAGCCAACAAGGAACTCAAGTCAACTACATTGGAGGGACTCACTGGGCTTCCATTCTAGAAAGCATCCATGAGATCCGCTCGGTGATGGACTCAGATCTAAATGACGACCCATCCGAACCAGCACAACCAATACAATCATCACTCAAAGCAGATCCCTTGTTCGGCCAAGAAGAGCTCCTGACCATCGAACAAGTCCTTACAGCACTTCCTGAGCGCCACAGAGCCGACAGTCTTGTTGCATCTTACTTCAAGGAGTCTTTCTTAACTTTGACTTTCATACATAGTGCCAAGTTTCGAAGAGAATACGAAGCTTTCTGGAAAGACCCCACGTCGACAACCTTCTGTTGGTTGAGCATCTTATTCTCCATCATGTTCATGGCAGGAAAACTTGCCATTGCAAGGGGTCAAACTGCGCCTTTCGAACCTTGCAACACGAAGACCGCCGGCTCGTTGAGGATGGCTGCAAGGTGCCTCGTGGCCGGGCAATATCTCAAAGCTCAGCCATACTCCGTCGAAGCATTGCTGTTCCATTTTCATTGCGTTTATGCCCTTCATGCGGATCCTGAAATCCAGCCATGGCCCATTCTCACTATGGCCACAAGACTTGCACAAAAGATGGGCTATCACCGTGATCCCACACATCTGTCGGCAAGGCTATCCGCGTTCGAAAGCGAGATGCGTCGTCGGGCGTGGCACTATATCGAGATATTTGATATCACCATGTCAGCTCATCAAGGTATACCCGCGATGATCAGCGTAGACGAGTGCGACTGCCGATTTCCCGCCAACCTGTTGGACGAGGATTTTGACGAGAACACTACTGTCATGCCGCCGCCGCGCTCTGATACAATTCACATCCCCATGCTGTTCTTCATCTCTAAAGCTGAAGCTGTACGTCTCATCCGTCCGGTCATCCGACATGCGTTGTCAAGTCGAAGACATGACGTCGAGGAAACCAACATTCTCCATGAGAGCCTCGAAAGAAGCCATCAAAACGTTCCACCTTCCTTGCGTATTCGTACTATTGCAGAGACCAGTTTCGTTGACCAGGATTACCTGATCATGCAGCGGTTCATGCTAGAACTCCAGTATCTCAAGGCATTCTGTATCCTACACAGACCTTACTTGAGTTGCAAAAAGGATGATCCTGCCTTTCAACGATCGAGAGAAATCTGCGTCAGATCTGCACTCCGACAGCTCGACCTACAGAACGACTACTTTGAAGCTCTGCAGCCACAAGGACGTCTGTACCAGAGCAAGTGGATGTTTACCAACATCACCCTCCACGAACAGTTCGCGGCAGCCATGATCATCTGTTTGGATTTGAATGAGTCAAGATCTCAAAGGTATGCATATCTTCCAAGATCAGCTCTGGGTATATGTGACTAATTTAATTGAAGCCACGAGGTGAGGTCACGCAAAATCGAAGCGTTACGGAAGGCCCGACATGTCTGGTCCAGCAAAAAGCCCGCATACCGTGACGCTGTTCGCGCGAGTCGTGTTCTGGGTTTCATGCTAGCGAAATTGAATGGTGAACATCAATCGATTTTAGCGCCTGACAGCCACAACCCACAAGAGGTTGACCGGTTTTCATCTACTACGACACGGAACACTCGTGTTCTGCAACAAGATGTAACACCACCTCAAGATGCTACTTACGACATGATGGATATCACATCCCTAGAAAGCATTTTCGATAACCCCGACCTGCTGAATTGGGTAAGTGTCACGTTTCAATCGATATAGCAACGTAACAGTACTGATACGCAGGCANNGAACGACATCGACAGCTACTTGATCGATTACAGTGGCATTGAGATGCCAGAAGTTGTAGCATGAGCCACACGTTGGAATAGAGGTTGCTTGAGGATCATGATCTTGCTCTCATGATTCCGCAACATGATCTGACTCAATGTGTGATCATGATGACGCACATCATGCCAAGATGTCCCTCGGCGTCCAAGCTCAATTCTGCCGCTCATCTACAACACGATGCAACAACTTGACCACTGTCTGCCATGAGCCAGATTGAAATTTCTCAAAGGCCGCGGAAACTACGACGCAATCGACGTGCATGTGATCAGTGCAGCGCTCGTAGTGTCAAATGTCGACCTACTGATGGAGAGCAAGGGCAATGTCAGAATTGTGTTGATTATGGCGAGATTTGCACTTCCCTCCGCCCTATGGCCCGGCGAGGCCCCAAGCCGAGATCAGCCAGGTCGGCAACAAGCCAATCGAGAAGCGACGTACAAGAGATGACTTCCAACCGCCAACAAGTACAGGCTCAGGTGTCTCCTGCTGACCATGAGACTGAGCTTGACGCCTTCACCTGGAAGCCGGGGATGATGCCTGCACAAGCAATTGTAATGGATCTGACTGAGATATACTTCGAGGTCGTATATCCAGTCTTTCCTTACTTCCACCGCCCTACCTTGTTACGAAGGGTCTCGCGTGGAGAGTACGCCACGAGTCGACCTCTTTTTGCTTCAGTCTTGGCGATGTGTGCCCTTTCATCGGCTCGTGTCCGTGATGGCGCTCTGTACACTGCTAAATGGGATGCAACCTTGTTGCAGAGTCCGTCTTCTGAAGAGCTATTCCGAGCTGCTAAAGAAGCCATTCCTCACGATGCCCCATTATCGCAAGAGTTCGATTACATGCGAGCTTATGCTCTGCTCGCCATTGCTTCTATACAATATGGAGACACTGCCCGGATGAACTACTATATCGGTCTTTATCAAAGTTTCATCGCTGTAGGCATGCTACAGAACGAAAGCAATTGGCCTTCCGGTATCGGTCATGTTGAAGTTGAGGAACGGAGAAGGCTATTTTGGTCTATGTATACTCTGGACATTTTCTCCTCCATTATTTGGGGTGGTTTCGCCCGAAGTAGAGAAGCTTGTTTCAATGTCTGCTACCCAGCCGAGTGCGACGACGAGTATTTTAGCGACACGAACCCCATAAATACAGGCAACATGCACAATGCCCCTAGTTGGGTGAAAGGATGGAACTTCGTCACGGATCTCTACCGCATACTTGAGCACGCAGTCGACCGGCTTGGCCATCTCCGAAATCCAGTAAAGCGCACACCCTCTGTCCTAGGCGATATTGACCAAGGCAGCCCCCAGCAGACATCTGTCCTTACCAACATCATGAACCTCTACGAACAGTTGCCGCCTGTTTTCAAAGCAACACAGCCCTTGACGGGTAGACTCGAGAGAGATCTTTTCGGGTTTCAAGCCGCAAATATCGCTGCCTCACTGCAGCTAGTCCGCATGGTCCTGTTCACCACTGAAAACTCGACTGTAGATCAAAAGTGTCAGGTCGCGAGCGAAGTCATCAACGGGTTTGCTAGTGTTCCTGTTGCCTACCTTCGCGCCATCAGCTCTCCCCTTCTTCATCACTTGGCGGGTATTGGAAGTACAATGGGCTCAGCTTTCGAAAATGGTCTCACTGAATCCTCGTATCGGCGTGTGCGATCAGTGTTGCTAGATCTCGCAAACCTGCTGGCAAACTTGGAGGTCGATCTTTACTGCCCTGCAGGGACGAGCGACAAGTTGCGGGCTCAGGTCTCCAGGATTGACGAATTCATGAAGATACAACGGTCGGTAGATGCGAATAGTGCTGTTGCAGGATTGACACCTTGGACGCATCAAGCCAGCCATGAATTGGCATCTCCTGGTCTGCATGTACAGCAGCAAATAGCCATCTCTGAAGATTCACCACAGATACACTTTCCGGCAGAGCTATTCGAGAACTGGTCTTGGGCGTTTGACTTCAACTAAAGCTCTTCATAACGTTTGAGTGCCTTCCGGACAACTACTCTATTCATACAGAATCGAGACAACAAGATCAAAAAACTCTGCTTCCGTCAGCCGCCTTTCTAAACATGTGGCAATTCATCGTGCAAACATTCCAGCTCCTTTTCTTTTGACAGTCTATCTCTTTCCATTTCATGCTTGCTGGTAGCAAACATGTCTTTGTTCTCGGCATAGGCTTTTTCCATTTGCCAATAAAATGGCAATGTTGTGAACATGGCTTCGATGGATTCAAGTGAGCGGTTTGCGGTTTCGGGATAAAGTAGCCAGACGATACCAATCCAGATGAAGTTGAGACCGGCAAACAGAAAGTATGTTCGACTCTGNNGGTATCTTGTCAGTAACTGGTAAGTGAGGCAAGACGGAGTTCTGAGCCATACCTGGATGTTCTCAAACATGATTGGGTTGACTAAAACAGTCCAGCCGACACCGATCGCCCAACCAGTGATGCCGAAACCATTGCCTTGTGCTCGCATTCTGCTGGGGAAGATTTCTGTGGGGATCAAGAAGGCAACTGTGCCCCAAGTGGATGCATAAACGAGGTTGAAGAGGAAGAGCATGGTGACTGCTGCAGGCGCGATGCTGGCTGCTTTTGCGGGATCGTGGCGGGAAGCTTCGTAGAGTGAGGCAGCCTTTGATAGAGGTCAGTATTATGGACAGCAGTGTCAAAATGAGGCAAAACTTACGATCAAGTTCACAGCAAATAAGCCAGCAGCTCCCCACATCAAACACTTGCGTCTGCCGAATTTGTCGACGATTTGCGCAGAGATGATGGTGCCGATAATACCGATGGTGTTGAGGCCTCCTGCAAGTCCGTTCTGCTTGATCTGACTGTACCCGGCCTGTCGCAGCAAGACTGGACTATAAGCAGTGACAGCCGTGATACCAGTCCAACTCGCCATAATCTGCAGCCAGATGCATAACCAAGCTCTGCGACCCAAATGAGCACCCTTGTCCTTGTCAAACCCGAACATAATTTTGATGAACTCAATCGGAGAAGCGGGTTTCGTATCTTCAGCCATAGCGACAATCTCATTGAATTCCTTTTCCACGGCTTCGGGGTCAGCGTCTCCACGCACACGCTCAAGAACTTCGCGCGCTTCGGCGTTTCTGCCCACGGAAGCTAGATAGCGAGGAGAATCTGGCAGCATCTTTATGCCCGCGAGAAGGAGCAGGGCAGGCAAACATTGGAAGCCGAGAAGGAAACGCCAGCGTACAGCAGAGTATCCATTGTTGACGAAGGAGAGGCCAAAGTCCAGCCAGTAGGCCACAGAGATACCGAGGTAGTTTGCGATGAAGACGTAGCCAAGGAAGCCGCCGCGGTGTTCTGCGCTCGAGACTTCGGAGACTAGGACGGNGGTGATACCTGTGAGGGCTGTGTGATGGTGTAGGTGATTAGAAAAGTGGTGTCATCGGTGGATGAAGGGAGGGAGCTTACCTCCTGTTCCAAGACCTGTGACTACTCGGGCGACGAGGATGAAATCGGCACTCTGGGTCGCAGCTTGTAGGGCGCCTCCAATGAGAGCAAATACTGCAGCGAAGAAGAGACCATTGATTCTTCCGATACGATCGGCTGCCCACCCACCGACGAAACAACCGACGATGGCACCAAGATAGTNACTTTGGAGGTTAGTTAGCTCATGGGTCTTGTCTCCAGACCAAGAGACCTAACTCACAATACTGACGATGCCGCCCTGCTTGGTGGTGTTCGTTACTGTACCATCTGGTAGACCAATCTTGACTTCGCTGATGTAGTTTGGCGATGCATTGACACCACCCATAACACCCTGATCATAGCCTTCGAAGAAAATAGAAATCAAAGCAAACGTCTGGATAGCAATGTTGAGTTGAGTAGGCGAAAGCCTCTTCCAAGCTGTTGTGAAACCCATAGCAGTAACAAATGGACTGGATAATGAAGAGTTGTCGAGGTGAGTGATTGACATTCGAGGGTAGTCACCCAAGGTTTTATATCTGCTTCATCCAAGATGGCTGTACCTTAGTCTGGAGTATGGCTTAGAAACCCATTTCTGTACACGCTGTTACCGGGAACCGAGAAAGAGGTCGAGAAAATGCTCGGGGCCCCGGAAGGTGTTCGTAGTTGCTAAGCACCCCAGGGATACCGTACTGCTGGTGTCGTGGAGATGACGGGTTTGATATTCGGTTATTCGCTTAAACGTGTCAGAGTAACATTCTTACGGTCTTCCGACTAACCTTCCTCACTGGTGGCCTCTGTCTTGTGGGCAATGACATCTCGCTACGTCCGATATGTCGGTAGTCATCTGCTCGAACGTCATGTGAGGATGTATTTATTGGAAGGAGCTCCCTGCTTGTCAGCTGGGGTGTAAGCTTCCTCGTTTTCTAATCTCTGTTACACCATCACATCACAACCACCATGAACGGCCACACCGAACACATCAATGGCGACGCAACGGCACTCGACCTGACCGTACTCGGATTGAACAGTGGAACGAGTATGGACGGTATCGACTGTGCGCTTTGCAGATTCCGCCAGACCAGTCCAGAGGCACCGATGCACTTTGAACTTCTCAAGTATGGAGAAATTCCACTGGAGCAGAAGATCAAGAAGAGGGTTATGAATATGATTTACCATAACCGCACGACACCTGAGGAGTTGTCCGAAGTCAATGTCTTGTTAGGAAACACCTTTGCCGATGCGGTCAAGGAGTTTTGCAAGGAGCAAGATGTTTTCATCAACAGTATCGATGTGATTGGCTCGCATGGCCAGACGATCTGGCTACTTAGTATGCCCGAGGCAGGTCAGACGAAGAGTGCATTGACCATGGCTGAGGGAACCTTCATCGCTGCACAAACTGGCATCACCACAGTCACAGACTTCCGCGTCAGTGATCAAGCTGCCGGTCGTCAGGGAGCTCCTCTGATCGCCTTCTTCGATGCTCTCCTTCTACACCACCCCACGAAGCTGCGTGCTTGTCAGAACATCGGCGGTATCGCCAACGTCTGCTTCATCCCACCCGACAATGCTGGAGGTATCGACCAGTGCTTTGACTTCGACACTGGCCCGGGCAATGTCTTCATCGACGCCGTCGTACGTCACTACACCAACGGCAAGCAGGAATATGACAAAGACGGTGCCATGGGCAAGCGCGGAACCGTGAACCAAGAGCTGGTAGATGAGTTCCTGATGTTCAAATACTTCAAGCTCGATCCCCCAAAGACGACTGGCAGAGAAGTGTTCCGAGACGCCGTGGCCCACGAGTTGATCGAAAAGGCCGAAAAGCTGGGAATGTCACAGGATGATGTTGTTGCGACCGTGACGCGCATCACTGCACAGGCTATAGTGGACCACTACCGTCGATACGCACCATCACAAGACATTGATGAAATATTTATGTGTGGTGGCGGTGCTTACAACCCGAACATCACCGCGTACATTCAGAAGAGCTATCCAAACACCAAGATCTTCATGCTGGACGATGCAGGTGTGCCGGCTGGTGCAAAAGAAGCCATCACGTTTGCATGGCAAGCCATGGAAGCAGTTGTTGGTCGTTCGATACCTGTTCCTGACCGCGTGGAGACAAGGCAAGAGTATGTCCTTGGAAAGGTGGCTCCCGGAAAGAATTACAGGACAGTCATGAAGCAAGGCATGATGTTTGGAGATGGTGAGAGATTGCCGCCGGTGAAGGAGATGGTCAACTATGTCAATGGCAACCTGTTTGATAATAAATGGGAGTAGGTCATCGTATCCTTGTAGCGTTTTGTTAGCATATCCTTTATAGACAGTAATTTATGCTTCTTGCGACCTCAAGGTAAAGCGGTTCGAGTCGGTGGTAGAATGCCACTTCGAGTCACTGAATGTGATTTAATGAGCGTATCAGCTGGCGAGTGCTCTCACATAGTTGGTGAGTTTGTCCATGAAACGTGTTTGAAAAGAAGGAAGGATTCTTGGTGACGCCAGAAAATGCGGCGTCCCAATCTGGGGAGGCGGGCAAGAGCAATCCAACCTCACCTCCTTCCGAACAAATTCACCAAACAACTGAAAACTCGAATCATGTCAGAAAACCCCGCCAAGGGAACTATCAACATGTCTCGTGAGTCTGTTGATTCACCAGAGACTCTCCTACAACCTGAGCGCCGTGGTCCTGAAATCTGCCTCCCACTAGTAGATGAAGATGCCTTGGTGCTACCAGATCCGAGAGATGGTCGTCGTGCAGAATTGATCAAGGGATCCCTTCACCACGGAGCTTGGACTATGACAGATGGAGAACTGAACATCATCATCCACGGCTCTCCTCCTGAACAAAAACTCTCACTAGAACAGATCTTAAATTTTGGAAGCCGACAAACGCCCGAACTCCGGAGCAAAATGGACGACCTCGATGGGCCCGACGGTCCTGGAGAATTCAAAGCTATATCGCAATGCTACAAAGAACAGAGTCTTCGCAGAGAAGCAGCAAGAGCAACAAGGCAATTGCAACGCTACCATCTAGTCCAACGCCGCTACCAAGAACTCCTCCACGACGACTTGCAAAAAGACAAGCCTGCCAGGCCTTCCTACTCTCTAAAGCGAAAATCATTCGAGCAAATCATGAGAGAGACAAATGGCCAGACTGAGTTTCCCCTGTATCCCACCAACATCTCTACATCGCAAAAGATTCAAAATTTCGCCATAAAAGCCCAAAGGAAACCCTACTTCGATATAGGGATATGGGGATTTGCGATCTTACGACTCAACTATAGCGATGATGGAGCTTGGGAGACCTTCAAAGCTTCTGTTGAGGAAGCTGCTCAGAAGAGATTACAAGGCAGTGATGTACCTGAACACATACGTTCCATGTTCCGTTTTACCTATCTCGAAGACTTTTCTGCGCTTTCCGGACCTGTCGATCAAGCCAAGTTAGTCAAGTACTGGGATCAGAACAAATGGAATGAAGATGTGCGCATGCAAATAAACCGGCAATTCTTCATATCAGCGAATGACATGAAGGCAAGAGAGGGTGAAAATCCAAATGATCCGCCGATATATTTGCATGATGCGAGTGTCGAGGGCGACGAGGAAGGGTTTCCTGGCTTTATGAGGACGAGTGTGTATGATTTGTTCTTGTGGCATATTGCCGCGATAGAGAAGAGTCATCTGCACTTGAGATCTGTTTGGGAGACTCTGAATTCAAGGTAGTACCACTTTCAGTATCGTTTGGTCATGAGCGTATTGATACAACAACTGTGTAGGATGCGTGATGGTCTATCTTCGATTTTGTGTCTAGTCGATGGTTCAACCTCATCTAAGTAGTGACCGGGAGGCTTATTTTTGCCGTTGGGTAGGTTGGCTGGGAATCTGACCCGAGACAAATTTCTCCTTGGCTTCATATTTCTCGACTTTTCCTTTGCAACATACCTTGTCCTAATTCTTCGCACAACAGCCATGAGAGTTTACAATTTACGATTGCTCGTTACAAACCTGGAGGCATCGAGAGGTATTAATCGCTCCATCCCCTTCAAGGTCGTGGGTCGTTGGCTCCTCTTGAGTTTTGTTCCTTCCATTTTTGAGATCGTGGGTCGCTTCTTCCTCCCATGAAAGGTCATATACAAATTATTTACCCCACATTCCATCCAACGGGATCTGACCAATCCCGGGATCGGAAACCTGGGACTAAGACTCGTAAAGAAGCTTGGTATCATCAAGGCGCTTTGGCGGAGTGGTTAACGCGATGCCCTGCTAAGGCATTTCCTTCGGGAGCAAGAGTTCGAATCTCTTAGGCGTCGATCTTTTGCCCGCTTTAGCGTCTGACAGATCCTTTTACAATTCTTTGAAGAGACAGAAATACAGAGCGAGGGACGGCGCATCTTCTGAGCTATTTTTCATCTTTTTAGAGCAAGGGGCTGTGGTGTTGTAAGGGTTCAAAGTGGGGTAGTAATCCGTGGCTTCGCTGGTGGTGAAGCTCGAGGACATGCTGATTCGCGATGCGACTCTGATCCTTCTCCCAACACCCTGCACGATTTTAGATCAGATTACATAGCGCCGAGACATTCAAGTAAGAGACGCATACTGGAATGTCACGCAACCAACCAAGAGAGGGATCATGGGATGCCTTGTAGGCAACGGCATCTGGGGCTTTTTATCTCCTCTCTGCCCCGCAAGCCTCGGTTCAGCACATAGAATCATCGGCTATTGTATAACATATACGTAGACTCCAACCATTGATCAATCGTCAGACCCCTCGATTCTCTACAACATTCTCTCGTTTCACACTACCCGATAGTGTATCAAATATCTGGCAACATGTCTCTTTCCTTCGAGGACAGGTTCGAGCAAGTCGTCAAAGATGGCGTCTTTCCCGGTGCCATCATGATGGCCAAAGACAAGTCTGGTAAGAAGAATCCCATCACAGTCCTGTATTTGCAGAAACGAGACGGCTGACCTAAGAATCCATGAACAGGAAAACTAGACTATGCAAAAGTGTTCGGCAGCACTTGCCTCGGCGACAATGCCAAACCTCTCCAACTCAACAGCATCCTCTTTCTAGCCTCAATGACAAAACTCCTCACCTCGATTGCCGCAATGCAAATCATTGAAAAAGACTTGATATCTCTGGAAACCGATGTTTCGCCATATATCCCCGAATTAGCTGCTCAACCTATCCTCCACGGTTTCGACACCAACGACAAACCCATCCTCACGGAACGCAAAAACACCATCACATTCGTGCACCTGCTTACCCATTCTGCGGGCACGGCATACGATAAGACGGTCCCGATGCTGGAAAAGTATAGAGAAAGCATCAACGACAACCCGAAGGACAGAACGACAATGAAGGGAAAATGCGTATATCCCCTTCTTTTCGAACCAGGCACCTACTGGACCTACGGCACAGGAATCGACTGGGCAGGCAAGGTGATCGAGAAAGTCACAAAACAGTCTCTACAGGACTACATGCAAGAACACATCTTCACACCTCTAAGCATTAACAGGATAAAATTTACTCCCTACTTGACCGACGAGATGAGGAATGAAACAGCAACAATCGCACTCAGAATCCCTTCTGGCAACCTCGTCAATCTTCCAGAAAGAAAGAATATTGATTTCGGCGATGCAGAGTGTTTCGGCGGCCACGGTGGCTACGCAGACTTTACCGATTACTTCAAAGTCCTGGAATCACTGCTACTCGACGACGGAAAACTGCTGAGCAAGACCAGCAATTCCATCATGTTTTCACCTCACCTCACGCCTGAATCTCGAACCGGTATCAACAAAGTCTTCAGAACGCCAGAAGTAGTCTCGCTTTTCGTGGGCAAGTTCCCAGGCAATGTAACCTATGATTGGGGTATTGGGGGCGTGTTGGTAGACAGTGCAGATGATGAGTATAGAAAGCAGAAGACGATGATATGGAGTGGTATGCCGAACAACTTCTGGTTTGTGGATAGGGAGAGNGGAATATGTGGGTTATTCGGTACGCAGGTGTATCCTCCTGGGGATGAAAAGGTNGGGGGTATGATTGATTTGTTCGAGAGAGAAATGTATGAGAGGGTTGCTGGGGGTGGAGGGGCCAAGTTGTGAGATGGATGTTTCTGTCTGCTGGAAGCCGCATAGCTCGCAATTGTTTTTTGGATTTATATACGCATGGTTGGATCTGTCGTTGGAATTTACACGTTGCATCCGCATTAACTTTAACGCCATTCCCTATATCAATTGTGGGCTCGACGTGGTAATTACAAATCATTGGGGTAGTCATCCTTGACCTGCGCTCCAACCTTGATCCTCCACCCGTTGATGGCATGCTTCTTCTTTCCGACCTTGACAAGGTTCTTAAGATGCCTGTACAGCGTCTCCTTGACCTCCATAGGATCGTCTCTGTTCTCCGTTGCCCATACCAGAGTAAAGGTAACCATCAACCCCTCCTTATTGCCTCTCTTACCCAGATTATCCACATACTCGGACGCAATGCGGATCTCGGGCTTCTTGAGAATGGTTTTATGGGCAACATCGTAAAGGTCGTCCTGAACGACACCAGCTGGGAAGGCGCGAGACAGGACTAGACCAATAACACCAATGTATTGCGTCCACCATGCTTCTTCATTCGATACCAGGCGAATGAGTGAATCACGGTAGTCGGTCTCACGAGGGGCCAGTTCTCCTTCGTAGCGGGCTTCGAGCATGAGGGCCAGTAAAGCTCTATCTGCATGCGAAGATCCATGTGTCGAGCACAAGATACCAGTACCCGTGCTGTACAATGCAGACGTAGAAGAGACTTCCTTGTTCATGTTGGCGTGGAAGTAGAACATGTTTGCGAATGCTCTGATCATGTGTACATCGATTGACTCAGGGACACTAGAATATCCTTTAGCAGCTGCTGGGAGGGACTGCGTGACCAGAGCGGCGAGTTTTGGTGAAATCGGTTTGGCCATGTCGCGGGTTGCGACTTCCAAAGGATCCTGAGCGCGGGTTTCGGGATGAAGGCGGTTGTAGAGGACGCCTTCGCGGACACCTCCTTGACAGAAGTGGGCTTCGCGGATGCCGTGAGGGATGGCTTCTGCCAGAATGCTGACCAGGAAGGACACAGCAGGTACTTGAGCGCGACGACGATCAGAAACGCGGAAGATCTCTTTGGCCTCCTCAGCAATCTGCTTCATCTTCTCCGTGTCTTCGAACTCGTCCTTTTGTGCTGTGAAACCGTTGATGATGGAGAAGGGGTAGCCACCACCAGCCACCTGTTCATGGTGCAGCAAGAGGTAGCCCCAACCACGGAACCCGCCTCCAGTTAAGTAAAGCCTGAAGCCTCCATTCTTCGTGGCGTCCTTGACAAGCTCATGCGGGACTTGAATCTTGCTGTACGCCTCGTGGAACTGCGCTTTGACCTGAGCACGAAACTCTTCGCGAGCTTTGTGCGCCTCTGCCTTACTCTTTCCCTTCTTCAACTCCTCAAGCCTTCTGGTCAGAGCAGCTGCACCGTATGGGAAACTCACAGCACTGACGGGACTGATTTGTGTCTCGCCTCCTTTAGCAATCATCCAAGTGATCTGCGTACTGCCACCCCNCATATCCATGACCAAGCCACGGACAGCAGAAAACGAACTAGCAACACCATAAGCACCAATTCTTCCTTCATCCTCCTTGGAGAGCAACGTCATCTTGATGCCAGTCTCCTTTCTGATTTTGTCACAGAACTCCTTGGAATTGATGGCAGCTCGAGTGGCTTCTGTAGCAACAATCTCAATCTGCTCTGGCGGGACCCTAAAGTCTGCACAGAAAATCTGGAATCTGAGAAGCATGGAAACAACATCATCCATCACCTCAGTAGAGATGGGAACTTTGGTTCCATCTTCATCGTACTGGGCCTCGTACAGAGAAATCTTGTTGCGATAAGCATAGACAGTCGGAAGAACACGCGTCGTAGGTGCGCTTTGGTCTGTTATCGATAGACGGATGCCATTGCTTCCCATGTCAACAAGACCCCAAAGTCCTCTGTTCCATTGCGGTTCCGAAACAGGCTTCTGAGTCGTGGCATGCCTATGAGGAGTTTCGTGTCCGCCACCCATTTTGAATGATGAAGCACCTTGATGTCCGGGATGTCCGGATGAGATGAAGTTCCGAGGTCGTAAGAAGTGTCGAGTCGTGATCAAACAGATGCTGCGAAGTCGTCTCTTGGATAACAGCTTGACTCGAGCTCAGACGCGCGATTGGTATAAATTATGAGACGTTTGGATGTCAAGAGAAGAGGAAACAAGAACGACCGACTGCGCCGCTGTTCGGGCACAGCAAAAGAGCAGCTCATCTTCTTGGTTGGGAGGAGCTCTCCCCGCAACGGTTTCATTGCGAGTCAGTGGCGCAAATTTTAAAGGGCTCCAGCCGCCATCATCGACGAGTACAAGTTGCACGCTCTCAATGTATTGGAAGCAGATTGTTGCAAGACTGGCAAGACTCTGATATATCTCCGTATCGCGTTCTGCCCAGATGGAAGTTAGGTGGAACAGTTGTCCACCAAGGTCACTTCGCTGAAGTCTTGCCAAGGATTCGGCATCATCACCACAGACACCGAAGGAGAAAAATGTCAAGAATACAAAGACTGTTCGTCAATTACTGTTCATATGCCGTTACAACGTGTGTGAAGTTAAGTCTCTATATCCGTCAATTCTCGACTTGTTCTCTCCGTCCAAACAAAAAACAAGGACAAGTCTCCAATCGTATTCACCAGATGGAGCCTCTTCATGCGTTAGCTCATGTCGTCCTGTCTAATATGCTGCCGTGTCAATGACTTAATGCCATGTTCCTCCTTTGCGGTTGTCCTGCTGAGCATTATCTTCGTCTACATCTGGTGTCTGGTTGATAAGTAGAGGGCGGTATGATAAAGAACGACCCATACACGATGGTTCGTGGAGGTAATGATATGGATCAATGAGTGCGTGCGGTGGGTGTATCCCTTATGAGCATGATGTTATCTTCATCCATTCAGAGCCGAGTGGGTCTTCTGCTCATCCAGTTGAGCGACTGATTCGAGCTGAGCTCATACAAAATCGGCGGTGTATGAGAATCCTCTGAACTCTTCTTGCATGCCTTGGGTCAAGACGGATTGTACAGGCGTGAGGACAGGAGTGACGCTTGTGAACTCGGAATCGAAGTTGCTGGTATCAGCCTTGCCCTTGATGGTGGGCAAGAATGGTGGAGGTACGCGCTTGTGGTAGATGTCTTCCCAGTTGATGTTCTTGAAGAAAGGATGGCTCATGATCTCTTGAGCATCTGTTGGTCCACTGCCAAGACGGAGCTCGGGTTCGCGGGTGAGGAGCTTCTGAAGAATCGATACCGAGTCGCGCGGCATGTGAATGGGGTAGAGAGGCTCGTCTGCCAGAATGGCATCGTAGATTTCGTCTTCGTCTTCTCCACGGAACGGAGATTGTTGAAGAAGCATCTGGTAGATGAGAACACCAAAGGCCCACCAATCGACAGCACGGCCGTATTTCTTATCAAGAAGAATCTGCGATGAACAGTCAGAAATGGTCGTGGTGAACAAACAGACTACAAAACATACCTCTGGCGCCATGAACTCGGGAGTACCGCAGAATGTGCTAGTCGTGCTGCCATACCACATGTCTTCTTTACAGAGACCGTAATCGGCAATCTTGATGTGTCCGTCTAAAGTTAGGAGGATGTTGTCGAGCTTCAAGTCACGGTAAATGACACCGTTCTCGTGGAAGTACTTCAGTGCCAGACAGACTTCTGCAGCATAAAANNCCTACAACTGTTAGCAGTGTTCAAATTCCATGGAGAATTGTACTTACTGGGCGCGCTTGGTACCGAATTGGCCACGTTGAATGTGCAACATCAAATCACCACCACTGATATACTCCATGACGAAGTAAATTCTGGTCTCAGTCTGGAAACAAGCATGAAGGTTGGTAAGGAAAGGATGCCTCTCCTTATTAGCGATCAAGAAGACACGCTTCTCCGATCTCGTGCTCTCAACTTCATCGTTTTCAATGATGAACTCCTNTTTCAAAACCTTGATAGCATATAATTGCTTGGACTGCTTCGTCTCGGCAAGCATGACCTTACCGAAGTTACCCTTACCAAGCACAGCGAGGAAGTTGAAGTGATCGAGGCCAACACGGATGTTGCCACCTTGAGTCTTTCGTGCAGGAGGTCCCATGGATGTCGCGGTCTTGGCCGGTGGTGATGTGGGGTTAGTGGTAGAGGGAGGACTTTGAGCTGAGGCTGGAGGGTATTGCTGGCGAGGGGTTGAGCTTGNTTGAGGAGGTTGCTGGAGGGGCTGGACTGGGAAGCCACTAACAGCAGCATAGTCTGCTGGGTTGTAGCCGGCAGGCTGTGGCTGAGAGTTTCTCTGCTGAGGATACTGATCGGCACTGCTTGACGCGGTGGAGCTTCTTTGACTCGGTTGCTGCTGTTGTTGTTGTTGCGCCTGCTGTTGCTGCTTCTGGTAATCGGTAGAGGAGCGGTTGTAAGGAGGGATTCGTTGCTCTGCAGCAGACGAACGCTTGCCTGACAGAGCGGCAGCTGCGGCAGCTGCAGCGGATTGAGACGAATACTGGCGGTGAGCGGGCGGTGGACGAGCTTCGGGTTGTTGAGGAGATGGGGGAGCGGCGAAAGATGCACGAGCAGCATCAACCGAGGAAGCGGCCGGAGTAGTATTATACTGCGAGTTTCGAGGAGGAGCATCGTAAGCGTCCGACATGCGGTCTTTGCCGTAGGAAAGCGGTCTGTCCTGGGGGTTTAGAGTCTGGTCCTGGTGAGTGGGCGTGGGCATGAACGAAGGCTGAGAGGGTTGAGCTGCGGGCCTAACACTGTTTGCTGTACCAGGACGCAACTTGCGCTCTGACATGCTGGTGCCCTGGCGGCCCTTGGTAGCTCTGCGAATCTCTCCCAGAATCTCGTTGGCTTTTTCGTTGGATATGCCGCAGAAGTCTGGAACAAAGTGAATGCAGTTGTTGTGGCAGGTAGAACTACACTCGGTACACTTGCGAGCTTGTTTTCTTCCAAGAGGCAGCATGTAACCGCAGTGGCAGCACCAGTTGGCACCCATGTTGGAGAAGGCCTCGAAACGATGGGGAATGCGGTGGTTGATCTTCTCCTCGTCGGGGTCGGATTCGGCGTTGGACTTGCTGATACACTTTGTGACGACGCTTGGGTAGCACTTCTTGTGGCATGTCAATCTGCAGTCTGAGCACTGCATACCAGCCGTGTACTTGAGGAAGTCGCCGCACAGCGAACAGCGCATGACGTTGTAGAAGGTCTGCTGCACAAACTTGTGTCCGTACTGCTCGACTGCATCTTCCTTGCGCTGACGGACAGCGCCCTTGCGCCCAAGTCCAACGTCGAATGGTCTGCGTTCGCGGGTTTGTTTGACNNTAGGGTTTGTTAGTTTTGTAGACAGAATGGGAGAGAGGAGCAACGTACCGAAACTCAAATTCAGCTTGATCTTGCCGACGGGCTCGAGCGAGAACCAATCGTCAATGACAACAGGGTTGGTCAAAGGTGCTGGACCGCCTCCAAAGCCACCAGAGGGCCCTTGCTGACCGGCGTGTGCTGAACCGGCACCTGAGCTTCCAGGAGGAGGAGAGAACTGCATGTCAGGACGTGGGCCCGAGTCGCCCATGTGGTCTGCAGAGATCCAGCCAGAGTTCTTAACCTCGGTCTCGATACGCTTGCGACGCATCTCCTCCGCAATGTCCGAGATGCGCACCCACAGCATACCAATCGGCATGGGATGTTCGCCGGCCTTATCATACACTGTTAGCTCGATCTCGTTGGCCTTGTCGATGTCAAAGTCGTGTTGCTCGTCGGTCCAGCGGTCCGTTCGTGTGGCCTTGGTGCGGCCCTTGAAGCTGTCCTCGACTTTAAGGATGACAAAAGTCTCGGGTCCGCGCGAGAATCTACCCGTCGCGGCATGATCGACGTCGGCAATGGCCTGGATGCGAATGGACAGGTATCCGCTGAGGGGCTTGCGCTGACTGGGGATGTTCAAGCTGTCGTCGTCTTGCATGTCGGTACTGATGTCGGCGACGTGCAAGTCCTCGTGGCGCTTCAGAGCCTGCTTGAGAAGGTGGATCTTCTGGCTACTCTCGATGCGACGGCCCTCGGCCTCTGCCCTGCTCTTGCGGTCTCCCTCGAGCTGGTACAAGCGTACCATCTTCTCGATACCATCCTTGTACTGTTTCTCAACGCTGAGCTTGAACTCGAGTTGTGACAGCATGAGCTGAATGCGTGGGCCGAGATGAGGTGTTTCGGCCTTGATGAGGTCCAGCCGGCTGTAGTTGGGTCNTGTTCTTAAGGCCGGATTGGCCGGGGGCGGGCGGGGCGTAGGGAGCGCGAGGGGCATGAGGCCATTGCCGCCACCCTCACTGTATCCGCCGGGACCGGGGGCTCCGTAGCTGCCGGGGTCTTGTTGGTCGTGCTGGTGCGAGTGCGCCGGCGGGCCTGCGTCGTTGTTGAGATTCATGTTGGACACATGATCGCCCAGCTTACGAGACTGCAGGTCTTGCAGCGTCTTTTCGAAGTACTTGAGGTTCCTCTGGGCATCGCGAACCTGCGAGTCGATACGCGAGTTGACTTGGCTGTTGTTTGTGGCCTGTCGCATAGAGTTGAAGCCTGCAATCAGCGTCTTCTCGCGCTCAATCTTGCGGCACAGGTCGCTAATGGCGGCATCCTCGTTGTTGCTCATGGTTGGCGTCGTCTAACAGGCATACACCTTATAGGTGCAAAGCCGCACGCGACGTGAGGGGGTAGGAGCGCGCGCCGGGATAACACCGACCGAACGCGAAAGAGAGATGGTCTCCCTAGACGAAGGCGACAGGAGGGAGAGTCGCGGTCGAGAGGCGACGAGTAACAATGTGCGGATGTTGTTGTTGTGAAGAATGAAGAGGGAGGAAGGGTGTGGCTTGAATGAGGGCTTTGGCTTGGGCTTGCGATGTTTTGGTGGAGCGGAGCGGAGACAGCAGCCTGCGAAGTGGGTGTTCTCGGCTCGACCACTCTCGTACAAGTCAACACAGAATGTCGGTCAACGGCGGCGAGATTGTTCGAGGAAAGAAAAAAGAATAGCTAGGCAGATCAATTGCCGATATACGCGAGACAATTGGACATGGGAATGTCACTCGTCGAGCAAATTACGACGCGAAAACAGACTGGGAAGGATTTTGGGAAGACGATAACCTCAAACACCCGGCACCTTCCAACTCTTGTTATTGCTGCCGGTGCATTGCGGGCACCACCTTTGCACTCTTGTTTGTTGGGACTGTTCTCTCCCACCATCATCAACTGCTTCCCCAGCTGCGACATCTCGATTCTTTGTCCACGTAGCCCGCATGCTACCAAGTAATTTCTATTGATACGCGTCTTCTCGAGACTCAGAGCCCTCCGCTGTTGCCGTTCCCCTCCACACTCCTCGGCACTTTGCGAGGTGGATGTGATGTCAAAAATCATAATATACTTTGTGACCACCGCTCAGCCACAGCTTGCACATTTAACTGCGCCTCATATTGAGTACTGTAAATATTTGGTCACCGAGAACAAAACATCAACGAGAAGTCTAGCTGCAACTCGTCCGTCCGAAAAGCAGATGGCTTTGGCAAAATGATGCCAGGGTGGGGTCAATTGAAGCCTGAAGGCTAACCACTTTTCCTGCCGCCAGACGTGCCTCTGTTTGACAATGCATGCATCTGCCTGCCTCTTCATCGTCAACATTCACATGTCTCGCAGCACCAGCTCTCTTTGTTGTGTCTTATCGTCTTTTTTACTCACATTTCACCATTCGGTTCGACTTGAGCTTTGCGTTTTGTGCGGTACGGCCCATGTGCACTTGCCACATCGAGTCTGATGGAAATTGGTACCTCAGCTTGTCTGTACCTGTCTGTCCTTCCTTACTCAGCACCAAGCATATTTCTCGTTATCAAGCCACTCAACATTGTCCACCGATCCTTCTCCATACCATCTCAAGCTCGCAATACTGTCCTTCTCGCGGTGAACGACCTGTGCTGCGTGGTCCAGCTGCTNTGCAGCCGCTAGCATTGAAGCTGTAGGGTTCCAGATGTCGACCGAGCCCATGTGCCACTTGCTGGCGTCCGCCTGAGCTGCAGCTAACAGTGATGCGATGGCTGCAGTCACGTAAGTACCCTTGCTCTTCTCCACACTTTCATCTGTCGCTGCAGACAGTTCGGTGTACTCTGGGTCCTCCACCACGAGTCGAAGAATATTCAGTGTGTTGTCTTTGGTGCTTTGAGGATCGCTGTTGTACCATGTTCGCATCCATACACACCATACTCGCTTGCCTTTCTCGCTGCCGACGATAGCTCCCTTGACTTCAGGAGACTTGCCGTACAGCTCATTTGCAACAAATTCCTCACGAGCATGGTGCCATGAAAAGGTTTCGACATCGGGTATGATCGAAGCAATCGTCTTGCCTGAGGATGCAACACTGGCAAGCTTCTTGTGCACCAACTCCAGGTCAGTATCGCACAGCTCCGCCAGATCGCCAGCGTGTAGGAACTTCGCTTCCGGCAGAGATTCGTGTTGCAGATTCGATGGAGGAAGCGAAACGTGAGCAGATGGGAATGGCTTCCATTGATGCGCGGCGTAAAATTGNNCTATCGATGTGAGCATAGGAACAGATATGATAGACTCGCTCATTCATCTTACCTTGCCAATATCCGAATACAATACACTAAACAAACAATCGCGCCCCTCTGTTTGCCAGTTGTGCAGCTTCTCTCCCAAGTCCTTGATCATTCTTCCGGCATAACCCTTACCACGGTATTCTGGAGGGCAGAATACACTAGCCACGCCATGACAGATTACTTCCTTGACCTGACCATTTTGGACAACAAGAGCTTTCTTGCGGATGGTCTCACAGCTCGAAAGGACGGCACGAGGGCTACCGGTCTTTGTCACCAATGCCCAAGAGGTGAGACCACCACCACTGATCAGTTTTTGCTTGCCGAGATGTTCCTCTCTACCAAGGTATGCATCGAGGGATAAAGCGCCCTTCCATTCAGTACTGTTGAGTCTGGTCTGTTGTACGGCTTCTTCGTGGGTTGGCTGCGTGAGCTCCACATCGGAGCTTCTAGCATCAGGCAGTTGGGCAGACATGGCGCAATAGATATTTTGACGACTTTTACTTCGTTAGAGAACGGCAGATGAGGTGTTTATGGTCAGCAAGCAACTTTGACAGGTCATCACGCCAGCGTATTCGGTTGCAGGCCCAGCACTTTTGCAAACAGCGTCATTGTCTCGCTTGGGATTTGGAGCTGTGGCCTCGACGACGTCGAACGCTCTTCCATATGTTTCCCCTCTGCACTCATCTGCATGAAACCACAGTGTTGGGCGAGGCAGGCAAGTATATTCTCAAGGTTGGCCGCCTGCTGGTTCATGTATGCCTGCCCTCTTGCTTCTGCATCGCTGGCTGCCTCTCGTGTGACACGTAAACGCCGTCGCCGGCTGTCGGAATGACAGGGCTCCTCCCAAGCACCTTCCCTGCCCGGTGTTCGCCCTGTTGACCAAAAAGTCTTCAAAAGCCTAGCAATACCCCTCATACGTGCTCGGCGTGAAGAAGAAAGTACCTACCTCTCTCAAAGCGACTCAGTTGTGAATGCAAGTTTCTTGAAGTTCCCGCAACGCCCGGCTATCTCAATGAGTAACCCTCCACTATCAACACTTCCCGCTCACCTTCCTGTGCTTTTCAAACAACAACCACAACACCTTCGTACCCATACTTTCATATGCCTCCACCCTATGACTCGTACTCGCTCTCGGATCCTTTGTTGACTGCTTGGTTATATATCTTTGGACTTCTCAAATCTTGGCTGCCAAAGGTCCGTCCAACGTCCTTTTTCGCGACAAGAGCAACCCCGTCCTCTCCTCTCGTCTCGGCGCAGCCGCAAAGCATTGACCCGCGTACGTGAGTCATGGCGCCTGTGAAGAGACCTCACGATGTCATCTCCATCCACTCAGATCATAGTGAGGACCACTTGGAGAGATTCGGACGACCACACAAGATGGCACGCCATAACGAAGCGCATCTGGCACCAAACTACGACCTGGACGACTGGATTGCGCAGAACAACATGCAAGGACCTATCCATACTGGTCCAGTCAAGGACGAGCCCAATTCTGTCCTACAGGCTCAACCAGGCGCATTCGCAGCTATCCCTCAATTCATGCAGAGCAGCGACCACGACTTTGGCCCACCCTTCGAGTACAACTTTAACGATCTTCCACTCTCTTACGAGGAGGCTCCTGATGCTCGAGACGATCCCATTTTGATCACTGACACTGCGCCGACCCCTGAGCGCAGCCAGCTCGACCAAGTTCTCGATATCGTACCCGATGTTGCGCATGATCATGTCACCGAGTTACTCAACACTCATTACAACAATCTCCAGCAAGTCCTGGACATCCTACTGGACGGCAAATATCCCAAGGAAAGTGAGAGACGCGCTGCGGAAGAAGCTGCCAGACAAGCAGCACTGCATGACCAGAAAGTGGCCGAAGAAGCCGAGAAGGAAAAGTTGCTCAATCCTGACTGCACTTTCTCGGGCAAGATGAAGGATGCTATGTAAGTGTTTTTCAATGTTCACCAACTCATCTCCCACTAACGTTCTCCAGCNATTGAAGTGCTCAAAGATGAGTTCAACACAATCCCTGTAAAATACATCAGGGAAGTCCAGAAGGACAAAAAGCATCTCTATCCTACCTACATGGCTCTCAATGAGGCAAAGCATACCGAGCCTTGTCCATACGGTAAGACTCCCTGGAGACCACTCAAGGACGTCAACTTCGATCTTCTCCAAGCCACCAGATCGCACAAGGCCAATATCCCTATGATCAAGGAACAGTTCGAGTCTGCCAGGAAGGCTGCCATTGAATCGAATTGTCAGCGCCGTAAAAGCATCGCACAGAAAATCAAAGACGAAATCAAGGCCGCCGAAAGAGCCCGCGAGGAAGAGTTGGCCCTGGAGCACGCCAAAGCCAGTGGTACCATCGTCGAGTGGTAAGTCATCATTCCTCTATCTNNTATCTGCACTTGTTTCATCTGCTAACCGTCTACAGTGCTGCTTGTTATGATGAGTACGCTCCCAACCAAGTCGTCACGTGCGGTTCAGCAGATAAGCACCCCGTATGCTTTGACTGCATGAGGACATATCTGGAGTCTGAGACAGGACAGTCCAGCNTTCAAGCTTGTCTGTCCTGGTGGTTGCGATGGCACATTCGCTGAACCTCAACTTCGCCTCGTACCAAACACCGATAAACTTACGGACAAACTCATGCGCCTCCGTCAGGAGCACGATCTTCGCACTGCAGGTATTGACGATGTCGAGAGCTGCCCCTTCTGCGACTTCAAGACTGTGTGCTTGCCTGTTGACATCGATTTTGAGTTCCACTGCCAATCACCAACCTGCAACATCACCAGCTGTCGCAAGTGCAAGGAGAAGACGCATATTCCTGATTCTTGCGAGGAGAATCAGCGCAAGCGCGACAAAGACAACGCTCTCAGCCACCGTCACAGAATCGAAGAAGCCAGAAGCAAGGCCCTCATCCGCAACTGCAACAAGTGCAACCAAGCTTTCATCAAAAGCGACGGCTGTAACAAAATCACCTGCAGTCATTGCGGCAACCTGCAGTGTTATCTTTGTGGTGTGGACGTGACTGCTAACTACGCTCACTTCCATGCAGCGGACTCAAAGTGCATCTTACATGATGGGGAGTTCACCCTCGAGGCCAGACACGCACAAGAGGTCAAGGTGGCCGCCGAGACTGCACAGGCAGAGGTTTTGCGAGAGCATCCCGAGATTGACGCAGAGGATCTCGCCATCGAGACTGCTGCCAAAGCACAAGAGCCAAAGCGTAACGATATGCTGCAAATGGTGGTCGATGCAGGAGATGTGGCTCGTGATCGCCGTCGTCGAGTCCTGCCACCTGTTCAAGCTGCTGAGATGCCAGGTGTTGATCAGTTTCTTGTCCCTCGTAATCAACCACCTCTTATAGCTGGTGGATACAGAGCCGCTTTGGATCCCCCTGCCGCTGTCCGGGCTGCAAGACACCGTCCAGCCGCGATCCCCGCCTACAACCCCAACGCACAACAACCCGCCCCAGCTCTCCTCGGATTCCAAGATCCTGCCCTCGGTCAATTCGACTTCGACTTTGACGCTCAAGCAGGCGCAAACATTCCCGGACGCGATCATAACTACCACAACGGAGACTGGCATCAGGGATTCCACCTAGGAAATGTCAACGCTCTTGATTTTGAGCATTTCATGTTGAACAACCATGTTCAACAGCCTCAGGTCAACATGGCTCCTCCATTCCCCGGTCCAGCCTTGGCCCCGGCCCCTGGTGCTCATAATGTCAACAACCAGGGCAACAACTTCATAGGCCGTGTTTACGACAGGGGCTTTGATGCTGGCTATTGGTAGATGAGACTTTCAGATCGAGAAGGCACCGATCTCAAATTTTCTGGATCGCTACCCGACCAAATATGACTGAACAAGGCAACAACCTGACAGTTTCACCCTAGGCCGACAAGTTCTCCAGCCCTTATCTAGAGCGACTTTTCCTTGCAGCACGACTTTTCTCATTTTTCAACCCTCAACAACAGCATACAGCCCAAGAGGTTTCCGGTTTCTTCTTATTTCTTTCTTTTTTCTTCACATTAGCATGGCGCAGGAAGGCGTAGATGATGGGATTCTTCGGGAGTTTTCTACCTGCTACAGACAGGGGTGGTTTTCTTTACCTTGCCTCTTTCCAAGGGGAGTGGTCTTTTTCTTTTTATCGTAGAAAGGCGTTGACTCCTTCACGTTGTGGCCTTTTCTGCATTCGTAGATCTCTTCGGCCTCACCGATGATTTCTTTCTTTCCTAGACCAGAATTAAATGATTGTTTCTGTTTCAAGTTTAGAGGCGTGTGTATTGTGGTGACAGATGGATTCTTCTCGATCTTGTTTCATGCTTTTGATGAGTGATGTCGAGGAATGGAAGTTCGGGCATTTGAGCAAACGAAAGCATCTTCGACATTACTTGATCGATACCTGTGTTTCTCGCATTGAATGTATTCAAGTAGTGAGGGAGGCGAGAGGATCTGTACGAGCAAGAAACCATCATTCGCACACACGAGAAGGTGATCTTGTCAATGCTTGAAATGTTTCACTCCTTCCTCTGCAAGTTTCCTCAGCTTCAGCCCATTGCTGCTTCAACACTCCAAAGTCACAATTGCAGCACTACTCCACGGCACATCCACCTTGATCCCACCTTTCTTATCCACCTTTACAATTTCCCCACTCGTGATGTTTGAGAGCTTAATACCTTTACCCTCATCCAACTCATAAGCAAAACTCTTTCCATCCCAGGTGATCCCTGTAGTTGCATCACTACCATTCGCCATCAACCTCTGCACACTGCCACCCTTGCAACCGCTCGGCAGTTTGAAGCTGTGTTGCAGCACTGGGCGAGCAAAAGGCGTAGTATAGTTGTTTGCAGTGGTGTTGTAGGTATGTAGATCCACAATCAAGATACGGGAAAGTGTGGTATCCACATGAGCGGTGTAGAAAGCAGTAAACTCTGTGGAAGCGGGTAAAGAGGTGATGCGAAGGTCAGAAGAGGCACAGGGTTTATGCAACATGGCTGCTACTGCGAGGTTACCGTAGTAAGGAGGTTTTGTGCCGATGGTGGTGAGGTTTGTGGTGATGGGTTGCCAGGATTGGTNAACTGTTTGTGTTTTGCATTAGTGTTTGTTTGATGAAGAGAAGGAGGATGAGGAAGAGCTTTACCGATAATTAGTGCCTTGATGCATATGCGAGCGAGAAATATTCTGCGACGCAAGATAGAGATTCCAATCTACACCCCACAGAGCAGCTCCAAAGGTATTCGACAAACCAGGACGTCCCTGTCTCGCCAGACTATTGTGTTCGCCGAGTATAAATGGGACTTTTGGGGCTTTAGCCCCTAAAGCAGCGATATTGGCAGAGACATTGAGTTGTGCTGCAGCCTTGACAATCACATTGGTGTGATTCATGAGAGTGTCTTGCAGAGTTATACCAGCAGCAGTGGAAACACCCATATAATTGTGCGAAGAAATGATGCCGATGCTGTTGTCTGCGTTGATGTTATCCTTAAACACTGTGACTGGATCCAGAGTAAAGTATTCATTAGCAGCTACACCAGCAATACTAGGCGCCATAAATTTAGTCTTTGCAAGTTGTGGGCAAGCCTCTTGCACAATATTCTGAATGTTGCTTGTTCCATTCAACCATTCGTCGACATAGTTGACTTCGCTCCAATTGGCTGGTCCGGGTCTGTATCCAGAAGCGTGGAACAAGTCAGGTTCATTGCCGTATTCCCAGAAAAGCAAATTGCTTCCAATGGCTTTACAGGCATAAGCAGCAGACTGGTACGTAGCTTGCCTTGCAACAGAGGAATTGGCCCNCATGTTGAAGCCATGGGTGAACCTCGTTCCATTAGGCATGGTTTTGTACGAGTCGAAAAAGGAAGGGCCGATGGTGATGATAGTGGGATAGTCGGCGGAAATGTTGGGTTGAACGACACCGACGAGACCAGTCTTTTGGAAAGCGTCAAAGATGGCAATGTCNNTCTATTTTGCTTGTCAGAAACGGGATAGTGAGGTAAGAGCTTCAATGTCTTACTGTGTGTTGCCTCCTACACGAGCAATAGGCATAGAGCCCTGGAGTTGACCAATTTTGTTCATGAGGTTATACGAGAACTTGTTTGGATGACTGAGATTGCNCTGAAATCGTGTAGATGATTAGCAAGCCGTATTTCAATTCTCACAAGCGAACATCCAGCAAGGCATACCAGCAAAGTCGGGCCATGAAGACAGCTCAAATGAAAAAGACACAAACGAGTCCAGAGGTATACCAGCATTGCTAGGCGGGCACTGTGAAACGACAATGGGCTGTGACTTGGAAGGCAGATTGGCAGCTTGCGCTTCCAGAAAAGCCGCAAGGGACCAGAGGAAAAGGGAGCGTGTATTGAGAAACATCTTGCTTGATTTTTGCCTATGNNGAATGCGATCGCTCAAAGATGGTATATAAGACTCGTCGGCAACGGAAGTAGTAGCCGAAGCATGGTATGGCGTCTGATACTGCTGATTCTGACCATATACCTCGCGTGTCGACTCGAGATCTGCAGATCATTGTGGAGNGGTGGCTGGTCGCGATTGCGGAGAAGGTGGGGTACAGCCAACTCTTCCGTAGTCAGTTCTNNTCGTCCACCTCGCAGTAAGAACACGGGACCANNCTTATCAAAAAGAATTGAGCCACTCAATCCCAAAGGAAAAGAGTGGCATAGCGCGCAATGCGCTCCAGACAGTCCCTCCTCCACTTTCCGTCACCACACAACATCTGCATTGCCCGACCTCCAACTCCCGAGAAGAGCACGTCGAAGTACCGGAGCGGTGATCTCCTCATTGCCATGCCTTGTCCTCTGCACACGGCGGCGTTTGAAGATGCGCCACGAGGGAGTTGAGCAGATTTGAACCATACAGCAGACAAGCCGGAGCTTTGATCCCCACTCGAGAGAGGTCCCGCACGTACGATCCAGCACATGCATTTCTCCACCGATCAACATTCCAAAAGCCGTGGGAGAGTGCGTTGAAATACAGGCACGACTCGAAGAATACCAGAGTCCTTTGTTGGTGCATCTTCTCAAAGACCAGAGGCCTTACAACCAAGACAGAGGTGTGATAAGGTCAAGCTTGAGAAGAACCATCGCTGTTTCTCAATCCTGGTCGGCCTTGTCCAAAGTCCTGTGATAGATCCGACATCAGCTGGCTCATACACCTCACCGCTTCACCAGACTTGCAGGGAAACTCCCATGATTCTCAAGCTTCGGGTTCCCCCTCAGTGTGTTGTAGCGTTCTTCTCAGAGACAAGTCTTTGGTTCACCATCCAAGCCAGCAAGANNAAGCCAGCACCGGACAGCATTGTTNGCGTAAAAACGCGAAGTGGACAAAGTACATCCGTAAAAACCACTTCCATCTTCCGAAAGTATAGCATACTTGGGGAAGGCATGATACCAAACAGAGACTGATAAAGATACTGCAGGCGAGGATATCGGCGCTCATCGTTGACTCGGCAGTTGAAGCAGAGACTGATGATTGACGCGGCTGGTCAGAACAATGACCAAAGGTCAACTCTGCNNCGTTAGCTGTTGCTGGTGGCAGAGGCTTTTCGGCTGTGGTTGAGGAATGCGGTGGGTGAGGGATGGTTGTGCAAGCACAGTGGCGCTTGTACGGGAATCTTGTTTCGTCACTTGACAGGCTGTAGACGTACAGAACACTGATCGTTGATGCGTACTGAATTCCACCTTGTTTCGGAAGAGGAGCGAGCATTGGGAGTACATCAACCGCTTCTGAGGTGTGTGAAAGTAAACGAGACGTCGCAGAAGCAGGAGACTTTGGCATGCCATGAAGGACTGCACCGCCCTGTACCTCTGTGTGTGGCTTGGCGATCTTGCTACGCAGACAAGTGCGATTCCAACAAGTATCGTGCAAGCATATGCTGAGGCACAAGGACTGGCGCGGTCTGTTTGGAGAAGCATAGCCAAGCTCTTTCTGCAACATCCCGACCACTTCCAAACCACCAAAGTTGCAGGCACCAGGATGCTCATGATGTTTCTCAACGTCGTCCAAGTCCAGATGGAGATCCAGCATTACTGAACAGATTTCTGAAGCGCCCCCTGCACGAGCAACAGAACACGTGTAAGACCCCAAAGACGATCCTCATACGAGGTGCCCGACAAGCTTTCCCATCCCCTCCAAGCGCATTCCAAAACGGCAGACCAGAAAAGCTGTCCATAGTCGACCAGAGCATGTTTGTCCTCGCAGCAAAATCGACGCGCGCTCTCTCAGAGAGTCTTACCAAAACGACGCATGATGATACCGTCAGACGTCGACAACTCTATTCATTCCCATTGCTGCAATTTCCTCGCGAGAAGGCACAAAGCGGCGCCGGTGAATTAATCGAGAAACCGGCAACTTCCTGCAAAGGACCGCGAGACTGTTTGTTGTTTGGAACCGATGTATGGCTTAGGGTTAAGTTCCGAGGGAGATGCCCATTCGAAGTGCTCGAGACCAACAACAGTCAGGGAAACCATGAGACCGTGCTGTGAGGCTCGGGATTGTGACTGGGTCGAAAACAAGCAACAATAAACAGCCCAGAAGAGATACCGACCATGACAGTCAGTAGACCCCGCTCGTGACTGTGGAGAGAGTGAGACGCGTGGTGTGTGTTGAGAGAGGGAGACCAGCAAAGCATGAGATGAGAGTTTCCTGGAGGCCCGGATCTACGATGTTAGCAGTAATATGACCAGTTTATACAAGACCGAGGACGATGGATTTGGCACGGCAGAAATCGAGGAATAGCTTGTGTGAAGGAAGAAGAGTTCGCAACCATCGCGCATCTCAAAACATCACGGTGGCTGGGCAGACGCGCCGGAAATGCCAAGACTTCACGCGCTGCTCGAAATCACATGCTTGACGACGATAACATTTCACCCTCAAGAAGACAGTACTCGGTGGATGCTTCTTAGCAAGAAATAACTGTCAAATGCATTTACCACCCCCTAAGGAACAAATATTCCAATGTCACGCATCAAGAAAAGGCACTATCATTCCAAGAGATTCGTCTGTATTTCCAGGATATGGTACATTACATACAAAGAAGGACCGGTCCTTCTAAGACCAAGAAGAAAGGGTATTGGTTCCGTGCAAAAGAAATCTGAAACGTAGAAAGGAAAAAAATCTGAGAAAATGGAAAAGCAAAACGACAGAAATATACAGCATGCACTTTTGACACCTCTACGGCGCCGTGGGGGACTGTTGGACCCAGCAGGTTGAGAAGCGTCAGCATCTTCTGGAGCAGCTGCTACAAAAGTCTCTGCAGAGTGGAGAATCCTTCTCTTGCCGTTGGACTTGTAGTGCAACAAGACATCACCACCGCCTCGCCAGATGTGTGTGCGGATGGTCGCCAATGTCATCTTCGCTGGAATAAGTTGATTATTGCAGTAGAGCTCGAGGTATTCTTCTGAGGGCATGGCTGTAGCAGGATCTTGTGCAGGCTCGATGCGGTCGGCGACATAGCCTAGAATCTTGCGGGCGCGCAGCATACGGTTGGCATTGAGCCGGTTGTNTGCTGGGAAAGGTTTGTTAGTGTGTGTTTTGTTAGAGTAAAAGATGGAAGGATATACACACCCATCTGCAGCAATACTAGGTAGCACATTCTGCCATGGTTCGAGCACGAAACTGATCTTGACCAGATCCTTGAGCGGGATCTGGTTTCGCAACAGAGCATCACCGAGCCACATGGGAGCAACCTTCTCGATCAAGTCGGCCATCTCGGCCGTGCTGCCTACCTTGCCCTCGAAGAGATCCGCTACACCACCAGCTTCTGGTCGCTCTTCTTGGATCAGAATGGTTGTGTTTGGGGGCGGCTTCAACACTGGCGTTTCAGAAGGCAATGACGGAACGATAGAAGTAGGCAACTCGAGATCTTTTGACTGTCCCAATGCACCGCCTGCAGCATCGACAGCAGCAGCTCGTTGAATCTGTGCCTGTAAGTGGTCCTCATAGGCAAAACGGATCTTTTGGATGCAACCAAGGAAGTTCTCGTCAACAATACGAGAGTTGCTGTTGTCAGATGAGCTCTGTGTGTCGGCCTCCGCCTCTTCCTTAGTCTCTTCAACGATGGCAGGCTTGTCCTTGTCGTTTGTAGGAGCTTTGCCGAGCTTTTTCATGTTGAAAGACATGTTCATGCGAAGACGCTTGCCGAATTTCGAAGGTGTATCGTTTGATTCGGCAGTCGAGGCGTCCTCTGGGGCTGGTGTTGTGACGGCTTCTGTGGGAGTTTGAGGTACCAGCTTATTCTCGCTGTTCACGTTCGTGGAGTTTGCCGTGATCGAGTTGCTGGAAAAGTAGTCACCACCTATTGACGATCTGTCTTGTGTGCGTTCGTCCTCTTCGGTGATGAAGCCATCTCTTGTCAAAGTTGGAGATCCGACGTAAGACGATGCTGTATCTGTAATAGACAAGCCAGGGGTCGCAAAGCCAATGGTATTGGTGTTGGTCGGTCTCAATGTATTGGTGGACAGAGGGGCTGAGGGATCGGTCTTCCAGCCGTCTGTCATACCAGGAGGCATCTGAATACTGGTGGGGGCATTTTCACGCTCTAGCTTTTGCTTTTGCGCTTGCTCCAACAAGTGTCTTCGATATTGCGAGTCTCTGGAGATTTCCTCGCTGATCAAGTTTGCAAATAGATAACGAAGGATCCACTTGCCAAGGTTGATGCGCTGATCCTCCTTGAAGTCGATATTCTGGTCAATGTCCAGCTCGTCTGCGTACATCTCGGCATCAAAGGCTGTGTGCTCTTCCAAGGTGATGGCCAGTGTTCCAGTACGCGTGTCGACAGAGCACCAGTTAGGCACCGTCTCGACTGTGCTGACCTCAGGCTGGACATCTTCCAAATGCTNTTTGCCAAATGACTTGATGGGTGCACACTTGAGCAGATCCCACAACAAGACTTCGCCAGCAGTATCTTGGGTCAAAACACGCTTGCGGTCGTTGAGCATGATGTGTTTGACCAAACCGTTCTGCCCTTCGATAGCAAAGTCGGGCGTGTTCCTCAAGGGGTGCGTGTGCTCGACTTGGTCATTTTCGGCGTCTGTACCATTCTCTCGTGCGACGGGTCTTGGGAAATAGGCGGCGTTGCTCAGCCTGAGGACGTGCTTCAAAGGGAGGCGTTTGCCTGATGGAGGGGAGGGNNGAGAGGTAGGAGAGGCGAGTTGTGGCGGTGAGGCGAGTCGGTCAGAGGACGAGTTGACGGGCGGACTGGGGATTCTTGAACGGGAGGTGGCCAAGCTGAAGCGCTGCTGTTTGTAAGTGTCAGGCAGGTCAATCTCGGCACCATCGATGTTGACATCGGCCCATCTGTTGATGGTAGGACGAGGAGTGGCAGTCCAGATGTAGTCACCTGCAACGGCGAGCTTGTGTACAGCAGTGCCTTCCTGACAGATGGCAACACTCAAGCCCTCTTCCAACTCTTCACCGCAGCCTCTGGTGTCGGTCTTTGCTACCATGCCGCTCTTATCAGAAGAGTAGAAGACAGAGAGGTCTGGGTGGTCGGACCATAGAGACCAGACACTGGCATCGTGCATGGTCAGAGTGTTTGTGCAGCGACCAGCAGTAACGCTCCACACCTTGACCGTCTGGTCCGAACAGGCAGACATGACAGTCGTGCCATCTTGACTGATCAAGATGTCGCGCACAATGTCAGTGTGACCGACGAACTTTGTGATGCGCTTGCCCGAGCGCGGGTCCCAGATGCGTACATTGCTGTCTGGACCTCCGCTAGCAAGGATGGAGTGTGTAGCCTTCAGAGCGTAGACGCTCGCCTTCTCTTTGCTCAAGCCTGTCAGGCTCTCATCCTCGCTGACGTCGATGCTGAGTGTTTGTCCTGCGCCGTTCAAGTCCCAGAGACGAATGCGACGGTCGAGGCCTCCACTGGCAACCCACGACGCGTCAGAGGAAGGAGATGCCAGCACCTTGACGTAGTCGCTGTGCAGACCAATTGTCTGGGGAGGCATCGAGTCGGTAGCAGCGGGGCGCCATACTTTGACACTGATATCGGAGGAAGCCGACACCAAGGCTTGGTTGGACTGGGCGAGGACGAGGTCGCTGATCCAGTGGGTATGCGCCTGGACTTGGTTGTGCAGGGTCGAGGCGGGTGACGNGGGAGGCTTCGCGTCGATAGCCGTGATCTGGTCCGACTTGTGGTTGACCTCGAAGTTGAGGTCCCACGCGCAGATGACTCCATCGCGTCCTCCGGAGTNAGCTGTGCGGATAGAGCGTCAGTGACAGGCGTGGGCAGCTGGTGGGTCAGGTACGTACAGGATCGAGTTGTCGCTGTCTACGGCGAGCCCGTTGACGCCGAGACGATGACCTCCAGCTGAGTTCGTGAGAGGGAGCACATAGCTGATCCTCTGGCGCGCCTTACGAGCCATGTCCACTACTCTGGCATGTACAGACGGTGTCGAGGCATCTCGTCGTCGAATGCCCCGGTCCCGAGCGACCCTCGATCCGCCAAGGCGTCCGCCAGTTTCCCCACCGAGGTCCAGATCGGCATGCGGAGAGACCTGTCGTTCGGAGCTGTAACCTCCGACGCTAGCCGCTTTTGTCCGATCCAAAATCACAAGGGAAAACACGCGACGGAAAGGTCAAGCAGACGTGAGGAGCTTCAGCAATAATCCCATGAGCTGGATTGGTAGGTATGCTTGGTTGTCTACACATTACGTATCTCCTTTTTCTTCTGCTCCTGCAAACGCCTCGCTCTTCGCTGTCACAATAATTGAAAGTCCATGCCTCGTAGTCTCATAACTCCCTGATCTTACACATCCGCCTCTCCCTTCAGCGCTACTTTGCATGAGGCGTCAATGCCTCGTGGCCCGTCGCTTCGCCAGAGGGAACAGCCTGGAGATAGTCACCTACCGACAGGTTCCTCATAGACTCTGTTGGTGGCTCAACTGCCTCTACTCTGCGCTCAAGCTGCACCTTGTGGTAGCGCGACGATCCAGCGACTGGCCCGTTAGGCGCGCGAATTCGAAGACCGTTGTCTGCGGGGTTCTCGCACCCAAAGTGGAATGGCTGCGTCTGTCCAGCAAGATACATCATGTCGTCGAGCACCGGTGGATGTACCCAAGTTGTCTCTGTTGTAGGAGTGCCGTTGCGCACGTATTCCTTGTAGTCGCCTTCGGTTCCCGGGAACTCTCTGGCTGTGAATCGGAGTGGCTCTCTGAAGAAGTTGGAGTCTTTGGGGAGCTTGGACAGCATCTCACCAACGAACCACTGCTGGTTGTAGCCAGTTCTACCAGGAATCTCGTCCGCAGAGATTTCCATCAATTCGTCGCCATTTCCGGTGGGTACAAAGTGTCTTGCTGGGAGGACTTCAATGTCGATGATGGGAAGGATGCGGTGGTAGACGTCGTGGTTATGGATTTCGCGAGTAATGACTTCTTCGCGGATGTGGTGGACCTCTGGCATAACAGTCTCGTGGACAACAGCTATGGAGAGTCAGTAGATGGCATTCGTTTGAGAAACTGACTCTGAACTTACCGGNNGAGCCCAAGTCTCGGTCACGTCAGTGTCAATCGTGTTCTCGAGATTCACAACACCTTCAAGCACAGGAGCAGCAGGAGCATCTTTGACAAGGTAGTTGTGGTCTCTGGGAAGGAACTGCCCGAAAGCTGGGTCGTCGCTGAGAGCAGTTTGCTTTGGTGGAGCGGGCAGAGGCTTGTCCATGCTAAGGCGCGATCTCTGCTTGGTGCTCGCGACACTGCCCCTTCTGCCATTGACATCGTTAACAGTCTCGGAGCCGACAGCCTTACGTGAAACAGATTGAGTAATTCCGGGCGTGGGTGCTGTGGAGTATGAAGACGTCGAAGACCGTCGCGATCTGTTGGTGGACGATTTCATGACATTCAGCGGTGCTGGAGCGTGAGTGGGACTGGGTTTCTCAGCGTTCATGATATTCCAATCAGCAACGTCTTCTGAATACCTATCAGTTTTGCCAGAAAGTGGTTGAGAGGCAGTGTTGTTGTGATTGAAATTGATCACGTTCGAACTTTTGCGAGCTTTCTCCTTGGCCGCCATTATTTCGGCGTCCTGCGAGACTCTCGGACGGGCGATTGCCTCATCTCTGTAAGTGCTGGGAACTGCTGGGACTTGGGGTGCCTCGCCAGCATTAATTGCACGCTGGTCAAGACTCTTGCGCTTGCTGTCGAGACTTCTTCTGGCAATTGAGTCGTCTGCGACAGGGGCAGACTTGCGATCAAGCGACCTTCGCAGCTTGGACCGGGATCTTGCAGGCGACGCTTGCGAAGGCTGATCTGTNNCACCAAAAGTCAGCCGTCTCTGTCCAATTTTCATCACAAATGAACAAGAGCTCGTACCCATTCCTGAAATTGGCCTCTGGCCCTGTTGAGGACTCACTCCTTGCTGGGAGTCTTCATAGCGAGACTTGCGACTGGGGCTGCTTGGAGGAGTTGTCTCATCATCGTGCCTGTGCAACAAGCTCTTGATCTTTTCACGAATCGGCATTGCTTTGACAGGCGGTTATCGCGAGGCGTGCGGGGAGCAACTGGCCAACTAGAGGGTCGAGGGAGAATGGGAATCAATATGGCTGGCAGCTGCGTAGGGTGCTGTGCTGTGCTGTAGGATGCTGGCGGATGGCGATGTCACTGCCGTACGAGCTGTGTTTCGCCCAACGTCATATTATGCCTTTCTCAATAATAGAGAAACTCACGCCACGCGCTAACCCGCCCGTCGCTGCCCGTGCCATCGTCGGCTACGATGGTGTTGCTTGCACTCCTTCTGTCTATGTAGCTACGTTCTTATGACACAACCGAGTCCGTTTTGGAGCTATCTGGAGCTCTCCAACGAGTCCTGGCAACAATCTAGACGCTTGCTGCAGCCCTGGTTTCTGTTGCACAGGCGCCTCTTTTCTTGCCTGAGAGCTCAAGCCCTGCATCCCTTCCACCGTGCGACCATCACCCCGGGATACGCGTGCTGTTAACGTTCAGTATTCCCCTGTTCATGCAGGAAAGCTGTTGAACTTTCGAAGCTCCAAAATTTTGGAGCTGTCTCGATGATGCTGCGTGACGTCGACAACGACGCAAACTGCGGGGCACTTGCAATGCTCGCGAAAACATGAGCTCCGTGCTCTCACTTCTTCCGCCACATCTTGCTTCAGGATCGATGATTTGCGCGCCTGGTGCATTTCCCGGCCGTTCTTAATTCACGGGCCGTCAAAGCTTCGATGCTGATACGCAATCACGATCCGAGCTTTGCGTCTGGCTGGCTCAGAGAGGATGCGGTGGCAGATGCAGCCAATGGTTGGTGTCTTGTAGCGAGCATGTCCTGAATGCGTCGATATNGGATGGTTGTGTTTTCCAAACCGAGCAGGCGCAATCAAGAAAATGCTCTCAAAGCGAACGGGCGTGTTCTAGACAGAAGACGTCGCAATTNNGAACTATTGGCTTCCATGGCCGATCATTGCATAACTGGGCGCGTCGATCAAGACCCAGGCTGTTTGCTTAAGGGCCCCTAAAAATGTACACGTATGNAGATTATGCTTTTCTCAGACCACTACATGTTTTCCTCGAGCATCCGANGGGACCGACATTGTGAGACTTTGCGACCCTATGGATATGCCCAGTGTAGTAATCAGTGCAGGATATGGGTAGTGTGCCACGAGCTTTCAACGTCGGTGNCTCCAGCGTCATGTTATGCAGCCCTATGCTACAACTGCACACATACCCATCGATTCCCTTGGCCATCCGCGGGATATAGCGGGGTCGCACCGCCACGAGGTAAACCAAATCGAAACTGGTGTGGTTCGGCTGCTCCGGGTCGCAGGCGCTCGTAGGTAAGTCGCTGGAGAAGGCCGGTGCAAGAACAGGTCTGAGAGTCAAGACATGACAGCTAACTATGAGATCACCAACCACTCTTGTGAGGAATCCACTCCACACTGTGGCTGCTCGCCAACGGTACATACGAGGTCTACGCCAGCATGATCACATGCTGTGGCTCCATGTCGTTTTAGCCACCGTTGTGGAAGTGAGCTGCAAGCTGCTGGAGCAGGGCAGGCTAGCCTAATCGTCACTTTTGGTTACTGCCTTGCAAAACGACACGGATGATGTCAACACAGCCGAGAGCTCCTTCACTCCTCAACCTTACAAAAAGAGACGTCGACGCGTCTTTATCCTCCTTCTTCTTCTCATCAACACATCTTCATCCAAACAACTCCATCCCATCTTCACTACAACCCTTTCCCATTAACATACATCACATCAATCACAATGGACTCAGCCAAGGCCGCCGTTAAGGAATTCATGTAAGCATCTTGCTGCCTCTCTCTGTACCTCCATCAAACGTTTGCTCACACACCCCTCAGGTCCAAGTCGGGACACCACGACACCACTGTCCACGAGAAGGTCGCTCCCGCTGTCACCCACGAGAGCCATCAGCTCCAGCAGCACGAGCAGATCCAGACTGCTATCGACAAGGAGGTTCACCAGGACCACTACCACACCTCGATCCAGCCCATCAAGGACCGTGAGGTTCTTCCCGAGCAGCACCACCACAACCTTGCCGCTGTGGAGCACCGTTCGTTCGAGCACGGCAACGACTCTCAGGTAAAGGAGCGTCTCGCCGCTGAGGCTGCTCAGTTTAGAGACCAGCGCACCGAGGTTGAGGCTGTCCACTCCAAGTCGATTGCCCCCACCATCGGCGGTGAGCACATCCACCACCACGTCCACGAGACCATCCAGCCCGTCGTCAACAAGGAGACCATCGAGCCTCACGTTGTCCACACCACCGTCCCCATCCACGAGGTTCACCACAACGCCGCCCAGCACCACAGCGCCTCTGCTCTGCCTGCTGTCTCCATGGCCGACTTCAAGAAGCAGGGTGGTGTCCTGACTGGCCGCGAGGAGCGTTACGATGGCTTTGAGGGTGAGCCCCGCACTGTTGGCGGTGCCCACACTTCCACCCACACTGGCACCCACGGCCACCATACCGGCACCGGTCTCACCGGCGCTGGCTTGACCGGCACTGGCTCAGGCCTCACCGGCTCTAACACCTACGGTAACACCAACACCACTGGCCGCGAGACCCTCGGTGAGCGTGTCCGCGAGGGTGAGCAGGACCTCAAGCACGGTTCCCACCACCACTCCACCACCGGTACCACTGGCACTGGCTACGGTCGCGAGTCCGAGATTGACTCCAAGACCGGTAAGNNCCCTCTCATGGACAAGCTCAACCCCATGAAGGACTCCGACCACGACGGCAAGAAGGGCATGATGGACTAAGCGTCTCGCCCACCTGTTCCCAATGATACCACCACTTCTTTGACTTTGAGATGATCGTCTTTTCACGACCTCTTTCACGATTATGATGTTCCTTTCAGCGCTAGGGGGTTCACAGCAGTCCTGTAATATACATAGCTCCTCGAAAATAATCCTAGTTTCCTATTTTCACTAAATCTTGCTTCGCTTTGCCAATGTGATGTTTTGTTCTCGTCGCTCACTTTCTTGCTGTCTCCTGGTTGTTCAAGTCTTGTCGTTTCGCGGTATCATACCCGAACGTATGATCGTTTGACCCACGTCGATGTTCCTCCATCCTTGCGGTGTGTCCATGTTACATTCGGTCGTGAATTGTCTGCGTCCGACTCATAGGTAAAGGTATACTTGAAATTTTGTCGAAGTCCAGCTTAAGTCCCTAAGTAATCGGGGCATGTCGTCCAAGGCATGTCGTCTGCGCGGCGCATTGACCCGGTGGCAGTGGTGGCTAGGTATTTGAGCCTCAAAAGTGTGGCTTCTGCTCACTTGTGCTTTACTGACACGTTGTTGCAGATGTACGCGACTTTTTCTTTCGCTAAATCCCATCCTTGCGATACATAGCAAGAAAACATTGCACTTCGTTTCGTTGCTTTGAATTTGACTTTCTGTTTCTCTTCCTGGTGCCGAATTTCTGGTCTTGTAGTGCATGGATGTGGATGGGGATTCTGGTAAGCCTGGATCGAAATCATGAAACTCGACGTAGCAACCACAATATCGATCGTGAGTACTTATAAGCCTCAAGTACATCACATTGTACATCAAAGAAAACTATGCATACATATCAAGTCAGGAAAACATCTGCGTGGTAGAGATATCTCGTTGATGTTCAATTTGATGCTAGTCGAGGGGACAACCCTGACAGCTTCACATGCGCTGTTGTTAACACACAGTCCAAACATTGAGAACGCTAGATGGTGATCGATGTCATTCGAAGCCATCCGAGACCCGTTTCCCAGCCACCCTTCGTCCCTCGTGGGGTTTGTGACATCACATCCTTTCGTACCTTGTCTCCATTGCTGACCAGGTCCATATCAAAGTTGTCTCAGGAGAGCTCTCTCAAAACAAGGTCAGTGCATTATACGATGCCGTGAGCTCCACAATAATAGAGCACTTTGAGAATTTTGCAGCTCCACTCAGGCCAAAGTCGTCGCAGGTCACTGACACTTGAAAATCGACCACATCACCATCATCACATTGGTTGCCGTGCTAAACTCGACCTGCCCAACATCCAAGAAAACATCATTCGAGAACGTTCGTCTTGGCTTTGAGTTCGGAAAAAGGAGATGAACAACACGAAGTTCTCTGCCCCTCTCCCCGACTGCCGTACGAACGGTTTTCTGCCTTTGCACGCCTATCACAATCAACAATCTCTCCTTGCAACTCAAACTGGCAAAATCGGCATCATGATTCAAGAGGTATGCCCGCCACTGCAAGGCAACGTCTTTGATAAAGTGTTCGCCTCTTTCTGGCGAGGTGTATGCTGTTGTCTCGGTGGTTGATGCTAACGGTGCGGGCTGGCACTGCGTGGTTTCGCTGGGTCTTGGCAATATTCATAAGATGGTCCCGTTGGCAGACAACGGCTTTTTTGTATAACCGTCGTGGTAATCCATGTCCTTTAATCTTGAAGGAAAAGGTTCTTTCGGCATCAAGATTAATAGGTAGGTACTCGCATTGCTCAAAAATCAGTATAGTAAGGCGGTAGTCATCTGTCACAGCTTGACCCGCAAGAATGGTCGAGTTACTCACTTCCAGGCTTCCATCTCGTATCAAAAGACGTTCAATATAGGCAAGCAGTAACCAAGATGGCTGAGGGACACAACCGCAGGGCAACATGCGCCGAACGGTCTCAACGGTCACAACGACCCAAGCCTCTTTTATTCCCTTGGCCGTATCGAGAGAGACTGCTATATAACAAGTGCCACCAACTCCCCTCTACTACCTTTTTCCTTCTCATCCACATCCAAAAACATCTAAGCTCTTCACACACAAAGAAATCCAAACAACCTTCAGGAAGGACAAAAGAAACATACCTATCTTGATCAGGATATCAAGAGACAACAACAACACAAGATGAAGTTTTCAGCACTCACCTTTGTCGCTCTGGCAGCCTCTTCGGTATATGGCTCGGTCATTAATGTCTCTGCCCTTGATACCGCCGACACCTTTGTCAATCTCGAGACCCGCGCCACATGCTGGAAGTCGGACATGCAAGCCGTCAAGGACCGCATCAACCACTACAATGTCTTCTGCCAGATGTACAATGCTCAGTATGTTCCTTCTGCCCAGCCTCACCACCTTTCTCAAACGCATTGCTAACAACGAATCCAGNNATCTCGCGATTCATCTCCTCTGCCCACATTGACTGCCGCCAAGTTGACCGGTGCATGCTCGTGTCTCCTGGCCGAGTGGAACAAACAATCAAACCCCACTTCCGTGCCTTCTACCGGATCAAACACCTGCGCCGCTTCAGACATCAACCTGATCAAGAACGAGGCACCCAAAAACTTCCAATCCTACTGCAAATGGTGGGGCTTGATGTAAGTTCTCTCCTCCACTCCCCACTCTGTTCATTTTACTAATAATGCATCAAACAGTCCTCGCACACGCTCAGCCATCCCCGGAGTCAGCGCCAACCAAATCACAAAATCGTGCAAGTGTCTGCTCGCCTCGACCGGAACCACTGCATCCACTGCCGCCAAAGTTACTACCAGCACTTCGAAGGCTGCAGCCACTTCCACTGCTTCGGCCTGCAAGAAGCGCAGAAAGGTTCGCAGAACTGTTACTGTTGAGGTTCCTGCTGAGGCCACTCCTTCTGTTTAAGAAGTTGCTTCTTTTCTTCTTCTTCTCTTTTCTTGCTTTCCCTCGTTCTTGATGCTTCGAAGGAACGAGTTGGGAAAGTGGGAACGCTTTCTTTGTGTGAGACAACGCACGACAAAATTACTAGGGATTGATGCCTTGGATGCCCTTTTGGATGGGAACAACTTTTTCTTTTCTTTTTCTTCTTCGTCAGAAGGGGATTTCTATTTGTGGAGGATGGGGTTTAATGGAGGTGGACAGTCACTGCTTGCAGTGTTTGGAGGAAAGTATGTCAAGGAGAGATATTTCAACTGGTTTGAGATGTCCTTTCTTGATTGCTGTTCCTTAGAGGCGGCAAAGCTTATGTAATTAGATAGAGTGTCTGGTTCTTTACGAAGAATTAGATGGAAATACCAACATCGTTATACTGCCTGATTCGATGTTTTCTCTTCCATTCTGCTCCGTGACTTCTCGTACTTGCTAGATGAATGTCTACTCTGCATAGATCTGCTAGTTGTGATATGCACCAAAGGCAAGTAGGTGGCGAGCCAACGGACGTTCCTGTCGATCACAACAACGTATACCGCATACGGAGATCTGCAGCAACGTTCTTACCTAGTTGGTAAGGCACGAGTGCTTGATCAAGATGCCGAGACGTCTGGGCCGGGAATATCACTAGCTGCGCATTGACGAACCGATCTGGACCAACATCTCTGATTCCTACAAGCATAGATAATGACTTCAAAGTAAAGGTTGCGGAGAAGGTGCCAGGGTAGGCATTGGTAGCCATCTTGAGGGTAGCTATGCACTATGTACAAAGCAAATGTAACCAGTAGCGATGGTTCTCTCCTCAGCTTTCTCATCTTCGTGATGAAGTCATATTTGCTGTTCAGAAGTTTGTGAAAAAGGAGTCATGTACAGCCATACCACGACTCATACCATTGTTCATCCCGGTACCTCAATTGTGTATCACTCACCACCTTCTGATTTCGTATCACTGGAATGGACCATCGCACAAACCTTCCCAGTCACCGAAGTGCTCCCGATCAGGCATCTTCACTTGCTCCAGTAGATGACATATATCTCCGAATGTGGAACCGCCAAGCTCTTTCTTCTCTGTAATTGATTGCACTGCCGTTGTCAAAGGCTCTTGGAAGAGGTGAGCGGGGTGTTCACGATCACTCGGCGGCTCCACTCCCCATGCATAATGATTGCGGCCTTTGTCCAGTTCGCTCTCGCCCAAAATACGTACAACCCTTCTTCTCAGATCGATCTCGGCAACGACGGTACCCTGGGCTCTGTCTTGAGAGAAGAACAGTAGGACCCTCCAAAATTTGAGCCTCAAGGGTGCATTGGTTCCAAAGTGCCACCAGATCCAAGGTACCAGTGTCTTCGTACCAATCTCTCTGACTCCGTGAGTAATAGAACCCGAATGCCAGGGCTGTAGATTCAGTCCGTCTAGTGATACAGAAGTGTAGACCTCAAGTCTACTCTCAGCGACCAGTGCTTGGACTTCGACACGAATCTGCCGAGAAGTGTGAAGGAGACAGATAAGAGGGTCAAGATTTGAGCGCGGTTTACTTTTGCCTCTCCTTTCAATTCTCTCTTCGAAGACGTAGTCGTAGATCATGAATCGGAGTTCGANGGGCAAGCGAAAGAAGGGAGAATCTAAGAAATCATCAGCGTCGAGTTGCAAAGCGAAGAGAAGTCGAATGCTCCAACTTTGGTTATAGCATGCGCAGATCTTGGTGTGATCAAGCGTGGAGATGAAAGGAAAGAGCGACTCACCCACTCGACTCGCAGGAATTGATTGTGATGTAATTAGTTGTCAATCGCCACTTCCTTCTCGCGAAGCCTTCCAGCTCTGACGCTACGTTCTACTATCTAAACACCGGGGTTGCTGGATGCTTCATCCTTGACCCTCTCGCCAGCCTTGACGTCCTCGGCCTAGATGTCCGCAGTCTTGACAGCCTCGGCTTTGGCATCTTCAGCGTTGACTTCAACCTTGCCATCAGTCTTGAGAGACTGTCCATCATCATCCTCACCAGCCTCCTCATCTTCGCCTCCTTCCCCATCAGAGTAGTCTTCCTCGTCACTGTATCCATCCTCGTTCTCCTCGCCGAAGTCATCATAGCCTTCGCCCACTCCCTCATCTTCATAGTCATCGTACTCATCCCAATCATCTTCCTCGTCCCATTCGTCATAGTCCTCACCGAACAGCTCGTCACCATCCCAGAAGTACTCCGGGCAAGGCATCTCAATCTTGTGCAGCAAGTCAAGAATGTTCTTGAGCACGAAGCCATCAAAGCCATCCTTGTCGGTAAAGGTCTTCAAGGGCTTGAGAAAGGCATCTTCGAGATCTCCAAAGAGGTAGTCGCAGTAGTTGGAGCTGAACATGCCCATACCGTCCTCGAAGCCAGGAAGGCTGACCTTGACAGTCTTGTCCTTGAAGTCCATCTCTGCCTTGACTCTGACTATACCTTGGGCGGTGAAGACAATGATGTCCATCTTCCAGAACTTGAGGTCGTCGGAGAGCTCGGTGGTGGTCGTGTTCTGCTTCTTTGACTTCTTTGACTTCTTCTTCTTGGACTTGCTGGGGATCGCGACGGTGTGAGGTTCAAGCTTCAGGTCGTAGTAGAGACCAGCTTGGACACGAGCCTTGGTCTCAGCGGCGATTAGAGTGGTGACTTCAGCGCGGACTTGTGGAGAGATACTGAGAAGCTTGTTGATGGCTTTGAGAGAGTTTGGAGGCTCAATGCTCAGAGTATTGGTGCCCTTAGGGTCGAGGAGCTGATAGTAGATCTTGTTGCGCTCTTCGACAGCGAGATTGAGGAAATCAGGGTCGGCGGGATCGATGGGACCAGAAGGGTTGGCGGAGTCTGCGATATAGTCAGTATCTGGACTGGATGTGGGTGGCGGATATGGTGTACCTTGGATCTTGACATCGTCTACCTTGTTGGGAGCATCTGTGGCTGTAGAGGTATTGTTTGGAGAATCCATACTCGCAGAACGTGGATCGATCTTTGGATGAGGAAAGTAAAGTGGCGAGAAAGGCAACGATATATGAGCAGAGCGGTTGTGGAGAGAATAACAAACGGTAGCTCCTCACAGCTCCAGCCCACCAACAAAGAAAAATGCAGGGATAGTGGGGGCATAATCTGCAACACTGAGACAGCAAACCTGTTGACTAGAATGTCTTTGAGAGTGCCTCATGGAATGTGTGGTAAACTCAAGTTCTGTGCAATATTTTATCTTACATGTAGCCAACTCCATTGATGTGTGCTCATCATGTCTGGTTGTCTCCAATCACATATCGTATCCTTCCTCTTCCTCTTCCTCATTGCCATCCATGGCCATAGCTTGGTGGTAAGGAGATGGCAAGACAGGCAACCATATAACAAAGCCGTATCTCACGCGTTCCAGAGCAGATCTCACCAGACCCAAACGAGGGCGAACGGCAAGAAGACTTTCGTTCGAGGTCAAAGCGTGACCTGCGTCCTCCTTCAGCTCGTCACATTGAAGGTCTTTGGGCTCAGTGAACATTTCCTGCGATGTCCAGAAACCGGATGGGCAACCAGGTGAGTAGCCGTTGGGGTCGGGCATGACAATTTGTCCCAAAAATTGAGACACGTCTTGCACCGTGATACCATTGAAACCTTCTTCCTTGACGAATTCTTGCACCACCTTGGTGAAAGCTCCTTTGAGGGAGCGAGCATGTTCCCAGTCGCGCAAGGCGCCTCGAAGAGGATCAGGTTTGGAGACACAGACTTCCTTCTTTCTGAAGTCAATCCCGACGATGACTTTGACTGTTCCATAGGTGCTGAGGATGGAGATGCGGACTCTATAGAACTTGAATTGGCGTGGTACCTCCTTGTCCTTGATAGAATCCTTGATGTGCTGAGCGGTTCTTGCTTTATGTGCCCTCGAGTCATCTCCGCTTCTAGAAGGGGCAGATCTTGATGCACCCCGAATAATGTCACGGGTTCTCATCATAGAGGCGAGTCTTTCTTCACGAGCTATCTCGTGGTTGATTCTGCTGATCTTGAGAGCGGTGGAGTAGGACATGAGCGTGAGGTCCTTGAACACGCCGGCCTTGATGTGGAATGTAGTGACAGCGGCAATCAAGTCCTGCACTTCAGAGCGGATCTGCTGAGAAACACCGAGGATGTTTGTCACGGGATCAAGACCGCTGGCTGGGTAGAAGGTGATCTCTAAGGACATGGTCGTGGAGCTCTTGAGATGGATGAAGTGATCGTAGACTTTGTGGCGGATCTCGAGTGGCAGGCGCAGGAAGGCCGAATCTTGTTACGTGTTAGTACATGACGAACGAAGGGGGAACATGCTGGTGTACCTTGTGTGGGTGAGTTTGTCATGCTGACCGAAGCGCCATCTAATTCAGTGTCTATCTCCATGCTGAGATGGTTGATTGGTGTGTTGAGAAAGTAGGAAGCTAGATTAAGTAAAGGAGAAGGAGCAATAGGGGACATGACTGCTTGAACAGCGAGACTGGAAATGTGTTGGGACTAGTGAAGATGAAAGCTGTGTTGTTATCCCTTTGATCCTACAAACAAACGACGAGACACATGCGTGCAAAAGAAAGGCAGGAAGACCTCCCTCACTAAAAACGAGAATTCGAAAGAATTCTGAGTCGGCAGTACTGACGGAGCCAGATATAGCCATTGAGAAACGGTCTCCGATGGCTCCAGAGGCACATATTGCCTGTGGAGAACCAACGCGAGTAGTGGATTCACCTTCAGGCAGATTCAGAGTGAACTTCTCGTTCTCTGTGAAGAGCCCTTGTCAGAGCAGATAATACTTCAAGCCCACAAGATCTTAACGCGTAAGGTTGACTCTGCATCTGATAGCTACAAAGACTACGGCGGCATGTACCGTACATCTCCAGTCCACGCTGGCTTCACCATATTCACAGCTCCTGAGCACGTCCCTGAAGGAATGCGTACCTCCATCTCAGACCTCTCAGCCGACATTGTTGCAGCAGAACAAGCCGGCCATATCGACTCTTATGTATTGGCAGCAAAATACTGCCACAAGTTCGTCAACATTCATCCTTTTGTGGATGGCAACGGCCGTACCTGTCGTCTAATTCTCAATGTCCTGGTGTTCAAATACACAGGCATGCTTTGCGTGCTCGGAGAGAATGAGCAAGCAGTACAGAACTATCTATCAGTCGCAGTCAGAGGCAGTGAATCAGATCAAGCTTGGAAAGATGCAGATGAAGTGGAAACTGCGTTCATGAAATCACCATGGGGCGAGCTTGCATTCTTTATTCTGCGTCAAGTTACGAAAGGGCTAGATATCGAATGGACAGTTTCATAACGGGATTCCGGGCACTCATTACGCATGGACAAAAGACAGACACGATGTTGTAGCTGGTCAAATTATTGCAAAACTAGCTATCCCAAACCCCTGAGCATTGTGACCAAGTTCATGTGCCTCTGACCTAATCCAAATTCCCATATCCACTTTCCTCCTCAACACGTGCTCATTGTCGCCGAGTCTAAGAACTGGTGGCAGCAGCGGATTCGACAGCTTGGCTGGTCTTTGGCGAGGTAGTCTTTGGCGAGGTAGTCTTTGGCGAGGTAGTCTTTGGCGAGGTAGTCTTTGGCGAGGTAGTCTTTGGCGAGGTAGTCTTTGGCGAGGTAGTCTTTGGCGAGGTAGTCTTTGCCGAAGAAGACTTTGCAGTCTTGGTAGCCTTAGACTTTGTCGTCTTGCCACTGGCATTGCCACTGGTCTTACCAGTAGCCGATGCCGCATTAACACTGACATAATAATCCGCATATGTCAAGTAATCACTGCACTTCCTCATGGCAGAAGACATGACAGTGCTCATGTAACTCATCATGTCGTCCATAACACTGGAAGTAGCGCTGCTATATACAGACATGATGTCGCTGGGACTCATGGTCGCAAAATTGACGGTGAAGACGAAGCTCAAGCTCGTGGTATCGGTGCTTGGTGCGAAAGTCGTGATGTCGGTTGCGATTGAAGTGGTTATGGTGGTTGTTTTGGTGGCTGAGCCGCTGTTGTACATGGTCATGGTGGAGATTGCCACTGCGTGGGTTGGCAACTCAAGAACATACGCAAGCACACTGACCGGTAATGTTGGTCGTCCAGAGAATACGCAAGCAACATGGAGAGGTTCTTTTTATAACAGCTGAACTAGAAGAGAGACCCAACGGTATATAGACCAAGGATCACCATCATCAAAGAGCCTGTCATCGCACCCCTGAATCAACTTCGTCAATCAGCAACCAAAGCTAAGACACAAATTCCACTCACGATGTTCGAATCACTTGTTCTCCTTGCAGCAGTGATTGCTCCCGTCTTGGTCCGAGCAGACTTCTGTAAAGCGACAAACGACGTTCTGTTTTTCGCCTGGTAAGCAGATAAATCTTAATCTCTTAATGGCCGCATTCTTATCCATCCAAGGACTGTGAATCTCAGCGGCATCGAGGGCGGTTGCGACGCGACTGTCTATGGTCAAAATTTCCAGGTTGTCTTGCAAGGCGAAGGTGGTTGTGCTGCAGTCACAAACTTCGGTTACCAGGACCCTCAAGGAGGCGGCACTACCTTTACTTTCAATCAGTCCGTCTTTTGCAGTGGTGGGTCCGTAGCGTATGCCGTGAGACAGGTCTTCAATGTGGATGGCTTTAGCTGCAATGGTCAAGGTCCAGTCTAGAGAAGACGATGCAAGGAGGATAGATTTGTATGTCGAGTCGACTCTAGACATTCTCCAAGGTATCAATGGCAAATAAAGAGTGTCCACGATATGTGTTATGGCACTCCGTCAAGAGGATGCATTTCTTCCATGTACCCGCCTTCCGGACCTGACGTGAGAAGATGATAGAATCGTGCGAGAGCGGTAATAGACAGTTGACCTGTTCCCCTGTAGCTGCTTGTTGTACTTTGCGGTCTGTTCCATTGGACATCAACTACTTTGATCTTCTTGTCTTCGAATTCTGTCTGGTCGTCTTTCAATTCCTCAGGAAACTTGAGTCCAGCCAGCATCGTGATTGCAGCCGCATCAAGGACCATGCACGCCTGGTTTCGTGCCGGGGGTAGAAACTGATCCTCATCGTCTGAGAGCTCTTTGTCTCGCACCAATGCGCGGAATTCAGCACGAACACGGTCATACGAAGCTCCGTCAAGCGCTTCTTGATCTTCGATAATGTCCAGCTTGAAACGCTGCCACGCCTCTGTCGCGAATACAGGTAGTGTGTACCCGTTCTCAAGCTTGCGCTCCTGCACACGAGTCCAATTCTCAACAGCTTGCGGTGGCCGCTCTTGAGACAAGTCGTCATATGCGGTGACGAACAATACAAAACCCCAAGTAGGATCAGGTGGTGGCATTCTTTCGTCAGAGCGAAAACTCACCGACTCCCAATCCGCGCAGTCCTTGAGTAGATGACGCACATCGTCACCATTGGGTGAATAGCTCGTTACCGTCAACCCATGCGTGCGTGTGGGTATATAAGTTGTCTCGTCTGCCGAAGACAAAAGGTCGCGAATCGAATGAACACGATCGCGACTGTCGCTGGCAGCGCCAGGTCCAAACGATCGCGGGCTGAATTTGCGGCGTCGTGGAACAGGACGGGTTGTAAGAGTTTGGTCTGCAGGCGGAACTGGTCTTGCCGGCAAAGCGGCGGCTCTTCCGCGACCAGTCATACTGGGAACAGACATATACTTATAGCAGAGGTTGCAATGCGTGAGTGTTGGGGTTGGAGAAGGCAAAATTGCTCACGTGTCACAAAGTTATGTTACTCTAAAATCAGGTCGATGTACCTTCAATCAGCAGAGCCTGTATTGGACAAGCTTCGAGAGAAATTTGTCTGCAATGCGTTGATGAGCTGGAAAGGAAAGGATCAAGTGAGAAGTGATTACTGATTTGGCGGAGCTGTGCTTAGTCATCAGCTTGCCTTGGCACGTTCTTCGACACCTCAATCGTGCCTTCCCGTCCGCCTTCTTCCTTAATGCATCCAAAGTGGTGAATCGGATGCTCTGATATACATTTCAGCCGCTTGCCGATCATCATGCGTTTTAGTCACGTCGTCTTGTCCATGACAACTGTTATGCCACTGGCAGTCAAGCCGGTATTCCTTCCTTGGGGGCCCCTGGACTCTAGTGGATTCTCAATGTGAGAAGCTGCTTCCTCATTTACACCTTCTTGAGCGCCTCNNGCATATCTGGTAGCGAGTCTCGGATCAAGCTCTTTTTCTTGTTGTACTTAACAAGCCACGTATCGTCCTTGTTACGAACATGAGGTAACAAATCCCACTTGAAGATGCTGTCTTCTTCCTCCCCTCGCAAGGTGCCATTCTCTTCCACAAACTCGAGATTCTCAGGCCATTCGGACACTCTCGCCTCTAAGTGTGATCCAATCCGACAGGAATACGATGGTGGTGTTTCTCTTCCTGAACCTCCCTCCCAGTTGCAAAACCATCTCGAGTCATCACAACCGGCCTTCCAACAGATGAGTACAGTTGGAATGACAAGCAATGCCACGGTGTATATCTAACTAGCCAGGTTTAACATACCAAGGATGACGATGTGAACGGCAAAAGCGGCCCAGCCAAGCCAACGGAACATCTGGTAGAACCAAATCATGTTCGGCTCAGGATCTCGTACTAAGACTGGAATGATCAGCCGTTGAGGTACGAACATCGTTATCGCCTTGGAGTCCGGCATAATTATCATGATCTTGGCTTGTTGATGTTTCCAGGATGGATCACCCGGCTTCGTCTTCTCAGCTGACCCGGCCAACCTTGCTGCCTTGTCTCTATTGCGCCACTGCTTGAGAGCAGATGGATCGAGTTCAGAGTGCAGTCTCGTCTCCTCGACAGCGACGTCAATAGCGTCACGATTGGTTTGAACAATATACGTTCGAACGGCTATCGAGACGATTATCGCAACAGCATTCACAAGACCGTACCAGTCCTCTGACAGGATCGGCATGACCACGAGTAATCCAGTGAAGCAGAAGGAGATGGTGAATGCTATAAGACGGTAGAGCCACCCTGCGCGCGGTCTCTCGACGATGTCCCAATGGACAACGCTACGAGGCTTTGTAAACTTCTGGGCGAGCATCCACCTCGTGAACTAGAAAGAGAGATCGGTGATGTAGATGCCATTGCTGATGTCGTAGAGGTGGAATGAGGGGATCTGGGTTTGAACCTATCACCCGCGATCACAGAACCCGCNTAGTAATGGCATATACTCAAACCATCGACTCGCAACTAACCGACCGATGGATGCGTTGACTTCCTCTGAACCAAGGAGAGTCACTAGGCCCAGAACATCAATGCTGAATGGTTTCCAGTCACAAAGGGCAACCCAGGGTTATACCATTATCTTGTACTGTACAAGAAGAGAGAAGATTAGAAAATGTGCTTCTCGTGCACGAATCGTGGTCCGAGACAGGCCAGAAACGACGGTGAGAACAAAGAAATTTGTTGACACAACCTGGATATGCGCTCAAGAAGAGGACTTGCTGGGAGATGCACGTGAGATTACTAGCGTTGTAGGAGTGCATCAATGCTGCATGCCCTGTCTTGTGGCGTCACTGGCCAACAAATACCCCCACACAGCTCCGCCATGCGTCAAGTGTATACTCAGGGTTCTTCAGCAGCAGCCCAGAATATCATATGACTCCGCTTTGAACTCGTGAGCGACTTGATGCTAGGAAATCTCAATACAGCCTCAGCGGTCTACTCTTATTATCAACAACGTTCCTGACATGCCTCTCCCATCGTGTGCCCAACTGCGCCCATTCCTGAGAATCAAGATAATGCTTATCCCCCATAGCCCCCAGATCTAATTCCGGCATATAGAGCCCAACAATTCCCTTCTCTAGCACACCATCATCAAGCACACCCGCCTCCCTTAACACCAAAATGGGAAGATCAATCTGATATGCCATCGCCGGCTCAATCTGAGCTCATGGCGAAGTAAGCCATTGATCATTCAAAGGCTTGTCTTTGTAATGACTGCCCACGCGAACCGATCGCGTGCCCTTTTCTATATGCGTGCGACGGAAGGCGATACAGATGAGGCCATTGCATTCAGACATCAAGCCGCGAACTGCTTCCAGTGGTGCTGAGTCGCTGTAATCAGTTATCCCGAGTGTGCGTGGCATGAATCCTCGTTCTGAGAGCCATGAACAGAATTTTGCGGTGAAGCTTTTTGCTCGTCATTGATCGGTTGTGGGTGGCTGAGAAATACTGAGATGGGCATGTTGGAAAACCTATTTGATTTCTAGATGAGCTCAAGCCAAACGGAACACACACTGATGTTTTGTTTACCTATGTTGAAGAGATAGCTTACGTTTTGGGGGAGGTAAACAATGGCGCATGTGTCTAGACCATCCCGTCTTGACCCTAAAAAGAGGGGGGGAGGCGGGTATTAATATATAACTCCAATCATACCTATCATGTATCCCACCGTATTTCGTCTGCTCGAGCCATTCGTAGGCATTTGACTGATGGATTGTTATGCAACAGGCCACGTGTGAGTATCTGCAGCCGTCTATCTCTTTCGGCAATGCTTTCGGGGATTTTTTCACTCTTTTTCCTTTCCAATGTGCTCGTCCATAGCAGGAACATCGCTCGCGTCCTCCTCGAAGCATAGAGAGATTGGCACACAAGAGTTGAGGACCTTTGGTTATTCGTTATATACTGGGGATGCTGGACAATTATGTATCGGAGACTGTGCAAAATCGCTAGTAACTGTAGTCAATGTACTCGTCAACCTTTTCCTTATCATCCTCATCTTCCTGCGGCTGCGGCAAGCTTCTACCCCTGCCTCTTCTCTCAGGAGCAGGCGATTCCATGGAGAATGAAGTCGATCTGCTACCAGGAGTCAGAGCTCCAGGCCACCAGAACGGACCTGGTCCACGACTTCTGCTTCTCTCATCGGCCTTATCGGCCAGAGAGCTCCTCTTCATCTGCGACTGGTAGGCTTCGCCTTCATGTTCGTCTTCAGATTGTTCCATGCCGCGAGCGACCATTCCAGGGAAGACGTCAGGGCCGATGGCGTCGGTGGTCTCGCGTACTTGTTTGGCAAGAGCATTACGATGAGCGCGGAGTTGAGTGAGCGAAGCCGAGGAAGCTGGGTTTAGAGCCACAAAGAGGGGAGGAAGAGACTTGAGAATGTCCATGCCAATCTCGCCGATGCGAAGGGCAGCCAAAGAAACAGAAACCATGAGTGCGAAAAAGAAAATGGAGAACTGCCAAAGAGGGACAAAGTCAGGGATGTAGGTGCGCGCATGTAGGTACCAGGGTAGGGTCTGAGTGTACTGTCCACCAACGCGGTTGTAGTAGAGCCAAAAGCTTACGAGCGCCGTGTAGTAGATGTACAGAGCAGGAGCCAGAGCCATTGCGACCAGAATTTTCCAGGTAGCCATGACATCGTGTCCCTGAAGTTTGACAACCGAGCCAGCAAGCGCTTTCTTTTGCTTTTTGATGGAGATCATCTTTGAAGTCACAAAGACTGGCCAGAACATCAAGATACCTGGCAGTGTACCCAGACTCAAGAGTAACAGTTCTCCCAGGCGGTAGAGCAATGTGGCCAAGCACCACCACCAAGGACGAGCGGAAGCATCACCCCATTCGACCTGGTGGTCTTTGATTCCTAGTGCACGAAGATGACGGTTGTAGTCAACCACCGCCTTCTTCAGCTTTCCTACACGTGGATCATCCTTGTACTTGGTGTAGCCTTTGAGGAGACGTCTGTTGAATTCGATGACCACGGGTAAAGGGAGTTTGCGACCAGGAGGGTTGTACAGACGACGCGTTGCCTGGATAAGTTGCAGCGTTTCGTGATCCGGGCTGGGTTGCGTCACTGCTGCTAGACCTTCGTAGATGGTTTCCAACAATGATCCGATGGCATCACGCTTCTCGGAGCCTCCAGCTTTGAACGCCTCAACTTGATCAGGGTGTACGTCGATGGGGTTACCGAACTCGATGACGGCTCGCGAGCGGAACTTGTGAGCGTGGAAGTAGTTCATGCCCGCAGGAATAATGGTAAGTCCACAATCCGGGTCGCGTGCCAAACATCCCAAAGCCATGATAGCAACACCAGCTTTCAAGGGTAGCAAGTCGCTTCTGTCATGAGATCCACCTTCTGGGAAGATTCCGACACAGGCGCCCTTGGAAAGCTCGCGGTAGACGGCGTCGAACATACGGTTTTGGTCGATGTGAGGAGCGACCTTGAACTTCGTGCCCTTGATCTTGCTTCCATCGGGAGCTTCGCTCTCGCCGGTGAGCTGAAGGATTGCGTCCTCGGTCTTGAAAGCCTCGCGTAAACGGAATTCCCTTGGGCCCAGAACTTCCTCAATGTACTGACTCTCAGGTGCTGCCTTAGATCCTGGGCGTTTGGGCATGATGATGCTGCCGCCGTGCATGTACTGACCATTCAAGAAATTGGTTCCCACACCACGAATCAGAGTTGGGTCGTTCTCAGGATCTGGTAGACAGATATAGCCTTGACCCGGCTTGACATGATCCATAGCTCTGGTCACTGGCAGAGAACCCATCTTGCCAGCCATGGCACCGATGTAAGGTTCCTTCATCGACTTCTCGGCCACCAGGAAAGACATGCGACGTCCTACATGCTGCTTCAACAGTCGCATAAGGATGATAGAGTCAGCAAACTGGTTGGCATGTGGTGCGCCAACAATAATGACTGGGCCCTTCTTTGGAATTCTGAAAGTGTTTCTCGGATAGATTTCTCTGAAAAACACATCCAGAGCAAGATTGAAGGTTCCCAGGCCGAGATCGTAGACCCATGGTGTCAGTACTTTGCCGTTGGACTTGTTTTTCTTCGCGAGTTGTTGCTTGTTGTCGGCTTTCGAATCCTGGGAATGCTTTTCATCTCGCGCGGCCTTCCCATTCAATGTTGAGGCCTGGGATGATTTTGGGTCACCCGTTGAGGTCATCTTCGCGTCGAGCACAGCTAGGCTTCGTAGCTGCCTGCTGGCCCACCGGTCGTCTTGGGACACCACAAGTTGGTGTTAGTGTACTTCACTGTAAGAGCGCGTCTTTCAAAGAGACACTTGAGGCCGATTGCAGCGAAAACGTGCAAATAGCGGGTCGCTTTGGTTTTCTGTGAGATATTTGATTGAGGAAATTGATGCGAGTCAGGATTTCGCGTCTAAATCAGGCCACACAGACCGCAACTTTTGCCGAGGTTACATCACAGGATTCTCGAAAGTACGTCCTTCTCAAGTCTGACAGCAATTGGCTATGGTATATTGTTGAAGCCTGCATTCTTGTCAAGCAAGCGCGGCAATCATGTCCTACGACTGTTTTGAAAAGAAACATGGCGTGTCACATCGCAACCGGTCTGAGAATTGGAAACTGCCATTGAAGCAAGACGATGCCAAAACGGTTGGCCAGAATGACCAGAACTCCTGATCCGAAACACCCACTCGACCTAAACGCCATCCTTATAATTGCAAACTCATTCTCTGCGACTAACTTCCGACTCTGATACATATGAAGGTCTCCGCGGTGCCAACTGCGCATCTGTGTCTGCAAGTGCCGCCTCGAAGCTTATGCCGAAGGACGCGGCCAAGTACGAAGCATAACGCCTTCTGTACGCGTATGATATTTGCGCTGTCGAAGATGCGGAGTNCTGCTTGACATCAAAAGCGTCCAAAACAATAAATCAAGATTGGATCCCACCTGTGTGTGTTGTCGTCTCTGGACTTGTGGGATATCTGAATGCACTCAAACTTGGTCGACGAGGACTTGATCTCATTGCATCTGATGTCGGGACTTGCAAAGAGGATGTCATTGAGGCTTTTGTTGATTCGAACATCGTGATATGAGCAAAGTGTGTTTTCTGGGTGGAAGTGTTGCAATTCAGGAGAAGACTGTGAGTGCAAGTAATATTCCTACCCTTACTTTCCAAGGGGAGTGTCCTGTTTATAGATGAGAAGTGCGGTGTACAGGCACAGCAGTAAGTAGCATCACGTCGTACCGCACCTCGATTACGTGAAAGTACAAAGGAAACTTCTTCATCAGACACTGCCACAAACATTCCTCGAAACTCAGATCTGCATCGCTCTTGTGGCTCTGCGCGATTTCATGTCTACCACCAAATTGTGAGCCATTTTCACACAAAATCACGCAAGACAACTGCAACTCTGGACGACGACAAAACATGTCGCAATGGAAACATGAGCCATTTTGGACCAATTCGACCGGTTCCAGGTTGAGTTTGGGTAAGTGGCATGCGACCACATGCAATGGACCAATGGCGCTGGTCAGTCAGTATTGCATGTCTACATTCATAACGACAACTGATCATAAGGTCTATTTGACCATAGTTACATGGTTCAATATCCCTCTGACCGATGAAAGCTCACACCGCTCGACCAAGAAAGCGCCATCTCATCATGCAAGCCTTGAATAAGCTCACAACCGTTCAGCCCTCTTCGAACATTGGTTCTGTACGCCTATCTGCAGTCACTACACAGTCCATTAGAGAAGATAACCAACCACTCTGGCTAGCTGTTTCACCAAACAGATCATGAGCTCTTCCATAATTCGGGGGCTGTTCCTGGTCTTGGTGAAGACTCCATCAATGTCGTCAGCCACAATGCGGGGTCGGCTCGGCTCCTCCTTCAGCCCCTCTATCAGCATAACGCAACAGTGGGTTGCTTGCTCTTCTCTTCGACCGTCGACGACGGTGATGAAAACTGCATTGTAGATCAGCTTAACAACTTCTCCAGACTAGATCAGTATACACAGCAGTAAAACCGATTGATTTGAGCATAGCACTTTATTTTGAGTATCCCTCTTCCTCACGCAGATTCAGCCTACGTCATGGCCTTGCTCACAGGTGTCGGTGTCCTATCTTTCGTTCTTGGAAAAGCTCTTGCTCAGTCTGGTATCATCAGTCCTCTTGCTCAGGCATGTCCTAGCTACTCAAACAACACTGATGTGGTCTGTATCAACCGCTATGCCTCGGCTATGCCACCATCTTTTGAACGACAAAGCTCAACTGGAGGAGCGTTCTCTCCAAACGACACTTTCGTGGACACCCAGGTGCCCTCCGATCCTTCTTTCCAGCTTGTAAAGAATGCAACTTTCGTCGTTTTTGACGAGCGAGGGAGCCAAATTCTCGGACCTTGCCCTAAGCTGGACCATATTTTTGCTAGTCGGAACGACTCTATTCACGAAGGGCCAGTATACGTTCCTACTTTAGACGCTATCATCTTCTCGCTGCCCCACCAAGGGATTTATCAGCAACAGATCATCCATCTAAATGACTCGACACCTCGCTTGGACAACTACACTACCACCCCTCCTGTGTATGCAGTGAACGGAGGCAAGCTCTTCAACGGCAAGGTTTACTGGGCTGTTGAGGCAGGTTTCTCCTTCCCTTCTCCTCAGAATGGATCGCTGGTTGCCCAAAGACCCGGCATCTATCAGCTTGATTCTTCTACCGGCGAGGTCACTGTCTTGCTTAACAACTACTTTGGCCAGGCATTCAACAGCCCGAATGATCTTTGGGTTGACGCTCAAGGTGACATCTGGTTCACCGACTCCTGGTATGGCTATGCCATCAACGTTACCGAATACCCGGTGCTGCGACCAGCGACCTACCGTTTCAGACCTTCTACTGGACGTGTCTCGATTGTTGAGGACAGCATTGCTCAGCCCAATGGTATTGGCATGTCCCCAGATGGTCGTACCATGTACATAAGCGACACTGGCGTGACGGACTTTGCGAACTATCCCGCAGATGGTCCTCTGCCTCGCTACACCTATAACGCCCTCGGTGGCAACTCGCTCTACGCCTTTGATGTTGTCGCTTCGCCAGCTGGATCATACATCACGAACAAGCGTCCCATCTACTTGGCTCAGACGTTCGGAGACGATGGCTTCCATGTTGCTCAGAACGGATACCTGCTGGCGGCCGAAGGTGGTGGTGTGACTGTGTTGAGCGCGTATGGAGAAATGCTTTTACGCATTGAGACTGGCTTCACAGTCAACAATATCCAATTTGCTGGTCCTGAAAGAAAGGATTTATGGATTTTCGGTGAAGGTCCGATCAGTCGTGTGACTTGGGATCTTGTCGGCATGGCAAACGAGTGAACTGGTGCATGTGGAGGTACAGAAAGAGAGGCATCATGTTTCTGAATGAAGGCAAGCGCTATCTATAGAGATGTGTAGGATTAGAGCAGTTTGAGCAGAATAGCGACGAAGGCGCAGAAGGATTATAGTGGCCAACAGTTCTGGCCAGTTTTGATGCGGGCCTGAGTATAGACTTCTGGCCAACCACGTTTCGATGCAACGTTTCTCAGATCCTCCTCGAATGTAAACCATAACATTGTTTTGGTATCACGTCAGTTGAAGCATCAATTCTGAATCTTCAAATCAGATCGCGTTATGCTGAAGTTTTCGCTGGCAAGCACGTGTTGTATGCGCTCGACTGCCTAGACTTTGAAGAATCTCAAAGAACGTCAAAGACATCGCAACAACAATCACTTTCATCGGCCAAGCATAACACATACGATGTTAATTCTCATGTCACTTAAACAACAGTATACCATTGATCCGGAAAAACGTAATGTCGTCTTTCTTCAGGTCGGCGGCAGACATTAGCTCTTCTCGTGAAGAAAGCACGTCGAATGAGAACAGCGACGAATCCAACAGCAGTGATCACCAAATCACAAGAGTACGCACCTTGGGGTCAAGTACCGCGGCCGAGGAGCAGTCAGGGCCCGGCGCGTCACAGGCACTTGCAGAAGGCTCTCGAAGCTCCAGCTATCACCGCGATCTTTTACTGCACGCTCTACTGGAGGAACGTTGCTATAATGAGGCATTGGAAGATTTGAAAGCCGCTGGATTCGAGACCAAGGACCATCCACGGGTTCAGGCACTAGCCAAGGAGAAATATTCTCGACTTTCGCGGCAACTTGGCAGATATGGTCTTGAAACTGGCGACCTGGATTCTGAACAATTCGGACCTCTTCGCCAGACTTATCGAGATGGTCTGTCCGTGATCACGCGAAAATCTGTCGATCTTCAGACACCCATTGAGGAGATCTTGGCACAATCTCAAGGCAATGACTTGCCTGGACCTTTACTTCGATTAATAGGAGGAGAGCAGTCAGCAACCATTGACATGAGCCGGCGATTCAGTGATCTTGCAATCGCTTGCTCGGATCTGCATGCTCAACCCAAACTCCTCGGCAATGGCATACTTCCTGGTCACCCTTTGCTCAACTCAACACGCTACACTCGAGACTTTGAAGAGTTTGGCATTCTTGGTAAAGGAGGTTACGGTACTGTGTTTCGATGCAAGCACAACCTGGACGGCAGACACTACGCAATCAAGAAGATACCACTTGGACCGACCCGCATGCGAAAAATTCAAGAGAACGGACAAGCAGAGCTCGATCACATCCTCGTCGAAGTACGGACGTTGGCACGCTTGGAGCATCCTAATATTGTTCGGTACCACAGCGGCTGGATCGAGTGGGCACCTCTAATATCCAACAAGCAGTCACTCGAATTCGATGGTCACAAGCTGCTCGAAGCGCCCAAAGAGTCAAGAGAAGACGATGTCGCAGGAAGCTTCGGAGCAGATGTACCAGCTATCGACGTTCAGTTCGGCTATGATGAAGATGAAGATGACGATGACGAAGGTCCATTTGAGATGTCAACTGGTCGGACCCAACGCTTCGCAACTCAGCAAGAAGAGGACATCATGTTCGAAGACTCTAGAAGATCAGGACCAGCTACTTCTGATACTCAATCTCTTCAACCAGGGTAAGTCGATTGGGCTATATCCAATTACAAACTGTAATCTCCGAAGCCAGTTTTGCTAATTTTCGTCACAGANTCGTATTCTGAAGGTGCACTTCTGCAAAAGATTCAGAGTCGCAGCACAGTCGCAAGCGTGAGCGAAGAGAGCGAAGTCGAAGTCATCACACGCAAGAACGAGCCTTCAGAAAGTAGCTATGACGAGTCGTCTTTCAGCACCAACCAACAACACCATACCTCTTCCTCGCCCTCTCTGACGCTCCATATTCAGATGTCACTATACAGCATGACTCTTTCGGATTTCCTCGCTCCCGCCACATACCCTATCGCCACCGACAATATCACCTCCCTCCGCCACTGTTTCCACGCTCATTCATCGCTCGAAGTTCTCTCTTCCATCATCGAAGGTGTCGAATACTTGCACTCAGAGGGTATAGTCCATCGTGATCTCAAGCCCGGTAACATCTTCCTCGCTGTACGCGAAGGATCCAAGCCTCCTCCGGGAGCCATCTCCCTGCACAATTGTACCTCTTGTGCTGGTCAGAACATGTCACGCTCTTTCAATGTCAGCATTTGTATTGGTGATTTTGGCCTTGTCTCTGCTATTGCGAGACCAGAAGATACACCTCCAATGGCCGGCGTTTCGTGCAAAGCAGTGGGTACAGAAATTTATCGTCCTTACACTGTCACTCGCGACAATCATCCCAGTCTGGATGTCTACGCTCTAGGGATCATCGCCTTTGAACTACTCCATCCTTTTGGAACCAGAATGGAGAGGCATGAAATGCTGCATCAGCTCAANAAAGGTGACATATCTGGTGATCTGGATATGAAGATTAAATGCAAAGGCATGAGGAAATGGATCTTGAGCATGGTGGAAGTGGATGAGAGCCAGTGGCCTAGTTGGGAGGAGTTGAGGGACGAGTTGTCCGGTCTGCTCGAGCAGTGCAAGGCTCTATGAACTTGTGCTTGCTCAACGATGCAATGACTCCCCACCCTGTTACTGATCAGAAGGACATGCGAAGTGTAGCAAGTTAAAGTCCTACATACACGTGATGGGGACGGACCTCATAACTTACTCGTGATGTACATACTGAACGACAATAATCATAGCCAGCCTTTTCTAGAGAGGTAAAAGCAGAAAGAGGGACCCAAGATTCGCTCTTGCCAAAAACAGAGTCAATACCGAAGGTCATGCACGCCAAGACTGGATATATTGCACTCCACCAAGGGCGGCTTCCTCTTCAACTTCGATTCCATATCAACCGACAAGTCGTCTCGCAAACCTTCCCACATTTGCGCCGCTATGATATGTTCATCCAGACAATGGTTTTCCTCCAAGTGGCTGGTATTCTTGTAGTATCGAGTTCTTGACTAACGACCAGCCGCTCTAGCAAAGACATGGATGTACCTTGCGCCTAATGCAATTGATGTTTCTGGCCCTTGCGCCTGAATCCTTCGGAGACAGCATCCACCAATCATTGATCTGTTGTACCGCACTTGCTTATAGGTAATCATATCACCTCATCTATTCTTTCGCTTCATTGCCTCAACCGCTGTATTCTGATATACAAGTCTTGCAGGTGCCCAGGAACAATGCAATGATCTTCGCATTTCGGTTGAAAGTTCTAAGGCACGGCCCGTGAAGTGCGCGGTATTTGCTGGGTCGCAACCATGCATGTGGTGATCGAATCCTATGGCAGACTTCACACATATGACTGGCAGGGTAAGCGCTGAGCAAAGATGTAGGGCTTTCTGCTTCTTCTTCTTTATCTTCCTGTTTCTTGCCTCTCGCTTGAGTTGTGGCCGTCTTTTGTTCAGTTGACCAAAGCTTGATATCGCGACTTCAGTGCTTTATGTTCCACACAGAGAGGTCAAACAATTAACAGCTGGAATAGTTTCAAGGATTCACAAGCATGAGTGCGATCATGGCCAAGGCCTCGCGCCTGATAATTGCAGCTCTACTCTTCGCGGCAACCGGTGCTGTTGCATTTCCGCAGCGTAAGCCCCTTCGATCCGAATTTGAGTCCATCTTTGACGATATCAAAAGGTACTGCATTCACAAATTCGACAATATCAAAAGCGACACAGACTTCCATTTCAGTCGGCTCGGAAACAACTGTCGGTCCCAGTCTGACCAGATCTTGCGGGTGGTGGTTGCCAAACGAGATCTTCTTGAACTCTTGGTGGACTGAACATGCCACATTTACAGTCAGTATATATGTTTCTATCAACAGCAAACATCCCAGCTCACACAGTCATATCAGGTTGCAACGGAAATGGACTACTACATCCAATACAACAACACCCTCGTCTTGGCCAACTCATCCACTCGTTATGATGGTTTCACTGCCAGTTACACTAACACAGCAGGCGATAATTCGGGCAAGGTATACACAGCAGTCTACACCGACTTCGATCAACTGGCCACCATAGGAGTTCTAGCAAGTATGCAATGGGAGTTTCCGGGCGTCCCTACGGATTTGATTTCGTTGCTTCCTTCCACGACGACTGAGTTCACATATGCGGAGACCAGACTCCATACATACTCCGAGATTACCACTGAGTGGGGTATCAGCGCTACGAGAACAAAGACTGTGGTGTAAGTTTCACGACAAATATAAAGCTATCGACTGACTAATTGATTGCAAATAGAGCCTCACCAACTCCCTACGTTGAGCCCATCCTTGGTATTCTCGATGTCAAATATTTGGACGAGTCTGGAAATGTTGTCGAAGCAAAGAATTACACAGATCTATACACTCTGGGATATACTGGCGGTGTCTGGTCTAACTCTACCGTTGATTGGCCTTGTACGTTCCTCTCGTCAGCCTCCTTTACTCCAATCATCTTGCTAATTATTGCGGTGAAAAAGCAAAAGTATTTTTTGACTCTATCCCTCTGGAGTTCATCGAATGGGTTCAGCGGAACGCTAGCGTCTCTTCTTCATTCCCTTGGCTGAGCGAATGCACGAATTTTGTGAGCAAGCGGCCCACGGGAGCGCCTACTGTACATGTCGTGGTGAGCACGCTCACACATACAACAAGCTCGATTATTGCGACGAGGCCCGCGAACTTTGGTGGGGCTATTCCTGTTTCTTCCAGTAAGGTGACGACCAAGACTAGTGCACAAGCGACATCTGATGCATCCACTGAGATTAAATCTTCGACAACAGCGGCAGGGCAGACTTCAGAAGGAAATTCTGAGCAGTCCTCAGCGACTTCCATCGCACAAGTCTCCGCAACCAACTCCGCGGGAACGACTGCGCAACAAGCTTCTCCGTCTGACAGGCAATCCACCTCTACTGGCGCAGAACAAGCTCCGACATCGATCGTTGAACAACCAACCTCTGTTGAACAGAGCGTTTCCACAACCGCTGAGCAAGATTCGACAACGACAGCTGCACAGCCAACATCTCAGGTGCCTGGCACGACCGAAGCGAGCAGCACAGGAAACAGTGAAGGGGCACCTACGGGCACGAATGTAGTCTCTGGCGCTGCACCACTTTCGTCCGCGACTACAACAGTGGCAGGCTCTGATGGTGGTCATCAGGCTTCTTCTGGACTGAACCTGCCAACGAGTGGTCAGGCACTCGTCACTAGTGAAGAATCTACCAAACCTCAGCAAGTAGGTACGACAACCTCGAATGTCGGATCTGGAGCCAACACAGCCTCTCAAGATGTTGGAGGGAGTCAAGTCGCGCCTTATACTGCTGCACAAAGCAACGAACCTGCCCAATCCTCCTCGACATCTGGCACAACTGTCGTAGTTGCACCAGTACTTACTCTCGGCTCAACAACTATAGCCCCTAACCCTTCCAGCGAGTACATCATCAGCTCTCAAACACTTGCTCCCGGTGGCCCTGCAATCACGATTGGAGAAACGACATACTCTCTAGCAACTTCTGCAAGTGCACTCATCGGAAATGGGCAGACTCAATCTTTTGCTTCTACATTTTCTGTATCTACCGTACCACAGATTACAATGGGTTCTTCTGTCATCGCACAAAATCCCAGCAATGGATTTGTCTACGCAACTCAGACCATTTCTGCAGGAGGAGAAGCAGTAGTCATTAGTGGCACTACTTACTCGCTCGCAACTTCCAAGTCATCGACTTTTGTTGTGCAGAATGGCGTTACTTCACCTCTTGCAGTACAAAAGGGACTATCACTACAGCGATCCCTGCCATCACCATCGGCTCAAGTGCTGTCAAGCAAAATTCGAACACTGAGTTCGTGGTTGGAGACCAGACCTTGGCACCAGGAAGTTCTGGTATTGAAGTGGAAGGAACGACTTACTCGCTGTTCACGTCCGCTTCCGCAACTCTGCTTGTGGAAAATGGCGTCACCTCCATTCTTTCCATCGCTCCTGCTTCCATTCCTTCCATTGCTTCGTCGCCAGCGGTACATATCATCGCCAGTGCCGTTGCCCCGAAAGTTACCACCGGTCCTAGCATCGTAACGCAAAACACGGCTTCTGAGTACTTGATTGCAGGACAGACTCTCTCGCCAGGTGGCTCTGCTTTGGAACTCGAGGGGACGACGTACTCGCTGCCTCCTTCAGCGACTGCTATTGTTGTCGATGGCGAAACTTCTGTTCTCCCTATCGCTACTACATCGCCAGTGGTTTCTGTCATCACCAGCACTGTTAACCCAGAACTCACCATCGGCTCTAGTGTAATCACTCAAAACTCTGCTTCTGGTTTTGTGATTGGAGGACAGACCCTTGTACCTGGAAGTTCTGGCATCGAAGTGCAGGGGACGACTTATTCGCTTGCTCCCTCGGGCACTGCTGTCGTCGTCAATGGAGCAACAAGTCCATTTTCTACTGCTGTGGAGACAGCGGTTGTCATTGCCGGACAGACGCTGTCTCAAAGCACTCAGATTGAAGTCAGCGGAACGACGTACTCTCTCGCTGCCTCAGGCACCGCTATCATCGTTGATGGTAAAACCTCAGCACTATCAACAACCACTGCTTCTACTGGAAATATCCCTCTCTTCGCCATCGGCACCACAACACTAAAACAAGGAGACGCAGTCACTGTGCAAGGAACAACTTACTCCATCCCTCCTCTCCCCACTTCTGGAACCACTTCTGCTGAGCCTGTGGTAGTGATCAATGGCAAAACATCTACATTGCCAAATACAGAGGGTATGGGTGCTGCTGTGGTGAGTGGGTTGCAGAGAACGACTTCGAGCTCGTTGAGCGGGAGTAGGGTCACGGGATCCGCTACCACTACTGCTTCGACGAGTGCGAGTGAGACAGTGTCAGGGACAGGGGCGAGTGATGTGGCCACGACGTCGACGGCTGGAGCAGAGAGATCAGTGAACAGAGGAGCCAGCAACGGTCTCGTTGCTATGGTTCTTGGTATGCTTGGTATGATGGCAATCTAGGAAAACAGTTGTCAAAACTTCTCTATACTAATACAATCTTCCACTTTCTGACTTTCGACTTCCTGATGGCATGCTGGATGACGTGAGCACAAGACGTGCTACTACCTCAAAACTGTTGACCACCATCGTATCCCACAGTGTTTTTTTTCTTCTTGCCTTCTCGAAACCGAAACAAAAAGAAGACAAGATACAGGGAATCCAATGCAGAAGAAGAAGAAGAAAAAATCAGAGTGAAGACGAAGATCAACATCAGGATTCTGTATCAGTCTCGGGCGACTGATATTTCTCTGTTTGGGTTGATTTTCTGACTCGCTACTGGGGAGACTCAGCATCTTCACAAACAAATTCAGACAAGTATATGGAAACTCGACGATAATGTTGTAGTTGCAGATGTGGTTTGACGGTAGCAAAGTGGCGCTTCTAGTTTCATCTGGCAAGAAATCTCACGTGCCAGTGATCGAATGAAGAAGAAATGGGATATCGAGGTAGGTGGAAAGCATAAATGTCATATCAGCAAAGACCGCTCTAAAACAGCAGTCAAAAGAAAAAACACAGGATGAGAGAGCTTCAACTCCCCAAACAGAACCCGCCATTGAGTCCAGCCGCCTCTCTCGTCAAGAAAGATACGGTTTACCTAGACCCTCAATGCAACGATAGGTCCTTTTGCGCAAACCAAGAAATGCAGCAATTTTTGTCTGTTCCTCTACTCGTCATCCTTGACATTTCCATTCGGCTCCACAGCAACCTCGACCATCTCCCCCACACCCTCACTCGCATCAGTCGTAATCTGCTGTGCCTCATCAAGATTGATCCCCAATCTAATCTCCTCTTTCCTTTGCCTAGCAGCCTCGGTTTCTCTTCTCATAGCCTCCAAGTTCCAGTTATCGTCGTCTTCGGCATCTGAGTCGTTTTCGTCGTTCCAGTCGCCCTTTTCGAACAAGGCGCGACCGGTGGCTTCCTTCATTTTCTGGGCTTCTTGTTCGGCGGCCTTTTTGTCCATGCGTTCCTTTTTCCACTTTTGGAAAGTTTCTTCGTTGACTGGAGTCAAGGTGCCGGTGAGTTTGTGGCGTTCGCTGTCGAGGAAGTCTTCGAGGGTGAGGGTGTTGAGGGNGGATTTGTCCATGAGGGCCTTCTCGGCGGCGCGCTGTTCTTTTGTCTTGAGGACGAAGCTGGGAAGGGGTGTTAGCGTGAGGATGAGAAAGATGATGTGGATGAGAGAGGAAACATACCCTGGTGGTAAACTGTGCTTGTACATGCACTTGTCGCCGCCATTGGGACAAGTCCAGAACCAACCGTACTTGCCATTCTCGACAGCCTCGATAAAGTACTTGCACACCTTGTCCGTCGTGGTTTTGGGGTTACCATGCTTGCTCATGACGACATTGCGCAACTTTTCCTCATCCCAATCGGCCATATCATCCTTCTTTCTCTCCTCCTCTTGCTGCTCCTTCTCCAACTCCCTCGTATCGGTATACAAACTCTTCTTCTCACCCTTAATACCCTGACTCAAGTCATGCGAAAACTTGCACTTCCTCCCCTTCTCACAAGCCCCCTNTTTGAAAAACTGACACAGCACAGTCTTGGGATCAACACCAAACGGCACTTTTTGGATTTGAACGGGCTTGAACAGTTCAGCAGCCTCGCGTTTTGCGGCTTCGGCGGCGAGCTTTTCCTTTTCGCGGGCCAGCTTTTCGGCTTCTTTTTTCTTTTGGTCGGCGGGCAGGTTGGAGGTTGCGGTGATTTGCTTGATGGCGCGTTGGGCGGCTCCTCCTTNTTTGTTCTTCATGCCGAAGGTCTTGTCGACGGCGACCTNTTTGGGCGCATTGTCCTGCTTTTTGGGCGGCATGGTGGGCGGTGGTCTTGTGGCGATGCGAGAGCGAAAAGAGTGTGAGATGGCAGACCCGTGGCTGGGTGACAGGTGTGCAGACCAGTGGTTGACAGGAAGAGAATGGTAGAGGGCAGGAAGGTCGGATGTCAAAATGTGAATTTGGGCAGTCGCGCAGTGTCCCCACCTGTCGTCACTGCGTCGCTGCTTCAAAATGTGATTGAAAGCGTGAAATCTTGGCGGGCCTCGCTGCACCTTCCCGTTTGGGCGTGCGGCCACTGTACACGTACGCTCAGGACACCTTGATCTGAGAGCTATACCGCATACCCCGAGTCCACCTTGAACAACCACCTCCCTCAACAGCTGAACAATCTACCACCCCATTTCACTCTTCTCTCGAACCTTCTATCTCCCATCAACCACACTCGTAAGTCCATTCCCTTCTACCACCCATACTGTCAACAGCCAAGCTCACCATCCACTCTCCAGCTCTCACACACAAACCACCACAATCATGATCACCGACGACCAACTCTACCAACTCGCCATCTTCCTCGGCAGTGTCAGCATGCTCCTCATCGTCCTCTACCACTTCCTCGAAGTCAATGCCGAAGACGACGGCAAGACTCCNCTGTCCGCCGAGCGCAAAGCCGACACCGTGCCTGGTGCGAAACCCGTTAGGTCATAGATAGGTCGAGGGAAGCAGAGATATCATGCCGCATGGACACAGTAGAGGAGAAGGGTTTCATTTACATCGCTAGGCGTTGAGGGAGTTTACATTCATCAGTCAGTCGCCGAGTCGGCTGCTTCGTTTCAAGTACAGGGGATACCAAAAGAGTTTTGTTTTGTCGTGTCGTAGAATGATGTCTTGGGATTTAGCTATGCACATTGCGACAGAGACGCCTTGGTCTGCTCTCTGCGGCCAGGTCTCTGTCGAAAGCTATTAATGCTTCCTGAGCTATACTGCGCCCGTTTCTCTTTCGTATCGTACACCTTACACTCCCTGATCAAAAATTATCCGGTGGATAAGCCGGCTCTCCCTCGGGATCCACAAACTCGAAAAAGTCTTCGTCGTGGAGAAAGTTGCGCCTGCGCTCTTCGGTCCACAAAATGCATCCTGCCTTTGTCAATGCAGGTCCAACAATCCTCTTCTTCTCCTCAAACTGCTGCAACAGCTTTTCGTCGTTTAGTCTCGATCCAGTGAGGTTGCTGAGTCTTCTGGCTGCCGCCTCTGCCGCTTGCTGTTCTCGCCATTCCTTTGTTCCTAGCTTGGGCGGTGCCATCGAGATGATTGGCGTCACCAATCTGCCGCGCGAGTCGGAGAGATAGGCATCTGACTGTTCAGAATAGTGGTCTGANNTATACCAACGGTTAGCAAGAAAGGGTGGAACTCTTCAAATGCGTCAAGGTATTCAAGAGCCACCTGAAAGTCCTTGGCGAGGTCCATCGCCTAGAGTTCGCGAGATCGGCTTGACATGCTGCGTCTCCATGTGCTCCATCCATTGCGCCATGTCGTCAAAAGCAGTCACCTCGTCTTCTTGGAAGCATCCGAACCATGCGCATTCGTAGTCGCCTTCTGATGTCTTTTTGCCGTGAAGTTTGAGAACGTGTTTGCGCAGTGTGTCGATGTTGTGCAGTTCTGAACCACAGTCTTCCCATTCACACTTGTAAACGTTGAAATCGACTTCAGGCTCCTTGACTTCGACAATAGGTTTGGCCGGTCTGCCACGACGCTGCTTTGGTGGCGCATAGCTCGGCGCTGCTTGACCTCGAGATGTGCGCTGAGCCGCCGTTGATGACTTGGAATTGGGGCCGTCGATGCTTTCGCCAGCCGCTGCTGCAAGTGCTGCCTTACTATGGACGCTCTTGCGCCAGCCGACCGGGCGACCTTNTTTCTTAATCGGATTACCATTTTCATCATACTCGGTGACCGCTGAGCGGAATGCTGCGTAGCCAACCGGCTTATCTGGAATCAGTGTTGCCGACATGTTCGGTGTTTGTTGTTTGCGAGGTGTGTCAGTCGCGATGGACGATGTCGCGCGTTGATGCATGTCGGTATGACGGCGGGTCGAGGGTTTAGCCGGAGATCTGCCGTTGCCAACACTGACACTGGCTGCAGGCAGACTCTTGCGAGGACGTCCAACCCTGGCCTTAGGGAACGGCTTCCTGGTACGACCTTGGTTGCCCTTGCTTGTGTCGATCTCTACGGCGACGAGTTGGCTGGTTGACGCGTGGCGACCAGATGTCGAACGTGCTGGTGTGTTTTCACTTGTGGAAGCCTCAGCAGTGACAGGTGGGACATCAGAAGTGAGTGGTGCTCCTCCTTCGTCTTCACTTCCACCTTCGTCGTCGGCGTCTGTTGCGTTCCTCTCGTTCGTTCCGGCTTCGACAGTAGACTCTCTATCTGCTTCCGCAGGTTCAATCGGCTCAACTATCGGCTCGCCGGGGTCAATGAGGTCCCAGCGAATCGTTTCGAGATCGAATTTGTCCAGCTCAACATCTTTGGAATGTAGCTTGAGGAAGTTGTGCATTACGTGGAGATGTTGGTTCAGAGGTCGCATGTCTGGATGACGTCCCGTCGCCAGGAGAACATCCCTGCAAATTGTTCGTGGATCATATCTGGACTTGCGCGCCACCTTTGCACGTCTGACTGGCTCCACCAATGTCTGGCCCTTGAGTTCCATGTGTTTGCTGACGATCATCGGGCGTGCAACTGCGGCAGCAGATGAGGGCCCAGGGGCCGACATGGGGTGGTAAATACCATTGAAGTAGTACTGCTGAAGGTTGTTAGGCGGCACAGGAGGGTTGAAATGACCATTGCTATGAGCGGTGTTTGCTTGTTCTGAAATCGTGCCAGTGTCGCACTGTCCAGTGTTTACCTGCTTTGCTGGAGGCATATCCTCATCAGAATCAGAGTTCATCGCTGACATGTCAACAAGCTCGGCAAAGTTACGCTTGCGAGCTGCCTCTCCTTTGTTGGCCGGAGGCGATCTTGGAACAGCTGGAGGTGTCGGTCTTGCAACGTTGGACGCTTGACCTTGTTGCTGGAAGTATGGACTGGAGTATTTACGGCGTTGGTCCTGGAGATTTTGTATCGCCGCTCGTTGCTGCTGCTGCTGTTGCTGTTGCTGTCGCTGATATTGCTGATTATGTTGGGGTGGCGTGTGCGACATTATATATGAGGGCACATCATCCACAGGAGCCCACTGCGCCTGGTAATTGACAGTGGGCGCGTCAACATGATGAGCTCCAGAGTAGTATGGCTGCGAGACAGGTGGACCAGATGTCGTCGGAAGCACAGAGTCGCGACCGGTTAGATCAACCACGCTCTGCTTATCTTGAAGAGCAGCCAAAGAAGCACGGCTGGGCCGACCTCGTTGTCCTGGAAACTTGCCAATTTTAGGATACTTCTTTGACGCCGGCGTAGGTTGCGTCACGGCTTGAGTGAGAGGTGGAGGAGCTACTACTGCTGGAGGTTGTGCTGACTGCATAGCAGGAGATGCCGCCTTGTTCTGGTTCGCTTTCGCAGCATCGGGGACAACAGATAACAAAGCACGGGCAAACTGAGCACGATCGACGTACAAATCCATACGTTCAAGGCTTTCACACAGAGTCATGTACGAAGGGTTCGGTGCAAGTAATGCATGGATGGCCTCGACCGAGACCAGCTTATTAAGATTCTCTTGTCTTGCATTGAGCCACTTGGTAGCGGTCTCGGCCAGAGTCACCTTCTTACCAGGAGGCCAGATAGCGTTAGGACCTCCTGGAGGTTGGGGCACTTGCCGGGCATTCGACTGCGCATTGTTGCTGGATCCAGCAGCCGCAGAACATGGAGCAGGGACGGATGGTCGAGCAGGAGCAGCAGAAACCATGGGTGCGTGAGGAGCCTGATTCTGTGCTGGTGTAAAGACAGTACGCACAGAAGCTTGGGCTCGTTGTGCTGCAACGGGAGCAGGAGCTGGAGCAGGAGCCGGAGTGTTGCCTTGTGATTTCGTGAGATGGGCCTGCCTCTCAGTCTCCCACATGCGTGCAAACATCTGAGGATCGGCCTGGTTGAGATCGCGCATCTTTCTGAAGATTGCAGCCATCTCGGTTTCGAGATCACCACCNNGCCGCCAGAAGAACCACGCGCCATAGCAGCAGCCATCATACGCTGAGTATTATGGACGGTTGTGACTGCAGGAGCGTCAGGCGGTTGACGTTGCTGGGAAGCCATGTTCCGGAGATGTTGGTATTGCCTTCGCTTGGCTTCTTCNCTCTCGCGCAAGGCGCAAGCTCTCTTGTTTCTTGGCTTCCTCTTTGCGCTTCTCCTCGGCCTTGCGCTTTTCTTCAACCTTGCGCTTTGCTGCTGCTTCTTCAGCTTTGCGTTTAGCCTCCTCTTCTGCTCTTAGTTTCGCTTCCTCTTCTGCTTTTTTGCGAGCTTCTTCTTCTGCCTTTATCCTTGCTTCTTCTTCAGCTTTTCGCTCCACCTCCTCTTCGGCCTTGCGTTTCGCTTCTTCCTCTGCCTTGATCTTTGCCTCTTCCTCTTGTCTTCGCTTTTCTTCGGCTTCAGCCTTTCGTCGTGCTTCTGCAAGTTTGCGCTGCTGCTCTGGCCAAGGGTCGTAGACCTGAACAGGATCTACGGTGGTGGGTCCAGAACCGTAGCCCTGATCGGGAGGATTGGACTGGCGGGCGTATGAAGAACTGGCACGTTGCTGGATCGAGCTCGGAGTGACACTTGGGGCACGCGGTTGACCGACGTTAGCGGACGTGTGTGATGCGGTTGCTGACAAGTGATGATCGCGAGGGGCGGTCGATGCGACTGAGGAGATGCTCGAGCGAGGACCACTGGGGTATTGTTGCTGGCGAGCGGTACAGGAACTAGAAGGGCGGAAGTTGGAGGCAGAGTAGTCGTAGGAGGTCGGCTGGTTGGATGTGGTCGTCTGAGCTCGTGGCCGCTCTGACTGGGTACATGAAGAGTATGAATATGTACCAGTGTTGGTTGCTGGCTGGGTATAAGATTGCGCAGGGCTATAGTTGGCAGCAGTGGTCGCTGGTCGTTGTTCCTGCTGATAGAGCGGAGAAGGATTGGCGGTTCGTCGATCATCGTTGTGCCAGGAAGTCGAGGTTGTGGCTGAAGAGTCGTGCTGCTGACTCGAAGGGCGGTCGGACGTGTTCCACGAGGGGTTTGAGCGAGAGGTTGTATGCTCCTGTGCGCTCAGGTGGCTCAGCGTCTCGGCAGCGCGGCTCTCTGTTGACTGATAGTTGTAGTAGGGCTGATTCGAGTATCCTGCAGTGTATGAGGGTTGGTATCCAGGTGGAGCAGACGGCTGGGGCTGAGGAGTCTGGGTCGTCTGTCGCTGCTGCGTCGCGGGCTGCTGGGAGTTTGGGGTATAATAATTCTGGTGGTGTTGCTGATTGTACTGGCTTCCCACAGGGTCGTAGCGAGTGCCGTAGTGGCTGTTGTACGGGGCCATAACGATGCGACAGCAAGTAAGTGCAGGTATGGAAGCTCAATCGAGAAGTCGAAGACGCGACCACCGGAGCCAGACGAAATGACGCGCCGTATCCGGGTTCCTGGGCCGTGAGGCCTGGGTGTAGCTGTGGTTGGGCTCCACTCTGGCAGACTGAGATGTATGCATATTCCAATGTGTACAGAAGACGCAGAGAGCAGTTGCGACTCGACTTTGTTTCCAGCGCGTGCTTCTGGCCGCCTCATCAAGACATCGCGCAGGCATCGGCGCAAGAGCAACGCGAAGCCTAGGGAAAGCACAGGCCCGAGCAATGCGGCCGGGGAGCACGTTAGCGTGGCTTGGCCGTCACTTCGAAGCCGAGGATCTGCCACACCCACAGACGGCGCGAGAATTTGCGCTGCCAGTCCTGCTCGTTCTTTCGTGACGACCAGCGACTTTTGAACCCGACAGACTATCCGGACTCGCCCAACCACCGACAAGATGACCAAGATCAACACCTGTATGCGCTGTGCTGTCTAGCAATGCACGCTCAGACTAACCCTCGTCCGCGCAGCCCTGTCTTCTTCCAGAAGAAAGTCGCGCAAGGCGCACTTCTCTGCCCCCTCCAGCGTCCGCCGCACCATCATGAGCGCCCCTCTCTCCAAGGAGCTCCGTGAGAAGTACAACGTATGCACGCCCTGAACCCACCGACGACGATCGCATTATCGCACAAGAAAGAGATGGAGGCATTGGGAGAAACACGGCACCAAGAATCAGACTTCGACACGCCCAACACCTATCGCACGCGAACACCGCCTACCGTCCCCACCGACGACACTGCCACCAGACAGCGCCAATTCCAGCGACGCGACCCCGACTCGATGACCCACACGACCATCTGATGCCGTTGTTTCTCTCAAAAGACCTATGCACCACAACCCCCTACAAACCAAACAATGCTCGTCGATCGGCTGTCTTTGTATGATGCTAATCTAGTGTCGTTCAGGTCCGCTCGATCCCCATCCGCAAGGACGATGAGGTCACCATTGTCCGTGGCTCCAACAAGGGCCGCGAGGGCAAGGTCACATCTGTCTACCGTCTCAAGTGGGTCATCCACGTCGACCGCGTCGCCCGCGAGAAGTCCAACGGCCAGTCCGTTCCCCTCGGCATCGCCCCTCCAAGGTCGTCATCACCTCCCTCAAGCTCGACAAGGACCGTGAGGAGATCCTTGCCCGCATCGCCAAGGGCCGTGAGCTCAACAAGGAGAAGACCCAGAAGGCTTAAATACTTGACTGAGTCTGTCGTATGAAACCCGAAAAAGCTTTGCTGTCTTGTTCCATTCTCTCCCGCATCCCTCTCCGATACCCAAAACAGAGAGCACGACCGAATCCAATCCTCCTGCTTCCTTACTCCTCCTTTTCTTCTAGCGCGTTTCGGGGTTTCTCCTCATTGGCAAATGGGGGTCATCAAATCAATGGGTTATGAAGGAGGTTTTCGATCAATCTGTCGGCAATGAATCAAAACCATTCAAAAGACAATGCAATTGTTTCGTTGTCCGATACGAGCACGAGGACACGATGAGAACTTTTCTTGCTTCGACTACTGTGACTGACTTTTTTCCTTTTTCTTTTTCTTTTTTTCTACTTCCTCTCACCGCTAGAATATCTACTCACAAGCCAACAAAACCATGGCTTGGAAGAGTTATACGACTAGCGAAGATTGAACGCCCGGGGCTGAAAACCCCTCTCGCCTGCAGACCGTCTGCCCTAGACTTCAGTAGGGTAACCGGTTTGATGGTGAGATACATATATGCCTTATTGATGTCTAACGATATTCACAATGCTGTCTTGTTTTATAGCAATGAGATCTTGTGATTGTCGTCTAGCAGTAAAGGTACAGGTTTTGTGTTTATATACTACGAGAAATATACTTTTTGCTCAACTTTACCTGTCTTCACTGTCGTTTGTGATTCCGGTCCTGCATGTGATGTGATGCTTCACCTTGCTGTGACTTGCGCAGTCTCATCTCTCGATACTATTGCTTCATGACTCACAAGAACAGCCAGGTATCTGCCAATCGACCCTGGTTTCAACTGTCATTGACCCGTCACGATGATTGTTGGCTGATAAAGCATGTGTGATTGTCCTCTCAAGCATGCGGAATTTGATTAACAAGCAGTGCTGTTTCCACCACACTTTCTTGCGAGATGGCCTTTGGTATATCTATGCTATGGGATCGTCAAAGCATCTAGAGGTTTTCAGTTACCATTGTTTTGTTTTTTTTTTGTTTTTGTTTTTTGGCGACACAGAGTGACCAAGTTGGGTCATATCAGTGGCTGGTGACATATGTTTTCGCATCTTTCAAACATGTAGCTGAAATGTGATCAAAGACCTATTTGTGTCGTGTCTGTTTTCACAACTTCAGATATGGAAAATGCTGTAATCACAACTTGTCATCATTCACCCACTACCACTAGGTTTAACAATGCTTTAGAAGTACTATATGCTCATTGAGACTTATTGACACTGTTAGAGTATCAAAATAAAGATGTACTCAACTGTAGTGGTTGATGTTACAGCTTGAAGAATAAAGACAGGGTCATACCCCAAGCATTGTAACATAGGTAAAAAAGAAAAGAAAAAGAAAAAAGAGCAACCTCAATCTTTACATCGTGAGTTGTGAAAATTGATGCCGCAACTTTAAGAAAAAAGAAGCATAGACACGAGTAGCGTATAGAGGTCAGTGTACGAGTCTCATTCAGTCTCCAGTCACTATGAGCCAACTGGAATATATCCCTCGCCGATATCAAAAGCGTTTTGGCGGTCTGAAGCTTCAGCCGAGAATATACTCTTTCAACAAAACCAACGTCTCCACCAACAACGACGCAGAAAATTGCTTTGACGCAACAATGCAACAAAAGAAAGGCCTTTTGTCAGACGAGCGACTGAAAGAGGAGCAAAATGATCACGCCAGGGGTCGAACCTGGAATCTCTTGATTCGTAGTCAAGCGCCTTGCCATTGGGCCACGCAACCAACTGATGTAAGCATAATTGAAATGCTTATTGATAATGCACTACAAATTTGGCATGATGTGTGAAGATGTTCACTGCGTGCCCTGAACTGTGAACACTCAATGCGAGCTGACGCCGTCGTGTTTGCAAGGACATGAGCTAGTGTCTCCCAGACACCCTCCATCCCAGACATTGTAACCGGAAATTGGCGGAAGAAAGCCCAGGTGATTGCGCTTGCTCTTCTGATAAGATGAGGCAGAGTGTTCGCCTTGCTCGCTTTGCTATTGAACAGTGCTTCGATGGTTCCAGCTGTCTCCTGCAATGGGGGAGGGGACATTAAGACCCACTTGTCGATAGAACCACTTCCAGTGCATCGGTACCGTGACTAAAGAGATGTGCTGCTAGATGATAACAGACATAATATAGCTATCCATAGAATATGTCCTCAAGTGCTTTCCGAAGCGCGCGCCTTTCCGAGGTCATATTGAACAACTCCTCCAGAACGGCCATCGGGCTGGCTGACAACAACATCTCCAAGGCGTATGTCATAATCTTCTGTCTTTGGAATACCGGCTCCTATCCCTAACATAGGTCAGATCCTGACGTTTGGAAAAGACGAGAGCATCTGTGAGACAGTGGTAGCAGCGGATGTCGTCCCATGAACACCAGGAGGAAGTGATGCGATCACCAGATTGTGCTCTCCCATGCGGCCATAGCTGTAGACGTTGTTGTCGGCGTGTGAGGGGACGAAGTTGGTCGGGGGTGCGTGCTTCTCGTCGAGCATAGCGGTGGCTGCGGCCAGTTCCTAAGGCAGAGCGGAGATCCATCCGACGGTATACAGATCGCCGCTTTCCAGAGCTCGAAGGTCCGCCATGATCGGACTTCGATGGCTCTGTGGTGCAAGACAAAGTAAAAGGCTCTAGAAAGATATGTTCAACGAACATCAGGCAGACTGTTGACTGCTGACCCAGCACGGGTCGCGAGGCTGAATCCGATATGCAGATGGCCAATCCTGTCTGTAATCACACATGACTCCAAGCCGCAAATGCACCTCGAGCCTCGACGCCTATTAGCTCTATTAGCTCCACAGCAACAACACTATCTGATCGTAAGTTGCTCAGATGGGCCATATTTGGTGGATTCTTGATGGATTGATGGGCTGTGGTGATGAAGGAATAGAGGGCACAGTACAGAAGCCTAGAAGGTAAGTGCCCCCGAGTTTCTGGGGCTGTGAAGGACAATCAGACCCGATTCAAACGCAAGCTCTTCGCTTTGTATGTTTGTTGTCAGTATACCTACTTCCTTCCATTACAAAGATCTCTGTTCACACGAAGCGACAGCTCAGATATGTTGTTACTCCATCGGTTCTGCAAACCAGTGATAAGATTGGGGTAGTACCCCGAACAGTGGGTCTCCATAACGAACAGGACCCTGTTTGCTACCCCACCAGCCGAGAGCGGGACAATGACGAAGATTAACCCCTCCACCCCTCACTATATTTCCAAGGATGCTCTTATCGAGGGCATGAGCTCCAAATCATTAGCAAATGAATAACCTCGGCGAGGCCTGGGCGATCTGTATTTGAGGTCAAGGGTAGCCACTTGTAAATTCCCCAGTCGCATTGATTGTTTCCCGACCACCACACCTACAAACAGTAAACGCACAGCAAAGATGGGCAAGAAGAGAGTTTTGATCAGCTATGGTGTGTCCCTGGCGATTGCATCTTAAATGGAGGTGTCGCTGACGAGAGCTTGCNNAGGTGTCGACATTGATGCCGTCGCAGGATGGCTAGGTTCATATGGTGGTGAAGACTCGACCAGCGATATCAGTAGAGGTAAGACTATGCTCAATTCCTGCTTTGTAAGCTTGTTCTGACTATCGCGACANGGACTCTTTGCTGGCACAGTCGGTACCCAAAGATTACTCAAGCTGTTCGACAAGTACAACATCAAAGCGACTTGGTTCATCCCCGGACACACACTCGAGACGTTTCCAGAAGATTGCGCGGCGATCAGAGACAAAGATCATGAGATCGGATTACATGGATACAGTCATGAGAACCCAGCCGACATGACAATTGAACAACAACGCGATGTGCTGGACAAAACATACAAGATGTTGACCGAGTTCTGCGGCAAGCCTCCTAAGGGCAGCGTTGCTCCATGGTGGGAGACTAGCCGTGAAGGAGCGGAATTGCTGCTGTCATATGGTATCGAGTATGATCACTCGATGAGCCACGAGGATTGTCAGATGTACTGGTTACGCACGGGTATGTTTGATAGCCTTGCGAAGCAGTCAAGAACAGACGGCTGACATTGTATGNNCACAGGCGATTCATGGACCAAGATCGACTACAGCAAGAAGGCCGAAGAGTGGATGAAGCCTCTCGTCAAGGGCGAAGACACAGGCATTGTCGAGATCCCAGCAAACTGGTACATTGATGACCTACCACCAATGATGTTCATCAAGAAAGCGGCAAACAGCCACGGTTGGGTCAGCGCAAGAGATGTCGAACAGCTCTGGATGGATCATTTCGACTACTTCTACCGCGAGCATGACGAATTTGTGTTCCCTATGACGATCCACCCTGATGTCAGCGGAAGACCACACGTGCTGTTGATGCATGAGAGAATTATCGAACATATCAACAAGCATGATGGTGTTGAGTGGGTGACGATGGGTGAGATGTCGGACGAATTTAAGAAGAAGAATACGCCGCCGCCGAATGCGCTGATGCCGGCGACGAGAGAAGAGGTTGAGGAGATGCTGAAGAAGCAGAAGAAGTGATGTTCATGTTGGTACTTTGTAATTTTTGATTTACTATCCGGATAGGGAGTCCATTAAATCTCTTGATCACCAACCTGGTTCGAAGAGCAATGGTCAAGACATATGTAGTCGGTGCTTTTGATGTTGATGTGTACAAAATATACAGCTTCGTGGCAACAATCACAAACGTCTCCAGTTTTCTATTCACATGAGAATTTGCACGAATTTTTGACTGTATGCTGCATTCATTGAGAGTCAAAGGAAACAACACCGTATTGAATAGATGGGTCTTGGGTGTGCGTAGTATTGATCACGATTTGTATCTAGAGTCACGGATAGAGCGATCGGGCGCATTCTGAGTTTCGCGAAGACGATTCGTTCTTGACCTCACGACCCCTTCCGCCTTTGCGTTCATTGTTTGGTCTTTCATCACAGCGTACTTCATTCAAGAAGACTCAGAGACATTCAGACATCGCCGCGACGGATATGAAAGTCGCTATGGATGGTAGCGGACGTCATTGTAAAAGATCCGCTTTCGGTCACGAACAATCCTTTGTCGAGACTTACATTCCTCGATGTGCCTTCGTCCAGACGACGCTGCTCGGCGGCTGGCCCGTACGCTAAAATCTGCAGGCCTTAATCGATACGGTCGGTATACCACATATCGACTATTAGAAGCCATCTTGAACGATCATGTCGAGTTAATGCTCATGTTGCGGCGATAGCTCTGTTCAAGAGCAAGTACACATCGAACATGTACTGTTAATACGCCCGCATATCATGGCTTCTTTGTGCGCATATCCAACACATACACATCCGGATGCGGATATACCCAAGGCTGTTTTCGACACAACACGCTTTCAACACATATGGAGGTAAAGGCACAGGTCTTTCGACCTTCTTTCTTCTCTCAACGAACAAGAGAGAGTTCTGCCGCTACCAACACCAGCTTTCTTCCGATTCGCAACTACCATCCCGTCGTATGCTATTCTTGTTTTCGGCCCTATCACCCATCCTACACTTCTTTTTCCTTTGCTTTAGAAGACAAGAGAGATATTGAAAAGGTATTCTACCCCTGTTTGGAAAGACTAACAACAACATGGCGGATCAAGGGGATCAACCCCCAACATCCGGCTCGACAGAGCAGGCTCCCGACAAGGAGTCCATCAAGCACTCGCCTCCCGGTATTGTCGTTACGCCTGCCGAAGGCTCGACCGAGAACAAAGTATCCAAGTCTTCTGAAGACTTGCTTCAAGCATCGCACGATACCGAGGACGATGGAGCTTTGCCCAAGGTTCGTTCTGAAACAAAGGCTGATGTCGTCCCCGAATCTGTGGAGAAGCCATTGGTGTCNCCCGAGGATGACGAATTCGAAGTCAGCGCAGAAGCCCTTCAAAGACCTATCTCTCCTGTCAATGACGAGGAATACGAGGGGAGCGTGACATCTTCGCATTTCTCATCCTCTGATTCGGACGAGGAAATCAGAGGACGCCCTCGCAGGTCCTCTAGAGACCGCGACATGTCTCCTCGCATCAGTTTCACCACTCTTGCTGCTGGCCAGGCCGATAATGCCGCAACAACCGCTGAACGACGTCGTAGTCAAGAAGGCCTCCCGAAGGGTGCCAGGCGCCAAGCAACAAAATCGAGAAGTCCTCTTGCCATCAAGTCCATCACCCGCGACGGCGACAGAGTTATTGTCACCTCTCCTACACATGGCACCATCACCATCACAGACCCCAAGGTTGTCGAAGAACTAGACAAGTCTATGGCAGATGGCCAGTTCACCTTGTCTCCTGTCAAGAAAGCCGTGGCGCTTTCCCAAGACATTCACGACGCTCTTGAGCAGGCCTTTCAAGAACAGGAAATTCTTAGACTTGCCGAGGCCCGCAAAAATGGACCCAAGCATACACCACCTCCTGTTCCTGAACGGCCTGGATCACCACAACTCAGGCTGTCTTCAGCTGATGCGGAGGTTGAAGTCGAACAGAATAACCCCGCCAGCCGGCAAGGCAGTATCCCAGGCTCTAGAGCTCCCGCAGAGATCGGTACCCTTAGTCACCGCAGATCTGCTTCTGCCAAAGATGCTAAAGAGTCTCTGAAAGACAGCAGGTATAGGCTCATACAGGAGGACTTGCGGAGAAATGGAGCCAACAATGACTACGACTTAAGCAGATGGGACCACGTCACGCTTTGGGAGTTCATACGCAATCAAGACAACAAAATTCTTTCCATCACCGAGACGTGGCACAAGAACGACTTGAAGGCCGGTTTCGACGGAGTGATTACCTTGCAACAAGAGAGACAATTCGCGAGGGCCGAGGTTGAGAGGATCAAATCTGAATTTGACCGTAAAACGATTGCCAACGAGCAGAGATGCGCAGAGCTTGAGGCAGAGGTTACCAACGCCGAAGCGATAATCGAAGAGTTGCGTGCTTCTCGAACTCAAGATGAGACTCGTGAAGCCATTCTTACGTCGCCCGACAAGCTATCCCCCGAAGCGATTGAGTCTCTCGACAAAGTCGAGAAGCACGCTCAGAAGCTCAACACTATACGTGAGACCCTTTCTCAGGACATGGACAAACTTCGTTCCACACTCGATAACGTGCAAGAGCTTCGCGATGAAAATGAGCACCTCACAAACGATAATCAGGACCTTCGTAACAAGTTGTCGCAGCTGCACAACCAGTTAATCCTCTTCGAGAAACAGGAGGACAAGACGGAGCTGAAGATGCACGAACAGAAGCAAGCCATCGATAAGCTTAACAAAGCGTACACAGCCCTCNNGAAAAGGAAAACACCCAGTTGAAGGTCCGCGTCCAGAACTTGCAGGATGCTAAAGACCAGACTGAGGTGGAGAATGCCGAACTCAAAGTCCAACTTGAAAACTGCCAGAACGCCCACGCTCAATCAGTAGAGGAAAAACTCGATGCTGCACAGCCTTTCAAAGTACAGNCTTGCTGAACAATCTTCTGAGTCTAGGGTCGATAGCGTCCAAGCATCACCGAAGACACCCAAGACACTCGAAACACTAAGAGACTCGAACTCCTCGCTCTCAGGCAAGGTTTCTGCTCTTGAGAAACTTCTTTCTCAGGCTAGAGAGGACACTGCCAGATATCGCGAACTGTATACTTCTGCCAACGAACAACGTGTCTGGTCTTTCGCTCACTACGCATCCGTCAAAGAACCATGGCCAGTCGCCACCAGAGAAATGATCGCTCAGCTAATCGTAACCATGGTCAATGATAACAGAAAGCCGATTGAAGAGCCTGCTCAACCCGCAGATATGGCTACACATGGCCGTCCTGTTCGTGACCTCCAATTCGAAGTTAACGGACTCGTCGAAGAGCTTCCCCTTTCTGGGCTGCTGACGAGAGACCAAGTTGTCTCTTGGCTTGCTGGACAGATGGGACTCCGCAAGATCTTTGGGGAGATTCGTTCTCTAGGTCTTTACCTCGACAATGACACTGAACAGGAGATTCTGCGTATCTTGATCGAGCAAGGCTTGTGCTATGGTAACTTCGACGTGTTCGCCACTTTTGTCTTTGCAGACAAGCCTGTCTCTCGTCAAGAGTTCGTCGCTCGTCTTACCGAACTTATTGAGGCAATGGACAAACTTGACGAAAAATTGATCAAGACTGAGACTGATCTTGAGCTGGCAAGAGACAGAGTCACTGAGCTCGAAGGGTCCATTTCATCTGGGTCTGCTAACAGCGGCTCCACTGAGCAAGAAATGTTTGGCATCCTTGCTCATCGTGATCTCGAGGCGACAATAAGAGATCTCGAGAAGCAGAAGCAAGAACTTGCTGCCGCATTCAGTAAGAAGATGGCTGGAAACGAGTCATCTTCCGATTCTGATGGCGGCGTCGATCTTCCATCCGCGCCACACGACTACTGGCAGGAACTCCTTAGACTCAGAAAGGAGAATGATCAATACAGCAGAGATCAAGAGATTCAAAGAGCTCAGTTGCCTGACTCTCCAGCATGTCCTTACTGTCCTGTAATGAGGAANAAGATCACGGAGCTGAATGAGAAGCTCAGAGATACGAAGAGACAGGCCAGAGAAGACAAAGAGAATACTGTCCATATGGCGGAACAGAAAGCCGACGGCCGTATTGGAGAGCTCAGACAGCAAGTTGATGCATTGGAGAGTCAACTGACTCAGATGCAGCCTGCTTCTGTTACAATCTCTTCAGCAGCTGCCAAAGCACAGCCCCCACCCTACTGCGACGACTGTGCATTCCTCTCGAAGCAACTCACAGATGCAAGACGCCAAAGTAAAGAGCTCGAGGAGAAGTACAGAATCCGTAAGAACCAAGTTCGCGGCTGTAACTACGAGACCGACGAGGCTAGACGTGACCTTGCTGAGGCCAACGATAAGCTTCGAAAGGCTAAGAACGACCTTGCCGACGCCCACAAGGAGATTCAAGAGCTCAAGTCCGAGCACGACCCTTCGTCGCCCAGCAGTACCTCCACAGCACCCACTTCCACTGGTGATTCTCCAGCCAAGCCCTCAGAAAAGGATGACCGTATCAGAAAGCTCAATGAAGAACTCGAGGATCTCAAGACAAGACACGGCAGATGTCCGCAATCCCTGGAAGAAAGGCTTGAGGCAAATGCAGCTATCAAGATTGCAGCTCCTTCTGCTGACCAAGAGAAGGAGATGTGGGATTCTTCGATCGACGACGACAGTAATGCACGCAAACTCGCCGGCGAGAAAGCTCAACTTGAAAAGCAGATCGCAGAGCTTCAGAACAACCTTAACATGTTTGAAGCTGCCGCCAAGGTTTGGGCTGACGAGGCCACACCTAAGCTTGCAGAATTGAAGGCTAAAGAGGAGGCTGCCGCTACGTCCTCGCAATCACAGACCGCAGAAGAGTCTGCCTCTGTGTCTTCGCAATCACAAGCCGTAGAAGAGACGTCCGCTGCTTTGAAGTCAAAGGTCGCACGACACGGCGTAGCCCTGGTCGCCACAATCGAAAGCTATGAGAGACGTGTCGCCGAGATACCTAGTCTCAAGTCTCAAGTCTCGGTTCTGCTTGAGGAGAACGAGAATCTTATCGACCAGAGAGATTATTATAGCGGAAGAAAGAAGCCAGAGTGCTGCTCAGCTACCAAGCTCGAACTCCTGAAGGAAATCGATGCCCACGCTGCAACGAAGCAGTCCTTGGAGGATGCTTACGATGCCGCTGCTGCTGTTAAACAGGTTGAAGACCAAGACCCGTGCAGGAGCATCAGAGAGAAGCTAGATAGAACTGAGGAGGAACTCTTGCAGGCCAAGCGCAGTCACCAGCTGAAGATCAAGGAGTTAGGTGATAAATACACCAAGCTCCTCCTTACCAGATCACCCAAGTCCACTACAGCTGATGATGTGGATCCTTGCAAGGAGGTCAAAGAAGAGCTTCAGAATGCCAAGGACAACTACGAGAGTCTGGAAACAATGTACTACACCAATCAGAAGAAGGTCGCCGATCTTGAGTCGAAGCTCAAAGAGGGCGAAGAGGACTTCCAGGCTGTTTCAGCCGAGAACGAGAAGACCAAGAAAGGGCTCAGACGAGTTCGTCTCAGCATCAATACTGACGAGGCTACTGGTGAAGCCGACTCTGAGGATCCTTGTAAGGATATCAGAGAAGAGCTCGAAAATACCAAGGCCCGCCTAGCTGAACTCCAGAGACTTCTCGACGAGGAGAAAGCCAAGAAACAGCCTCATGGCTCTATCAAGGAGTACGGTGATTTGGTTCGACAGATTCAAGAGCTCGAAGCACAAATCATCAAGACTCGTGACGCACATGCAGCGCAAGCAAAGATTGAGAAGCTTGTACAACAAGTCCGTGACGGCGCGGTGCAGGTCGCAGAGTTGCAATTCGAGATCAACAAGCTTGAAGCCACCTCCAAAGCCTACATTCTTGCAGGCGATAGACATGGACCGCCGGAGAATGACCACGAATGCAAAGATACCATTATGGAACTTATCGCCACTCAGACGCACCTCAAGGGACTTGTCGATGATTACAAACTCGATGCACCTGCGAAGAAGTCTGAGCCAGTCGAAGAAAAGAAGGAAGAACCCAAGAGTTTCATCAAAGACATCTTCAGCGTTTTCAAGAAGTTCACACTCCAGCCGGATCCAACTGCTGAATCTGTTGTCAACAACCCGACAAAGGCCACTCACGAGGAGCCAGAGCCTGGACCTGAGGCCACAAATGACCCTTGTAGTCTCTACAAGAAGCAACTCAAGGACGTCAAGAAACAAGTCAACGCCTTCGAAATGCTGACTCTCTTCAAGGAGAAGTTCTTGAGGGAGCAGGAGATTGTCGAGAGAAAAGACAAAGAGAACATGCAGCTCAAGAACAAACTCGAGATTATTCTGAATGACACACCAATCTCACTTCGGGAGCGCCTCGCCGAAGCTCTGAACGCCAACCGTAGACAGGCCAACACTATCGATTGCAATGAGATTGTTGCAGCTCAGCATCACAAGGAAATGACGGCACTTCGCGAGAAGGTTGAAATCCTGATGCAGCCTGATCAACCCATGAAAGATCTGATGGAGAAGAATGCAGAACTGGAGAAGACGCTGGACAAGGTCCAGGGCAAATTCTTCAAGGCTAACCTGAAGAGTGGCCAGCAACTCAACTTCCTGGGCAGGCAGCTGAGTGAACTGTACGCCGAAAGAGACAACTGGCGCAACAATAAGGCGCCGTTGACTAAGGGTCTCTGGAAGCCTGCTGAACCTGCTAAGAATAGCAGAGTCGAGGTATCGACCACCGAGTCGCCCAAGGGAGCTGAAATCAAGACAAGCGAATCTGCTTCTAAGACAACAAAGTCCGCATCTGAGACAGAGCATGGACCTGGCTGGGACCTCAGAGGAACTCCTGAAAACCCATGGCCGAGAATCACGTACGACTGCTGGCCTCAACCTTCCGTCAGACTGCAGAAGACGTTCGACGAGATGTACGACGCCAACGAGAAGCTCTACAATAATCCTGTCTATGTTACAAAGGTCCGCGGAACTCATCATCCCAAACCGGATATTACTGCTCTCTGGACCGAGGTACAACATACTCGATGGAGACTTCATCAGCCTAACAAGCTGCGTTGGCACCAGCGTGTTGCGTTGAAGTTCAACGAATGCATCGAGAGTGAGTATTTCTTGCCCGCACTGTGGGCTATTCTCCTGGTCATGGAACACCTTGGCTACAATCACTACACTGTACCGACACTCGACTTCATCTTCGGTCGCGAACGTGGACCGCACGATTACACCCTGAGATGGATGTCCTTGTTCATCATATTCTATGGCTTGTATAGTTGGTGGTTGTGGCATCTGTTCCGAAACCTCTGGGGAAAGACGACCAATGGTGACGACGACGATGATGANCTCAAGCGATCAATCACCCCTCCGGAAGATCCATGCAAAGATGTCAAGAAAGAGCTCGCCGATACCAAGGCTGAGTTGGACGAGGCTAAGGGATCCTCCGCTAAGGACGACTCCCAGAAAGATGACTCCAACAAGGATGATTCGAACAAGGACAACGGAGACCCCTGCAAAGACGTTAGAAATGAGCTTGCCAACACTACAGCCAGACTCAATGATGTTCAAGCTCAATTGAATGGGGACAAATGTGTCATCGATTGGAAGAATGACAANAGAACTCTTCTACAATGGCGACAGGTCGAGAACACCAGATTCTGGGAAGTCGCCGGTATTCCTGGACCTCGTCCTATAGACGCTGTCACGTATGAGGAGTTCCAAAAGGAAGGTGGTCTTTATCCTGTCGCTGGTATGGGAAGTGTCGGAGCTCCTGCATCATCGATTGGATCTGGGTCTGCACACCCTCCTTATAAATCAGCTGGACACGTCTACGACCCTATGGCTCCAACGCTTTATGCACCGCGACAACCACTAGACTGGTTTGGGCCCGCTGATCATGATCTTTATGGACGCGAATCCACGCCTGCTGGTGTTGCAATCAACGACACCACTTTCAATTCCAGAGTCAGCGACCCCACTTTTACTTCTAGTTCACCATTCGACTTCACTGCGTTCTTCGCACCTGCTGAGGCATCTATAAGTGGACTTGGTGCTGGACTGTCTGACATCGGAGTCAAGGCTGACGATATCGTTCGTAGAATAGGTCTCGGTGTGGGAGGTGCCCCAGCGACTTTCGCTTCAGGAACCTCAACCAATCGGGCCATTCGTACCCCTGCAGTGGAAATCACTAGCCCTACAGGACGACTCACCGATACTGCAAAGTTCGATTCGAGCATTCAGAAAACGCCACTTGAGTGGATCACAGCTCTCAATGCTGAAATGGCAAAGAGTCCCACAGTCAAACAATCGCCTGCCCTTCCATTCACCTACTTGAGCTCAGACACTACGCCGATGACGTTCGCCGAGTTCGTCCGCGATAGGCTGTGTACTACTGAGTCTGCGAACAACAATGTGGTTTGGCTGTCACCTTTCCGAGGAGGAAATGATGTCTTTGACCCTAGCACACCTTCGACCCCACCGATCAGACAACTTAACGATGATTTTCTTCGAAGACACTTTGCGGGAAAAGTCTGCTGTGAAATCGACTACGAGAAGAAGCTTTCAAAGAAGCTGTTGAAGGTAGATCGCTATGCGCAGGAGCCACCTAAAGAGTGTAAGCATCACCCACTTGGACGTCGTGTTGCTAACCACATGGGTTCTCTCTACGCTCGCTCAGATCGACCGACCGCAGGTCCCAGTAGCAACCACGTCACTAGTTCCTATGCACTGAACCAAGCCGCCTTGGCCACTGCATGGCACAAGTTCCACAAGCAACACCCCGAGCTACAACGATTCCTTGCGGGCCGTGACCCCTGGAACAGGCTGCCCGCCATCCCTGGATCAGTTGATCTGCGCATCGATAGACAAGTAATTGCTAAAACTTACGGTATCCCGTGCCCCAGTCGCGGAGAGTTCACTGCCTGGAGGGCCGCTCAAGCTATGTTACCTCCTACAGAGCAGGACTTCGCAGAGATCGACAATCAGCACAGATACTCGCAGATACCAGCAGCCTTGAGAACCGTCGGAGACGCTGCTGTGCCTACTACTACTGCTCATAGTCTGCGCGGAACCACTGCTTCTAGGCCATTCTCTCAGATACCCGATCACCTGAGAGACTTCCAGGTCGGTGCCGCTACAATGCCAGATCTGAGTGTCTTTGGAGTATACCCAGACCCCTGCAAGGATGTCAAAGACAAGCTTGCCAAAGCTGAGAAAACGATCGCCGTCTTAAGGGGTAAGGATACATACGAAAAATTCCACGCCGACGCCATTTTGTTTGGCCCTACTCGTGAACAGCTCACTCGCATTGAGGACGAGCTGGAAAATTTGNNAAGAAGGATCATGAAGAGGCTAAACAGAAGCTTGCCAAGGCCAATCCTGAGACGATCAAGACCAACGAACAACAACGAGCAGACGCCAAGGCCCAACAAGCGAAACTTGATGCTGCTACAAAAGAAGCCGACAAGAAACTCAGCGCGGCCGAGAAGCAAGCCGATCAATTCAAGAGACAGGCTGAAGATCTTCGCAGAGCTCTTNGATTTTGAGAGGAGTAGAAGAAACGATGCACCCATTGTCGAGGAGGAGAAAGAAGTCGACAGACCAGCGAACGAGATGTCGTGGCTCCGCTTCTGGATCTTCCTTGCGCTGTCAGTGTACCTCTCTCTCAAGTACTTCTGGCACACGACACTTGTATCTATGCCCATGTACCAAGACTCGGCTCTATCAGTGACCGAGATTCTGTGGTATGACACTGTTGAGTCGACCAGAGATCACCATGCTCTGATCATCATTCTTGCTAGCCTTACATTCATTGGATTGCTTCTTTGGGGAGCTACGCTTGCCTCTGCAGATCGTGGAGTCAACCCGTACCCTGACTATGATGATGATCACAGTAACGATGGCAGCAACGGTGGTGATGGCAAGGGCGACGATGACAAGAAGGATGGCATCTCCAACAGTAAGAAGAGCAGCCCCGGTAGTAAGAAAATCAGTACAGCCCAGAATGCTCTGTCCTTCATCTCCAAGGGTCTTGCCTCTTCACCTCTGTCTCCATCTTTCAAGCGCCCTGCATCGTCTGCATCAACTTCACCTAAGTCTCCTCGAGGCTTCCAAACAACCCGTCAACAGACTTGGAAGCACTCCTACATTTCATCCGTCAGCACCGAGCCTTCAGTGGGTACATCTGCCGGAGCCGAGCCCGAAGATGACTCGCCACGCTGCAAAGAGCTTGAGAATAAGATCAAAGAACTCGAGAAAAAGCTCCTCGTAGCCGGAAGGGAAGTTCTGGCTGCGAAGACGAAGGTGTCGCAAGCTCAGCAGGCCGAACTTTCCTCGGGTGGCCTCAGACCTCGAGCAGGTCCTAATGCTGATCACAAGCGTCAAACTTTCGGACATTCGATAATCAGCTCTGTCAGCACTGCACCTCAAGCTGCGAAGGAGGCAGCCAAAGCTCTTGAGCACAAGGTTGAGTCTGCAGCCAGTGACACTTCTAGTTTGTGGAACAAGATTGCAAGCTTGGTGCCTCAATCTTTGTCTACTACCGCCGCTTCAGCTATCGCACAGACCAATAAAGCCTCTACTGAGGACAAGAAACCGAAAGCAGAGCTTGATGTCGTCAAGAAGGAACTCGAGGATGGTAGAAAGGAGATTGCAGCGAACAAGAAACAGCCCGCGACTCAAGACGAACCAACCGACAAGTCCTCGCTTGACCCCTGCAAGGATATCAAGGAAGAGCTAGAGCTTGTGAAGCAGCAACTCAATCAAGCAAAAGAAGAGATCACATGGTTGAGAAAGCAAAAGGAAAAGAAGAGTAAGAAAAAGGATGATGTTGATACAGACGACAAAGGCAATGGGGATGATGATGACGATGATGACGATGATGACGATGATGACGGTCCTCCTCCTGGCTCACTCAAGTTGAAGTTCATACTCGCAGAAGACCTGATCAAGATCAGGGAGCAACAACTCGAGAAAGTAGAGGTGGATCTCAAGGTATGTCACGAAGCCAACAAGGCATTGCGAGACAGATTCTACAGCCAACGCGATGGATGGGAAGCCGANGAAGAAGAGAGTGGAGGAACTGCAGANAGGCTAAGGACTCGACCCAGACTTCGAGCATTGGCACTCAAACGAGCAAACCCNGACACTCAGGCTTCATCTGGCGATATCGATCACTCTGAATGTCAGAAGAGAATCAGAGATCTGATAGCAACACGCGACAAGCTGAGAGATGAACGAGCTGAAGCAGACGACAAGTGTCGCGATGCAGAGAGTCAAGCTCGTGAACTGCGCGATCAACACGCTAAGCAAGGAAACGACTCCAAACAGGAGCATGTCGACAGTCTCAACAAGAAGATCACAGGCCTGGAAACTGGACTCGAGCGCTGTGTCAGAGAGAATGAGCACTACAAGAGAATGTACGACGCGGGCGCCGATCACAGTGAATGCCTCAAGGGCGACAAACGCGAGATCCTCGAAAAGAGAATCGCCGATTATGAGAAGTATGGTGACAAAAGTGTCGCTGAGCTCGAGGTGCAGATCAAAAACCTTAAGAACCAGATGCAGGGTCTCAAGAAGGATGCCGAGAAGAGACAAGACCTCGCTGAACACTGCAAGCTGGACTCTCAACAGCTCAAACAACAACTTGCAGACGAGAAGATGCATAATCGTAACCGAATGGCAGATCTCAAGGCTGCATTGGCCAAGGAGAGGGAGGCACGTAAGGAACTTGAAGTTGTCAAGAAACAACTCTCAGAATGTGAGGAAGCAAGGAGACAGACTGAAGGTCAAGATGAGGAGGAGAAGAAGGTACGCAAAGAACTTGGGGATGCCAAGGACCAACTCGAGATTGTCAAAGATCAACTCTCGGAATGCGAGGAGGCCAGCAAACGCTTCAACAGAACTCTGGACCAGCAAGTAATGGTTGACAGGGCCGTCAAGGAAGCCGAGGATGCAAAGACCACACTCGCTCACTGGCTGGATCAAATCGAGCTCAACAAAACTGCTGTGCTGGAGGACGCATCTTCGGACCCGGAAATTGCCAAGTTACAGCGATTCAACTTCGAAAGAAACATGATGATCGAGGAGATCAAATGGCAGAAGGAGCGAGTCGAGGAGGACCTTGAGTGGTACAAGGACAAGTTGCGAACCACCCAGGAAGCCGAAGATCACGAGCAGTGCAAGTCTATGGAAAAACTCTACAAGCAGCAGGCCGAGTCTGCACAAAAGCACTCGACACAGCTGCCGACGAGAACAGAAAGATGTATCTCGCTTACCTGAAAGAACAAACAATCGCTCACCACGCAAAGAAGGATAAAGAAGCTGCTGAGAAGGACGCTCGCGATGCAGAGAAGGAGAAGGAAGCACTTGCCAAGCGACTTGAGGAGAAGAACACAGTTCGGTCTTCGAAGTCAACCAACCATGGCGAGGATACTGCATCTCCAGGTATGTTTACACCATTGATTTCTCTCGCATCAAGCTAACAAACAAGAGGTGGCTCCTACAGCACTCCAAGATGCAAGACGTGTAACCAGACTCGCCAAAGCCGAAGCGAGGAAATTCAGATGCGAACGCGATCGTCTGACTCGTGAGAATGCACTTCTCTCTCAACGACTGGAGCGCACACTCGACACTCTAGAATACTCAGTCGAACCCAAAATCCGTGGTGCATTGCCCCCAACACCCATTAGCACCGACTACGCAAACAAACACAGAAAAGCAAGGCCCGGCGACATCATCACCAATCTCGAGACCTTGGATGATCCATTTGGCGATGGTCTGTTTACTGGCGGGTTCCTCTCCAGACTTCCAAAATTCAATCCCAATCGTCTTTTGGATATTCTGGGTCAACCTAGTTTTCTCAACACGCCTAGAAGAGCCCCGATACCCACTCCTGTACCTCCTTACCCTCCCTTCGAGCCTCTAACACCTGAAGGTCGTCGCAGATCTGCTGAACGCATGATCACTGATCCTGAAAGGGAAACAGCACTGGCCGAGGAAAGAGCATATCTGGCTGCAGTCAGAGCAGTAGATAATGAATTTGAAGAATACAGAAATGATGGGTATGCGATTTTGTACACGCTCTACAGACCAAAAATCAACATTCCTGTCAGGAACGTTATGGTCAGACTTGGTCAGGTCGTCGAAGAAGAGGAAGAAACAGAAAAGGAAGAAAACCCAGAAAATGGACAAGGGGAAGCAGATGATGAGGAGGATGGCAGCAGTGATGGCAGCATAGATGAAGAAGAATTTAACGTAAGTTCATTTTCGAGCAAACTATTTCGAGGAAATTGGTGCTGACAACAGAAACAGAAAAATACAATATGACACCTACGCCTCTGCCTCGCAGCCGAAGGACGCAAAGGGTGTTTATCACAGTCCTTGATTGTCATCATCAAGAACGGCGCCACAAGAATAAAGCAGTCAAAAAGAAAAAGAAGAACACAACCACTGTCGCTACAAGCATTTCCTATCGTCACGGCGTCTGGGTAATGCATAAGTTTTAGGTCTCCTTGCCTCATATTTTATGTTTGGATGATGCAGGAGTTAGTGGTTTCTCTGTTGAGCAAATGTTTATTGGTTAATTTAGTTATAATATCAATTGTTTTGAGTTTTCGCTAGACTTGTTGTCATAGTGAATTTGTTGATTCATGACATATCGTGACTGTCACGTTTGAGCTATGGAGAATAGTCCAATGACTCCTGAGGGAGAAACTGACCTTGATAGAACCAGCACTTTTTTTTTCCCTTGCAATCTTCCAGTGGATAGGGAAATCGCGACCATGAATTGAATCCCCTGGATTTATACATCAGAATCTATGTGACATGTTTCCAATGTACTGGCCTCATAGTTCTCTTTCCCCACTTCTACTTTGCAGCCGTATGTACCTCCACCCGAGCATCCCCGATAGTCGTCACAAAAGTACTCATGGCAAACTTCCACGGCTCCATCATCTGTGTCTCAGTCTGCGTAACCCTCTCAACATACTGCTCAGTAACCGTGTCCACAATCTTATGAGTCTCTGCAGTAACTGTAACAGTACCCTCATACTTTGTAGCCGTGTATGTAACCGTCTTCGTCGATTGCAGCATCTTAAGCACTCTCGCGTGTTATCGGGTGGGGAGGAGGTATCTCCGATATTGATGGTTGTAGATTGGTTTGTGAGTTCTAGGCGATCTGAGCGTTGGAGAGGCCGTGAGGGAGGCAGGTTTCTTGAGGGCGTAGTGTTTTGGAGCGTGGAGGGAGGTTGAGAAGAGTAGGCTGGTGCGGTAGTGGCTTCGCTTGATGACGGTATGCCTACGTGGTCAGGATACGCTGGAGGTCGGTCGGGTCGAATTGTCATCTCGGGCATCATCCGATGGAGGCTTGAGGAAGTTTCAGGAAAGGAGAACAATGAATGCATCTCCTTCTTATGCATCGTTACGGCAGGCACGGCACGAACACATGCTTCATGGTTCAAGTCAACAGGAAACGTGACCTAGGTGGACTGAGTTCTTCGAGAAGTCCATCCAAAGCTTCGAGAATGGCCAAGATTATTCGAAGCGCATGTGATCGACGTAGTGCGGGCGTTTACTCGAACGATCACATCAAGAAGTTGCTGGGTCGAAAGCTACTTCTTAGTTCGCGATTGACTTTGTGTCAGAAAAGCCGAAGGTACAGAGTCACAATAACATCAATCAACAAGTTTTCCATCGTCAAGCTGCATATCAGCATTCCTCGTTCATCGTCTACTTTCTAGCGATACCAGCATCCAACACATACTTCTGTCCAACATGACCCTCAAGGAACAAGTCAAAACTGAGAAAGAAGTCTCGACCAAGAACAAGCTCGGAGATCTCAACTCATACATCACGAAAGCAAAGGACAGAATCCAGGCCAATCCAGTTGAGGGGGCTCAATCTGAACGAAAGCACACAACCAAGAGGCATACCGGATGCAGATGGACAGAGCCACCCTTCAACATGATCGACGTCTTGCTGTGGATCAGTCTAACAATCTTCTTCGCCATGGTCGCCTACGCCATTCAAGAAGACCTTTGCAACACCTGCAGAAAACAAGGACAGCGGCATGCCCTGGCTACATGTCAGACAACGATCGAAAGAACAACTTTCCAGACTACCGAGGCCACCAAAATCACCGAAATCAGCGTGACAGCCGAAACCACCGTGACAGAGTACAGATCAGTGACGCAATTCGTCGTGGCCACTTCATTTCGCGGTGACGATAAGAAGCACACTACCCTCCAATGGCCGGTTGAAGTTCTCTAGGACGCCTGGAATGTGACATGTACTCAGAGGAGGCAATCAACATTAAACCAGTGCATATCACTCGTCGACAATGCAGTTTTCCCATGCTCATTCATATCGCGGTGACGACACTGGATATATTACACCCAGATAGCCGATTAGTAGAATTCAGGGAGACATGAGTACGCAGACGACGATGGCAGTATTACTCCAGGACATGTTATCACAGTCCCCTATCGTTCCCGGTATACTTGCTCAAAGAGCCGCAACGCGAGATTGATGACTCCCCTGCCACCCCATGTGATCCAGTGCATACAGAACTGACTCACAACCCAAGACTCACTGCCTTCACAACATACAAGAGCAAATCTCAACACTCCTGCTCCCTTCCCTAACTTAACATCCTACACCAGAAATGTCTTTAACTTTTGACCGCAAAAACCTCGCAGCAAAACTGCATCCAAACATGACAGACTCCAACACACAAAACAACATGGAGCATAATACCTGGACCCAAGAACACCTTAACGACCTCGAAGTACTCCTAAAATCCAAGTTGGCGCAGCAAGAACCCAGCACAAAACTCACAAACCCACCAAAACGCAGGAACACCTCTGAGAAGAGAAAAGCCTTGGTGCTTGTCATCATCACCGCCTGGATCTGTATACTCTACACAGTCTGGATGTGTCTATTCTATAGCATCTACCAAAAATACAGAGTCTGGCAGATGGAACCCGAAACACCGCTTTTTCCATCTTCACCACTGGTCACTTTGAATACTCAGATGTTCACGCCAACAGCAACACAGACAATCACAACAACAGTGACTCAGGAAATCATGGCCACAGTGACCGGGTACAAGGAACGCGAATACTATTTCCGCATAGATCAGGATTAACCCGGGACCTTGACTGTATCACGTACACTATCCGGCACCCCGACATGGGCGGCCACAGAAACGGTTACAGCAACCGAGACCATCACAGCAACAGAAACAATCACAGCAACAGTAACAGAGACAGTCACAGCAACAGTGACCGAGACAACCACACCAACACAAACATGCCCAGCAATCCTAACAGAAAAGACGAGAGTGTGCTTCCCCAACAAAGCCTTTAAGCGGAGTTACGCAAAATGGCAAGAATGCACTCGAGCAAGAAGAAACATGGAAAATTGGCCCTCGAGAAGATGTTCATCCTCGTAGAGCATCCAGAACAGATTTTCTCGCGTGGTGGACCTGCGCCAGAGGACTTCGAGGTCCAAGTGATGGGGATTTTGTATAATGATGCGAGCGTGAATAGCTGACAGGCTTTGATTTGGTCATTAGAATGATCAGGAAGTCATGGTGGTGGTACGAATGGTGGTCGGGTGGAGTTGATAGGAGCATAGAACCTGTAGATCAAGGTTATCATAGTTTGAAACGAAGAAGTTTCCAAAATGTCAACCTCAAACTCTCTTGGTTTGGATTTCTTGGTATCATAAAGTGAGGTCGGCGAACAACCTTATAAAAGTGTGATATGTGGGGTCGGTATGGCATGATCAGAGCGCGTCGATAAACTTGCTCAAGCCGAAGAAAGCTAAATGCAAGTTGTGTGACTGTGACAACCCTCTTCTCTGCTGTGATTCGAAAGACGCTTTCCACGAAATAGCCCTCTTCTTACACCATCACCAACAAAGCTCCGTTCATTCGACCATCCACGCAGTTATCGCGACAAACACAGCAATGCCCAACGACAACGGCTTCTGCCACAAGATGCTGATCTTTCTCGGCCTCATGGCAGTCGGCGTCTCTCTCATCATCGTCTCCTTCGGTGTAGCCCTCAGCAACGAAAACAACAAGATCTTACTGGACGCGACGATGGTCGAACCTGGTACACAACAGAGAGCATTCCGAGCGGCATCCTGCCATGTCGGTACTTGTACGAAGGAGAAGACGTTTTGGAAGACGGTGATTATGCCGGCTTCGACGGTTACAGAGACGGCGACTGTTCATCTTCCGGATTATGTTGAGCCTACGGACCATGTTGGGCCTGCACGACCGACGATTGGGTTGTCGGGCACTCGATCTACAACTCTTATGCCACATGTCATGCCGACAGAGGATGTTGAGGATGTCGAGCAGAGAAAGGAGAGGTTCATCAGAGGAGGCTCGAGGGGTCGACGGATTGTTGATGTCAACAAGCCAGAGATGCAGATGTGAGGCTTGACACTTGGGGCGTAAGGGGTGTTTGGTATACTCTGGTTGAGCATGAGTGTTTTCTGGAGGAGTTCAAGCAGGATCAAGTTTAGCTTTTGCTTCTTCAATCCACGTCTCAAAGACCATGTCTCCAGCAGAAACGGCGCGTATGGGTGTAGTTTGACTATTCTTCTTTGCAGCATCTGGGTTCTTATTATGTAGATCTGGTTGAGCGGGAATCCAAGGCTGGGGATGACCGATAGGAGGGCTTGTATTGTCTCGCAACTCGATTGCGACAGTGAAGGTGCAGTTCTCAGGTAGAGGCTTCAGTCTCGAACCACAAGAGGAAAGTCTAGTCATTGTTGCACGCATCTGCTCTTCTAGATCGACCCTGGGTAGGACGGCGACAGTCTCCCCGTCGTCGGTGGTACGGGACATGGGAGTAAAGTGGTACTCTTTGGGTACGAAAGGGAAGCGGCTGAGATCAAAGACGAAGCGTTCGAGAGGCGTGTCCTGTGACGAGTATATGACAAGAGCAACACGGTCAACAGTACCTTTCAGCAGCTCAGTCTGGACAGCGGCAACAGCGTCGGTGATCCATTGGCAGACTTTGGGGTGACGAGACTGGCGGACGCTGTAGTTGTACTTTTTGGCCGAGAGGAAAGAGTCGCGAGGGTAGATGTCACGCTCGTAGAGGATGGTGTGGATGGCGACTATGAGAAAGTCACTGAAGACGCTGACAAAGGTTTGGAAAGTGACAATGACATCCGTGTCGTCCATGTTGATGTGATGGTCGTGAAAGTGGTCGAAGTGGTAAATTGACACGCGTGAGTGGACGCGTCTTGGCGGAAGGCGCGTGTCCAGTCAATCTTTCACGAATCAAGGCCAACAAAGCAATCGACTGCTCCGCCATCTTGATTTATGCCGTATACTGACCTGCTTCACATCAGGGCAGCTTCGTAATCTCTTGACGGGCTGAGATTATTGATATTGTACATGTGTTGCTAGTCCCTTGCTGCCTGCCCTCGGACTTCTTTGCTACCCCGCGATACGCTAGAGTATCCTCTCTACCACAGCAGCATGGAGCAACAAATAGTGCAGCTCCTCCACGACACGCAGTCGCCCAACGATGGCCCTCGTCGCAATGCCGAGCTGCGCCTCCGCCAGCTCTACCCAGACACAACCTTTGCTCCCACCCTGATCGCCGTCGCTACACACCAGTCCATCGACCTTCCCACGAGGCAAGCCGCCCTGCTGTTCCTCAAGCAGTTTGTGCAGCAAGTATGGTCTCCCCAGTTCGAAGAGTTCAAGGGCGAAATGCTCGTCTCTGTCGAAGACCGTGCAAAGCTCCGACAGGCTCTGCTTGACCTGGCCACCGATGCCCACCAGGAGAGGAAGATCAAGAGCGCAGCTTCTATCGTCGTCAGCAAGATTGCTACTGCCGACTTNCCTGACGAATACCCGAACCTCCTTCCCACCCTGCTACACATCATCAACAACGGCCAGGATGGTCAGCTACATGGCGCCCTCAAGGTCCTTCAAGACTTGGTCGACGACTGCTTCAACGACGATCAGTTCTTCAATGTCGCCTACCAGATCGTCTCGTCTGTCTTTGCCGTAGCCACCAGCTCCCGTCCTACCATCCTTCGCGCTTTGGCTGTCTCAGTCTTCCGATCATGCTTCGACATGCTGGAGATGGTCATGGAGGACCACAAGACGGCTGTCAAGTCTTTTGCCGAAGACACGCTCAACAACTGGTACCCCTTCTTCCTCGCTACTCTGAACATGCCTGTGCCCGCCACTCCTGTCGAGCAAGAAGAGTCTCAGAACCCCATCGCTGAAATATACCGTGGCATCGTTGCTCTCAAGCTGCAGGTCGTCAAAGTCTTGATGCGTGTTCGCTCCATCTTCCCCTCAGTCCTGGCTCCTCAGGCGCCTGCTCTGTTCGCCGCTACATGGCAAGAGCTCAATAATCTCCGCCAGTCATATCACGAGTCTTTTATTCTCCACGATCGCCAAGGTCGGCTTGAAGATGCCGATGGTCTGCCCTTCACCCTCGACTTCTTGGTGCTCGAGGAGCTGGACTTCATGCAAGCCTGTCTTCGTGCTGCTCCTGTCCGCAAACAACTCGAAGAGCAGCTGCAGTCTCAGTCAATGCCAGACACTTGGGTCACTGAAGTCATGAAGCTCACCGTTACATATGCACATATCACCACAGAAGAGGAAGGTCTGTGGGACATTGACCTGAACATCTTCCTGGCCGAAGAGTCAAACGTCACTGCAAACTACACTCCTCGAACTGCCTGTGCCGATTTGGCCATCAAGCTTGGTGAGTGGCAAAGTGCTGCTACCATCGAGGGACTCTTACACCACACTCGCGAGCTCTACTCGACTGACTCTAGCTGGAAGGCAAAGGAGTCTGCTCTGTTCATTCTCAACCAGCTCCTGACTGACTTCTCTGACGGCGAACGAGACATAGCTCCAGAGATTGCCAGTGCCTACATCGACTTCGTCAGATATGCAATGCAACAGGAACACGTCTTCCTCCGAGCGAGAGGCCATTTGACCGCTAGTAGTTTGGTGCGCACGGCTGGTTCTGCTCTTGGCGGAGTGGATTCGTCGCTCATGGAGCAGTCGCTGCACGCAATCACCAACGATCCCTCTGATGTCGTCAAGGTGTCGTGTATCCGTTCCATGCAAGCCTATCTCCAAGGCGTCCCTTCTGCCAACAACATGTCCATGCAGCCTGCCATCATCAACGCTATCCACACTTTCGTCACTGAGCTTGACTTTAGCGACATGGATGAGTCTGAGGATGTCATGATTGCCATCGTCGAGACACTGCGTGATGCCATTATGATTGACACGCGTATCTGCTTGACTGGCTCTGGCTTGGATGTCCTCTTTACTATTGCTAGCTGGTGTGCTGTCAATTACCAGATCTACATTCTCATTGCCGAGACCTTCGAAGATATCGCAGAGACACTATCAGGTGCAGGTCCCGAGGTATACACACAACTATGCGCCAAAGTCTTGCCTTCGCTGTCAGGGGCCTTTGCCGTTGCCAACCTGACTGATGAGAACTCTTTGACAAATCTTGCCGCAGACATGCTTTCTGATCTCGCACAGAACGGTCCCTCACCACTGCCTCAAGGATTCATCGTCACCATCATGCCTAAACTCACACGTCTTCTCCTTGAATCTCCCGATGAAGAGTTGCTTAAGGCAGCAACCTCTGCCACTCGGTACATGCTGGAGAAAGACCCCGAGCAGATGTTCAACTGGGCAAATCATGATGGTAAGTCCGGTCTTGAAGTCATTCTAGTCATCATCGATCGTCTTCTTGGTCCTTCAGTTGAAGACAATGCCGCTGGTGAAGTCGGTGGTCTTGCTGCTGCCCTGGTTGAGAAGGCTGGATCTGATAGACTCGGTCCATACTTGGCACAGTTGTTGAGCGCCGTTGCTCACAGAGTCAACACTGCTACTCAAACACAAATCATTCAGAGTTTGATTCTTGTGTTTGCGAGACTGTCCCTGCTTTCAGCCAGAGAGGTTGTCGACTTCCTTGCCCAAATCGCTATCGGCGAAGAGAGTGGTTTGCAAGTCGTCTTGACAAAGTGGCTCGAGAATTCCATCAACTTTGCCGGCTATGATGAGATCAGACAGAAGTGAGTCCTCTAGCATCTCCTCGTGATACCTCTGACTAACCATAATCTNAGCATCATCGCCCTCTCGCGCCTTTATGACCTTCACGACCCCCGCCTCGACACGGTCCAAGTCAAGGGCGACATGATCATGCCAACGTCCACGCGCATCATGACTAGAAGCCGTGCCCGCGCAAACCCTGACCAATTCGCCATCATCCCCGCCCCTCTCAAGATTGTCAAGATTCTCGTCGACGAACTTCTCTCCAACAACGTCTCGCGTAGTGTCGAGACTCTTGCTCCAGCCTCTGAACTCGAAAAAGCAGAATCAGTCGGTAGTGGCGACTCGGACTGGGAAGATGAAGACGGTTTCTTGGACTTGGGTGCTGGCATGACCAAGGAGGCACTAATGGGTATGATTGCGGATGATATGCCGAGCAGGAGCAGAGATGACGAGACTCAAGGTTTCTTGCTTCAGTGGTTTGGAGTCAAGGCTCAGGAAGAGGGCTTCGGTGCGGTGTTCGGCCAGTTGACTGCTGGTGAACAGGAAAAGTTGAGGTCTATGGCTTGAAGAGTTGATGGTGAGGACGAAAAAATTGCATCAGCGGTACATATCCAGGATTGGTTATGCATTAAGCACAAAGCATCGGTTACATTTGCATCTCGTGTTTCTTCGGTCACCTCGCTCAAAAGACGAATTCATGTTGTGTTGATGTAATGGTTACTGCAGAAGCGGGTTACATATACCGCATGCTGATCGCTCCGTCCATCAGAAAATCAAGGCCAGCAGAGTAGATGATTTGGCGACGGTCGATCTTCGGCCATAAAAAGGTGTAATCCGAGACGTCGCGGTATCACTGTTTTCCCATGATGGGTCAAACATAGCGAGTCCTCCATCAATGGTGACAGGACATCTGGCTCATGATCTTTTGCATACACTAGCAGATCTTGACAGCAAAGACAAGCTCCTCGGAATCAGCTCCTTGCTCAGAACCACAGAGTCACAAAACACCATAAAGCATCCTGTAGAACTCGCAGGGTTTCTCGTGTCACTATGGCTGTTGACATATCTCGTACGTCGACGGTTGAACTTCTGATGGCCTGATACAAAAGCTAATCCAATCAAGATACGCCATCTGATGCTCCGATCCGCAAGGACCTTGATGGTCGCATTTCGCATGCAAGACGATCGTGACGTGAAGAACAGTGCGCGACCAACACATGCCAACCTAGGATTCCTCCAGCATGCCCTTGGTTCTCGCAGAAAACTAAGCAGAGATATTAGTCTGGGTGTCACATACAACGTGACTTGCCTGATTCTCACCCAACTGCTGTCGTGCATATCTGTAAATCTAGTCTGGAGCATCATTGCTAGAATCGCGATTGGTGCACTCTTGGCCAACTTGCATCTCCGTTGGACATGTGTTATTCTTTCCTCGAACAAGCAGACACGATCGCGTATCCTATCGTTCCCGCATAGAAACCTCATATTGTCGTTTGCAATGTACACGCTTGCGCAAGAAATTNNGACTGCAAGACTACCTGCATACATCAGCAAAACACTATCAGGAAACCATGCAAACAGCCTTGGGAGTCTTCACACTGTTGCTATTGCCGATTCTGTCGTTTTGGTCACTGCTCTGTGTTTACGATTACTTGTGCTGTATCTCGCTTATGCCACATACATCAAAACCGAGTCCCAACACGTCAGCTCGATGGGCCTAGCATGGACAGAATCAAACGCCTCTACTGAGCACGTGGTTTTGGGACTGAGTGCATATGCTCAGAGGGCAAGGATTTGCTTCAAGAGAACTGCACTTTGGTTTGCATTGTTGCATCTACAAACAGTATTCATACTCGCCGTCATCGAAATCCTGACAGCGCCTCTTCTTCACAAGATTGTTGTTTGAGCGGATTGCACAAAACGAGCACGAGGACAAGGTCAAGCTCGTCACGATATTAAAGCGACATGTTGATCACAAAACCATACCATAGTGTTCGAAGCAGCATATCACTTATCCTCGCCAAATTGCTGGATCGCTTACTGTTTTAGATCTCATTGCATGGTGCGGATAGTGATGTATGTCTCCACGAATCCTGATAGGCTTAGCACTTGAGGATGAGGACCAACTACGGTTCGAGGCCGAAGTTACAAGCCAAGATTCATAGCAAGTAGTGTTCCAATAATCATGCCGGTCCTCTAGCATCGCCTAGATCAACATCATGCTCTTCACTGGCACCACCTCTACCTTCATACAGCAATCCCCTCTCTTCACCTTCATCGCCTTCTCTGAGCACACCACTCCCAATACCTCTAACCCTCCTATGCGCATCCTCATCCTCTCTAGCTCCAGCAACCCTCCCTCCACTCTCGTCTCCTCCATTGACAACGAACCAAACATCTTNTTTGGTAAGCAAACCTTTCAAAACACCTCTATCGCAGAAGCCTAGGTATCGAAGTCCTAGCCGTTGGAAGTAGTTGACACACAACTCTAATCCGATGGCTGAGTTTAGGGTTATGGGTGTTTGGTCAATCCAAGGGCGGAGGTCGAGGGTATGTTCTACATCGGCAAGAGGTTGATGGGAGAAGAAGCACTGGGTATGTGGTGGCAGGTTTCTCGTCGTGGTTGCGGAGGTCAAAGCAAAAGACAATTCCGTTCTTGAGATATAACCAAGTAATATCGCATCGTGAGAATTCGAGATTACTGGGAAACCCCTGTACGAGTATTCCTTGAGCAAGTTGCCCAGAGATTCGATTGTGCTGCCCTCAGCAGTAATGGTGACTAGATCTTCCAGTCTTGTCATGATCTGCGAGACTGGGATATCAGGGATAGGTCTGTCGTCGCGGTTGTCGAGAAATGGGTATTCGTTGAACGCGATCCAGGCTTCGTAGATACCGCGTTTGCCCAGCGCGTCACCAACCCATTTCGCAATCATGACAGCGATCATGATGGGAAGGACGTAAGTAAGAGCACCGGTAAGTTCGAACATGATGACCACAATGGAAACAGTCATTCTGGTTGCGCCAGCAAGAGCAGAAGCTGCTCCGACAATGGCATAAGTCCCAGGAGTAATGCATGGAACGTCGGGCTCGCAAGAAGCAAAAACGATCCACTTAGGATGTTCGCTTTGCCAGACTTCGACGATGAGACCTATGACACGGCCATAAAGGGCGCCAATGGTCATTGATGGCAGTAGGATTCCGGCGGGGATTTGAAGACCAAAGGTCAAGGCTGTGAAGAAGAAGCCGATAATGGCTGAAATGAGCAGCAAGAAGATGACTCCAGTGTTGGCGATTCCACTCTTGCATAGACCAAGAGGGTCAGACTGAATGTCTTTGCACTCTGCAAAGAGGTAGTAGACCAATTCAGAAGCTTGAGCGCGCAGAAAGGTGACGGGAAAGGCGATGACAGAAGTGGCGATGGTGATTATGCAGACCTCTAGTATGGGTCTACCCTTTAGTGGGTAACGAGGTGAGTCTCGAAGTGCCGCCAGATGCATGTTCAGCTTGATTAGTAGCCCGCCATAGAGGCCTCCAAGTACACCGATTATGGCGTATGCAACCATTTCGAAACCGTGCCAGCCAGTATGATACGTCACAGAGTATGGCACGGTCTTGCCAGTACGAAAGGGATCGACTGCCTTGAGAGTGAAGGCGGCAATCATGGCGCAGACAAACGACTGCCACATGGTCTTGTCGGGAAAGTAGTACGAGAGAGACTCGAGACTGAACAGTACACCACCAACGGGTGCACCGAAAGCGACCGAGATTCCAGAAGCAGAAGCGGCGGACAAGACCTCACGCTTACGAGCTGTGACATGTTAGTATGGCTTTTGATGTGTAAGGATACTTAACATACCCTCATTGCTGTTGATACTTTCGAAAGGCTTCATGAACAGATTGGCGCAACAGCAGGCGACATGAACAAGCGGGCCCTCCTTGCCAAGCCACAAACCAGAAGCCACTGCAAGACATAGGCCGACAGACTTGGTGACCAAGGTCCAGATGCCCATGAAGCGACGAATTACGAACCCTCCAAGTACAGTCTTGATCTCGGGTATACCACTTTGCTTGGCATATGATGAGAATCTAGTGACGAGACATGTAGCGACAGAAGCAAACAAGACCTAGACATATCAGCTCGCGAACTCTCCATTTTTCGCAGGCTTGCATACCGAGTAGCCAAGGTACAAAACAAAGTTGATAATCCAGCTGCCAGCGCTAGATGTGACACCCATTCCATGACTCCATGACTGCCAGTCCGGACATGATTGATAGTCTTTTTGACCCCAGCAACAGAAAGCACTGTTCAGATAGAACTTTCCACCGTCTTTGACGTTACTGCAGTAGCCAACCTTGAGGTCGCCCAACCAGCCACTGGTGATGTCGATGGCAGCAGCAATAGTACCGACAGCGATTCCAGTAGCGACCAAGATGATCCAAGTCTGACTGTTGTCGGCGAGTAGTTGAAAGTATCCTAACAGGCCAACTGCGTTGGATCGCAGCACTCTCAAGCGTTGTCTTTCTTTTGCGTATTCAAATATCCAGTCGATGGCAGTCAGGTTGTCGTAGCCAACACGGCGACCTGGACCCTCGACATACCAGTCTAGAGCTGAGGGGTCTTTTGCATCTTGTGCGACGGCCGGAGTGTTGAGGTAGGAGAGGATGTTGGCAGTAGTGGGCTGGACGGGAGAACGCGAGCTGACACGGCGCTGTTGTAGATGCGATGTGTGACCATACGCAGGGGACGGGCTACGGCTGGTCGACAGGGGCGAGGGTAGATATGCAGACGAGGTTCGGACGTTGGACTTGAACGAGAGGTGCGTGTTTAGGTCACCATCACGGTTGTCGTCGACCGGAGACTCGACGTATGGCGACTCGTATGGATTGCGACTGGACTCGGCCTCGACAGCTTCATTGCTGTGAGAGTTGGAGGGAGATGCTGACATGAGGCATGCGATGCAGCCTGCTGAATTCTAGTCGGTCAAAATGTCATGTTGGATGTTTGAGAGCGGTTGTCGCATCCTCCATGCTTCCTTCTCCTTGCGGCTCGCGCCCCACTGTTTCGAGGCCATCCATGAACATATCTACAAACCCCCATTTTCAACAGATTCTACTTGTAAGAAGTAACGTGTGATACCGATCATGGGGCCTTACGATGTATCACCTCGTGATGAATTGAACATGTTTACCAAAATTTGGACCATCTAACAGATGCGCGCTGGTAACATTGAGCTGAGTGCGTGTTTGGACAAAGTCATCTACAAAGCATATTCTTCACTCGTCTGTCCGCCACATCATGAGTTCGAGCCTGAGATCAGTACACCAGGCTGTAGAGATGCGCATCTTCATCTTCATCAAGTCAGATTTCAATATCTAGCACGAAAAATAGAGCTAGATGTGTTTGGTGCTTGATTTTGCTTGTAATTAGAGTAACCCTGTCCAGAGAGAGGTTGATCTTCGAGATGGATATGTTTCTTCAGACTAACTACAATACTGCCTGGTTCTTTCGAATCCATCCTGAAATCAAGTCATGTCTCGTTTGACAATATATGCGGGTAGGAGATATCTTGAATGTGGTAGAAGTTTTTGTACACCATAAGCTTGCCCCAATATAAGTACATAAAACGCCGTCACATGTATGCCATGTTTCATCTGAGAAGAAGGAAAAGAAGAAAGGGAGCATCTACTCCATGACGACAACGGCACCAAGAGCCTTGAGTGTCTCGACAATCTTCTCACCCTCCTCCTTGGGCACACCCTCCTTCATGAGCTTGGGTGCACTCTCGACAAACTTCTTACTGTCAACCAGAGACAGACCCAACAGACTCTTGATCTCCTTGATGACCTTGGGCTTGGATCCAGCGTCGAATGACTGGAGCTTGAGGTTGAACAGAGTCTTTTCTTGTGCGGCAGGAGCGGCCTCCTCCTCTTCGACGGCGGCAGGAGCAGCGGCGGGGCGGCACCAGCAGCGAAACCACCAACGGGCAGATCAGGAATGTTCAGGCGGGTCTGAAGGAATCCGTTAGTAGTGCTATGTCAAACGGCGCATTGTCTACTGACCTTGAGCGAAGAAACAAGGTCGGCAGTCTCGAGGAGGGTCAATTGGCCGATTTGGTCAACGATGGCGGCGATCTTGGGGTTGGTGGGAGCAGCAGCGGCCTCGGTGGATTGCCATCTCCTTGAGAGGAAGTGGTTGGTCTGGGTGGATGAGAGAGAGGCGCGGACGATGGGCGACTGGACGGTGGCGCATCGCCTGAGGACGCGTTGGCAGGAGAGCGACATGATGGTGAGATGTGAGAGAGGTGGAGGATTGGCGAACTCGAGACGGAAGGTGCGACGGCGGTATACAAGACTCGTGACTGCCTTTGATCTTGTGCTTTCAAACTGTTCCTTCCTCAGATTTCCCACGCCTGCGGCCCGTGCGTCGGATTTGCGGCGAAGGCAAGAACCTCCGAAGCTTTGGATTCTTTGAACATTTCCAGTTCGAGAACTTTTTTCTCGACAACAACTTTCCCACCATTTTCTTGTCGCCAGAATGGACGTATCATGGGAAACACACAACCTGGCATCGCGCATCTCACAATTACCGCCAGAACTCGCTGAAGCGTTACAACAAGGCGACGGCGCACACTTTCTGGCTCAACTTAGCAGAGCCGTTCTCGACAGACGATACACGGATACCATTTTGATTCACGCCGAATCCTTGATCCCACACTGCTGCGCCGAGTTCCACACTTCTTCCGACTACGTCTCGGTCGTCGCCGCATACGCTCGTCTCGTCTCGCTCGCTCCTCACATTTCCGAATACGCCGAGCGCTACCTTAGTTCGCATAATGTCGATAGCATTCCCGACTCAAATCTTTTCACAACCGAATACTTCTTTGCCATAATCCGCTTGTTGCGATTCGATCGCCAGACCTTTGCCAAGTTTGTGCCCTTTTCACGGATACATCTATTGCTCGACCACAATGCTCGTGCGCTGCGTTATCTTGCAATCCGTGTGCTATGTCTGTATCTGAGCGCCGCAGATGCTGCTCTACAAGACATGACCAACAAGTACCTCGCCAACGATGCTGGAACCCAGGACTTGATTGCACCGCTGGGATCGTGGGAGGACAAGGAGATTGACTACCGTCTTCTCACTCTGTGGGAGGAGCGTCGCCTGAAGAACCTGGAGAAAGAGAAGGAAGCTTTACAACAAGAACGTGCTGCATACATGGATGCTGGAAATGCTCCTAGACAGCCCGTCGTCTTGCCAGCCGAACTCTTCCACCCTTCGACAGCATGCATCTCAGGCGTCTTGCTGCCTCGTGGTGCTGCTCCTACGGACGCCTCGACAAACTCAATCATCGACACTCCCACAACGGCCGCAAATCTGGGTGAGCTGGCCACTTCGCTGAAGGCACAGAACCCGGTACTATTGACAGGTCTTGCTGGTTCTGGAAAGACGCTACTGGTGCGTCATGCTGCACGTCAGCTGAACAAGCTAAAGTCGATGGTCACACTACACTTGAACGAGCAGAGTGACGCAAAACTGCTCATCGGAATGTACACAACTGGCAAGAACCCTGGGTCTTTTGTCTGGCAGGCTGGTGTTTTGACGACTGCCGTTCTCGAGGGTCGCTGGGTGTTTATCGAGGATCTGGACCGCGCACCGAACGACATCATAAGCACTTTATTACCCTTGATCGAGAGAAACGAACTTGTGATCCCCAGCAGAGGCCAAACGATACACGCAGCTAGAGGCTTCCGCATCATTGCTACCATGCGTACCTCCCTGTCAAACAGCGGCCACGAGACTAAACCTGCCTACAACTTGCTGGGTGCTCGCCACTGGAAGTCTGTACATGTCAGCATGCTACCGTCAGAAGAGCTTAAACAAGTTGTAGTTGGTCTCTTCCCGACGCTGCATGAGTTTGCTTCACAGTTCGTTACGGTCTTCCAAAATCTGCAATTACTCAAACAACAAGCACATCTCGCAAGTCGCAGCAAGACTGGTCTGATGCGTGAGGTCAATCCGAGAGATTTGCTCAAATGGTGCGCCAGAGTAGCCCTTATGCTTGGAAACAGACCAAACATGACTGCTGGTGAGCTCGATCAAATTTTCCTCGATGCTGTTGATTGTTTCGCTGGCGCTTTGCCGGAAGGCACCGCTTACTCCACTCTCACTTCATGCATCGCCGAGAACCTGCAAATCGATCCCCAACGCTGTCAGCATCTACTAGGCGAGAGGACCATCATTCACAAGGAGGAACCCTCACGAGTCACCATCGGCCGTTCGGCCTTTTCCCGTCAACAGCGGAAAGGACTCGCTGGTCTCACCGGCAAGCGCGCCTTCTCAACGAACGCACACACCCTCCGTCTACTTGATCGTGTCGCTGTGGCTGTATCGCAGAAAGAGCCTCTTCTCTTGGTTGGTGAAACTGGTACTGGTAAAACTACTAGCGTTCAGCACCTTGCAGACCAGCTTGGCAAGAAGCTTGTGCCTTTCAACTTGTCTCAACAGAGCGAAAGTGGCGATCTTCTTGGTGGCTTCAAGCCCGTCAATGCTCGCTCCATCATCATACCCTTGAAGGAGGAGTTCGACGATTTGTTCTCGGCCAGTTTCTCGTACAAGCGAAATGCTCAGTTCATCGAGACGCTCAATAAATGCATGGGCAAGCAACAGTGGGTTCGTGTATGCAAATTGTGGAATACAGCTCTTGGTATGGTAGAACAACAACGAGTTGCTGCTTTGCAAGCTGGCTCCAGATCTCCCTCTAGGAATGCTGAGAACCCTGCCAAGAAGCGCAAGGTCGAGCCAGCCATGAGTGCTATTCTGAGTGGAAGATGGGACAAATTCGCTTTGGAAGTCAAGAGCCTCGAGAAGCGTCTCTCTGCTGGTCAGGAGGCGTTTGCATTTGCCTTTGTCGAGGGAAACATTGTCAAGGCCGTCAGAAATGGCGACTGGGTCCTTCTTGATGAGATCAACCTGGCTTCACCAGATACGTTAGAAGCACTGGCTGACTTGTTCGATGTTAGCTCACCCTCTCTTATGTTGAGTGAAGCTGGTAGCGTCGAGGTCATCAAGGCTCATCCTCAATTCCGTGTCTTTGCTGCTATGAACCCTGCGACCGATGTGGGTAAGAAGGACTTGCCTCTCGGTATTCGTTCAAGATTCACCGAGCTCTACGTGGAGAGTCCGGACCGTGACTATCAAAGTCTGCGTAACATTGTCCAGGCTTACCTTGGTCAGGAGGCAGTTTTGGACAGATCTATTGCCTCAGATGTGGCTAAGCTGCACCAAGCGACGCAAAAGCTGAACGAAGAGAATCTGCTTGTCGATGGCGCTGGTCAGAAGCCGCATTTCAGTTTGAGAACGCTGACACGTGCTTTGATCTATGCAAAGGATGTCTCGCCGCTCTGCTCAATTCGACGAGCTGTTGCAGAGGGTATTCAGATGAGTTTCTTGACCTTGCTCGACAAGGAGTCTGAAGCTCGTCTGTTACCACTCATCCACCAGCATATGTTTGGTAAACTCGCAAATGCTGCAGCCGAGCTCAAGAAGCCCTTCCGTCAGNNCCCTCAGGATGGACACACCTATGTCAAGGACGGAGCTTACTGGCTCAGACAAGGCAACTTTACAGTGCACGATCAACCGCACTACATCATCACGCCTTTCATCCGTCGCAATCTCGATAACCTCATCCGTGCTTCTTTTACTCGCCGCTTCCCTGTCTTGATTCAAGGTCCTACCTCTGCCGGAAAGACCAGTATGATTGAGTACCTGGCCAACAAATCTGGAAACAAATTTGTCAGAATCAACAACCATGAGCACACTGACTTGCAAGAGTATTTGGGTACATATGTTTCTGGTTCAGACGGTCGTCTGCAGTTCCAGGAAGGTGTTTTGGTGAAGGCTCTGAGAGAGGGTCATTGGATTGTGCTCGATGAGTTGAACTTGGCACCTACCGATGTCCTTGAAGCTTTGAACAGACTACTTGATGACAACAGAGAGCTGCTCATCCCCGAGACTCAAGAGACTGTGCGCCCTCATGAGAACTTTATGCTTTTCGCCACACAGAATCCTGCTGGTTTGTATGGTGGCCGTAAAGTTCTTTCACGTGCTTTCCGCAACCGTTTCCTTGAGCTCCACTTCGATGATATCCCAGTCGAGGAGTTACACACCATCCTTCAACGCCGTACTCAGATTCCCGACACATGGTGCAAGCGTATTGTTAGTGTCTACAGAGAGCTCTCGGTATTGCGCCAAGAGAACCGCTTGTTTGAGCAAAAGTCTTTCGCGACTTTGCGTGATCTCTTCAGATGGGCACTGAGAAAAGCAGACACGATCGACGAGCTTGCTGTCAATGGTTTCTTGCTCCTTGCCGAGAGAGTCCGCAAGCCTGAGGAGCGTGACGCAGTAAAGAAAGTCATCGAGAAAGTCCTTGGACAGAAAGGACCCAAGGTATCGATTAACACTAGTATGCTTTACGGTGTCCAGTCTCCATTGCTGCAATCATACCTCACTCAGGCTGGCTCGAAGGGTGTTGTCTGGACGAATGCCATGCGCAGGCTCTATGTCCTGGTTGCAACTGCTCTCCAGAACAACGAACCAGTCCTGTTGGTTGGTGAAACTGGTTGCGGTAAGACTACCGTTGTTCAAATGCTTGCCGATGCCATCCAAAAGGAGTTGCACATCGTCAACGCACACCAGAACACCGAAACTGGTGACTTGATTGGTGCTCAAAGACCTCTGAGAAACAGAGCGGCGATCGAGCTGCAGGTCCGTGAGATGCTTATGTCGCTTCCTCATGCCGAGATTCAGGAAGCTGCAACTACATCCAGTGTTGATGAGCTGCTTATCGTCTACGACAAGGTCAAGGCCAATGCAGACCTGAGCGACCCCTACACTGCCCAGATCTACCAGGCCATCGATGCCAATCGTCCACGACTGAAGGCATTGTTCGAGTGGGCCGACGGTTCTCTCGTCCACGCAATGAAGACTGGTCAGTACTTCCTGCTCGATGAAATCTCACTCGCAGACGATTCAGTCCTAGAGCGTCTGAACAGCGTGCTTGAACCTTCACGAGAGATGCTTCTTGCCGAGAAGGGATCGCTTGACTCGTTCGTTNNAAAAGCACAACCTGGCTTCCAGTTCTTCGCTACCATGAACCCTGGTGGTGACTACGGCAAGAGAGAGCTGTCACCGGCTCTGCGTAACCGTTTCACCGAGATCTGGGTGCCCGCGCTATCCGATATCGAAGACGTCCTGCAGATCATTCGTTCTAAGCTCAAGGACCACGCGGCGCCATACGCAAATGTTCTCGTCGAGTTTGCTCAATGGTTCAACCAGCGCTACAACACTTCTGCTGCATCCTCCATCTCCATTCGTGACACTCTCGCTTGGGTGGAGTTTGTCAACCGTCAGCCACACCGTGATCCTGTCTTCTCCATCATCCATGGTGCGGCTATGGTCTACATTGACACTCTTGGTGCCAACCCCGCTGCACTTCTCGCAATCAACCCTGGCACTGTCAACTACGAAAGGTCGCAGTGTTTGGATGAGTTGAGCAAGCTCATCAAGGCCGATGCATCTGCAGTCTACAACTCGCCGATCCACGTGGAAGTCACCGATGAGGTCTTGGAACTTGGCGCTTTCTCCATCCCAGTCATCACCAAGGGCAATGAGCCCGGTTTCACCTTCCTGGCACCGACAACCAGATCAAACGCCATGCGTGTCATTCGTGCTCTCCAGCTCACCAAGCCCGTTCTGCTCGAAGGTAACCCTGGTGTAGGAAAGACTACTCTGGTGACGGCCTTGGCACAAGCGATTGGCATGCCCTTGACGCGTATCAACCTGTCAGAGCAGACTGATCTGATGGATCTCTTTGGTTCTGATGTCCCTGTCGAAGGTGCTGAAGCTGGTACATTCGCCNNTGAGCGTGATGCACCATTCTTGCGAGCTATGAAGAATGGTGAGTGGGTATTGCTTGACGAGATGAACCTTGCCTCCCAGTCAGTACTGGAAGGTTTGAATGCTTGTCTTGATCACAGAGGTGAGGTTTACATCTCTGAGCTGGATCAGACATTCCGCCGCCACCCAGACTTCAGACTGTTCGCTGCGCAGAACCCTCATCACCAAGGTGGCGGCCGTAAAGGTCTGCCAGCCTCGTTCGTCAACCGTTTCACTGTTGTGTACGCAGATGTCTTCAGCCCTGAGGATCTTGTTCTCATCTGTCAAAAGTCGTTTGCCAGCTACGATGCAGACAAGATCGCTCCTATTGTGTCTTTCATCGATCAGTTGGACATTGAGACTCAGCGCAGAAAGATCGGTTCTCTTGGTGGACCTTGGGAGTTCAACCTGCGTGACACTCTACGTTGGTTGAACCTAATTACTGCTGAGCAAGGCTTGTTGAAGGGTGGTCAGGTTGATGGTTTCTTCTCTACCATCATCTCGCAGCGTTTCCGTACTCCTATGGATAGAGCACTGGTGACTCAACTCTTCCAGAGCATTCTGCCTGAAACTCCTGTTACCCACAGCATGTTCCACAACATCGGGCCCAAGCACTTCCAGGTTGGCTTGGGAATGCTTCAGAGAAATGCTCACCTGGCAAGAGTTGGCGCCGACCATCAATACTTTGACTTCAAGCCCTACCTTCGAGTCTTGGAGTCTGTCATGGTTGCTGTGCAGAAGAGATGGCCAGTCCTGCTTGTTGGTCCCTCTGGTTCAGGAAAGACTGCCATTCTGGAGAAGCTTGCAGCCGTCCTTGGTGTCGACATGGTTACATTTTCTATGAACGCTGACGTCGACTCCATGGATCTGGTTGGTGGTTACGAACAGTCAGAGCCCCAGCGTGCTATTCACAGTTTCTTGCAGAAGCTTCGCACCTTTGCCGCATTGCAGACTGTCCGTTGTTTGACTCTGGATGCGAACAAGTCTGCGCTTGAGGCACTACACCGTCTTCGCCAGCTGGTATCCAAGGCAGACACAAGTCTCATCACCACTGGCCGCAATGAAGTGACTCTTGAGATTGCTCATTTGCTCCAAAACTTCATCTCTGTTGCTCGATCGTCTGGGGATCTCTCGTCAAGCACTTTCATGATTGACGTTCCTGAGGCCGAAATTTTACTCGAGCAAGTCAACGCTCTGATCTCTAAGCCTACTGCCATCAGCCGAGCTCAATTCGAGTGGATGGATGGTATGCTTGTACAAGCATTGGAGCGTGGTNNGGAGTGGCTTGTCTTGGACAATGCCAACCTCTGCAGTCCTGCCGTCTTGGACAGACTCAACTCTTTGCTTGAGCCTAACGGTACACTCATCATCAACGAGAACACTGATGCTTCTGGTCAAGCTCGTATCATTGTACCACACCCGAACTTCAGAATCTTCTTCACCATGGATCCTAGATATGGTGAGCTGTCCAGAGCATTGCGCAACAGAGCTGTCGAGCTGTTCCTTCTGTCGCCAGCTTCGACCCCTGAACATTCTTCAAGCTTGGAGTTCTCGTCTGAGTCCAGCCTGCACAGATTCCGCAATACGGAAGTTCTTGAAAATATCGATGTTGAGAGTGCACTGACTCCCCACATCGCACGCACCGTCATAGAAAGTTTGTCACACCAAGACACTCCCATACTGTTTCAGTTCATGGCTGGCCTCGAAGCTGGGCTCTACCGAACCCCGAGCAATGTGCTTGACAGCAGCAAAAATGTCCAGTTCAAGTTCAAGACTCTGCACTCTTCTCAGGATGTCAACCAGCAGGTCATGCCTGAAGCTGCAGACTCTGCTATCCAGCCATTCCATCCTCTCAACAATGTAGCACTTGCTCGTTGCAGTCTTGAGCCGACCGAATGGGCTGCCGCCCTTTACGAGCTGGAATGGGACGTCCATTCTATGCAGGTTGCACTTGAGGAGGTCAGAAACCGTGATGTGCCTAAGCGCGAACAAACACGACTCCAGCGATCTGCTCACGGCCAGGGCCCCAAGCAAAAGCACTTTACGAGTAATGTCTTTGGGCTTCTTAGTGGTGCTGTCGATGTATGGTCAAGGTTCCTTGATGTTGCCGTTTCAGCAAAACAGCAAGGACAGCTTGTTGGACAATATCCTGTCGACACCTTCAAGCCTTGGAGAAGGTACTGGTGGGAATTCTTCAACTTGGTAGACTCCATCGATGTTGAAGAGGCAGTGTTCAAGGCATACATTGAGATTGGTATTCGTTTAGAGCAAACCAATGGTATCGAGTTCGCTGCCCGCTTCGCTGAAGAAGGCGCTCAAGCTGCCGAACGTTTCAGCTCATACTTTGTCCTGCCATTGGACCGAGCGTTCTCGCCAGATAACAAGGGCGCTTCGATGACTGCTCTTTGGACAGTCATGAGACCAAAGACCGCACGTAATTTCCAGCAACTGCAAGACATTATCGGATTGGAAGCTATGGCAGACAGATTTGACATCTTTGCTAGAAGACTCGATGCNCCCCTCGACCAGCTTCTACAATTGCAGCAAGCGTTTGGCAAGGCTTTGGCTGTTGTCTTGGATGGATCTGACGAGGCGCCTGCTCTTATCGCCAGTCTCAAGGAAGCCATGTCTGCGTTCAGTACCGAAGAGACCGAGATTGCGCATGTTTTGCCTCACTTCAAACAACAGTTCGAAGGTATCGCTCAGACGTTCGATCTTCTGTACGGCAAGGATATGTCACAGTACCCCCAATCAGGCATCTTTGGCGCGTTTGCTGGCAAGAAGCTGAGTGAGCAGTTGCAAGCACAGTTGCAGCGTGTCAACTTCCTGGCTTACAGACCCACCAAGTTCATCTCTGCTCAGCAAGGTGATATTTTCGAGCCACTCGGCAAACACGTAGGTTTCTACAGCGATGGTCAGAAACCATTGGCTTTAGAGACAAACCTTCACCAGCACGTTCTTGCTGGTCTTGACCACATTGATGAAGTGCCTCTGAGCAAATTGGACCTGCTCAGAACCGAGGCTCAGATCATGAGCCAGATCATCACAAGCAACACGCACGATCTGGAAGCCAACTACATTCATGTCTTGGATGGCCATCTTGCGGTGCTGGCGGACGTGCTCTTGCGCTCCTTGCGTGAGGTCTCTCGTGCAAAAGATATCAGACAAGCCGACTGGCAGCCCTGGATCGATTGGGCTTCCGAGTCTTTCCGCTCAGGTAAAGCAACTGCTGCCCCTTCCATGGCGTCAGCACAGGATGCCGCTAGCATTTGCAAGCTTTATCTCGACCCTCTAGTTGTCTACCTCGTTAATGCTTCTGCTGCACGTTCAACAGACCCGGCTGTCTCTTCCAGAGCATGGTTGAGATTTGCTCTCGGATGCATGTCGCTGTACATTACTAGCAAGCCTTCCGATCCCGCGCTACGTCCCATGCTTGACAGACAAATCTTCCGCAAGACATTTGCCGACCTTCAGACCAAGCTAGCAGCCTTGCAGCGTTTCGCTGATGCAACCGGTCTTTACTCTTCGCTTCGTACCGCTTTGGTCAAGCAAGAAATCACTGATCTTGGACAGGAACCTAGTGTTCAAGACATTGCCCGACCTTCTGTGTCAGAGATCACCAAGCTGCAAGGTGAACTCAACGCTCTGCAAAGAGCACTGGCCCCTCTATATAATGCTTCCGAGGATATGCTTGTAGGCTTTGCCAAGGATGCCGTCTTGCGCCAGAATGTCAGACAGGTCAAGGCTCGTCTCAGTGATGGTTACCGTGCCTATGCCGATATTACTGGACCTGTCATGGGCTTCTTGCACTGTCTCGAAGTCGGTTTCGCGCTTGCCAACCTTGTGCCCGAGGACGATGTCAAAATGGAGAACACTGTCGACATCAAGCACTTCTCACCTCTTACTGGTGCATTGCCCGACTATGTCCAGAAAGCCACTGCCATCACTGCTGTCATGGAGGTACCTCACCACAACAACGTCAGAATGCATGCCTTGTCGTCTTTCGCTACCATGAGTCGCATCATGCCAGAGACTAAGCTTTCAACCTGGGATGCTGTTTTTGATATCTTCGACTTTATGTATCAGCAATGGCACATTGAGCTGCAGAACAACCAGCAGCAGAATGCCGCCGACCACAGTCTTTACACTCACCGTGGTGACGAAGAAGCAGAGGAAGAAGCTGATCAAGCTGAATTGGCAGAACTCTTCCCCGAGTATGATACTGAGGAAAGTCCTGAGACTCAGAACAAGTCGGCCGCACCTCAGAAAATGCAAGCTCTGGCTCCAAGTCTTGCCACCGTACTTGCCGAGATTTACAAGAAGGGCGACGCTAACGAGGATGACCTTCTCGCGTTGGTCAAGAAGTCGGCATCGCTGCTTGGCAAGCAGTCCTACGAACAAACCATCGAGAGTGTTGATGGCTCAAGTGGTATTCTCACTCCTTTGCTTGTTCTCATCCTTCAAGAAAAGACTCAGATGTTGAATGGCTCTGGTTTCAAGAAGAATCTGTACAACATCTACACTGAAGCCAACCTCGCTGAAGCCGACAAGCTTATCTCGTTGATCAGAAAGGTGCAGGCTAGATTCAGAGATATCCAGCAGGTGTGGCCTGAACACGCTACGCTTGGTGATGTCTTGCGTATCTGTGACGAACTTCTCGAGTTTGCCCACACTGATCCTGTTGCCAAGATCATGACCAAGGTCGAGAAGCTTCACTCTTATGTTCACGAATGGCAAGTTGTTGCCAGCAGAGAGTACAGTGCGGCCGCGCTTTATGACAGCATCACCGGTCTCATTGTTAGCTGGAGACAACTTGAGCTGTCCACATGGTCAAGACTGCTTGATATGGAGACCATCAAGTGTAACGAAGACGCCAAGAGCTGGTTCTACATTGCCTACGAGAACATTGTCGTCGTGCCATTGTCAATTGGCGAGACTGAGACTGAGATGAAGACTCACGTCACCGAACTCATCAAGACATTGTACGGCTTCTTCACATCGACTGGTCTCGGTCAATTCAGTGCTCGCCTGAGAATGTTGGGCAACTTCCGCGAGTACATCAAGACTCGTGCAGCAATTTTCCCTTCGTTCAGCATTGCACACACTGCTCTGACCAACTTTGTTGCCTACATGGCACGTTATGAGCCTTTGGTCAACCAAGCCCTTGACACAGGCAGACAGAAGCTTGAGAAGGACATGAAGAACATCATTCAGCTCGCTAGTTGGAAGGACACGAACATCGATGCATTGAGACAGAGCGCCAAGGCCTCTCATCGCAAGCTCTTCAGAGTCGTCCGCAAGTTCAGAGTTCTTCTCGCACAACCTGCCCAGAGTATCGTCTCAGCAGGATTGCCTGACATTGCCTTCTCAGAGACTCCTACCGCTGCTGGCCTTCGCAAGACTGAGATCCCTGTTGATCCCAAGGCATCCGCTTTGTGCACTGAAGTGGTGCCCAAGTGGAATGAACGACCTGCTCGTTTCAAGAACACTGCCACGACCTTGACGGTCATGCAGTCCAAGGGTGCCATCAAGTCCGAGCACATTGATTGTGCTTCTGAGATCAACACATGGCTTTCTGATACTGAGTCGATTGCTGCCCAGCTTCGTAAAGCCACACCAACAACTTTGACAGAGGAGAACAGTGAGACTGTCAAGCATCTCAAGAACCGTAAGCGCAAGCTCTTCGCCGATGTTCTCAAGGAGCTCAGGAACATGGGCTTCAAGAGCAATATGACAAGTGATGTGTTGGCTGGACAGGACTCTTTGCAAGCAGTGTTGGCTGCCATTCCTATCATGGATAAGGACTTATCGGAAAACTACCTGCATCGTCTACTCTACCTCATGCCTCTGGTCAGAGAAGCCGCCAGAGAACATTCGGACGATTTGACTGGTGCTGAGATTGCACGATCTGTGGCACTCTGCGAAAGTATGCTGCAGGTCTTGATTCAACAAAGAAATGTCCTCGGATCTATTACTGAAGGTCAGAAGACTCTGGAGACCCTACTCAACCAGGCCGGAAGCCTTTGGGGTAACGGCAAGCTTGAACTCAGTGGCAAGAAGAAGCAGAGCTACGATGTTATTACTGCTATTGCTTGTTTGCCTGTTATGATCAAGTCTGCTGCACGCATTGTTGCTTCTCAAGCCGAGCTCGGTAAGCTTGACTGCGACAGTGTCGTCAAGAGTCTGGGACAGTGGGCTGTCAAGTTTGAGAGCTTCAAGACACAGTGGCAAGCTCTTGCCGCACTGCCTGCTGGAATCACCAGTGACCATCATACCAAGGTCATTGAGGAGAGCAAGGTTGCGATGCAAGAGCTGCACACTGAGCTCACTGTTTGCATCGAGCAGCATCCCTACCTCGGAGCCACTCTCAGACAGCTTCAGCTCTGGGCATCAGCCACCGACAGCACTTCAAAATCGAAGAAGATCTCGCGCAAGACATCTATCCAGATCGACGAGTTTGGACAAGCAGCCTGTAACTTGGTTGACTCTATTCTTGGTTCTGTTCAAGACCTTGAGAAGCCGCTCAGTCAACTTCCCGTGTCTGCAGAAGACCCTAACTGGCTCCTTCACGAGAGTCAGAACTTGTCTCTCGCTGCCAAGACTTTGCGCCTCCCTCATGTTATGACCCGTATGCAAGAGCTCATGTTGCAGGTACCACAGCTTGACACCAACCTCGACGTTGCTGCTGCAGTGGTGCACTCTTTCGTTCCTTTCATTGCTCAGTACAACAATCTTGCAGTGTACCTGTCTTCTCGTCTTGAGAATCTTCATGCAGCTCTTGGTCAGATGTCCTTCCGTCTTGCAAAAATCTTCGTCCAGCTATCGAAGGAGGGCTTCTGTACGCCTCCTGAGAAGTCAAACGATCAAAATAAGGGCGACGACAAGCTTGAAGGTGGAACTGGTCTAGGCTCTGGAGAAGGCGCCGAAGATATCTCCAAGGACATTGAAGACGATGAAGACCTCGGTGAGCTTGCACAAGAAAAGGATGATCGCGACGACAAAGACGAGATTGAAGATGAAAAGGATGCTGTCGACATGGGCGATCAAGAAATGGAAGGTCAGATGGGAGATGCTGAAGAGAAGGATGACGAAGAAGGAAGTGACAAGGAAGATGAAGGCGAAGATGAGATGGAAGATGAAGTCGGCGATGTCGATGATCTTGGTCCATCCACCGTTGATGAAAAGATGTGGGATGATGGCGGTAAGGACGAAGACAACAAGGACAAGGAAGGTGAAAACAATGCCGGCACAGAAGACCAGAATGAGATGACTGCCGCTGATGGTGAAGAGAAGGATGAGAAAGAGAAGAAAGAGAACGATGATGATGCCGAGGAAGAGGAGGATGAGGGCGAGCAGCAAGGTGCTGACGAGACTGAGAATGGTCCTCCTGACGAGACTGANAAAACCGATCCTCACTTGCAAGAGCAGGATAACCTTGAGCTTCCTGATGACATCGACATGGACGGCAAATCTGAAGATGGCGATGAGTCGGGTATGGAAGACATGGGTGACATTGATCCCATGGACGAGGACCTGCCTCAACCTGAAGGTGAACAAGAAGGCGAAATCGACGATCCAAGCAAGGAGGAAGACGTCTCACCCGATGATGAGATTCCTGCCGATCTCGACGCTCAACAAGACGAAGCCGACGAGAACGCTGATGAGGATGGTCAAGATAAGACCAACGAAGTCGGTGAAGACGCCGAGAAGCCTGAAGAGGAAGAGGAAGCTCAAGAGGATCAAGACATGCTTCAAGACAACCGCAAGGATGACACCAATGCTGCCGATGAGATCGCACCCAGCGAAGCCCAAGGTGCCGGTCTCGATGATCAAGAGCCTCAAGACGACAACAAGGACAATGATGCAGGCGCTGCTCAACGAGAGTCTGGCGAGCAAGGCGCTCAACAAGAACAGCAACAACAAGCAGGTGCTGAAGGTGAACGAGGTGTTGCCGAGAACGCTGCAGCCGCCGCAAACGAGGAAAAGACAGAAGACAAGCAAGAGTCGATGCCTTACAANAAGATTGGCGATGCTCTTGAGAAGTGGTACAAGCAGCAGAAGCAGATTCAAGATGCTCAGGCCGACAAGGAGGAACGCAAAGAACAGCCTCCTACCGATGTCGACATGAATGACGCCGAGTTTGAGCACTTGCAGAACGAAGCCGAGGAGTCTGATGCTCAGGCTCTTGGTGCCGCTAACGAGGATCAAGCCAAGGCTATCGATGAAGAGGCTGGTGTTTCGACCAACGACAAGGAGCAAAGAGAGGATTTCATGCCTGAAGATGAGGAAGAGGGTGAAGCTTACCGTCCAGACGAGGATGTCGAGATGGGCGACCGCGAGGAAGACGACAAGCAAAACCCAGAAGGCGGCGCCGACAATATTCCCAACGCCTTTGTTGGTGAAGCTCAGTCTCGCGAGGATACTCTTGACCAAGACGGCCCCGGAGCTCAAGAAGACAACGATGATTCGATCGAAGAAGTCGACCACCAACTCGAGTCTGCCCACATATCATCTATGGCCGATCTACCTACCTTGTCACTCGATGACGCAAGAGCATTGTACAACACCCACGAGTCGTCGACTCGCAACCTCTCTTTACTCCTCGCCGAACATCTTCGTTTGCTCCTCACGCCCACCCACGCCACAAAGATGCGTGGTGACTACCGTACGGGTAAACGTCTGAACATCAAGCGCATCATTCCTTACATTGCTTCCTCGTACCGTCGCGACAAGATCTGGATGCGCCGCTCTGTGCCATCCAAACGTCAATATCAGATCATGCTCGCCATCGACGACTCGCAGTCCATGTCTGAAGGTGGAGCCCAAACTCTCGCTTTCGACACCATGGCCTTGCTTGCACGCGCCCTGTCGATCCTCGAGGCTGGTGAATTGTGTATCCTTGGATTCGGTGAAGATGTCAGCGTCAAACTGCCTTTCGAAACACCATTCACCGCTGAAGCAGGAGCAAATGTCATCAGAGGCTTCAACTTTGAGCAAACGAGAACAAACGTCAAGACTCTGGTTCAGAAGTCACTGGACTTGTTCAGGGCTGCTAGAGTCAGAGCACAAGGCGCAAGCTCTGAGTTGTGGCAACTGCAATTGATCGTGTCTGACGGTGTCTGTGAGGACCACGCAGGCATTCGCTCGCTGGTGCGTCAAGCACATGAAGAACGCATCATGATGGTCTTTGTCATCGTCGACGCCACTGCAACCGCCCCTCTGTTTCTGGCACCGCCACACCATCCGCCAATACCCTCACCTCTTCGCTCAGCAACAATGGCTNNCTGCAGCCCCTCTGGTGCTGCTACTCCCGCTGCCCAAAACAAGAAAAAGAATTCGAGTATCTTGGACTTGCAGACTGCGGAATTCGTCAAGGATCCTAATACTGGAGAGATGAGTGTGAGGACTGTCAAGTATCTAGATTCTTTCCCATTCGGTTATTATTTGGTGGTTAGGGATGTTAGNGAGTTGCCTGGTGTGCTTGCTGGTGCGTTGAGGCAGTGGTTTGCTGAGGTTGTGGAGACACAGGGATGAATACGGAAAAGAGATGGAAAGTGATTTAAATGGAGTTCTTGGGACAGGTGTCTGGCGTTGTATCATGATGTATTCTAAAAGCAAATTTCTTATCTCGATCTTTTTTAATTGATTGTTCTCCCAACTGTGGTTATGGAGTGTTTTTGTTTCTCTGGAGTCTGACTACGGTATACAGTACTTGTAGAAACATATCATACCAATTGCCATCGATTTGAGTATAGACAACGGCATCTATTCAAGGTCGTAGCTGCCGCAAATCTGGTCATTGGTTTTGCGTCGTTCGTCATGTGTCCCACTCGCTCCTTCTCCTATGCTCCTGTTCGCTCCTGTAGTTGAAGAGTCCGGATGATATCTCGGTGCCCGATACGCTCATTGGTGGTGAGCTCTTCAGAAAGATCAGAGCCTATGTTCTTGTGGATCCGTCAAAACAGGAAAGTATGCTTTTAGACTGCCAGGCACCCGTTACGACGCCGGTACACGTAATCTAACCCTCCTTCAGCGTTTTGGAAACCATCAAGTTACTGGCACTTTGATCAACCCTGGATAGACTAACGACAATGGAGCCTCCCTCGAAGTTCCCAAGCCGATCATTCTACGCGCGACGTTCTTTATCTCGGACCACAGGACGAACATCTTCAGAGCCAACAAGTAAGGCTGGTGATGGAGTGTGTGAAGGGAGATGGTGATTACTTGTCTGAAACTACAAATCGGTATCATGTATCACTATCAGAATACAGGTTTTACATAATCATAGTTCATTGAAATCCGCTGTGGACTGGAAACACATTCCAAACGAGTTTGCTTCGCCGAAAAACAATCTCACAGCTTCGCCATACCGGCCTCTACCTCCACAGTTGCCCAGTCCTCCTTGATGAGATCAGCAGCCTTCTCCGCCACAGTGTAAACACTGCTGCAAATGTTGCCGCTGACGTTGTTGGGGAACACACTTGCATCCACTACTCTCAATCCATAGACACCCTTTACTCGAAGCCTGCTGTCTACAACTTCTCCCATTGCGCAAGTGCCCATGAGATGGTACTCTCCCATGACCCAATCATTGATTGCTTCTTCGCGATCGGCGGCATTGTCAAGATTTCTGGAGGCGGGTGGGTAGGATCGTTCTTGGATCAGGGGCGCGAGATGCTCGGTCTTGGTTGTTTTGTGGACGAAATGGAGACCGGCTGCCAGGACTGCAACATCGGCAGGATGTTTTAAGTATCCGGGGTCAATGCTTGGGTGTGTCGATGGATCTGTTGTACATGTAATCAGCGATGAGATTCTCCTCCAGCACAAATGTTAATTGAAGTACTCACCAGAACTCTTGATGTGACATGAACCTCGGGAGACAGGATATTGCAGACAGGGCGCCATGACCATACGGTGAGCACGAGTGTTGTCGGGTGGAGGCCAAATCTTCTGCGTGGTAACTCCATTTTCGTAATCTGCTCCGGCAGGGATCATGATATACTGCAAGTTTGCTGACTTGTCGCTTTCGAGATGTGCAACAACTTGGTCTAGCTGTTTTTTGTAAAAGGGTGTGGTGTCAGGCTTGTTCTGAACCTCACGGATGCTCTTGACAGTGCTCTCCAGCTCGTCAGCAGAGACGTGAGATTTGTATGGAAGGAAACCTTGTGTGCTGGCTATCGAAGTCAAAGGTCCTTTTTGATGTTCCATATATGCCTTCATAGCCCCTCCCATTACGTCTGGATCACCCAAGATATCCAGGGTCATGTTACCAGGCTTGAGATCCAGGCCAAGGACAGCAACAGCATGATCTTGGAGATTCTCGCCAACGCCGGGAAGTTTGACCTTGCACTCGATGCCGGCTTTTTCGAGAATTGCGGGATCGCCAATACCAGAGAGTTCCAGAATCTGTGGTGAGTTGATCACGCCGCCACACAAGATGACCTCTCTCTTGGCGTAGACGGTTTCATGCATGCCATCAAAGACAAACTCCACTCCTGCGGCAATACCATTCTCCAGAATAATCTTGTTCACTTGCGCTTCACAGAGCACTTTCAGGTTTGGTCGACAGGCATTTGCTTGAAAGTAGCCGCGAGCAGCATAACTTCTCTTGCCCTTGTGAGGTCCAGATCGAGCTACGGCACCAAGCGTGTTGAAGAAGCCAATATGATCACCGCTCCAAGGATCAGTTGGTTTTTTGGAAAGACCGGCCACTTCGTCCATCGCTTTGATTGTAACATCACAGATTGGGAACGTACTGTCGTTGAACGATGTGTGAACCGGACCATCCATACCGTGATGCTCGCCGACATGAGGATAATCGGTTTGATCCAGAATTGATTCATCGATCTGTTCAAGTGTCTCGTGCTTGCGCATGTATGGTTTGAGAGCTTTGGAGGACCACGCAGGATCTCCTACAAGAGTTGCCCAGTCGTCATAGTCGGCATCAGAGCCTCGAACATATCTGACAGAGTTAGCATAGGCAAACAAAGAACAGCGAGGTTATGTGTAGATTACTGACAACATATAGTTGATGGCGCTCGAACCTCCAAGAGCTTTTCCTCTGCTCAAGTGATGAACAATACCACGATTTCCTTCCTGNNATCTTCGAGTCAGCAGTTGTCAGATCACGTTGTATGTTCAACCCACCTGCGGTACAGACTTGAAACAATGATCATACTCTGGATCACCCAACATCTGTGGGAAAGTAGCAGGAGTGTCTACCAGAGGATCATCAAGTCTTGATTTGCCGACCTCAAGGACTCCGGCGACGACGTTTGGATCTTCAGTCAAGCGTGCAGCTACAGCTAGGCCAGCAGTTCCTCCGCCGACAATAATGAAGTCGTAGGATTCGGATGTGAATCCCCTAGCACAGGCGGCAAGTGCTGGAAGGGAATTGGAAGCATTGTCAATACCATACAATCCCTCACCCTGGCCTTCGGAGTTGGTAATTTCCGCCATGCTGGTTGTCCGTATACAATCTGTAGTTAGAGCGCGGGGGCAAGGTGAATTTATAAATGCTCGTAGCAGAACTCTAGGCAGCTCATGCTTGGCTACAAGGGCAGAAGCATTGGCGACAATCGCTATCACTTCATTAATTAGTCGTCGCTACTCTGCATGTATCCAGTCAGCTCGCGAGAAGCTGCTGATCCAAGCTGGACATGCAAGTCCAAGCCTCGGACCCCCCTCGAACCCCCTCTTTGGCGACGCGTCTGACAAGAACGTGGTGAGATCTTTTACCTTGTACAGACGTCTCAAATCCTTACCGCGAGTCTAGTCTGATGGGATCTGACTGTGTGCTGAAGTATGTTCGTCGCGTTGTGGTCTGATGCTTGTATATCTGATCCATGGTTGATTGCGCATGCATGCAAGCGCCGTGGTGTGCATGCTGAACACAATCCTTCTCAGGCACCACGTTCTGGCCTTCGTTGGAGCAGCTCAGATATCAAGGTATATCGTAGAGTGCAGCAGTCAAGATTGTATACATCAGAGAGAGCATTCTCCTCAAGGCAATGTCGAGCAACAAGATGGGCAGGTACAAGGCCGCTCGAGCTGGAAGGAGGGTGGGCATTTAGGGTGGGTTCAGGGGGCCGCAATTACAGCTTGGCGCATGTAATCAATTCAAGCTTTGACCACTTCCCTCGCGACAAAGACCCGAATCCATCAACTCGACCAACCGACTTCATCAAAGGACAGCTCGACCATGATTATCATCCTGCGAAAGACTAGCAACATCAGCTTACGGATGTTCTCAGCACAAAGCCCGACAAGATGATGTACGGCATGACTCGATATGTGATTGCACACGGCACTCTATACGAGCGTTAGACATGAACCGAAGCGTGCACAACGGTCATGGCCACGACTGGCCTCAAGGTTCAATACGTGTTATACTGCGTGACGTCCAGGAAGAAGGACAATGTACTGCATACCCTGGCAGCGGTAGCTGAGAATGCTCTGAGCTGATGATCAAGGTCAACTTCCACCACTCGCGATAAGCCTTTGAGCAACACACAGACCCGTGCGCCTCATTGCCTGTGTCGACGTAAGTCACATCTTGGTCCTCGGCTCGGACAGAACACACGCGCGCAGATAGACCATTCGAAGGTGAATCGGTTTTCAGCTGGTCGACGAAACTCTGGATTGCGAATCAACAAAACTGTTTCGACAGAGTGAATCAAATCGTGTGGCGTCCAGAACATCCTCAACGGCCATGTTGGCTGGAAATATAACGTCTTTGGCTGTATCAAGAACTTAAGTCGAATCAATGCTATGCTTAGTTCCTAGCACCTCACTCACTTCCACCTAGTGCGGACCGTGGCAATCTCTTCACAATGCACCTTTTCCATATTTTCTCCACTACGACAGCAATCTATAGCTTGTGTCACGGCCAACCATTGACATCTGCCGACGTCAAAGGAAAGACCGTTTTCACCCTCGATCAGATACTCAGCAACAACTCGACCAATAAACCTCCGGCTCAGAAGCTTTTGCATGTGTANCGCAAAGTATGCCAAAGCAGGAGCGTCTGCGCCAAGCGCCGTCAGAAAAGCAGCAGCATCAGCGACGATAGCAACNNAGTCGCATCAACTCCAGAGCCTGGTGATGTAGAATATCTCTGCCCGGTCACTGTAGGCGGAAGAACTCTGAATCTCAACTTCGACACTGGCAGTGCAGATCTTTGGGTGTACTCGAATCTCCAGCCTTCGGCACAACGATCTGGTCATGCTTACTATAACTCGAACAATGCGAACCTGATGGCTGGCTACACTTGGGACATCGAATATGGCGATGGGTCAGGTGCGAGCGGTAAGGTCTTCGCTGATAAGGTTGTTGTTGGAAGTGCTACAGCAACATCACAAGCCGTCGAAGCGGCAACATCAGTCTCGGCTGGCATGATTTCAGACCTCGATAGCGACGGCATTCTTGGACTTGCATTCAGCACTGTCAACACCGTCCAGCCTTATCAACAGAACAACTTCTTCGACACCATCAAAGCTCAGCTTGGTAAACCTGTTTTCACTGCAGATCTGAAGAAGGGAGCTCCCGGCAGCTACGGCTTTGGCTACATCGACACTACAAAATACACCGGCAGTATCACTTATGTCAACACCGATCCGAACAGCGGCTTTTGGCGTTTTTCCGCAGGCGGCTATGCCATCGGCAGTGGTGCAAAAGTCAGCAAGACGTACAGCTGCGTGGCCGACACAGGCACAAGTCTAATGCTCCTGCCGTCTGACGTGGTCAGCGCGTACTACAAGCAAGTCAAGGGTGCTATGTACAGCGACTATCAAGGTGGTTGGATCTTTGCGTGCAACGCAAAGTTGCCGAATTGGAGTGCTATAATCGGGGGCAAGCAGTTCACAGTGCCAGGCTCATACATGAACTACGCGGCCCTCGGAAACAATCTATGCTTCGGAGGCATGCAGTCTGACACTGGCGTCGGATTCAGCATTCTGGGAGATGTATTTTTGAAGAGTCAATTCGTGGTGTTTTCGCAGATGACTGCTAAACCACAATTGGGGTTTGCCGCGAAGAAGCTTTGAGGAGATTTGGTTTGGGAAAGAGCAGTCGTCAGTGGGCCGTGCTGCAGGACAGCCGATTGTTGAGTTGAAGCTTTGTTCGTTCCTTCCACATATACACATTTGATCCTGCCCATGTGCGTTAATTGTACATTGCCATCTACCCGACTCTTCGCGTTGCATGCAAGCCTCATCCATCCATTGAAAACACCAGGCACATCCTTCGATGGTGTTGTTATTGATGACTTATTTCTTCAAGGCATCAACCATCCACACTGGTCCAATCGCTATGCTGTATTGCACCAAAGGGTCTCATGTTCGAGTCCGTTCATCCGCTATTCTTATTTCCTAGTTTTAACATCTTCTCAGATGTCTCTCTCCGTGAGAGTTTCTCTTCATAGAGAGGGAATAGCTTCGCAAGTGTTCCACCAACACCGAAGTTGCTTCCGCAGCACTCCAGATCATGTCACAAACAGAGCCTCCGTTAGTCTTGCAAACACAAGCTACTCAGGTCGTTCGGTACAGTGCATGGCTTCTAGATTCTCTAACCACCAGGTTTCAATCGCAGATATGAGGGAAATGATGGTGTGTCTAGGTCATCACGGTTATGGCAGTACTCTTTCCGAAGAGGCCGCTGCTACAGAACTTCTCAGTTCGTAAGTACTTCCTTCCTCCTCAAAATGAGCCCTTTGGTATAAGCATCTTATAGATTTCTTATATGTCAGGTTTTCGGCATGGAAACGTGGAACTTCTGCTCTCTCCGCTTAGATTCCGCATTTGTAACTCTTCAGAGCAAGAGTATAAAACATTCATAACATCCCTTGCGCACTCCACTTTGACACGCGAAAGTTTACATATCCTCTTGTCTGTAACACTTGGAAGCAAGGGAGATCCCACAACTTGACATAAGACTGCTGGGTATGCAGCATAATATCTTTGTCGCTAAATCAAGCATAAAGAAATTATAAGAGATTCTCGTGACGATAATCTTTACTAGATGCACCTAATAATGAATCTGAGAGTTAGAGATATAGCTATACCGCAGAGCTAAATTAGCCATCCTCGAGAACGAAGTCTCGGAGGTCGATGATACAGTAACAAGATCTGTTCATCTCCTACTGTCGATATCTGAGGAAAATCAAGACGCAATGCAAACATGAGGTTCGAGAGTAGGAGAGTCACGCTTTTCCCGATCTCGATATCGACCTAAGGCGCGATGTCTCCGACACCGACTTAATCCACGTCCGTCGCTACCTCCGGTGGAAAGAGAGAACAGCCTACTCCCTGTATCGGGAGTCGGCATCGTCAGCACCATCTCGCAGTGTTCTCGTCGGGTGATTGTGTTTCTTATGGTGACAAATTATGCTTTTATAGGTGTTCCAGTCAAACGCGCCCCTTGCATGTTTGTAGGACTTCTAGCATTCCAGCATATGATACACCAAGATGACCCTCCCATGTCCTTGGATCTTGAGGATTCATGTGCTGCTATTAGTCTTTGCACATGGAAAACATGGTCCATACTGAGCGGGAGTGTATCTCACATAAGCGCATTACAGTTCTGTCATTCTTGATCACAACAAACTCGATCAGATCGGGAGTCCAAGCGATAGACATGGTACTCGTTGAAGATGACAACCGTTTTTGCAAGGTGAACGTGCAAAACAAGCATCTCTTCTCAATCACAAGATGAACAAAACAGAAACCTCCGGGTGATTAGGGGAAAGAGTAAGTACTAGCGCAGCGCGCTTTCCTTTCGTCATTATTCGTAGAACCGGCTGGCGATGAGCCGGTTCGAACAGATGGGCTCTGGCTCGCAGGGAAGGAGCGACGAGCTCGACTTGACCGCTGCACCATCCCACCGTCCGATGTTCATGGCAGTTCGACATCAATATAGCACTAGATCTTTCTGAAACTCGGTCCGAGTCATCCTCACTTCAAGGTGGTACAGAGCACATAGGGGTTGCATCGGTTTGGTATAGAACCACTTAGATGTTTACCGGGCAAAAGAAAACACAGCGCTATCAGAAAGCTCATCAACAGCGACTCCTGGATGGAATGCATTGAATCCTTCGCTGCTGGAGCCCTCTCGAATGTGATCGAGCAAATAGGGCTGGAGCGAGAGAGTGCAGTGAAGCAATGAGGTTCGTGAAACTATGTGACACTTGTCTGTCTCCGTTGACAGATGGAAGTGAGCGCATTCACAGCACAGCCATATGCATCCTCAGTCAGGTTGGAGGAGAGCTGCAAGAAAACGTTCGGTATCAGGGACCTGATAAAGTCCTTCCCAGCTCCGGGCTCTTACTTTCCCACCCATGTTCAAATCCTGCTTCGAGAGAGGCCTTCGCAGTCTACTCCACCCTCTACCCATACATCCCAGATGGTTTGCCTCATACTGCAAGTTGCTGACTCGCTTGGCAGGGTATTTTGGTTTATCTGATGTGGAACAACACACTGTCAGCTCGGCCTGCTAATGATAAATTGATTCGCTTACCCTAGTAATATCTATATATATACTATTACAAAGCGCAGAACACAACTCCCATCGACAATCTCAAACCCCGACCCTCACAAGCCAAAGAACACATATCACTATAGAAGCGGCATTGGGATCTCATTCTTCTTCCGCTCTACAAGTACGAACAGTTGACATGCCACAAGCAAGTGTAGTGCTTCAATTGTTATTGCACGGCGCCGCTGCTACCGCCAACGATCGTGCGATCGCCAATATCAACTACATAGACGGAGAGACTCGTGGGGGATCGAGGAAGCAATGAGGTTCGTGAATCTCAAAGTACGTACCTACCACCCTGATACAAATTCAGGGATGTCGAAAGCTGCGAAACAATTTATCCACACGACGATATGCTCTTCAGGCGTGAGAGTAATGAGAGTCGCTCGTGCGTCAGCGACCTCCTTATCTCGTATATATTCGAGGCTATGGCCCAGCTCTAAGCTCGTCAAACGCAGGTGTCGAACGAAAGCCTTCTCGAACCCCGTTAGCCTCTTTCTCGGCGCCTTCATCCAGATCTTCAAGATCCATGATAGTCCTGATTGTAGCTTTGAGAAGATTCGTGCGGACGCCCTTATTGAACAGTGACGCCATTGGTAAGACACAATCAAGAGCGAGGACATCTAATTTGAGGGCATTAGTCTGGTACAATCCGTCTTAACTCTTCCATCATCGTATCATCATCAAGTCATCAGTCCCTCCAGACTTCCAAGCCCAAACCACAGATATCATACCTCCTATCCGCAAAATCACCATACATCTTGGTCCACAGCCAATCCGCATCCTTATCTCTAGGACGTGCTTGGACAACCCTCGCATAGTCAACTTCCCATTCGGGACCAGGGAGCTTGGGGTCGTTAAATCTGATGTACGGTGTTTCGAGGAAGGCCGTCTGGTTGGGTTGGACGGCATCATGTAATTCCCCGATACCGGCGATGATGGAAGATGAAAGATAGGCAGGGCGCAAAGCAAAAGTGATGGAGGTGATGTTCTGGATGTGGTTTATCATGAGAACTCTGTGTGTCTCTTTGGACGGGGTTGCGAGGACCAGGTCTTCGGAGGCGAGGCCTGAGCCTGTGTCCTGCTGCAAAAGAGTCAGGGGTGCAGGGGATGTATAGGCCAGCGCAGCATCTAGAGCTTCTGCATCCTGGATCAGGCCCGGCGTTTGCAATAGCATGACTCTTTCCAGATCCGTCAATGCCCAGAGACCGGTGAGGGAGGCGTCATCTTGACCAGCAGAAGAAGCAAGCGGTCGTAGCTCAACATTATAGCGTCGAGCAGCTCGTCGGAGTAGACGTCGGGTGATGTCCATATACGGGTCTATCAAGTCGTGTTTGGCAGCTTGCTTCTCCATTGCCCAGGCCTGTGGGAAGAGGAGGATGCGACGGGCTGGAGACTTTAGACGAGCGAGGTCGCCGAAGAACATGATTGTGCTGCAAACGTCATGGTGGTTCGTGACGATCTGGACATGTGCGAGCTTTTGCCAGTCTACCTGTGGTGGTTGTCGGGAAGCTGTGTGCTCTGAGATGATGCCATTTTGCTCGGGATTGAAGAGACGAGAGGGATGTTGAGGTCCAGATAGTGGTTGCTGAGTGTTTTGGGATAGGGGATTGACTGGAACGCGTGGCTTGAGTTGAGACTGTAAGTCGGCGATTGAACGTTGTTGGATTGTGTAGCCAGCGAGGAAGAGGAAGAAGGTTATTGCTGCCACNNTGCGAGGAATGTGAGTTACTGGATTTAAGAAGACGGGAATAGACATACCAAAGGTTGAAGAGAGCAGCACCTGGACTTGCCCGCTCGTCAGTAGCAACTTCCCCATACTGAGCCCTTGTTGTGTTCGAAAGAGCAACGTCCGTGGTTTCCCTTTATCGCATGCAGCATCATTGTTGATAAGCAGACATCCCCACAGCAACTCGCAAGCTCCACACTTTTTATGCACGACATGTGCAACCTTGGCATAACTTCGTCACTCTTCGCACCTTCAACCTTCCATCGACCTTTGCGCCAACCAACATCCATCCTTCCACACCACCACACGCACTCACTATGGCGCACCAAGCAGATGCCACGCGCATGCTCGATGACCGCGGCTACACAGGCACCCTCATCCGCGGCCAGAACCCNCTCCTCCTCTTCGAAAAAGCCGTCCGCGATCGCATCATCGACTCGTATTACTGGAAAGAGCAATGCTTCGGTCTCAATGCCGCCACTCTTTGCGATCGCGCAGTCGACCTCGGTTTCATCGGCGGCACCTACGGCATTGGTCAAAAGCCTACGCCATTCCTCTGTCTCGCTTTCAAGCTCCTTCAACTCACGCCCGAAAAAGACATCATATTGCACTACCTGCAGCAAGAAGACTTCAAGTATCTGAGAGCGCTGGCGGCATTCTATATCCGCTTGACGTGGGAGCCAAAGGATATTTATGAGACGTTGGAGGCGTATTTGAGTGATTATAGGAAGTTGAAGAGGAGGACGAGGGATGCATACGCTTTGAGTTATGTTGATCAATTCATCGATGACTTGCTCACGAAAGACCGTGTGTGTGCTACCTCCCTATGGAAGATGCCGAGTCGTACACAACTGGAGGACCTCGACGTGCTGGAGCCACGCGTCAGTCCGCTGGGAGACGAGATTGATGAGCTGGATGCAGAAGACGAGGACATGAGAGATGGAAGTGATGGCGAGGCCGAGGAGGTCAGGAATGGCGATTCAAGATCAAGAAGCAGGAGTTACGACAGCCGGAGCCGGAGTCAAAGCTACGAAAGGAGAAGAAGCAGGAGCAGAAGTTACGACAGACGAACCAGGAGCCGGAGCTACGAAAGATGGAGGAGCTACAGTCGTGATCGCCACGACAGAAGAAGAAGTCATAGCCGTGAGCTGCCAGATCGAAGGAGGAGTCCCTTGTCCAGGTCAGGGTCACGATCAAGAGGTTGAGCCACCGGCAAATTCGTCGCTGGGCTTGCTCTCATCTTGACAAGTAAATGTCATACAAAGATTCTGCTCACCACGGCTTCATACACATAGTGTACATTCAGACCACAAGCGATCTCTATATGCTATCACAGAAGGGCATCAGGACGCATGAATCACGCCCGGCTATGTTATCTATCAACCCTCAGATGGCGATACAGTCACATAGAAAAGGCCTCGCTGGTGGCTAGCGAATCAGGTCCAAGGGGCAGAGAGGATCGAAAGGCGGAAATACTTCATACTGTATATAGCCATTGCAAGCTAGCTTGCAAGAGTCTGCAGGATCTTCTCATTCTGCTTGTGATGACTTCTCACTCTGCTTGTTCTTCTATCTATTCTTTTTGTCCCTCGTCGTCACCGTAAAACTCGTCTCAAAGTGGCTCACCAAATTTATCTAAATCTAGTCCCTTGCCCCATCTTTTCTTCCCCCTGTCCCGTTCAACCCAATACCTCCAGCATAATTGTATATCTCCCATTTTTCTATCTGGGGTACCTTGACTGCCTGGAGCCCATATCGTTGTATCTGATCAGTCCACAGATCGTTCGAAAACATCCATTGTGTCCACGCTTGAGGCACCGGGTACAGTTGATCCGGCGGATCATCATCAGTGTTTTCGCGATCCGAATCCATGACGTGACTGTAAGAGCCACCATTTGTCATCCAGACATCCCACTGCCGAGTGGTGTAGAATCCAAAGGGTGCCGCAGCTTGTTGCAGGACGTGCCATTTGCGACTCATGGGTGGGATCTAGATAGTGATGGGCCTTACGATACCACCGAACACGTAGTTTTCCAGGGCGAAGCCTTGCTCATTACACCTGTTTCCTGGGAGCTAGGGGTCTTGATACTTATAGGGATCCGGGTCTGGACAACCGTAGTATGCAAAGGAGAATGCGTGAGCCAACTCACGGAGGATGAGTGAAGCTAGAGTGAAGTGTGTATGGTATTTGGACTACATAAGGGATGAATGGCANNCTCGGCGTGAGATATGAATGCCAGCGAAAGTCTGAACGTCATCGAACAGATCGTTCAACCTATCATCATTTGGGTCCTCGAGATATTCTAGCACATTGATGAAAGCTGATTTGATGCGGATTTTTGAGCGATAGGTATCTCTGTATGATGCAGACCTAGTTAGTGCTGGTTCTTTGGGAGCAAATATGGCATGTCAAACTTTATGCACTTGGGGTGTTCCTAGNNACTTACGGTCTGCTTGCGCGTTCGTAGTTGCCGTATGTATCGCGAGTCCTTTCTGTGTAAGCATATGCATCCACACGGTCGTTATCGAACCCCAGTCCTGTATATATAACACCATGAGATCCAGCTTTAGGAGTGTGAACAACTGTAGAGAGTCATCCAACACATCCGGTATCCGCATTATATCACAATCCGCCGTGAGACCATCAGTTACATGTGACACAGTATCCATGGAAGCAGATGGCATAGCCAGGGCGTGAAAATAACTCAAAGTGACCGGATTGTCCAGAATAGCGGATGCCGACAATAAAGCNNTCATCAGGTCGTACTGATGATCCGTGACAGTGACCCATTCTCTCCGCCTCAGGACTGGATGGATCCTGTCTTGGAGGTCTGGGTCTTGAGAGAGGTTTCCAAAGACCTTGCGCCCTTTTATTTTGTCGCCAATTCCTGTGTGTTCGTAGTTGATGAATCCAGCAGCTTCCATGCACTGCAGACCATACTTCTCGAGAAAGAGGTGATAGTCTGTGATATCGCTAGGAGGCCCGAGTCTGCACGCTGTGATATCTGGGAAACAATGAACACTTCGCACCACATGTTCCCAAAGAGCGCCTGTTCGTCATTGCAAACAAAAGATTCATACATAGTAGATACCATGTTCTCTGGGTCACTGGTTTAGCAGAAAAGAGACTGGTTCTGTTAGGAGACCGCGATGGCCAGATCCGGATACGGTAGGGCTGAGCATGGAAACCACTGGATTTTTGCAACAAAAGGACTTTGAATTCGAATAGAGCACTCGCTGTCAGCGTCATCGTAGCTTGAGGACAGATACGAGGCAATGTGGTCAGGCGAAGAAGTCCAGACGGCTAGACACAGAATGGAGTAGAGGACGAAGACGAGTCCGAAACGCGAGCCGAAGCCGATAAATTCCTAAACAGTGAGCAAGCACCAACAACCACCACAAATAGTCACAGCAACGATGCCCGTGGACGAACGTGGTTGATGGACCACTGATTTCGATTCGCGCAGACTGATTACGCAGCTTAGTGGTGGCTTTTGTCGCACGGAGTGTATCCCACACCGAGGCAGAAATACGCAGTCAAAGGAAGGTCAACATGCGGATCTAGTATCCATTGAATGTCGATAAAGCTCGATGGTGGATGGCTGACATGGACCATGGATGCTGGCGATGGAAAGTGGAAGGATGGGAAGGACGCGCCTCGGCTCTGAGCGGGGTCCTCCTTCCCAAAGGACCAACTTCATCCCATGTTACCATGCTCTCTCGTTCTCAGATTTTTATTGTCTGATAAAGCACATAGTCCGACTTTGTTCGACCATCTGGATTTTCCTGTTCTTGACAAGATACGTGTTGTGTTTGGTGGAGCTCAGCAGAAAAAGCCGTTGTGAAAGCACGAACATTTGTTTGTTCGATGACCTGACGTGACCTTGTCCTCCAAAACCTCGTCCTCAACACCAGCTTTCTCGATATGGGCCTGAAGCTCAACATTGTATGTCCGAGTGTGCATTGTAAGGAGACACTGATCTGACCGAAGTAGCTTCTGCTGGCGATTGCGGCCTGTATCCCGCACATCTACTCCCGCCTGTCTCTGCTCTATACCTTGGAAACCAATAACCATCCTGCCAAGCTTTCCACCGCTCGAGGTTGGATGACCGAGAAAGGTAGTTACGAGATTAGGTATGCCGACAAACTGAGAAATTGTGAAGATTTGGTTGTCGACGAGAAAGTGGGTTATGTGGTGTTTGGCTGCGATGAAGGTCGAGATGTCTGGAATACTGTCATGGTGAGTTTCAAGCTGTCAGACTTCGCTTCGTTCTTGTGTTCATATGATTCATCTAGNGGTGTCTTTGGTAAAACCGCGCCCAAGAATGGCCAACTCTTCCTCTACGACTACTCCCGCCCTCAACCAAGTCTGGAAACCATCCGCCTGCTCAACACTCCCAAGGACTACTCTTTCCACCCTCTAGGTCTCTCCCTGGACCTATCCACCAACACTCTTCTCGCAGTCAATCACGGCACTTCTGGCAGTACAGTCGATCAGTTCCATTTCTCACGCCTCGGTAACTCTGCAACCTTTATCAAAAGCATTTCCTCGCCATATCTGCGTGCTCCGAATGCTGTGGTTCAAATCTCAGCCACAGAAGTCTTGGTCACCAACGATCACTTCTTCACTCCCAAAGGCTCGAAAGTATTGAACATGGTAGAGACATATTCTTGTCTCCCTCTTGGTGGCGTCACTCACCTTGATCTCTCCACCGGAGCCGCACAACAGATTGCTAGAATTGCCTTTGCTAATGGAATCGCCATGGTGAACGACTCCACGATCGCTGTAGCTTCTAGCTCGTCAGCAAAAGTCTTCTTATATGAGATGGACAAGTACACTTCTCCACCCACACTCAGCTACAAAGAGGCTATTGCTATGCCTTTCTGGCCCGATAACTTGCACATGTCTGGTGGCAAGCTGTTTGTCGCTGGCCATGCTCAGCTCGGGGCCTTGACCAAGCTTTCGGAGAGTAAACAACATTGCGGTGCTGATACCACTTCTGCTGGNTGCGATGCCGTCGCACCCAGCTATGTAGCTCAGTGGACTAGGGAGAACGGTGTCGAGGATGTATATGTGGGAACAGAGATCTATGCTTCAAGTGGTGTCACAATAGATGAGAAGAGAGGTGTGGGTGTTATTTCTGGGTTATATGGCAAAGGACTTTTGATTTGGAATAAGGAGAAGAAGTAGTGGAAGATGCTTTGCTCTTCGTGCGCACACCATTTGACTGATACAAGGTTGTGCATTTCGACCGGTAGTCATGCATGGTGATTCTCAACCGAGATCGCCGTATGCATCCCGGAACACACTTTTCTGTCGTTCATCGCGTTACTCCTCATATCAAGTTTGGACGGAAGCATTGCAGCGTAGGATTTGCTCACAGACCTGATTGGTGATGAGACCAACCACATAATACAGGCTTAAGCCAAAGGCACCATCAGTTAAGAGCGAGGCATGGTTGTTGACGAAGGTGCAGTCTGAAGTCACTAAGAGTTCAATGTCGACGGAAGTACTGCAGCGTGGACTCTTGCACCAAATCCGCGAGAGGAGATATCGGGCTCTCGCTCTAGCGGTCACTGACGCGGTTGTCGTCCTTCGTGGTGGTCTCAGGAAAGGTTCGACAGCGACGGGAACAGCACTCCACGCAGCCGTTTACCAGCCACTCCGTCTGAGCCCATGGGTCGTGTCTGTGTCGCTACGAATGGAACAGGTTGCGCCAGCTCGTGGGGAGTATCTATACTAGTGGGTCTGTGGGAAAACGATCGTGAACGAAGAGATTTGAAAGTTGCTACATGGCATTGTTTTGTATTGTACAAGGTGGTTTTACATGGCGTCTATATTCGTGCAGTTTTGATAGTGCGGGGTAGCAAGTCTAAAAGACTTGTCAATCTTGCCTCTCCAGTCGGCGACGTGGTCGTTGATGACTTTTGATGCTTGGTCGACGGTGAAGTTTCTGCCAATGGCCTCGACGAAGTCTCCTTCGGGGTCNNTGTGGTCGGGATTAGTGATTGTACTGCTCATCTGAAAGTGTTAGGACTCACCCATCAAGTAAAAGTAAATGCTGTGATCGACAAGATAATCCTGACCAGGCAAGACGTTCTGGGGAGTTGAGAAGTAGACACGGAAAGCCTTGCAGGTAGCCTTGACAGCCTCATAGTCTCCGGTCAAACCGATCATATCCTCGTGGAACTCCTTCAAATATTCCTTTGTGACCTCAGGTGTGTCTCTCGCAGGGTCGCAAGTGATGAAGACGGGTCTCATAACATCACCGTGCTTTGCCTTGACATTGTCAATCATGCCAGCCATCTTGTCCAACTCTTCAGGGCAAATGTCCGGGCAGTGTGTGAAGCCAAAGTAGACGAGCGAGTATTTCCCTTTCAAGTTTTGCTCGGTAAAGGGCTTGCGGTCCTGATCGATCAACTTGAAGGGGCCACCGACAAGGGGACGACCGACACCTTTGCTGTGTTCGGCGATGCGCTTGCGAGCCATGCGCTCTTTCTCGTAGCTGAAGTAGAAGGCCATTCCGACACCAGCGCCCAGGAAGAGAAGACCAGCTTGCCAGCTGAAGGGACCGAATCGGTAACGTGACTTTGCTTCCTCTACAGTCTTATAGCGCATTGTCGAGCTCTTGGAGAATGTGCGGGTGGTGGTTTGGCCGAGGCGGGAGGACATGCGCTGCGACAGGCATTGCGGCGAGGAATGCGCAGAGAAGAGGGAGCGCTGTAGAGCGGTTCGCGGTAGTGATGTTGTCGCCATTGTGGTTGTTGTGTTGAGAAAAGTGTCCAAATCGTAATTTCTCTCTTTCTCGTTCGCCGCTGCTTCATCAGCATGATCGACTTGGAGATGCGGCGAGTGCACGGACCTCACTCCCGAGCCGCCGTCATTGCTCATTTTGACCTTGATGTCTTTCGCCTGCTTCGCTCCTTCTCATTGAACTCGAGAATATTCATTTTGGGACTTTCTGTCTAGCCAGGGCCAAATTGTGTATGGATCACGACATATCAAGAAGTGGCGAATGATCTCCCGTCAAGTATTGCGCCTAAAAAATGGGGTGACTTGCTCTGTTGTAAAACCACCATCTATTGCCTCTTCTGGCTTCCCAATACCCATAAGGACTGTCCCTCGCCATCTGAGCTACCTTGAGGCCGCTAGGACTAAAACTCAACCCTCGACCTTCGAACCACCACCCAGCACATCTTCGAAGGATTTCATATCAAAATCCATTGTCGCTGAAGAAGTACCACCACTCATCGAAGCAATCGCTGTGGGGTCCGAGGAAGACACCATGAACGCTCAAAAGGAGGCAGAGCTTCTGGCTATACAACACATCTTCGGTCTCAGGGACGCATCCGATGAATTGCTTAAGACTAAACCCAAGGAGCTCGAACGATTACAACGCCTCAAAGCAGCCGAACCTGTCTTTGTCTGTGTTGACCTGGAAGCCTATGAATTTTCCCAAGAGAAGATTACTGAGGTTGGTGTGTCAGTTTTGGATTCTCGTAATGTTAAAGGCACTGATCCTGGCCCTGATGGTATGGAGTGGCTCTCGAAAATCAATACTCGCCATATCATCATCAAGGAACACAAGCGCCTCGTCAACAAGCGTTTCGTTCACGGCTGCCCTGACAAGTTCAATTTCGGCGAGTCCGAATTCGTTTCATTGAAGCATATTCACAAGACTTTGACTCAGCTGTTTGACAATCCCTCACCTGGTTCAATCCGTGCATCAGACCAAGGGTCAAGGAATCTCATTCTTGTCGGTCATGGTCTCTCCAATGATACTGCCTACCTGAATAAGCTCAACTTCACCCCTCATGCCAAAGGTAACATCATTCAAGATGTCGATACCCAGAAGTTTGTTGGAACCAAGAAGCAGACAGTCGGCCTGAGCAGGTTGATGGCTGGCCTCGGAGTTCAACCGGAAAACCTTCACAACGCGGGAAACGACGCTGCCTATACAATGCAAGCCCTTCTTCTAATGATTGTCCAACATACAAACAATCCTGGTGCTTATGTCAATGCAGTCGCCAGTGCAAAAGCTAAGGTCGATCCAGCCAAACAACGATACAAGGATCACAAAGCCGCAGTCAGAGAACGAAAAATCGCAGGGGAGAAGGCAAGAGCTGCGAGAGCGGCTTCACCTCAATCAGCCAACTTTGGAAAATATGCCGTGGAGTCAGCATCCGCTTTGTATCCAAAACCTCACGATCTCGATGCTGCTGCAACCGGTTCTATCAGGAACGCAAACTCGACAGAGCCCCAGCGGCGATTTCCACCGAGGGCAGCTCCCGGAGAGGGACTACGGTCTGATCAAGACTCCGATCTTCCTGCTTCCTCAGCGCCCAATCTCGACAGAAATGTTTGGCTTGAGGCCCCTTCNATAAAGGAACTGAAAGCACGATCAGAGGATGCACAAAAGTTGCTCAAGAAAACCAGAGGGAATCCACCACCTTTCAAGAGACTGTCCTTAGTCAAGGACAATAACCCTCCCACACATTCATCCACGTCTGCTATCGATCAAGCCGCCCATGTCTCTGTTCCGAGAAAAAGGAAGAGTTCTGATGTTGAGCCTGTCGCTGACGAATGGAACGACGATGACGACTTCTCAATCTCTCCTTCATTCTATACTGGACCCCGCGACAACCGGACAAGAGTTCCAGATGATGGCAAGGAAGCCGAATCAGTGACAAACACACAACAGCATAAAGATGAACCGATAAAGACTTCAGCTCAACCACTCACTTCAAGTGCGGCGGGTCGTGAACAGTCAAAGCTCCGTATAAGCAAGCACATGGATGCACGCGGCGAGATCCATGCAATGAGGTTTGGTGAGAAGGAAGACAGCAAGAGCTGGTCATCACCCGTCTCTGCTCAACCTAATTGCACAATCCCGAGAAAGGTCGCAGTGTCAAAGACCGAGACGCCACCCTCGACTGTGAAGGCAGCTCAGTCTGTTGAAGCTGCCCGACAGCCTGACCGCCCAATGGTCCGTAGAGTTGCATCGTCGGGTGAAACACAAGACATACTTGCTGATAAGCAACGGGTTCGTGTCCTGATGGCAGAAACACAAAAGAATAGTCGTGAGACAGAGAAACCGCAGACAATAACTGAGGGAAACAATCCTGTCTTGCGTAAGTGGTTGGATGGAGGGTGATTCTTTTCTTCAGGAGTCAACCATAGTTTCATAGGACTATATTGATACGCAATATCAGAGACCAGGTTGCCTTGGATATATCGCATAGGCACCTAAAATTTCACTTTATCACAAGAACAGGGAACAGCAACAATGATATGAACAAGTCGTTCCAGTCATAAAAGAAACATTATAAAAGATACGTCAAACTCGGCATAAAATCGTCGTGACGCGAAAAACAAAAAAACTGGTATCACCCACCTCTCCAAAAACCCATTATAGACACTGTCATTTCCTTGACTTTTTGTACATAAGACGCCACTCTAACAAGCGTCAGCAGGACAGGCAACGTTGGTACCATAGGGATCAGGTCCAGCAATGCCAGCAATCTGGAAGACAGCGTTGATGACGCCACCAATACCCTCTCCAGCAATGAGACCACCAGCGATGGCGAAACCGTAGATTTCGAAACTTTGAGGGTTGCGCTTGGCCCAGAAGTATGCGGGGACGGCACCGATGACCATGGCGGTACCGTAGACTGTGGCGTTCAAAACAAAGGCGAGGGCAATGCACATGACGTTGGGGTGGTAAGCCTTGTACTTTTCCCACTTGCCGGTGTATGCGTAGTGGCGAATGACCACCATGATACCACCGAAGATACCAAAAGCGATGGCAAAGTAGCCTGAAGTCTTGGGGACGGGGAAGGTAGGGTCGGTGACGGCGACGGCGACGGCTCGCCAAGCACCAACACTCGGGGCAGAGAAGGGGCAGGTCTCGGCTTCGACGTCGATGATGCAAGGGTAGGCCTTGCTGAAGAGCATGAACATGGCAGGAGCAAGGACACAGGCAACAATCGTGCCGAGACCTTGAGCAACCCACTGCTGGAAAGGTGAAGTGCGGAGGAGGTAACCAACACGGAAGTCACCAACCAGGTCGGAAGCTTGCCCGGCACCGATGGAAGCAAGAGAGCCACCGATCAGGTTGAGGCGCTGAGCGTGCTCGGTCATCCAGTGCTCACCCTTAGTTGCACCACCGAGAACAAGCTGGGAAGCCTTGGAAGCGGCAGTCAAGGGAGTGACGTCGGTGACACCAGCGCACTGAACAGCGAGGATGGCGAAAAAGAAGGCCAAGAAGACGGAGAGGAGAGACATGCCGACAGGCATGTCGTACTGAACACCAAGAACAATGCAGCAAGCAATGATACTGAGAATGAGAACAGGTCCCCACATCCAGATCTTGACGAGTTCGTGGTCTGCGGCAGAGTCCTTGATGACATCTTCCTCCTTCTGATCAGTGACATTAAGGGTGGGACCACCAGTCTTGGAGGTCATGGCGTTGAAGCCCTTTGCGGCTCCACGGCCCATGGCCTTGAACATGATGAAGAAGACCTTGTACTGAAGGAAGAGCTCGGTGAAAGAGATGATGATCATGGCCAAGACACCGGGCCAGAGAAGCCAGTAACGAGGGCTGGGAGTGTCCTTGTTGGCCCACTTGGGGCTGAGAGAGTAGAACGAGGTGACCTTGCTCCACTTAGGGTCATCGGCGTAGGGCTGGACACCGAAAGCAATGTTGTGGTGGACGAGAGCAGGGCCAATGATACCCCAAGCGAGGACACTTCCACCGAAGAAAGACAGGGCGACGTTCAGACCGACGAGCATACCGGAGCCGATGAAAGCAGGAGTCCACTCAATGAACCAACCCCAGTTCTCGAGGGCAATGGCGTTGTTGTTGTACTTACCCCAAATGAAAATCCAGGTGAAGATGTGCCAGTCCCAGAGGATGCCGATGGCGTACTGAGAGATGACACGCAGAAGGAGAGCAAAGATGAAAGAGATACTCAGAGCCTTCATCTTCAGCTTGGCAATGGCCTCACCAGTGGCGGCGGCGTGCATGCTACGGATGGTCAAGGCACAAGCTGAAGGAGTAGGGAAGATCAAGTTGAGCTCTCTGGCGACGTAGATGATGAAGAACTTTCGGAGAGGAGTAGCGAAAGCGAATCCAAAGTAGGCACCGACAATAGTCAATGAGATGAGTCTGCCGAAATCCTCCTTGGGAGTGCTGAGCAGCTTCAATTGGTAGAGGGCAGGAATACCAGAAACCATAACGGAACCGAGACCACCGGCGGCAGTAGCAGCAGTCTGGACGATGTTGTTCTCACGAGGACCGAAAGAACCTCCCAAAAGAGGGAAGTTCTCTGGGAGGGCCTTGGCGAGAGGCTTGAGAACAGCAAAACCGATAATGGCACCAAAGAGCGAGGCACCGAAAGTCCAACCAGTCTTCAAACCGAGGTAGATGTTGGATGCGTTGACGAGGGCACCACAGATACATCCGACAAGCATGGCACGGAAAGTAACAACCCAGTGGCGCTCCTCGGGCAGGTCATCGTAGGGTGCAAAGGGGTCGGCAATAGTGCCTTCATCGTAGTCTGTATCCTCCTCGGCCTTGACCAGGTTGGGGTCCTTTTCGTCGAACCTGTCTTCCTTGTCCATTGAGTTGACAGAGGTAGCGGCCTGGTTCTTTTCATTGACATCAATGGCACCGCCAAGTGGNNCTATAGTGTGTTAGCAATATAACCAGTGAAGGCATGCTGGGTACTGGTATCATACCTCAGCCTGGACCTCTACAACATTCGGCATGGTGAGTATTGTTCGTGAATGACACAGATACAATGGCACAAGAACGAGGGGTGGGCAAGGCATATTTATCCAACGCTCTTCAGGTCGACTATCACTCCTGAATGCACTGTGGCGTGTGATAAGCCCGCAGATACGGGCCATTCTGAACTGTCCATCATGGCGTCCAGAACCTACCGTCAGGCCCTAGTACGGGGTGCATATATTGGTTCATGATAGGCGAGGATTCCGGGACTGTTGCGAAAATGATTCTGCCCAGGCTTGGCTTGTTCGCCAAGTAGATCTGCTCTTACCTCCTTCCACATCTGGTAGAATGCGACCTCATCATGGCAGATAATGAACCACACGCGCGCATAAAAAGCATGAAGACTGTAGATAGACAACGTGCAAATTGAGTCATGGAAACTGTCCATTGGACACCTGTTGGTCGCTTGTGACAATCACCGCGCGAGTTCCGTTCGAGAACTGCTTTCGGTGATTGATCCACAGACTCGGTTAATTGTTCTCAGACCTCTCCACAGACCCCTTGTACACGGACGTTTGACCCCAGAGATATTAGCAAAGAGAAATTGTGAGGATGGGGATATCGGTGGTTTCCACGGTTTCAGAGACAAGCCATCTAACAGAACGCGGTCCGAAATGGATGACTCTTGCTGGACGGTGACTGTGACAGCCATGACCGAAGCCGTAGAGCCTGTTCCCTTGTGCTTCTGGTGATCAAGGCACTTGTCAATGGTAGGGCGGCCAGTGGGCGAGTATGCGAATGGACTCTCACGCGACCCAATCGAGCATCACTCCATGGGGTTTCGAACCACGCTCGTATTTCCACCCCGGCCGCGATAAGAAGCAAGGCCAAGATGGCGAAGGATGATGAGTCTTGCCGGCTCTCTTTAGTATGCAAAGTATCAGTGTATCTTCAGGCTATGGGATGCCGGCGGGTGGTCGTACGGGCGTACAGATTTAGCTGTGCATCCAATTCTTGAGCTGTAAGGCGAGGAAAGGGTCCTGAAGCACGTGAACTCGACAACCACCAACAGCCTCGGTCCTTCTCTTTGTGGCTTTGCCGGGCTCTCCAATCGCCAAGAGACCAAGCGAAAACTTATCATTTCTTGGCAGCGCGGTACCGTAACTGCAGGCTCAAATCGGGCAGGTCCGTAAGGACAATCAATTCTGCTGTCATCTCTGACACCAAATAATCACCCAAGTTATCGACGCGCCGGTGCTGGAGGATACGACCAATCCTTCGTCTATCTACTGACCTTCTGCATCGCGCTTAAACACTGATTTCACCTTGTGTCGAAACCCAACACGGCGTTGACGCCAGCGTCCAGACGCGATTCGCAAATTGGCGTCCCATATGCTTGGGTCGACTCGGTCTAACAACACAAGACGGGAAGGTCTGACTCTTGTGGCACGAGCCTAATGATCAGCTTCGCGATCAACCAAGTAGTCAGTACAAGTATACCGCCATTTTCCATGCGCAGCTCACAGACTGCTATTCGTCCAGTCAGCCGCTGTAAAATACCTAGACGGAATACCAGGCTAGGGCATTCAAGAGGTGGCGAAACGGCATGCATGGATGTCCAACCAATATCTGTGAAGTTGTATCACTAGCAGTGTTGTATCACCGCGCCATCGCGCCACTTACGGGCGATGTGGGAGTCTTCTATGTGCTCACTTGCTGTGTCGACTCAGGCTGCGGGACATCCAATGTCATCACAGTCAAAACGTGCAGCGAACAAGCCTCTGTGGCATGTCTTGGGTCGCCAAACAGTTCGCCAACATGCAGCTTCCTCTTGGCTGGCATATTTGCTTGCTTTGTTCGATATTGGCTTGAGTCATCATGATTCGTGTGGTTTTCGACTAGACGGTGGTCATATAGTCATCAGCAGTTCCTTCAAGCTTCTCGGTCCTCTCTGCTGAGCCCTCCTCTCTTATGGATCTCTCGACGAAGATGTTGAAGATCATGGTGACACTTGATCTTTATTCACCGCGTGCACGACGTCTGAGTCAATCATGTTCAACATATAGCTGTATCAGAACCACAGCAAAGCCTCAAGAACAGTCACTGAAAGTGAAGACATTTGTATATGGCGGCTGCCTGGATTCTCAGTCGAGATATTTTTCTCGAAAGCTGTTCGACTGTTTTGGGAAGGAACATGGAAGGGAAGCCTCCGCCAAAAGTCTTGGCAATGACCATCCTTGTCGACACCTGGACTGAGCTTCAAGGACAGCTCCCGGAGCTCTTTTTGTGGTCGACACCATTTCTTGTCATGAAATTCGTATGGGATGAAGACTCCTCATTCGCCCCTATACCATCGTTGTGTTGAGTCTTTTAAAGTACGGCACAGCCTTGAAGAGGCTTATAGTCTTCTCCAAACAACCAACTCCATCGCGCATTTGAGTCAGCGAATCAGGCAGCTGCACAGCCTGATTTTCCAAATGGTCCGAAAAATAATTCATCTAATCATGCATTACCGCCCCAATCCTCTACAATAATAGGTCCAAAAGCCCTGTGCCCGGTCAACTCACAATCTAAATCCTTGTGCAAGATGGTTGGTCAGCTCGTTGTAATTGTGGCTGTAAGCAGCTTTTTAGGTCGTTGACATTTTCTTCGTCTACAAGTAGCAACGCTTGTGGTTGTTCTTGCGATCTTGCAATCAGTTATTGCAATACACTTTGAAGACCGCGACTGAGGAGCTCACATGTTGTCAATACTTGCTCTTGGTCTTCTTGCGAAAGCTTGCCTGGCGAGCGACTTTTGGGTCACAAAATGGAGCGAGACACCTGGTAGGCTGAACATCCCCAAGAACAGCTTTGATGTTGATATTGACACTGCATAGTTGGTCCTGATGGAGTAAGCGATATGTGTGCTGCGCTCATCAACACCTACTAACAAGTTCAGCCATGGAACGCCTTGAACGTGTCGTGGGATGTCAATCCGCTTCAAACATTCGCAATGTTGCCGTCTTTAACAAAGACTTCTCTGTTAGTCGCAGCGGACGCTTGTTCGCGACAAGACTCGGCATGCCCAAATCAAGTTCAATCTGGAGACTGGCCTATGTGGACATCATCAGCAGGTCACGTACCATTTCTCTACATGGACGGCGAGCTGTTTGGTGGCGATTCTTGGGACGAAACGGTGTCATGGCCTCTAAATCTCACGAACGACGTGCAATGGGTACATGAAAGAGCCATCGTGTGGAATACCAACAACGATTCGAACTCCCTGAACGATCAAGCAATTACTTTGACGCACAATCTTACTGTAAATTCTCCTGGTGGTCAATTGTACACCATGAACGCTGGTTTCTTCTCGTTGTATGGCGCCGAGAGCAACAACACCTGGCTCAATGCCACTGGATTCAACCACACTCAATACCTCCATTTAGCGACCGCAAAGCAGAATAAGCTGATCTCATCCCTCTCTTACGGACTCGCGATCGGCTCTCCAAGTCTCGATGTCGAACCCAGTCTGATTCTGGGCGGTTATGACAGGTCCCGTTGTTTGACCAAGCCTATTACCACTCAGAATACGACCTTCCGACTGACTGACATTTCTGTTGGCACCAATGGTACTGAGTGGCCCTTCCTGGCTGCACATGGGGCCAACACCAATGCTTCTATGGGACTGCTTACGAATGATGAATCGCTACAAGTCTTGGCCAATCCTGGTGTTCCATACCTCCATCTGCCACGCGCTACGTGCGACGCAATCGCGAAGTATCTCCCCGTCACTTATGACGAGAATCTAGGATTATATCTTTGGGACACTAAAGCGGACTCCCGCAATTATGATGAGATTACCACAACATTTGCATACTTGACATTCACATTCAGTGATGAGTCCACCCAGCAGGAACAAGAGATCCACGTACCGTTCTCTCTTCTTGATCTAGAGCTTGATGCACCTCTTGCATCATCCAAGACGCCGTACTTCCCATGCAGGCCATTCACCCCTCATGAAGGGGAGCCTTATCATCTTGGTCGTGCCTTCCTACAAGCCGCGCTTCTAGTGCAAAACTGGGAAACCAACACTACCTGGCTGTCACAAGCCCCGGGACCGAACACGACGATACCATCAAGACCTGTTATCATAGAACAGAATGACACCACGATTGCCGAGATGCCAAGTGCTCCTGACTGGCTTTCCACATGGAATGGAACACTTAAAGCCTTCAACGGGACTGGGCTGAATTCTTCGGGCTCTAACTCAGACTCCAATACCGGCTCTGGCTCCAGCTCTGACTCAACGACGGGTTTTGCTTCTCTCTCTGGTGGAACAATCGCAGGAATCGCCATAGGCGTGGTGGCAGGTCTCGCTCTCGTCGCCGCAGCTGTGTTCTTCTACATCCGCCGTCGTCGCTCGAACGCTGGGTATGGTGATGTCGCACTTGTTTCGTTCGACGAGGACGAGAATGGACGACAACAAGCACCGGAATATGAGGACAAGGGAGCGATTGAGACTTCGTCTTCGCCCGTTCACGAAGTTGAGAGTGCGCACATCGGTGAACTTCCTTCAAAAGGGCCGAACAAATTTCACCTCGGCGAGTTACCTTCTAAGGTACATCCGACAGAAGTCGACGGCACTGGTATCGCTGAGCTGCCTGGTCATGATGTGGACCGCAGATAGAACTCCATCATATCTCAGGCCACTGTCTTCTGTACGAATGTTTTCAAACACCTACGGGTTTTGAGACATCTAGTCGTTAATACAAGCATCGTCATCGACAATGCAACTAGGCCTATCTCATTCAATATAAGCGCCAGCATCGGTCGATTCGTTGTGTGCCCAAGTTTACATGCACTGCCCCTGCTGCCACGCAGGGAATCAAGTTCACACATCTCAGGTCTTTTTCTGATTGCCAGTTCCTCTGTTCTCCCTCCCTCTTACCCTAGGCTTTTCTGGATACTTTTTGTTTCTCTGCTTCCCCACATGCATGCCGTCAACCTCCGCGTGTATCTTACACTTTTCCGCAGTTACCAGGCAAGGTTCACGTGCCTTGTTCCATCCCTCTGGAGCGCCTATCCACTCACCGCCTGCGCGATAGGATTGTTTGATCGCGTTTACTAGTGCCTGTGTTAGCGACGGATTTTGTGAATCCCTGGTATGTTGCTATGATGAAGCTTGGAGGTATTACGTACGAGCCAGAGAGCATTGGTTCCATGGAACGTGGCAGTACTGGGTTTGTTGATGGTGCCAGTGGCAGTCTGAATCTCCATCAGGGCAGGGACGACCATATGCATGCTTCTTTGGCGTAGAGGGATGGTGAGGAAGTGATGACGTTCCAGAGCTTGCTTCCAGTTCATCAGCTACTCGGACAGATTCTGATGCTGCGCGAGTGCGTTGCAAGTCATTGGTAGTGTCTGGAGACGTGGAGACGTATAGAAGCTCTTCCATATAATTCAGGGAGAGTTCGGGGTTACTGCTGGTGGTTCTCGGAGCCGAAAGTCTCCTCGGCGAACGTAGGTCCCGTGACGGCATGTTGATGACATTTGGCAGATGAATTGGCTCCAAGGATGTTAGTCTAACGAGATACTAGCTTAAGGTTCTTTATTCGGGAAGGTACGCTCGCGTGTTGTCATGGCAGTCTCTCTCTTCAACACGTTATTTGCCCCTTTACCAACACATTTGTTATGACTCTGGTCATTAGAACCACTCTGATCTCGAAGTTCTCTTCATCAAATCATAACAGCCGTCTGGTCAAGAACACAGGCGGCAAGGGAGACGGATGTCGGGCTCTCGGACGAGGTTCAAGAGGGACGCAATCAGGTCCCTGACCTCTCCGCTTTACAACGCATTCCCAGAGGGTCTTCTATCGCCCAGGAACTCTATGAGTCACCCGATAATTCCGTAAATGATGCTCTTTGCATCTTGAAGGTCACAAGCGTCAACTTGTCCACCGCTTCCACTGGTCAACCATGAGAAATACCTCTTCCTTCAAATACTGGCACGAGATCTGCCTGATAGACAGCTCTGTGACAGCTGCCAATGTTTCCATCGTCAACACGAAACCCCTGCTCCAATGCCTTGGCTTTGCAGGGAAGACTTGCCCAGGACTTGTGGCTGGATAACAGTAAGGGGCAGGGTCTTTGCGTTCCTCAGTCTGCGATATCAATTGCATTTTCAGATGCCCAGTGGACCATGAATCGTCACCGAAGAGGGGATCCAACACTCTCACTGTTACCAAGAATATACACAGACTGGCGTCCTTCGAGGGTGATCTACACGAAGGATGATGATGAGACGCAGGCCCCGATCGACGTGCAATTGATGGTCGAGTACAAGATTGTTAGCGGGTGCATGATGGTTCACTGGAGACAGAAAATGCATGTCAGCAGTGCAACCGTCCAATGCTCAGATCTGGCCTGGGTACATGAAGGCATAGGTGTAGGCGTGGTACTGAAAGTGTGTCCTCACGTTGGAAGCAAGGACAAGATAGAGACACTCACCAACACGGGATTGGACGCGCTGAACAAGCAGACCTCGGTGCTAGGGACCAGGAGGTGCATATCTGAAGGCACAAAACGATGCACGAGCTCTCTAACAGAGTTTTGTCACGGCCTTGAACATCGGGAAGACCAATCTTACGAGATGGCTGTCGAATCCTGGACCAATCTAGGTACCTGCGAGTGGAATCATCAACCAACTTGGCAGGCAGCGATATCTAACATGGTCATGCCGAACCGATTCATCACCTACCGGAACACGAGTCCGGTTTTTGAGATGTTTCGACCGCTGGGATACCCGAGTGAGCATGGTTTCAGGTTGGTAGACGACGCGAACACCGTCTACGCGCAATCTGAGCCGTCGGGAACAAATGCAATAGCAGGATCCTCGACAACTACACCTATATCAACCGCTCTGACATCAACTCCTTCGTCAACTCCTCCCACGACAGCTCCTCCCATGCCAGCTCTTACCACCCCACCGAATTCCCACACGCCGACCTCTCGTACCTCGATCTCTTATGCATCTTCGCTTGCCACAGAGGAAATGAATAGCTCTGCTATAGACGCGGCTCCTGAACCTCGACTGGCAAAGCTAAAGCGCAGAGATAAACTAAGACGGCATATGGATAATATTCGCCAAGCGTGGAGAAGATTGAAAGCAAGAACGTCACAAAACAAATATTATACGTGAAAGACGAGGAATCAAGTGGCAGAGCCTGGCTTGCCAGTATCAATATTGATCGAATGTACTGGAGACAATGGGGTTCAGCTATGTTCACAAAATCATGACTTTGCTTCACTCGTTGTCACCTAGCTTTTCGTCCTGGAGGCTTGCAGTCTCTGCATCAAGGTGAACGTGTCGTTGATTGCGTAAATATCAAAATTGAAAGTCTTATGTATCTTTCAAACTCGGACTTTCGGTTGCCGTCAGATCTAGAGCTTGGAGATGCCAAACCCATCCTTTTTGGCAATACCCAAGTGGTCCTTTGTAATCTCCCTGATAGATCTGACGCCAGCTAGAGTCATGGTACGTGAGAGCTCTCTTTCCAGAATGTTGACCACGGCCTCGACTCCCCTCTTTCCATCATAGCTTAAGCCCCAGAGAACAGGTCGACCGATGAGGACGAGGTCGGCGCCGAGTGCGACGGCCTTGAATACATCGCTTCCGCGTCTGATGCCTCCGTCAAAGATGACGGGGATACGTCCAGCGACAACTTCAGCGATTGCAGGGAGGACTTCAATGGTGGCGGGGACTAAGTCCAGTTGTCTNNGATACTGTTAGTGATGGCCATGGAATAAGACTCGAAACGATGGTAATTACCTTCCACCATGGTTGGAAACAACGATGGCATCTGCACCATACTCGACCGCTAACTTTGCATCCTCCTCAGTCATGATGCCTTTGAGAAAGATCTTCATTGATGTCGCCTTGCGAAGCCAGGGAATGGTGTGTTGCCAAGTGAGACTCGAACTATGCATGGTAGGCCCTGCTTTCTTGATAATCTCATTTGCCTCGTCGACTGTGTGGGCATTAAGGAAGACGCGCTCGGTGGCAGGTCCTCTGATGCTCTCTTTGGGGCGTTGATAATTTCCTAGATGCATACCTTCGGGGAGAACAAGAGGGGTCTTTCTCTCATTGATACGGTTGCCGAGGATTGGTGTGTCTACGGTGAGTACGAGAGCAGTGTAACCAGCATTCTCGGCACGCTTAATTAATTTGAGACTGTACTCGGGATCTTGAGTGAGGTAGAGTTGGAACCAGAAGTCTGGTCCGTCACGATTCGAGATGTTGCATGCGTTTGCCACGTCTTCGAGACTGGTAGTGGATTGGGAAGAGAGACACATAGAGAGACCAGCGCTTGCTGCAGCCTCAGCGGCCTCAAGCTCACCTCTGGGATGACAGAGTTTTTGCATTGCGCTGGGAGCAAAGGCTACCGGGAAGGGGTGACGCTTGCCGAAGAGTGTGGTGCTTGTGTCGATATGCGACACATCGATCATTACGCGCGGTCTGATGAAAAGTCNTAATGGAAGTCAGTGTCAGATTTTGAAAGGCCGAAATCTGGTCCATATCTACCTGTCAAACATGTACGAGTTCCTGGCCACTGCCTTTTGCTCATCTGCTCCGGATACGTAGTAATCAAAGACATTCTTCGGCAATCTGGTTTTGGCAATTTCTTCAATCTCTGGCACGGTGATTGGGACCGTTGACGATGCTGCTTTTTGGCTCATGGTTGGTGATGTGATGTTAGTCTCAGAATTTCTCGGTGACTGTATAGGTGGTAAACGACAGTGGAGATAGCAAATGCTGTGATGTCGGCAATCCAGATAACGATCCCCACTTTTGAAACCGATTCTAATCGGAGAACGGTCACTTCACTCTGTCTGTACCTGTGAATGTCAAGATCTATGGTTAGATGAGAGGAATGAATCTACATGCAAGTGAATGTCAAGGTATATAACGATAATGCAGCGACGTCGAAACAAAATTACTGTCATGGCAAGAAGTGACAGGGTGATGCTTCCTGCAGCTTCGGCTAAACACGGCGAGTCGACCCCGCTCTTACCCGAGCCTTCCTTGTACATCACCTTCCTCGATCCATCACAAGTTCGAAAATCGCTACCAGTACAGCGCGAAGAGACGTCCTCTCACTGATCTCGATCCTCTCATCCAGCAGACGTCCCATTTCTACCTCCTTAGACCCTCGCACGTTATAAAGGCTCAAGGTTCCTCTCCCTGACCATAACCTTAGCAACTTCATGCCCGTAAATCCTCCCCAGACACTCCTTCCAAGAACCCCTCCACAATACACACTCCTTGCACTTGTCGACCCGTGCATGCAGGAAGTCTGCTAGAGCAAAGATGCTCTGTCCTTCTGTTTTCATTTCCTCTCTAGACAAGCCAGATGTAAACTTCAGAAACGAAGTCACCAGATCTGTAGCTGTGGTTGACAGTTCTGCGTTTGTCCCTTTTGTGATGAAGTCTGGACTGAATTTCCCGTTCGAGATAGAGAGGCTTGGTGGATCTGTTTCGTTGACTGCGACATATGGTTCCTTGATGTAAAACTCTGGCTCCGTAATGATTATTTCTGGTATCGGAGAGGTATACAGACACCACGCAAGACAAGTAGCTAGAGATACAAGCCATGGGATTGCCAAACCAGTGTCGTCCAATTGCTTTGGCAGAGAAAACGTCAGAGTTGCGAGGTGGAGTTCCAGGGGTATGTCTTCGGTGCGAATGCGGCGAAGAGTCTGTCTGATCAAAGTGGTGCTGCAGGCGTAGAACGTGTAGGAGATTGGTGTACCCCGTTCGTAGAGTAGTGGAAGTAGCTCGGTGCGAATAGTCTTTGCAGTACGGGTAATCGCAGGTTCGTACACCTGGTTTTTGAAGGCTGGAGTGATTGTTCGTTGACGGTCCTTGTCTGAAGGGAACGAATGCGGGACGAGGCTGGTATTCGGAGGCCGAACATGTATCTTGCTTGTGAACATGATGTCGTGATCTGAAAGATCTGCTAGGGCAAGGTAGTAGATCCTGAACCTGAGTTCAGCGGGCAAGTCCAGAAAGCCCGTACGTCGGTTAGAAAGCATGCACTGGGCTGTAGCAGCAAGCTCGAACCTATGTTTTGTGGTCGCTGCGATGTGTCTTCTAGGCGTCTGTAGACGTGTTTGCAGCAGAGACATGGCTTCGTCCTCCATGAGATTTATCAAGCTGGCCATTATGATGGATTCTGGAATTGTTGCTTGATTGTTCCAAGCTCTCGGAACGGGGACAGGGATGATCTCGCGGAAACGATTGCCGACTGATGCATGCATGAGAGTACAGAAATCAATTTTCTCGATGTAGTCGGAATGGCAGAATAGTCTTGAATGGATGATGAATAGATACAAAGAAATAGAAGAAGATGATCAAAGATGAGAGATGCGTGCGCCTGTGATGATATGCACAGATGCGAAAGTGCTTGGCGCATATTGTTGTGTAACCATAGAACTCCTCCGCTGATTAATTCCAAGATGCAAGAAAACTGGGCCATCATGATGAGGGCGTGTGGTGTGTCCGGTCGTCAGACTGAAGATTGTGTTTCTGGGGACGAGCCAGAGGCTTAGTCGCGATGAAGCAGGTCCTTGACCTTCTGTTTCAGACTTGGTGATGACTTTTGCGAAGCGTCGTCCTGCTTCTCGTACTCTTCGGCCACGACGTCTTGTTGTTCAACACCCTTGGCCCAGCCTCCAGGGACAGTCTCGACACCTCTGTCCTCGGCGACTGCATTTGCGTCAAAGATGCGTTGGCCTGCAGGAGCAGCACCTGGTGATGGGAAGTCCTGTCTTTCGGCGGTCGGGGGAGCGAGCTTGTTCTTGGGGCTCAAGTTGAGGCCTTCTGGAGGGGCTGCACGAGAGCCGCGTCTGAGCATGGNGGAGTTGTCCGAGGGAGAGAGTTCGGAAGAGGAAGATGCTACAGGAGCAGTCTCGACGGCGGTGACGATAGTGGGCTCGACTTGGCTCGACATGTTGGACATCTTTTTGGAGAGTGGGGTTGAGTATTGACAGGTGAGAATGGGGTGTGTAGATGGTAGATAATAGTTGTTGGGCAGGGGAACTATTTTATTTATCTTCGGGATGGTTAGTTTGGTGAGGGGCTACGTCAGAGTCGGGCAGGGTTTGACCTCTCCAGGATGTGATTTGCACAGCTCCACACAGCTCCCGCACGGTAAGCTCACGGATACGAGACACAAGCAGTGAAAGATCTGACTCAGCTTGCGCGTCTGGAGAGCACTTCCTATGATTGAGTGTGGCAGTGTGCTTGATCCGAGCGCATGTACCTGTATACGAAGCGGGTGAGAAGAAATCGGCGGCTCACCATTTCAGGAACACCTTATACGGTGCGGCAAGCATGTGAAGATGAACGATATGCTGAAACAGATAAGCGGTGATTGACAGGGCATGGCTTGGAATGATTGCGCGTCGGAAAGGCAGTCGACTGCTATGTTCAATCAGGTCGAGTTTGTGCTTTACGACAGGTGCGAAGCCATCTTGTCAGGGCTTGTTCCATTCCACCTCTCTGTCGCCAGTCAGGAGTAAGTCTTCCTCGACACAAGCACGATACACTTAGAGATGCTATCCTACCAGACTAACAGACTACCCGACTATAGCATGGCATGTCTGGAATAAAATCGCATGTCTGTGATGGTCAAAGGTGGAGTCGGTGGTTGGATGAAATTTTGTGCAAGTGCTCTTTGTGATAAGTGACGTAGAAAAAGTGCGGGGTGGGAGGGTCTCGGCCTCTGGTTGCATCTTCAGAGCAAAGACAGCGGCGAACAAGCACGACCGACTCACAATCAAGACCCAGGAAAACACTCTGCAAGAGACGGACGCAGACCCAAGATGGCGCTTGATCAGCAGCGCAATTGGACCATATCCATGGCCGAGAGCCTGCAGGCCGTCAAGGACAAGACTGCCGCCGCCGCCAACCCGTCACCCGATCAAACACCACACTTCCCCGTCCGAGATGACGACCCCATATCCCACAACTACCGCACGACCGAGCCAGCGTATCTCCCCGACGAGCTTGTCCTCGAAATACTCGAATATGTCGCCGTCACTCCCGAAGCGCAAAAGTCTCTATACACATGCTGCCTCTTATCGCGACAATGGCACATGGCTGCCCTTCCTTACCTCTACGCATACCCAAAGATCTACGGCAAGAACTACGACCCTTTCTACCGCACCATGTGCCCCTCAATCAACCTTCGCATCAAAGAGAGTCCATTGGCCGGCCTCGTCAAGGTCCTGAACCTGGGTATGCTAGTCCACCACAGTAGCAGGAGTGTCACGGCAAGGGTCTTGCGAAGGACAGAGGGCAGCTTGCAAGAGTTTGTTGCTCCACAGGCCTCCTTTGCCATCAACAGCTATGCCGCCTTGTCAAAGTCGCACAACCTGCGCAGCCTCGACCTGTCGCTTGTGTCTGAAGCCCAGCCTTTAGACATGCTGTTCAAGTCCCTTAGATCCTTGAACCACCTCGAACGCCTTCGTTTCCCGCGCTCCTCTGGATTCGGCGCAAACACCGTCGACCCCGACTCAATTGTCTGGCCCCAGGCTTTGAAAGATCTTCATATTAGCGGCGGCATCGATGCAAACTTCCTCTACGGCATCGTCCATTTTCCTCCAGCTCTGGAACGTCTAACGGTCGAACACTGTCCGCAAGCAAAATCTCACGCCATCCGTCAGCTACTCTCGACACTGTCCCGCGCACACTTACCCCTCAAGGCATTGTCATTATCCCACCTACCGCGACTAGGCATAAGCTCGCTAGACCCCGTGCTGGGTTTATTCCCCGACCTCGAGGAACTCAGCGTCAGTGTCGACTATATTACACCCGCAATCTTCAACCCCGACTTCCAAGAGTGGCAATCTGAGGACACACCCAACTTCACCAACCACAAGCTGCGCATGCTCGCCTTTACCAACTCTGGCAACCCCGGTGTTGACGACAAGTTTTCTCCCATCGACGTCCTTTTGACGTTAGACGAGGGCTCATTCCCGAGTCTGCGCCAGGTCAAGATTGCAAAGAGCTTGGGATGGGATCGTGGCGAGACACGAGATGAGACCGAAGCTCTGATTGACAGATTGGTAGAACTTGGAACAAAAGACTACGAAAACAAGACAGGCGTCTATGCAAACATGTCTACATATCAATGGAAGACTGCCAACTGGAAAGACTGGGCCGGTGTTTGGATCATTGATTAGATCGGACTCTGATATTGTTGGGCAAGCGTAGTTTCAGGCACGCTTGGATCTGTGCATCATTCCGCATCTCGACTTCACGTCGTCACATCCTGTTCTTTCTTGACACTCATGTACATAACATAACGATTCACGACTTCACGGCATCGACTCATAGTTCCTAAAATCTCTACATTAATTGCCTCTGCTTATCATGTTGTCGCTAAAGTCCTGTGGGCGGTGAATACATTCCGCATCATTCGTCCATTTCCAGAGGTTCAGGCACCAGCATCCGAGGCATTATCTGTCCTGTTCTATGATCCCACATATGCAGCAACATAGCTGAGCGAATCCTTCTTACTTCTACTGGTCAGCTCTGCGGAATACCATAACTACCAGGCTCTAGACTTGACCCTCATACCCATCATGTGGTTTGCAGCTTTTGTGCTTAGTCTTCTGAGCATCGTGATGGCGACATTAACAAACATCAATCTCTCGAAACTCGTCAAAGTTTGCCATCACGCAGTCTTTGGATCCAAGGAAGCAGCCTCAGCACGACAGCAGCAACCATTCCCCCTCCTAGCGTTGCCACCGGAGATCCGCTTGCAAATATATCGTTACGCTTTGCCGCAACACCAAACCATCATTCTCACAAAACCATCAGCGGCTTATTGCCCGTTCCCGCCTTCATCTTCGCCTCTATCGATCTATCTACCTGCTGTTTTTGAGAAACTACATTATGGATGCCCTTGTCAGACACGCTTGACCCCACCATTCCTCCCCTTACTCCAAACCTGCAAACTTATGCGCAACGAAGCCCAATCCCTCTTCTACTCGACCAATGCTTTTGTACTAAACATCGATGTTCCGAGGACTTTACTCAGGATACCGGAGTTGCTTGCTCTGCTCGACAGTGGCTCTGATGGCGGCATTCTGAGCATGATCAAGGATTTCAGGGTTCGGGTGGGAGGCAATGTCATGGTTGATGTTTGCGGTCCGAAGAATAGGTGGAGGAAATATGGGGCCAGGGTTTTGGTGGCCAGGGTGCCTGAGGATGAGATTACGGGATTGTTGAGGGGCGAAGAGAATATTGGGAAATGTGTTGGAGGGGTATTGGACGAGGTTGGAGAGGAAGGCGGTGTCAGTGCTGGGCTGATTAGGAGGGTGCTGGATGAGATATTCTGGAACTGGGAAGGTGGCGGTTGAGCGGTGGCGTAGAAGGAATGTTGACTCTCTCTCGTCCGCAAGCCAACTTCTTACAACGAGATACCGCGTCTTTATCTAGCTATGATTTAACAGCCTTTACCGCGCATGGAGATGATATGAAAAGGACCTGGTATATGTGACTAAACTTGGCAACCATACACAAGCTGACATGTCTCGGGCAGGTATACACGGATTGCCGATTGTACACGGTTCAAGTCGTGCAACAACCCGTTCTTCTCTTCTCTGGTTCTTCTTGCACAAGGTTCTTCTACGAAATCCTATCCAAGGACCATTCCTTGAACCGTTGCAGCCATGAAATACAGTTCCAACGGAGAATGTTCCTCGGCCACACACCTGAGGACTCGTCCTCCAGTCTAGATCATGTCTCGAACGTCGGCTATACCACTGCCAGAGTCAGCTCAAACGATCTGTCACCGTGCGAAACGTCTATCAACAGCCATGCCGGCTACGTCTAACAATTGCTCAACTTCTCAAATTATACAACATCGAACCACTTAGCTAAGTCTTCTTAGTAAACATTTCTGGTATACGATCACGTTCTACGGCCACACCCAAACCAGCTGAAGGGTGAGACCAACCATCGTCTACTCATGCAGCTTCTACACATATCCAGCATGCGTCGAGCCATCGCAACAACCCCGGCCTTTGCCGCCTATGCTAGCGCTCAGAGCACTACTTCTATCGACATTGATGCCATCTCTGTGGCTATTCCCACAAGCGTCTACAACCTTTCAATTGTCTACATTACCGCAGAGGATGCACCCGCCATCACTGCAACCACTGTCGCTGTAACAGCAACCGCTTCATCTGATCCTCTTGCAACAAACGTCTTTGACTCGGCTGGCGATGTCTCGGTCGCTTTGTCATCTGCTTCTGTACAGGCCACTGCAAGTCCCACCGATCTTTCGAAGCGCGCAGCTACCTGCGTCCCACAGCCATCCGGCATTACCCATAACTCATCTCCGGACACTGCAGCTGGGTTCGTTACTGATACATACTATTCTGGGCAAGCAACTCTGGCAACCACTCCATCTGGCTGGGTCCGATCTTTCGCAGGCTTGAATGCTTCCAATTCTGCTGACCAGTACCTCGGATTCACTCTTTTGTCATCATACGATGTGGCGACCTGCACGAATCAAGTGCTCCGCCATCAAGGGCAGTGGCTCGGTCAACATCTACTACTAGAGAGACCCGAGCTCCTCGACTGACGGCCCTCAATGCCTCGACCCGCCCAGCTCCATCAACATCAAGTGCGTATTCTGGGGCGGCGCCGTTGCAGCAGCAAATGCCAACAACTACGGTCAGATGCGCGCAAACTTCCAAGTGCTCGTTGCTGGCAGCAATGGCTACATGACCACTTCTTATGCTGCAGCACTCGCCGCTCAACCTGACGCTACTCCACCTTCTACCGCTGCCGATGCTGCAGAACGTGTATAACATCTACGCCGCCCCGGACTTGACTCAAAGCGCCTACGCCAACACTGCTGCTTCGAGCTCGTACAAGGACTGCATGACCTCCTGCGACGCTGATTCGAACTGTAGTGCTTTCACTTCTGTCGGCGGCAGCAATGGACTCGGAAAAGGCGTATGTTGGCTAAAGAAACAAGCTGGCTCGCCCTCCAAAGCCGGCACCAACGTTGTCTCTGGACCCAAAAACGGCAAGGTCACCACAACATACACAACCACCAACCCCGTGTCGAAGCAAATGCACATCTTGATCACTCGTTCTGACATCAACGCTGACGGCAAGTACATCTTCATTTCTGGTAACGGCGGACAAAGCAGCTTGGTCGCCGACGCAGCCGATGCCACAAAGTTTGCCGTGGACCAGGCAAACCAACACATGGTCGTGCAGAGTGGCAGTGCCGCTGGCTATGCTTTCGCCCTTGCTCCCACTACAAACACTTCGCCTTTATACTTTACTCCGCAGGGTGATGCATCCAAGTTTTACTTTACCTGCAATGTGGATGCCAATGGTGGCGTTGCTTGCGGCGTCAATGGTCGTGGTATCGCAGGTACCGTCTGTTCATCGGACAATTACAGCAGCATCCAACTCATCACCGGTGATGTGTGGCCTTAGACCTGTAACTGGGTGCTCTGAAATTTTGTGGCTGCTTAGCCAGGTTTTTGTGTCGTTTGTTTGTCTTTTCTCTTGTTCTTGTCCTCATCTTAGACTCCATCGCTACAGTATCTTCATAAACCATGTCTCAAATGAATACACTTTACTGCGGCATATGCACTTCTGCTTGGCGTGTCTGCACCTCCTTGCCATCGATCTTGTTCCTTCCTTTTCGTCGACACCAGCTCCCATTCACTTTTACAAGACTCGGCTTCACTCATGTAACACGAGATATATAACCTTCTTTCTCGTTGCATCTCTTCCCTATTCCTTCACTTAGATCTCTTCCCTGTATACTAACCAAACATCACGAAGGAGATAAAATTCTCGTTTCCATGCGAAAAAATTGATTTTCTTTTTGCATTTTTTATATCCCTTTGCTTTCTCCAGCGATACTTCGCTCATCCCGACAAGTTTTCCTTTCTTTTTTTTTCTTCTCATGCGCCAAGTTCATCACGACTTGAAAAGGGAGATGAAGTTTCTCCTTTTCCCTCCCTTTGATTTCGATTCGTTTTCAAGTTTGGGATCTGACATTTCTTGCTTTTGCTTCAACAGACATTGCACTCATCAAACCAAGTACTTTCTTTTCGAGACGACAGGTATTCATGGGAAGAACCTTTTTAGAAACCGTAGGAGAAGAAAAGAAAAAAATGTTAGAGTAAACTTGAGCTGTGCCATGATCCCTGCAAATGATTCGCGAGTCTCTTGGGGCAGATGAGCTGGAAGGGATGGAATGTTTGACTCATACGACCCTCTGCTAGTCACCGGCTCTACTTTGGCATCAGATTGCAATCGGTCACAATGTCCTATCTGTAAACTTCAATTCTGTTCTTCTCAAATCATGCACGTTGTACTCGGAACAGGAAACATATGGAAGTCGTTACTCCTGGTTCTCTTTGAGGCTACTGTTCAAGTCTAAACATGCTCATGTAGTTGCTGGTTCAAGCTGCCGTCTTATCCATACCTCCAAGTTATACCAACCTTGGGCCTTGAAACCTCGGGCTATTGGGAGTTCTTGTCACCCTGCTTGATATCCTGCTTGGTGTCTTGTTGATGTCTCGCTAGGTATGGTATGTTCCTCCGTAATTATTGATAGTAAGAGACTGCCTCTTCCACATGGCCTGCAGCTCGACAAAGTCTGACAAGGCAGAGTGAATCTTGGCCGAAACGGCATGCTCAACTGTGTTGTTGACCTGACCAGCAGCATTGGTGTATTCGTGAAGGGCTTCAAAGTCCACGATCTTGAGTAGGTGACCCACAGGTCCGAGGTTGTCGAGTTCCTCATCAGAACGAACTCTCAATCCAGCAAGCTCATCGTGAAGCATTTTGACTTCTTTGTGATGACTGGCTACAAGTCGGATGATTTCGCTCGTGATTTTCCTGATGTCGGCGTGGAGGTCAGACACCTCATCGGATGACTTAGAGGCAGCTACACGTATGTGAGCCAATATGTCAAGATGATGAGCACATAGTAACACATACATGGTATGTCGGCATTGGAAGTCATGGTAGACTGGTTCATGTGGGCCGGGTTGGTATTGACAGCAGACATGACAGACTTGTCGATATTGGAGGAGCTGACGTTGGCCCAAGAGACGACTCGACCAGTGCTGTTTTGAGCCGGAGAGGACTTGCAGAGTGAGTCGAAGACATATGGTATGTAAGCCGAGCGAACTCTAATGTACCTTGAGGTCCGACTCGTTGAGTAAATCTGAGATATTCATTGTGCTCGAGAAGTTCGATCACTGTAATCGAAGTAGTGGGAACGAGAAAGGAAGAACGGAAGAAAGATGGATAGAGAATGGAAACCTGTTAAGAGAAGAAGGAGCAACGCTCTAGATCGCTCCCAAACCAGACAATTTCGTGTCAACCGCTCCTTCCCAGCCTAATCTTCATGTGACGCTGTGGAGGAGATATGATTTCCTCTTTCTCAGACGATTGAACACACCCCCTCCATCTCTCTTGCTGCGAGTAACAATCTTTTTCTTCCTCTCACACTTTTCCGGCGCTATTCATGCGCGATGGTGACAAAGATTGTTCTCGCTGGGATCCTTTTTCCAATCGCCATATATTTTTGCCTGGCCGGCATCTTTCTCTTCATACTTGCATGCGCCTCGTACATTTGCGTGACTGAGTTCCGCCAATTCGTGCATCGATCATATCANAAAGGTAAGGAAATCGTGTTCCAGCGCATCAGTCTTGCTGTAAAAATTGACCTGTATCAACAGCTCAAACTTCTGTACTGGCCAGAGCGGACTTTCGACTTCCTCGGCCTACCACCTGAAATCCGCATTCAAATTTACCGCTACATACTCCCAGAGGATGACATGTACTACGTGATTGCTCGAAAATTCAGATTCTACGGCAGCCAAAATGAAGGTATCAAGGATGAGGTCTCCCGACCCTTGCCTTCTCTATCCCGTGTTTGTCGCTTAGTGCACGAAGAACTCTGCCCTCTCATCTATGCAACAGGCGTCTTCTGCATAACGATATACTCGATCAGAGATTTGCTCTATACCTTGGATCTCTTGGACAAACATGCNAACCCCACTACCTTCCACTCAGCCAGCATTTTCTCTATGATGAGACAGATCATTCTGAGAGTCAACGATGTCGTAGTAGGCATTCTCTTCAAGCCTACTGTCAGGACACTGTTTCGAGCGCTCTACATGACCCCGGTCTGGCATGGTCGTGGCAAAGCGCTGTTGAGAGATGGAGCAACAGCCATGAGGATGATCAAACGGGATCCTAGACTTCGGTCTCGTCGCACGCCTTGGTTTGAAGCCCAAGATCTGAGGCACCTTCTCGAGTGCATCTTCGAAGATGGTGTACTGGACAGGCGCGCTCTGACCAAAATGTTGCCATGGTACCAACGCCGCCAGCATCGTCAGAAATCGTCCAAGTCCCCTGTTTGACGAATGCTAAAGCATCGACCGCTATACAAGAAAAATGTTTGCTACGTGAATGGATGAAGACGATCGACTAATTTCGCTCTACAACGTTCCCAGAAAAGACTTGGCTCTACTTGATCAAGACATCAATGTACTGTAGCTCTACAAATCAATCAACACACTATCTGATAAAATCGACTAGCACCATGAAGCAAAAGCGAAACCTACCTACTCAAAGGGATCTGTGCACTGATACCATGACTATAACATAAAGAGAATTTTTCATTGAAGGGTAGACAATCTTTCCTATCCTCCCTGTCTTGTCTTGCCCTAATGCCTATCCTGCAGTGAGCCTCTTCCATTCTGCAATGTACATATAAACCTTGCCCCTTGCTATCCATGGGGTATACTGTAACCGAGCAGAACCCCGCCGAACCCGTTCCTTTGCCTGATGATAAAAATATGCTCCATTGAACGGAAATGATGGAACGCCGAGAATATGAGAATGCTCCAGACCTTTGATACGCCGCTGAAGAGAAAAAGGCCCAAGGAGTTCCGAAGAAAGGACAAAGAAAAGTGATAAACCGTAAGTGTGATATGCAAAAGAATATGCAAAAAGACATTTTTCCACTGACGATGTGAACTCAACAGATGAGTCTAAATGTGTACCCAATTCGTAGATCGGATAATTTAATATGTGTTCAAACACATTTTCTGGCCTGGAATAGACTCAGGCTCAGACTGGTATCGTTGGCACCCATAATGGGTGTCGGGTCAGGCATCAGCTCCCATCGCCTCAACATGTATGGTGTTTGCTTCAGCTCCACCGGGCCTCTATTTGCGCCCATACCCATAGAAAGTCTTTGCTGCTGGGCTTGCTGCTGTTGCAAGTGCGCTTGAGATAGGACGGGAGTATTGGGGACAGAGGGTGGACGCGCAGGCATGCCAGGTCGAGCAGGCACTGGCCATGGCCTTTGCATCATTGACGGTGACTGCGTGGCTGAGACTGGCGAAGACGAGGTTTGTAAGGGAGTAGACGTCGGATTCTGCTGAGCTGCGGAGACTGGCACAACCTTGGAGGCGAGCAACAGCCAGGCGTCTGGAGATGAGTGGGTTCCGAACAGATAACGTAGACGAGGTATGCAGCGAGCTTGAGACGGTAGGTTACGTAGGATGGTGTGCATGTGCTCGTTGGACAAGTCATCCGAGATCATGGATGCAACATCAAGGATGTGTTCAAGAATAGCTTGCTGGCCTTGTAGCTTTGGGTGGATGAGCAGAGCGCACAGGACACTCATCAGGGGAATCAAGTCTGGTGCGAGAGCGTTCACATCTTGAAGTGTATGATGGTGCATGGTAGTGAGCTGTAGCAGCACACTGATGCCGAATGCCATGCGCACCTTTTTGTCTGATTGTTTGGGATCGAGAGGACTGATACTTTCTGCGAACTGACCTAACCTCTTCAGTTGCTCGGCGAGCATGACAAAAGCGGTCGAGGGCATTGACTGAGATGAAGCTGCAAGCGCAGATGCCTCAACTGCTTTCAGATAACGCCTTACAGAAGCCTCTTCCTCCATACATCCATCGACAGATATGATGGAGGAAAGCTTCTCCAAAACACATTCGCCAGCCCAAGAGTGGATGTGGTGAATCAAGTCTTTATCAAGTGCACTCAGCAGCTGTGGCCATACTGAGGACGTGTGCTCGATCGCACTCTGGAAGGTACGAACCAGGCTGGCTTTGTCGTTCTCTGACAAGCTGTTACCTCCGGAGAGAGTTGAGGAAAGCTGTTGTAGAGCCAGTTGGCTGAATGGCAGAGAAAGCTCCGTTGTTGACCCGACAATGTTGTTCACCTTATCAATGATTGACATGTTTGCCTGCTGTTCCTGGAAAGCGGGATCTAGCAAACAATCAAGAAGAAGCTGTACAGGATTCTGGGCACCTATCAGGTCATTCCTGGAGATGAGCTCCTGCGAGACCAGTTTGTGGTCGCTAACAACGTATTGACGGAGCAGGGAGGTGATCTTGTCCCCTAGCGCGTTGCCGTTCCTCGACAGAATGGCTTGAGGGTTCAGGTGCAACAACGATCCAATAATGCGCAGGACGTCTGCCTTATGGCCAAGACAAAACGAGTTCTGTGCGACTTTGTATCTGTACACTTCGGCTGATTGATTGTGCATCACAGACGTCGAGGGTATCAATATCTTGGCACAGATGATAGCAATGCGACTAGCATTCGCAGGCTCTGTAGATTTGAGGGCATTGAGCTTCTTCTCCCAGATTTGGTGGAAGATCTCCAGCTTCAGACAGCTAGATCCAACCANGGAGGCAACAATACCTTCCACAGCCTCGAACGGCGCTGCAGGCTCGGCCATTCTGTTCACGAGCTTCTGCACCAATTGCTCAAAAGTGGTCTGGTCGAACGACCTCAGTTGCGCAAACCACGTGCTGGCACGAGACAGGCCCTCAGATCCCATCTTGACACTGCGATCAGTGATGGTAGAGAACATACGGATTAGCAGCTGCTCGTCCATAGTGTTACCACTAGTAAGCACTCGGTCGATATCGTCGTTAGACTCAAAGCTTCCAGAATGCAAGACTGCCACGCTGTCAGATGCTGGCGAACATGCAGCGGTAGAGCTCTGAATCTCGCACATTGCAAGCTCGCTGTCAAGAGTCTTTGCATACGTTGCACCAGATGGTACGCGGCGAACGAGTTCAGACAAGGACAGGAGGAAAGCGCGGTCCAGTGGTTGCCTTGATCGTAAGCGACGTTGCTGTTGATAGATTTGCGAGACCAACGCCGGCAAGAAACCCATAGTAGCGAATATCTCGATGTTCAAGTTGATAGTGTCTGCTGCAGCGGCCAGAATATGAGGATTACTGCTGCTAGACGCGGCGGCGAGTACTTTGGCCAAGCTTGGAAAGTCCTCGAACTGTTCCAAGGTGTGGCGAACCAGGCAGAAAGCAGCGAGGTTGCCATTAAAGACAGTGTCATTGGCTGATTCAAAGCTTTGCGAGATTACTCTCTCACATAGCCATTGGGCTACTGCCATTCTCACAGCGCCAACAGGCTTGGTATCGAGCGCTGGCTCATGTGAAATCATTCCAGGACTAGGCAAGGACATGCCGCCAAGGTGTTGGGACAGCACGGTCTTGTAGTTCTCAACCTCACGCACTTCTGCATTGGCGTGATAACCAACACGGTTCAGAAGTGTGCGCCTCAAATTGACGATGTGAGAAGAGAGGTAGGCTGTCGGTAGTTCGAGCAGGAGCTGAGCTTCGCTTGCGGCAGCATTGGCCCCAGACAAGACGCCCATAGAGATGAGCCATTGAAGATATTTACCAACTGAGAAATGACCAGATCGAGCGAGGGCAGAGACAAGCTTGTAGATTAGGCGAGGTTCTACATTGCGGTCGTTGCGAGCCTTCTCGAGCATCGTCAATACTGCGTCATCCGCACTGAAGCCTGCGAAGCTCCAGTATCGAATCAATTGTGCGGCAAGATAAACACGAGCGATACCTGAGCGGTGTTTGGAAGCTGCCCATTCAAGTGTTGTGACCAACATCGACCGTGTATCGAGCCCCAACAGCCCACATTGAGCAGCAATCCTATCGATTTGAACATCCAAACCGACAGAGTCCAGGGTGTCCAACAATCGAAGTTTAGTAGTACGCGAGGTTGCTTGTGGGGATGCTCCTGATAATCGGTTGTTGCGTCTTGCAACATTGGTCAGACCGTCAGCTTCTAGATTGATCCGACCTGTTGGTTTAACAGCAGCGAAGGTGGTCTTGTATTGGTCCCAAGTCTTTGGGAGAACCAGGCATCCTCTATGGTTAACGGCCAAGATAGTGATGAGTTGATTGACGCGCGTGATGAGCTGTAAATTAATACCATACGGTGTAGCGGCAAGGGCTTTGGCATGTCCAAGCAGGGCTTCGGCGAGTCGATGACCACGTTTCCGGTGGGAAATGAGATGTTTCCAGTATATTTGGGTAAGTAGGATCCAGACCGGCAGTCTTTCAGAAGAGCTCTGTTTGAGGGAAGTGAGGATCCAGTCCATGTAATGTTCTTCATCAAGGAGATGCTCAACATAGAAATGAGTGGCCAAACGAACAGCATAATTCATCTTTTGGGACCATCCCGGCTGGCCGCAGCTGACGACAACACCATCAACAAACTGTTCAACAAATACAGTCCACTCTCTGATCCATTTTAGTTCACCAGCCAGAGCAGCAGGGCCAGAGACACCCTTTCTCTTGAAAGCACGAATCTCGTTGGCTCCGACGCACTTGGAAAGCCAGACAGCTCTGGCGATGGGAATGTCCTTGGATATGCAATGATCGAGGAGTACCTTGCCTCGAATACCATGAGGAATAGTCCGGCTGAGCTTCCGTAATGGCACTTCTGGGTTGGCAAGGTCCTTGAGCCAAGCTTCTCTCTTTGTGTCGGTCAGGGTGACTCTTGGTGGCGGCTTAAAGGTCGAAGGGGCGGTGCAGAGACGCATTTGAGACCTCTTGTCCAGCACTTGGACAAAGAGAGCAGACAAGACGCCGAGTCCATTCTTGTTCTTCAAGCTGGGCCAAAGATGAGGGCGAGCCGTATTGGACTCGGTACTCGAGGGACCGGTAGGCTTGTCGCTGAAGCCGGACTTTATGAGGTGCTCGTTCAGCACATCTTCCGGATGCTTGCCTTCGATGTTGGTCCATGGGAAGAAGTCGGCAGCCTTGTCTCNGGGAAGAGCAGTGGCCACTGCGGGTGGTTGTAGACCGTTGGCTCTTGTTGATGGATCCAGGACGGGAGTGGGTGTCGGCTTTGGGACGGGCGGGCGAGATTGACCGTGTGCGGTCAGAGATTGGGGACGGCGAGGTAGAGGTAGTTGTGTGGTGCGTTGCGAGAGGAGGCGAGGCGGGATGTGCTGGGTGTTGTCCTCGGNGGTGCTGACGGACTGTGCGGCGTATTGGAGCATGCCGTTTGCCGTGTATGCCGAGCGGTTGGCGTCGTCGACGTCGGCAGTGTCATTTTGTCGACTCAGGTTGACATTGCTGAGTTTGGAAGGAAGAGCAGGGCGATTCAGAGGGCGAGGGTGAGGGTGAGGGCCAGGAACTTGCGTGCCCGCGGGTGGTTGGCTTATCATGGCACTGTTGCGGAGTGGGTGCACCTCATGCTCGAGGCTTCAGACGGCAGGAGCCATGGGCACGACAATGGCAGCAGCGGTGGTGGTTGTGTGGTTAAAGCAGGAGTCGGCCTGGATGGTGCGACTCGACATGCTTGATGCTCAGTCAGTCACAGGCACACGTCGCACACGAGAGAGAGGGTGAGCGAGCAAAGTCCAGAGCAGCTGATAGCAACATGTCATATCCGATCTACCGTACCAAAAGATAACTTGGCTGCCCTTAGGCCAACGCTCGCTCCACTGCCCGCACAAGCACACCGCACTCGCTGCTCTTTTGCCGACAGCCTCCAACTTCCAAGACAAGGAACCAACAACAGCCGCCACCTCGGCCTTCCCTAGACCTTCCGCTCTCACTACCTGGTCCGAGAATTTCCCCCAATCGCTACTCTAGCAAGCCACCGGCGACATGCCTCTTGCTCCTTCCTACTGATTCACCTTTACCCCAGTCAGGGCCCAGATTGCCGCGACAAGCCTGTGCCTGCAACCTGCTCCTTCCGAATGCACTCATCAGCAAACATTCGATATGTGCCAAGCCTGACCTGACCGTAACCTGACTCTGACAGCTATCCCATTTACCCCCAAATCTCCCAAACCGTCTATTCCTACAGTCAAATCTGCAACACCAGCTTATCTCGGCCCAGCTTCTTCCCGGTGGGTGGAGAGCCCCCGGCATCTTTCTTTGTGTGTGCGCTTTCAGCCTCGCCGAAACAACCTTCATTCATGTTTGCTTCTTTACGCATCCGCCGTCGCTCTGGCGTGATGAGTCCTTTTGCTCTCGTAATACCCAGCAAAGCGGACCTCTCTCGGTCCTGGCCTGGTGCCATGCCGTCTGCGACAAGCAACTGAATTGCAAAAGCCGAGACTTGCTTTCTTTGCAAATCTCATCTCTGTCCCTGCCTCCTTCTCCGCATTTTGCATCTCTTTTTGCCTTTTGGGCGATAGCCCTTTCCCAAGTGCCCGTTCCATTGGTAAAAAACGCTCCGTGATGCACCGCAACTCTTCACCGGGCTCTATCTCCTTGCAGCCATGCGGCATTAGACTGGCCATGTCGTGCTTTACTCAACACTTTTCGAAACATCAGCCTTGTATTCTAGTTGATCCTGACCTTGGACCCGACCAGATGCGCACGCGCACCCTTCTTCATGCAATCTCATTGACTCCTTTCATCTGCATACCTTGAGATAAAGCGAGGCGTCGCATCTACAGTACATATCGCAAAGGCCGCCTTATCCGCACCAAGCCCACGTGCTCACTCGCTTGCTTGAACAAGCAAGTATCTATCGAGCGTATCAAGACACGGAGTTGCATCTTTCTGTTGTTCCATTTTCGGCGCTCAAAGATACACATTTTCTCCGCATCTCGCATCTCGCATCAGAGACTCACCATATCATCTGCACACATCGGTCGTATGGAATTGAATCTCCTTTCGGAGCCCTGAGTTGTATCTCTCGGCGACTCATGGAGCCTTGTTCGGAGCGTCGATCCTGGAGTAGACACTCTTGATCAGACATGTTGATGGTCTCCGACCTCGCAGCAGGTCGGGGTTATTATGACAAGAGTTATGTATTCACCACCACGGACTTCTGCCCGGCTATGAGCATGGCTCTTGGGTCTTTACACGCTTTCCTGACCGATTGGTGGATCTGTCCAGCGAGCCTCGAGAGTTTGACGGCAACTGACTTCACCTTTCCTGCTCTCTTTTCCCCACATTCCGCGAGCCGCCTATAGCCGACCTTTTCCCAAATTCCATGCTTCAACTGTTTTGATCGATTTGGCGAAAAAAAAAGAAAGGTATGCCGCCTGGATAAGATGCCTTGTTGCTCAGGTACAAGCGCCTAATCATACTGCATTTGCTCATCTCCGCTATCATACCCATGTCTATCGGACGGTTTGTATGCCATCACCGCCATGATGTGATGTGCGAAGGTTATCGCTCTTCGTACGTTGTATCGATCTTGAATTTCCGCCATCATCGACCTCGATATTTCAGACTCGGCCGAGATCGTTGGCCGCCGGCGACAGTATTCAGCATCCCTATGAGAGTTCGACATCAATCTCGAGGTGGACGAGAGGCTCTGTCGCGATTGTCATACTCGACGAACCTCATTCCGTCGGTTCCGTCTTATCCACGGGCTGGATCTCCAAACTAACTGAATATGTTGGCTAAAGATCGAGAATCAAGCACATACGGCCACAGTCAGCTGAAAACTGGGCATCCCGTCCGCTCTGCCATACATAAGCAGTTGAACGGCAGATTAGTACTACGGTGGGTGACCACGTGGGAATCCCTGCTGCTGTATGTTTTGCTCGTTCAGCATCTTCTTTTTGATGGCTGTTCATCCAACAGCAATGCTGTTTTCCAACCTGCTTCTATGCGCGGCAGTTCTCTTTTGAGACTCTAGTGTGGTATAAGTGAGGCAACATTGGGCTATTCTCTCCTTACCTGACGTGCTCATGGCAATATTCTAGCCACCAATGAGTATTACACCGTCTGTCTATATCTCGCGTCGTTGACAACAATACGCAATGCTTGACAACGACCTGCTCTCTGCATTATCAACTTGTCTGTTCCTCGTGTCTTGTCTCGTCAGAGTCCATCATCAAGCAGCTGTCGAGGACGACGTTTCTAAGTATCCCTCCAAACTCAATATCAACTTTCTATCCTTACAAAGAACCATGGCAACCACATTCTGCTCAAGCCAAATGTCGATGTACTGAAGCCTACAGCATCCTCGGACGAATCCATACTTATAAAAACTGGTAACACATCGCGAGAAATATCACTCATGTATCAAAATCTGGTATTCGGGAGGACAACCCTGGCAGAAACCCTTGCCTCACTCACTATACCGTGGTCTCAACATCACGATGGCGAAAATGCAAAAGCTGCCAATAACATTCACTAGTGTTGCAATTTGCATTCAAAAGTGTAGGACAAGGAGAGTGGTAGCCACTTTCAGTTTGTCATGTACAATCGACATTCTTCCACAACAGCAACCGCAGCGAACACCGGATTGCTCTCCAAGTCGAGTTGTAATGATCAAATAGTTTTGACTTACAGGCGACCAGAAGTCATCAGGGGCACAAACACATTCACAAGTCACTGCTTCAGACACACAATGCTGTAAAGTATACACAAGTAGAATTGAAGGTGTAAGAAGAGGTAAAAGCTAGGTGATAGGATTCAAGTCATGGCCCTCCATCACACAAAGAAACTGGTGTGACAGCCAGTGTATCCAACACACACGCAGAAAAAGTGCGAATGCTTTGCCTTTTGACGCCAAACCCCATCCGTTTCAATCCCAAGGGGGCGTTGTGTGTGTCTGTTGCCCAAGTTTTCCTTCCCAACAATGCAAACAATGCTATCTTGCCTACAACAAAGGAGAATGAGCNNGATGGTTAGGAATATGTGCAGTGTCTTGAGGGTACATTGCTTTTGCCTTCTCTAACTTTCTTATTCAGGAGGAGGCGCTTCTCTCCTTGATTTGTCCGATCTTGAACAAAAGGTGNNGATACATAATAGAATGGGTCGTGAGCTGGTTTCTGTCGTTAGAAATGGATTCCGCAGGNNTCGCAGTGACTCGATGATCTTCAAAGCCTTCTGAGTGGAACGTGATGCCGGTAACTATGCGTAGGATCTGCGGTTGGGGTGTGCTTGTCTCCATGCTTGCTCGCACATGTTCAGAAATGCGTCCTGTAGATAAACGCTTGCGAGACTCATGGCGTGGTAAGTCTGGGTTGAGGCGTTGCGGAGACTGCTTGTATGCCCGATGTCAGTGGCTGAAAGTTCTTCCTTTAACTTGTACCACGACGTGAGTTGGGCGAAGCGAGGGCATGGGATTGGATGGTTCATGCTTGTGCTGGTGGTAAAGTGTTAGGTGAGTTCCTGTTGACTTCACCTGTGCAATTTCTCCCAACCATCCAAGTAGTGCATGAGCGCCATGCCGACAACGACCACAATGAAACCCGATCCAAGCGGCAAACCATGGTGGGTAAGCTGCTCTTTCAAGTTGTCAGAGGAGTTGTCGGAAGCGTCATGTTGGGAAACAGGCATCTTGCGGGCGAGCAGTCGTTGGATCGATGCTGCTTGCTCTGTTGACAAAGCCGCGTTGGCATTAATACCGGCTTCAGCCAACAGACTGTACAGACTGCCTTCGACTAAAGGCTCGGAGATGTGACCGTTCGAGGACGTTGTGTTGCTCGCGAGGCTAGACGATGATTTTGATGGGGAGANTGCCTCTTGCTGGCGCTGCAGCTCTGCGTTCTCCTTGCGCTTCTGCTCAACCATCTCAGCGAGCGTCTGGTGCGCGTCATCACGCTGTGACTCTGCTGTTTCTGCGCGACGACGATAGGCTTCCATCTGTGTCTTCATATCATCCATAGCCGCACGGAGTCTATCAAGCTGTGACTGGAGTTCGGGAGTTTGATCCTTTGGTAGATCATCACTGTCGGCAGAGTCTTCCTGCTGTTCAGTAACAGAAAGGTCTTCTTGGTCTTCGGGTGACTTTTGAGATGACTCCAGCAGAGAAGCTCTTTCCTCGGCACTTTCACGAGCATTACGCTCCTGTTTGAGTTCCTCTTCCAGATTCTTGACACGATCTTCGAGGCTAGGGATTTGATCCTTGGCAAGTTTCAGCTCGTGTGTAAGGATGAGAAGAGCTTGTGAATGATCGGCGCGAGTGGGAGATCCGTTGGGAGCCAAGATTGAACGAGCAGTTTCTGAACGCATGAGGAGTGGTTGGATTACGGGATCGGCAAGAGCCTTTGCGACGTCTGGCTTCTCGGGCAACGGAGCCTGTGGTGGTGGAGCAGGAGGTTCGGAAAAGATTACAGAAGGCTTGGAGTCGGAAGTTTGTTGCTTGACAGGCGAGGATCTAGCTGACTTGTCTTGCTTGCCCTTGGAATCAGCAGCCAACAACCCTTCGAGGCAAGATCTGCTCCGAGCTAGGTCCGAGGATTGCTTCTTAGCAAGGCTCAGTTCGCGGTTCAGACGTTTCACAATTGTCTCGGTCGTCACGGTGGAAGGCCAGCCGCGAGCCCATTGGGGTTGTTGCATTGCACCTGAGTCTCTGGCAGCCATGACAGCGGCCATGGCGTTGGCCTTTGCGCTTTGTTGCGATGACTGACTGTTGCTGCGCTTCATTTGATGAGAGGGATCCATTTCTCCAAAGTTGAGCTCGGCAGTCTGGTTGTAGATTCCAGCGTGTTCGACACGAGCAGCGACTTTGTGGTGAACAATCGTCTTTTGGTCCTCGCTGACGATATCGATGCCGAGTTCGAGAACATCTTGCTCACGCAGTTCGTGCGGCTCTGATTCTTTGTTTTCGGGTGACAGTCTCTGACCATTGACGAAGGTGCCGTTGGAAGACTTGACATCGCGGATGAAGATTCTTCCATTGCGCTCAGCATAGATTTCGGCGTGCTGACGTGAGAGAACCTTTGAGTCGAAGAAGCCGTTGGCAGGGGTAGGGGCTGTTTTGGCGTTGGTTTGGCGGCCGATGCGCAATACGTCAGGGTAAAAGGGGACGCTGATGGTCTTGCGTTCGAAGGTGCCGTTCATGGGCGAGAGGTGGAGGATGGCGGGCGTGTCGGAAGGGGGTTGAGCTCCTCGAAGCGAGCCGTTCTGGGCGGTAGACATTTGCTGTGAAGGCAGCATTGGACCGTGTAGGGCGGAGATTGCGGAAGCGGCAGATGGACCAGATGAAGTGGACGAGACGGGCTGGGGACGAGTGGTGGAGAGGCCGGCGGTGGGCTCTGCTTTTCCTGATGGCCAGATGCCTCTTGAGCTCTTCTTGCGCGTGGTCCATGTGGTGGGATCTTGATTGGACGGGGAAGGCTGAGACGGGGTAGAGGCCTGGGAGATGGTAGAGGAAGAGGACGACGAGGCCGAGGTGAGAGAGGACTGCGAATTGGAGCGCTGGGCGCTCTTACGGGGGCCGGGCATGAACATCCTGGTCACATTGTCGTCCTGGGTCATTGCGGATGTGCCGTTAGTCCATGTCGCAGTCGAGCGGGCAGGCGGCTGGAAGGTGACGGGGGCGCGACTGCTGTCATTTGCTGCTGCCGGGCGAGACGCAGAGGTGGATTGGCGACTTTCTGACGGACGGGGAAAGCGCCGGGGCTTGGATGCTCGCGTGGTCGTGTGGAGAGGTTGATAGGAAGTGGTCGTGGATCAGCCTTGTCGTGTGTCGATCATATCCAGGGCAGCCGTCGTGTCTCGGGAGCTTGACAGGAAGCGCAGGACTCGAGCGGGCGAAGAAATAACAATATGCAGGCGTGCAGCGATCAAGAAAGGGAGCACGTCGAGCGTCACAGAATCAAGACGCACAGACGGTCGCTCGCTGCAAGTCCAAGTTGCGACCAAGAAAGTGCAAACGGCGTCTTGCGACAGGAGGACCTAGTAGTATCTGGACCCGCACCGTTGTCCACCTAGATAGCTACGCGGACTCAACGACAAAGGACAAAAGCATGCACAGAGAAGAGAATGCGTGGATGAGAAAGAGAGCGGGAGGCACAACAAACAAGGAAGAGCGCTGTGCCTTGTGTTTCCCGCTGCCGCCGTCTCGCTCTGCAAGCCAAGTGGAGCTGAACTCTGTGCCAACCCCCGACTCGCTCCTTCCTTCCTTCCTCACGGAGTGACCTGCCAGTGACCTTTCAGTTACCTTCCGACCGGTCGGACGCCTGAACAAGCCCCACTCCAGCGCCAGTCTTTGTTCCCAACCGTAGCCATCGAATCTGCATCAGGTTTCACAACCTCCGAGACCTTCCACCATCGTCATTGTTCTGTCCCTCCGCACGTGACTGCCAAGTATCCCTCCACCTTGATTGCTCGTAGCTCTGGCTTGGGCATACCGAAATCTGGAGAAGACTGGTTTGTCGCATTCTTTGTTCTACTCGACTCGTCAAGATGCCTGTACCCGCAAGTGCGATGCCCGCTGGTGCCCATGGCCCTTCTACCTTCGACAAGCGTAATACAATCCTTCCATCCTCGTTTTGCCTGAAATACTGACCAGTCTACNNAGTCAAGATGGGCGCCATGATGGGCGGCAGTACGTCCCTTCCTCACTGATACATGTTTCTTCGACACTCATCACCCGTTCCAGGTGTCGGCCTCATCATCGGTTTCATCTTTGGCGCAACCAACATCATCAGATTCGGCCCTGGTCCCAATGGAATGCTCAGAACCTTGGGCCAGTACATGGCCGGCTCGGCCGCCACCTTTGGGTACACATCTTGATTTCCTACACTCTATACCCTTTGCTGAGACCGCCCAGANTTCTTCATGTCCATCGGTACAACCATCCGCACAGAGGGCACCTCGCCCATCGTCAACCAGGCGTACGCCAACGCCTACCGCAAGCCCTTCATCTTGCCGAGAAAGCACACCGCACGTTCATAGACCGATCTGAGGCTGTGCGTCTACCGCTCAGCTCGAAGATCGAAAAGGTCTCATCGATCGCCGAAGTCGAGACCAAATTTATACAAAGCCATCATGCTCAGCATGACCCCACAACCGTGGACTCGAAACCGGTAAACCATGAAGTGGAGCAGCCTCCAATGCATCTCATGGCTCTTGAGTTGTTGACGGCCTCGTCTATCGAACCCATCACGCCGTATGTACTTTATACCACTTCTTGTAGCAATATCAATCTTCCTCATCTTTTCTTCATGCGCCCAGATTTCCATCTGATCGAACGCGTTCCAAGACGATTCCAGTCTGAAACAGTGTTCGCTTAGTGGACAAATTCTTCAAATCCATCCTCAACACGAGTGAGTGACAGTCACATGTCAACACTTCAGTCTCCGGCGTCACTTTAGCGCGTCACCCGCGCTTGCCTTCTACGTGAACATTCAATTGTTCTGCCAACTGCCCTCACCAACTCGATTATCTGCCAATCTATCCAGGTCCTTCCCTATCATGGCTGACCCTCCGACCTTCTCCCTTAACGTCAATGTTCCTGCATTGGCCGATGTCCTCCAAGCCATCCAAGATCTTAGAACTGAGGTCCAGAGAAGCGAAGCCAGAATCTCAGCGCGACTGGATGCCGTTGAGGCACGCCTAGCCATCCGACACTCCAGCCATCCGTCCAATGGTCCGCTCTTAGACATTGACGATCATCATGCACACCGGAATGATCACCTCGAAGCAAACAACCAAGATCTTCATTTCCAGACAGACGATCTTGGCGCCGAAGACGATCTCGGTCCTGGAGACGATCTCTCTTACGAAGATGACTTCGCCCACGAAGACGATCTCGCTTGCGAAGATGCTGCCCACCACGTCAACATAGACGATCGTGCGGTGTCTCANGATTTCTTCCCCAGCGTCGATCAGGGGTTGACTGCATCGGCTCTGCCACCTGCTGCTGGTAGAAAGCGCAAACGTACAGCGGGCTCTCATGTTGGTGAGCTAGACTACATCAATCAGTCGGGTTTCGTGGTCCGAGGCTCTGACGCTCAGTTAGCTGGAAAGAAAATCAAAGATGCCGACGGGCCTTCTAGATCGGAGTCGCCTTTCGATGCCAACAATGACGACAACAGCCACCAACCTTCGTCAGACGACCTTGATACAATGCCGCCTGTTCGCCCACAACCAAAGCTCTCGGCATCNTCCACGAAGACCTCACCCACAGCATCGTGTCAGAGCGCTGCAGACTGTCGAAGATGAACCTCTTGCTTTCCAACCGGGAGAATATACCATAAGGTAAGATCGATATCTGCTACAAATATGACAAAGGCTAACACAAGATACAGTCAGCGTGGTAGAGTGAGAAAGCAGACGCAACGACCAGATGGCTTTGTTGGAACTCCAAAGGAGACAGAGATCAATAAGATGTCCCGACAGACACGACAGAAGAAGTGATATAGAGGCCTGTATTGAAAAGCCACATCGACGCCAGGAAAACGGATCAAACGTATGGATGGGTGGAGATCTCAAAGGGATGGATCAAGAACGCCAGCTTGTGAGATGTATATAGAACAACGAGACGCAGTCCGTGGCTTCTGCGTGAAGATATGGAAGATGATGACTTTTCGAATCATGCTTGTCCAGATGATGTCCTCGTGCCTGCTGATATCCAATGTCCACGCCACTGCTATCTCGTGTCATGAGTAGCCATTGTGCCTTCTGCTTCACTCGGCTCTTGTCCGTCCATATGACAGCTGATGGAGCGTCCACATGCCTGCTAACCGAGATCACCTTCACATGCCTACTGGCAGTTGAAGCCACGCAACTCGTGTCTTCACAAGATCAGGATTAATATTGAGATCGTGTGGTCAAGAGATGACCAAGCCATGTAGCTGCACATCAACGCACACTTTCTGCTTGATCTTGCCTGTTCTCTGTCTGCCCACGCTACTATCGTGGTAGGCGGAGCTATAGACTCCGTGATCTGTCAATGGTGTAGGGAAGGTGCAAAGCGCCTTGCCAAGAGCTCGCTTTTAGAGTGACGAAAAGGACTCCCTTACCGCGGCGTCTGCCTTTCCTCTTTTACTAAACACCATAACATAAAATGGCAGACTACAAGGTCACCCTCACTAGACAAGTCCGCAAGATGCGCGAAGATCTCGAGGCTATCGGTGAACGCCGTAGGGCTATCGTCAAAGGTCTTAATGCTCTCGAAAGATGTGTCGAAAAACTGTATCAAGGTACACAGTTACATGTTTCTAATCTGTCATACTTCTACTTAAATTCACTTGCAGAGCAGGGTCCGGACTCGTCTTCCACCTTCGGTGGAGCTGAGTGAGTACTTTTCACTATCGATTTGCGATTTTGTCACTTATCTTGCCGTTGCAGACTAGGAGATGCTATCATTGTCAAGTCGTATGCGGCACTCTAAGAGACAGAGACAACAGCCAATTTCTAACAACACACTAGAGACGATAACATGGTCGTTGAAACTCCCCTAGACAAGTAAGTACCATGTCTTCTATAGACACCATAGCCAAGTTCTAACAATACAACAGAGACGAACCCGCTGCCGTTAAACCTCCTATGGACAAGTGAACCCTATCTCTTCTACTACAAACGCCACGGCCGAGTGCTGACAACCAAACAGCAGTAACGAATCCGTCGAGCAGGAAGACTCCGTCGTGCAGGAAGACTCGGTCATGCAGAACGACGACGCTACGCAGAACGCACCCGTGGCCCAGACAAAAGGCAAGAAGAAGATCGGCGCCAATCCCAACAAGCGGTAAGGACTTACTCGATTCTGAAATTCTCAAAGCCAATACCTGACTCGTTTGAAGTGCTGCACCAGTGACCCCACCAAAGATCAAGTAAGCATTTTCTCTTCAGCGAATCTCGGCAGCCAGGGGCTGACACAAACTTAGGACACGCACTTCCAGCCGTGTTGCGCAAAAGAAGGAGTAGGCTGTTCGCTTTGACCTCCCGAACTTAACGACTGACCGAGCCAGGGACACTCCCCTTCGCCCAGAAGACTGCGTTTTAAGAAGACCTAAAGCGCCACGATACAGTCCGAAGCGTCTAAAGCGTCCAAAGCGTCCAAAGCGTCCAGAGAGCAAAAACACAAAGTCCAGAAGTCATTGCTCAGTCAGAAGTTGCTCTATCAGAAGCGAGTGCTCAAAGAAGGGAAAGAGAGACGGAACTAGCTCGCTAAAGTCAAAATGAAGCTGCTGCCCCAGACCCAGATGATCCAAAACTCCAGAATGGAATGATTCCGGCCGTGACAAGACACCAAATAAGCCGGCGTGCAAATCCAGACAAAACGTGAAATCGAAGTCTCGAATTCTCGAGAGATGGAGACGCTTCGACATTTCACCGCCCGGCAGTCTTCCGCTCCTCTCCTTCTACCACCTCCTACTCCATTTCTCCTTCTCTATTCGATCATTTCCTACTTTCTTCTTGCTTGTGTTTGTTTGGCATTTTTTTGAGTCTTGTGTAGTGTGTTTTGTGTGTTGTATCTATAAATCCAATTACCTACCATACATTTCTATCCCATCTTAACTATATCGCCAGATCCACACGACAAATACATACGTGTATTCTACATAAATCTATCTTATACTACCGCAGAAACATAAGTTGTTCTGTATCTTGTTTGCATTTTAAGCAATACACCGACATTTTTGCTACAGCCACCGATAACCATGATCTAGGCAATGAGAGCAACGGAAAGTCGGGTGAGAATCATGAATTTGTATATTAGGCCGGATGATTTGTTGGCATAATGGGATCATCAATGGACGTCTATCATGTTGGGACAACAGCTTATTGTCGAGGAGTGTAGCGACACGAATGTTTTTTGAACGAACAACAAATTGTTTACTCGAACCACAGTACCACAAGAACCTAAGCAAGAGGACATCTTCACAAGCATCTAAACTCATAACCTCTCTTTGACATTTCCAAATCTTCGCAGATAAACTTACAAGATAAAAGAAAAAGCTACTCATTCCATGCACATTTTAGACTTCTCATCTTTCGCTGGAGCTCGCATCTTTGTCAGAAAGGATACAATCCCTACTCCACATTCACAACTACTCTTTATGCTACACTACAGCCCCAAACATCCCCTTTCTTCCTCCCCTGCGCCGTCATTGCTTCGTTAGGCCAATTCCATAACCTCCCCAGGCGTGATAGAGGACACTCTCATTCATATTTCCCTTCGCCGCCTTTTGATGCAAATGCAAATGCAAACCGTAGCTGATCCGCGCATCCCAGAATGTGGGTTGCATCAACTTTCAATAAACCTTCGCCAATCGTTCCTCGTACTTGTGCTCGTCGTTGGCTCGAAGGGCCTTGGGTCATGCCTCGAATCTTGCATAGATCGGGCATTCAGCAGAGATGTTTCCAGTAAGGAAAGCACTTCTCAACCCGTCATCTTTTCGTAGAGCAAGATGTAAGCGACCTTGTTGTCCTTGACGCTGCTCTTGTCCTTGGCCAGTGGTGTGCGCTTACCGGACGATGATCCGTTTGCAACAGCCGATGTCAATGTAGGCTTCTTGTTGCCACCGTTGACCTCGTTCCAGCTGCGTACACTATCCGTGTCATCGTCGCCATCCAAGCCCTCGAACAGGTTACGTTTGGAAGCGTCCGTGTCCGCCTTGTGCTGCTCAAGCGCACGTGCCAAAATCTTGGGATCTTCCTCCGAGCCGCCCTCTGCCACATCTCCGGGACGGATGCGACGAATGATGGTATCATCGACACGAACCCATTCGCGCTCATCCTGTCGGAGGATGTCAACAGTGTAGTGACCGCCAGCAGCACTCTTGCCATGATGGTAGACGACCGATGTAAGACGGTACTTGGGAGCACCACCCTGGACAGCCAAACTACCACGCTTTTGAGGAGCGAAGACCTCCTTAGGAATCTCTAGCTCAAGTGGGTAGCCGACCTTCTTCCAAATCTTTTGAGTGCCGCCAGTGTTATCATACTGGAAGCGCTTGAGGTGCAGAATGAGGACTGGTGGAAGGCTTTCAATAAAGACTTGCTTGACAGCAGTTGTGCCGGGTCCGCGAGGCGAACCAAAGTCTCCAGTCAAAGTCTCCGGCTTTGTGATGGCCTTCAATGCTTGGATGATGTTGTTGACGTCGGGTGCACCAATGTCCAGTTGCAAGGGTTGGTATGGCTCCATAGTGACCGAGTTCTTGAGACCAGGAACACGAAGCTCCGAACGAAGAGAACCTCCGAATATGCGAGTGATGGGAGTGGGCAATGATTCACCACTCTGGCGAGTTACGGACTGCTTCTGCTTGGGACCAACCTCGAGCCAGCCAGCATCAGCGTTTGCACCTGAGGTAGTGCTGGCAGGTGATGCAGGCTGGGCAGAATCGTCCGATTCCACTCCGGCTTTGCGCATCACAGTCATACACTCGTCATGGATACCGTCAAGCAAGAAGCCCAGGAACTCTTCGGCATCTTGTTGATGACCACGTCTCATCGAGGCAAAGCGAGGCAGGTCCTTGATAGTATCATAGACATACTCGGGTATGATGGAGTCGCCGTATTGTTCTAATTCTTGATCCTTGAGACGCATGCGCAGTTTTTCAGCAGACTCTGCGCTGTCAATAGTCTTGAACTCCCTCATAAACAAGANTCCTACAACAGTCAGTACTTCACTTTCACATCAAGTGAGTAAGACTTACATGGCATCAACAAGAGGAGTTTCACTCTTGAAGGAGTGAGCAGCTCTCTTGCTAACCTGATCCAGGAAGTTGTAGAAGGGCATACAGTATACAAGTATTTGGAGAANTCTGAGTATGTCAGTGAAAGTTTTGTTTTTGAAGCGGGCCGAAGAACGTACCGAATTCATATAACACATATTGCCAGTATTTACAAGTCCTCTGGGCTCCAAGAAGGCAACCTTATCATTGTCGTCGACGTTGAATTGTTTGAGAGCGCCAGCAAGAGTGCTGGCTCTCGAAGGGGCTGCGCCGTTAGCCGGGCCACTGCCATTCACAGCAGCAGAAGATGCAGCGGCGGCAGCAGAGTTCTTGGAGCGCATAAGATCTGCCCACGNACTTGGGAGCTGCCTTGGGTGCAGGAGTAGCAGGCTCGGCAGGCTTAGTCTCGGCGCCTGCCTCGGGCTGAGGTACGGCAGGCCCGGCAGCAGACACACTCTGCTCATTGGCACTGGCAGCAGTCGACACAGCCTCGGATGAAGCTGTCTTGGGCCTAGCGGCGGGCACTGCAGGTACAATATGGAAGGCTGGCCTCGAGTCTTTGTTGGTTTGGCTCTGGGGAGTTGCAGGCTTCGAGACTTCTGGCAATGCGGATGACGGAGTGGCCGCGCCTACGCCGGCCTCTGAGGGAGCCTGAGAGGTTGCTGGAGTTTCCTGAGCAGATGGGAGTTNNGAGACGGTGCGGCCACAGTCGAAACTTCAGATTGAGTCGCATCGGCAGCAGGATCTTGGACGGGAGCAGCAGTCCTCGATGGCAAAGCCACAGCGTCATTACCAGCAGTCAGATCCTGTCTCTTTCTTCTACGCTTGGATGCCTTGGGAGGGAATATTTCGTAGGGATTCGAGTACCACGGAANGCTAAGTGGCAATCAGCATTGTGTTGGCGGGATGTCTGCCATCAAACTTACCTTAGGATAGAATGGCATGCGGCGCACAACAGGCTGGGGTTGAGCAACGGACGATCTACGTGAGGCAGGCAGAGATGGGGTCGACGCCTGTACAGAAGCCGGACGAGGCGAAGGCATGGACTGCGGAATCGAAGTGGCGGGAGTTGAGGGAGCAGGATACAGCGGCGATTGTGCAACAGGGAGCTGGTGGAGAGGCGACTGAGATGGAGCGGGCGGAGGCTGAGCCATGTATGGCATACTTGCCTGTCGCGTGACGGGTGGAGGCATGGCAGCCATCTGTGGTTGCGAGCTAACGACTACCGGCGAGCGGGGAGGATACTGTGGCTGCTGGTGCTGCTGCTGATATTGATGCTGTTGGTGATGCTGGTGCATGGGGTAGCCATAAGCCTGAGGCATCCAACGTTGTTGCGGAGGATAACCCATGTGCGCGGGATGGCCGTAGTAGGCCTGGGCGCCCGGGTGGTGAGCATACTGGGCATAGGGATTCTGGACGGCCTGTTGCTGGTGGAACTGTTGGTAGTCCTGGTGACGGCGCGATTGGTGGTGGTGTTGCATGGGCGAAGAGTGAGCAGGCAGAGCGGTTTGCGGAATATGCGATGGCCCTGCCGGCAGATGATGGTTCATCATGCCGGCGGTTGACGAGATGGAGATGGTCGCCGCACGTCAATCAAATCTGACGTACTACGGCCAAAAAGGTGCGCTGCGGGTCGAGGGTCTTATCGCGTGGGAGGAGCCAGTTTGCGAGGGGATGGCGGCAGCGCAGAATGCAGAGCGGTGGTGTTCGACAACTGGTTGACGGCGATGAAAGACTCAAGTGGTCCAGGCGTCAAAGCTCAAGGAGACCCGCAGAGAGATCGATGACCGCCGGTTTGTCCTTTTTCTTCTTTCCTTGTTGGGAAGATTATTATCTTTCGTATGGACTAGGAAGCTGCTCTCTTGTTCTCACAAGACGCACTGAGAGCAGTTCTGAACAAGAGGGCGAAAGCGACTATTCGCTGTTTCCTTTCTTCACGCGTGCCTTCTTTGTCTGTGACGCTGTTGCTCTGTCTGACCAATCGGCGCTAGCTCTATATATCTCCGACAATCTACCGCCGACGACAGCCCGCTACCATCGTTGCTGGCCTTTGTAGTTAGTGAATACTGTAGCTTTACTTCATTACATCATTTATATCCAGTACTTAGAATGGTTTCAAAGAAAGATATGCGCAGAGGCGACCTCGGTATGCTGTATCACCATCGTGAACACTTGATTCCAGAACTGACCACGCGACANGTCGTCCCCTACGCCGAGCCAGCAAATGCTAAAAGCGATGCCGATGTCACTGGTATAATCAAGCGGGTATTCTATCTTAGGACTACAATCTAACATTTATTCCGACAGGCNGTCTTCGGAAGCACGCTCCCTATGGCTGCTGTAAGTACACATCTCGATATCCAGTCACATGACTAGACTGACAAGAGGCCAGATCTTCACCAGAAACAAGTAAGGATCAAAATACATGTTCAAGCATAGCAAGGTAGAGCTCTATGCTAACGCGACACTGTGTTCAGGATGATCGGCTGGGTCGCCGTCATCTTCGCCGTCCAGAACTGGCTCTCAGAAACTCCCGAGTCGCAGAAGACCGCTTCGACTCCCGGATACATGACCGTCGGCATGGCTCGTATGTCATCCTCATCTCTCAATGGCAAACGCCTCTGGCTAACCTCGCGTATAGTCATGTCAACCGCAGTTGCATACCTTCCTCTCTTCATGCCTCCTGTAGCAGCACCTGGCATGGGCAGTGGCACCGAAGCACCCGCTGCTGCCGCTGCCATCACGCCTTGATTCTTCTCTTTATAAATGATACCAGAACTTGTATACTATTTTTCAGTTTGCCTCCAGCATTGTATCATTGTAAAGTGACAACGTGACGATATCTGACATGTGTTTGACACATCACGCAGCAGAATTTAAGCTTTCAATTCTTGGAGAAACATAACATTTTGATCCGAAAATGGGAGGGCAGGGGGTATCTAGCGAGTAAAAAAAAAAAAAAAAAGCGAAAGCAAAACAGCAACATGCAACATCCATCTCCTTCCAACGATATCCTCTCAGCAAGCTCGATAACAGCCACTGTCAAGTATCGCTCAGAGCGTCTTGGCAGCCTCAGCTCTTCTCTTCTCAACACTCTTCGCCGTAGCAATCGGACCCAGTCTCGAAGACGCTTGGATCAATCCATCAATAGTGACTACACCTCTAGCCATCTTACGGTCCATGTAATCGTAGACAGCAGCTGCCGAGTCTAGCTTCAGCAACTCCTCTTCGTTGAGCTTGAGGAGTGCGATGGCCACATGCAACAGGAAGACTTGTTGGTTCTGTCCAGGGATGCCCAGCACAACATCCCATACACGGAACAGTGCTTCCACTGACAGTGTTGATGCAAAGGCAGTGAGGAACCAGTTGATCGGTACTGTCTGCTCCTCCAAGACGTCTAGCTCGTCGAGGTGAGCACCAAGACGTGGCAACAAAGCCTGAATGTAGTGACGAAGCACGATCGTATCAGCACGCGGGCCTTGCCAATCATGCTCAGCAGTGAAGTAAGACGCGGGTAGCACTTTCTCGATGAGGAAGCAGAAGACCCAGAATGCTTGTTCAGTAGTCGGCATTGCGAGCAACAGGTAGCCAGCAATGATGTTGAAGCCTTGACAATACCCAATGTCCTTGTTTCTGATGGCAAAGCAGCCCAGTAGCAGGGCAAGCCCATCCTGATTCTTCTCCTTTCGGAAGTAAACATTGTTGGTCAGAGTACGAGGTGTGTCCATCTCGATATCATGTAGATATCTTTGATCGTCTGGGTGTGTGTTGTACTCGGCTGCCAACATGCTGAAATCCTCAGGCGAATAGTGAATGCTTGACTGCGCACTCTCCAACCAGATCTTGGCACGCATCTTCATCGGAATACCGTCGAGGACAAATTTCACGAATGGGCCACTTANCCCTGATTGCGCAAGGTTTGCGATGCCCACGGTACTGGTACCCATGGCTTCGACGCGGTNTTTGGGTACTGTCTCTGTCGCAGTGGTGAAAATACGCGAGAATCTGTTGCTAGCAAGTTTCGGCTCTTCGACCTTGGCCATCAAGCGGTCGTATGCTTGCTCTCTGGCAACTTGCAGCTGAGTATACTCGGCCGAGATCTCATCACGCAAATGCTCTGCATGCGTAGTGAAATCTGCAGGATCGCACAGCTCTTCCAGTCGTGGAACGCCATCATCAGTATCGACCGACGAGATGCTAGCGCTGTCGGTCATCTTGGCCCCATGCAGTTGAATAGGAAGACGCGAAAGCAAAGCTTGCTTGGTGACTTCGATTTTGAGGAATTCATGCCATGGGCGAGACTCTTCATTTGCTTCGGCGGATTCGTCTTCTTGGGCTGTGACATCAATAGCTTCTTCATTCTCGCCTTCCTCGATAGAAGCAATCGAAGCAGAACGGGTATTGGAGGTAGCTCGAGCGAGGATTGAAGTAGTACGACTCTTGGAGACAAATCTGTGTCTCTCTAGAGACCAGAGCCACTGTTGAACACGAGGACCATCAATGATGAACCCGTAGTTATCAGCGATGAAGGCTCGGAAGAGTATTTTGATGATTTTCATGTCAAGCAGAGGTGGTGGCAGATCGTCGTTTTCGATCTTCTGTTCCATCTCCAGTGGTTTGTATGATGACATGGAGTTTGAGCGAGTAGTCTGTGCGATGCTCGGACTGCGGATATTCAGCATCCTTGGGTCCAGCATCGAAGCGATCGAGTGTCGATTCTGTTGCTTTGGTGGCTGACGTACAGAGCCCCCACCACCAAACAGGTTAAATAGACCACCCCGCTGCTTAGGCATTCTGTTNNTCTATGGAGCTATTAGTACGAAAGATGTGCAGATTGTATCATTGGAAACTCACGTGTCGACCTTCAAGTTGGTAGCAGAATTGCGTGGTGCGCGAATAGTCGAGGAACCAGAAGGAAAACTCGGGCTAGTCGAGGTATCCTTCCTGACAAGAGGCGAGACAGAGGCTTGCGTGTTGGCCGTGACTGTGAGCGAGTCGCTGGCCAGAGCCGCACGACTTTCGCCAAAGAGATTATCCGATGAAGCAGATTCCAACTCTTCTTGTAAATCATTGGCGGAAGGCTTTGAGAAGACTGGCGAGTCGCGCACTGTCCTGTCGGCCTCCAGTCTTGACATCTCGTGAACAGCCATCAGGTGGTCCTTGAATAGTGTACCGAACTCTTCCACTGTTCTGCGCAAGCGTGAGATCTCAGCATCACGATCGCTGACATCTTTCGCCAGTCTTCGGATGACCCTGCCTGCGCCGCCTTGACGCTTGACGTAGGCTACGATGGTCTTGTCATCGGACTTTTGTAGGACTTGAGGGTTGTTAAGTTGGTCGTTGACGTCGTTGAAGAGCGGTGGGCGAGACTCGTCCCTGGGAGCCATGTTGAGGACGTTGATGAGAGAATGACTTGCAGCCGAGACTTGTTCGAGTGATCGTGTGTCGGGCTCGGAACCAGAGGCAGCTTCGGCTTCAGTCTCGTTGCCCGAACTGGCAGCCACCTCGCCGTAGACATCTTCAGCGAGAGAGTTTTGCCTATCGGGAGCGTAGATGGAGCGGGAGCGTTTGCTGGATGAATAGGAGCGGACGGAGGCGTCATCTCGACCAGCGTGATTGCTACCGTTGCCGTTCATGACTGCAAGGCTGAGCCCATTCGTCGTGGTACTCGCAGTGCTGTTGTAACTCGACGTGACGTTGTTCGGCGGCGAAAAGGGTTCGAATGAGGTGAAGGTCGTGTTCTCCTGCGGTCGGCCAGCGCTGTGGAGCGACTGGTTGGATGCTCGGGCACGCGGTTTGATTCTCTGAGTGGATGACCTCCTCGAGGACGACCGAATTGGCCGTCCACGGTCGTCCATATTGTCAAGGGCTGTGCTGGACGAAAGCGACGTCTGTCTTGAACGTAAGAAGATGACACGACAATGGTAAACAGCTTTGTTTAAACCTCGCTGACCTCGCTGCCCTCGCTGATCTACTAATCCAGACTAAAGGTTCGGTCCGATGAGCTTTCCCCGCTTCCGCTGCAAACCGTCATCAAGGCTCATCCTTCTGTCTCATTTCCACGAAGGACGACAAGGGGCTCACAGGGATGCCCAATTTCTCCTGCATCAAGGACACTCCGTGTCTGAGCGCAGCTTCCTTTGCGAGCATCATCGGATTCAACCTTGGGCTTCCATCACCCCTCAGGCTTCAATCTGTATCTTCTGGACGACACGCGCGACACACGTTCTGCCAAATTAGTCCTCGAGGCATGACGTCTGTTAGCGCACTCAGAATAGATGAAAGCCACCTCTCAAATTCTTCCAGAAATTTTCTTTCAATCTAGGAAGACATGAAACGTATTCCGGCCAGGGTGACACAATGGTCCGGCACCGAGTACACCAGACTTGACAGATTGAAAACGGTTCCCAAGATGGCTGTTTCCCTCCACCGGTTCGCTGTCGAACAGGGTTCAACGGTTCCGCGTGGTCCTGGATGAGATGATCTGGTTTCGAAACAGCAAACGTCCATTGCTCCGACCAGAGATCGTATCTAGACCTGTCCAGCCTGCTTAGACCCTCTTGGGCTCAATCGCAAACCTGAGTTTGGCTTGAAGTGATGCCTCTTGGATCTACCGCTACATGTGTCGTTGCAGATTCACCTCCTGACAGGAAGCGCTTACGCAGACCGATGAAGCAAAGTATGCAATCACCAACCTATTTCTGGAAGGTTGAAACTTCGACGGACTTCCATCGTGTCGTGGTATATCACTGGCGTCCTAGTATACTGCGACATTAGCTTCAGAGGTCAAGCGTTCCTGGTTCTGCCTCGACACGGTTTTGTTGGAATCTCTGGGGCTGTGATACCGCCCCAAAAAGTGTTCAAGCATGTCTAGAGAGCCTAGTCAAAGTCTCTGCACGATACTTGCGTAGAGAGCATCATTCGGAGTGGACAAGCATACGATGTTATCAATCCATCAGCTGCATTACTTGATTACAACATGCTTGCCTGAGTTGCTGGATATATCCGGCAATACTGGAAAGATCAGCGACAAGTAGTCGTTGCCACACCCTGGGCAAGTCCAGCTCTCGAGTGTTGCATGCGAGTTCGTGCGCAATTTTCTGGTCACGATGACTTGGATATTTCAGCTCTCTCGACTGCATACTGAGTTCTGGAGCGCATCTCAATATGGTGGGGATGCCGTGATAAGCGTGACTATCTCTTGTCCACAAATTGTGTAGCTCCGGCGTAAGATGGTACATTCCTCGACATATGCAGGGTACCGTAAGCCGAGATGACGAATACTCGACAGAAGCTCAAATAAAGCAGTTCAACAGCCTGCTTTTCTTTGTCGCATAATGACTGGCCGAGAGTGGATGATGCTCCAAATCCGGATTCTTGACTAATGTTTTCTTTAACCATAGAATGCTTTCATCCCGGATGTGGTTCAGGAAACATTCATCTAGGGACTTTTCGAGCTGGGGCACATATGGCAGTGCCTCAACATGAGGTGCTCTCATTGCCTTCCTGGGGGTGTAACGCCTCGTTCCTGGCATCTGATGAGACTATCTTTTCGACCAGAAACACTTCGTCCAAATGAGTGGAAAACGTTTGTCCTGTTGAAGTCGGCAGCTTGCAAGTGGAGTGTAGCCCTTCTCAGTGTGGCAGCCTTTCTCGATGGCTGCACCACGTTTGTTGTTCTCGGTGCACTTGAAGATGTTCTCCACGAAGTGCCTCCTCTTGCACGAGGTCCGGCACACATAACTAGAGTGGATGGTTTGTGGTCCACGGGTCCACGGTTCCGCTGCTTCATGGCCAGCAAGTCACTCGACCACGCTGAGAAACCTACATATCTCGTCCTTGGGCACCGGAAACCGATGGTGTCGTGTTCTGGCTTCTCGTTGTTTGTAAACTTCTTGGGGCTGCTGATTGCGCCATCGAGTGCCGATACCAGGACAATTTTTGTCAGATTGGACAGCTCGCTTTTGAGGTCGACCTTGGTTGAAAGGTGCGCTCGTGTCCAGCGAGCAGAGACACCATCAAACTTGCGTCTTTTGTCGGTTGCATACGATCTCGCCAGCTCTTGACGCGTCGAAGAATGCATCGGGATCTGTCATGGTGATTGTAAAGACGTCCTGCAGCGTTCTAGCCCTTGCCTAGTCGATCTGGCGACATCAAATCATGGCAATGACAGCTCAGTCCATGTCGAAGCATGCTAGGTCTCGATGTGGCTGGAAGCTATGTTTGTTGTCTTGTGTCGTGTTCGGTCCGCCCGCAATGACGCGATTAGTGTCCTGCTGTCCGGACCTTGTTTGAGGTGAGCCAGAACAAGCATGTCCCGAGCTATGAACATTTTTGTCGTTAACGGCTCGTGGATGGGCTGAGGTGGCGTAGTAATCATCGTCATATGTTGACGGTGGTTGTTTCGCGAACAAGCCTACGACAAACGGGATCAGTATAATCCTGAACCCTCTGTTGGCGGCTTGTGAATGGGCGAAGACGGCGTCGCAATTCTTGTCATGTATCTTCGTCGGACGGCCTTAGAGTCTCGTTTGCGCAACGTTCGCCTTGTCGACAGATATCAAGCATGGCGGATCCATGATGAGCCCTGATTTTGACCAACTTCTCTTGGTGGCAGCCGAGTCTTGTGGAGGGCGTTCGATAGATTAAGTGGTCGAGTGTGATCCAACCTGAGAAAAGATCAGTATTGCATGGAGGAAACGTCTTTCTCGAAGGAAAGGCGCCGCTCCGTATCACCTGCAGTAACCGAAGTCTGCGCACTGGTCAATCTGTGTCAATGATCTGACGACAACGATGTCACATGGCGAAACCGAGCAATGCTTGTCAGTATCTCCGGGCCGGACGTGATGGCTTTCAAAGCGCCATCGAAATGCATGAACATCTACATTAACGTCGAGATGGCCAAGGAAGTGGACTTTACATGGTTGAAACTCGAACGATACTCGATATCTCTCGAGCCATGCCTTCTATTGCACTGGCTATGAAAAGGCACGAACGAAAGTGCATCTGTCTCGTGTCCATTGAGATGTCGAGAGTGCCTCCAAGCTTTTGTGTATGCCCCCGATTCTCACGTAAGAAGTTCACGTTGTTGGGATGGAAGCATTGCACCAAGTTAAAGCAGTTGTATTCTTCCCCTTCTAGAGACCCTTATCCTCCTTCTCTGCCTCGTTGGTCCCCTTCTCGTCCCTCTCCTGGACCTTGTTGTCGGGTGTGGTGTTGCCCGCGAGGCGTTCGAGGCCAGAGCCTGCCGAGGAGCGCTGTTGTTTCTGGTGCTGGTGCTGCTGCACGATAGTCAATATAAATCTCTTGAAGAAGAACAGAGCGGTGACATACCTCCTGCTCTTGTGTAGCGGAGCCCGCCAAACGAGCCCGTCTCGCCTTATCCATCTTCTACCCTCCCAGTCAGCGACAATGCCAGAAACATCCTTGAAGCCACTCACGGCAAGCCACCTCAACAGCATTTTCCTCTTGTTGTGAGACTCAAGCCGCCATGCGCAGCTGGCCAGACCGGNGAGCTTCTCGTCGTTGTCGCCGTATTCGTTTGCCCAGCGGTTGGCCAGACCGGGACCCTCGTCTTCTTCTTCGATCATTGTTTCTGCTATCATTAGTATGGGTTCTTTGCAAGTGTAGGGATACATGACATACTTTTGTTTCAGAGATGGTGTGAGGAGAGAGAAAGAGGGGTTGGGGTTGGGTCAAGCGCGACTCCTCGACGAGGCGGGCAGGCGCGACGAACAACGCTTGAGGGAAGGCACGATCCCCTATACCAGTGACTGCCATTTCGCGGCAGTAGAAGTGCACGATAGTTTGCCATTTCTGCAAGACACCAGAGAAACACTGCTTGGTTCCTGTATATCAGTGGGCATTTCTGTCGATGAGATAATATCCTGCATTTCTATGAGGATACTCACGGCTTGGTCACAACGACGAGATACATCGCAATCACATGAAAACAGAGAAGACATGTGTGAACCAGAGAAGAATTTGAATACGAATAACGATGGGGTATCATCCGAAAAAGTAGAACCAGCAGCAAACGCCCTCCCAATCATTCATTGCCTCGTGATGATGATGAAACGCTGGTGGATGAACGTCAGAAACACGTCCATTACACATTAAAAAGCACTCTACACGTACCTCTGACTTCACTTAAAGACGTTCTTGACCTTCTTAAAAGCATCTTCGATGTTGTCGGAGATGGCGTCGCGCTTGCGCTTGGGAGTAAGGGNGTAGGGGTCGTAAATGCACTTGCCAGGGCCGGNGCTTGGGCTCAGGCAGCTCTGTGTCGTTATCAGCATCGTCAACGTGAACAAAGAAGAGATTGTCGAAAGCTCACTGCCATTGATGCGGATGTAATCAGCGAGGTGCTCCTCAGGGAGCTTGATGGCGTTGGCGGCGACTTGGATCTGGCGAAGGGTGATGTCGCCATTCTCGAGGTCCGCCATGTACTTCTTGACGTCAAAAGCCTTGCGAGGGGTGATGAACTTGGCATCACTGTCAACGAGCATGGAGTTGATGCTGTCAACGCGTTCGGCCTTCATCTCGTCGACGCCCATAGAGGCGATGCGGTCATGGGCCTCGTCAAGAGCTCTGATGATGTCGGAGAAAGTGGTGCATCTGGATTCCATGGAGGCAGTCTTGGCCTTGGTGCCGGTGGTCTTCGAAGCAGGAGAAGACATGTTTGATGATGAGATGATGTGGATGTTGTGTAAGAAGAAGAGTGATGAAGGTTTGTAAGATGATTGAGGATGGTAGTGGTAGAAGAATGCGCACGCGAGTTGTGGAAGAAGGTAAGAGTGCGTAGAGGGAGAAGAGTGGAGGAGAGGAGAAGAGAGTGGTTTGGTGGTTGATATAGGCGGCCCAAGCTTCACTCGATTACTTGCTGCACGAACGGACTTTCACCTACGGTCTATTCCAACACCTTGAAAACGAGCACACGTGATGCAATCGAGGACAGTGAGGTCCTCTCTGTGGTTGACATCAGGTTGTTCAACCACGCAAGACGATTTACAATGATTGGGACAGGTCGATTTGGCACGATTTGAGGAGGGTAGCTTCTGGAGCAAGGACTCATCTCTGCATCCACCTACCCACTACATCTACTCAACATATGTCTGCAAGGCGACAGCTACTGGCCGTAGACCCCTACTGCTTCTAGGACTCGAGGCTCAACGGTTGTGACAGATAGGTCTCACACGATCTGGAGAAGATGCTCTCTGGGGTAAAGGCTCATCTCTGCACCTAACTACCCATTGCATGTCTCGAACTCAGTTCTAATTAGTCATGATGGAAGAGCTACTGTCTGCTGACATATCTTGACCTTCAAGTCTGAGGCCCAACCACAAGCCCAGCATTGTCATCAACCAGCTTTGAGCAAGAGCCTCTACGCAACACCGCCCTCAAACCTTTCCGCCGATCATCTGCCGAGTCCTCTGCAACGAGCAGGTCAGATCAGCGCCTTGTATCGACTTACAACGATTGGGACAGGTATGTGTGACACAATCGAGGAGAATTCTTTGTTGGGCAAAACCCCGTCTCTGTCTACCTAAGATAGCGCCTGATGAATACAAGTCCACACACGTTTGAAGTGCAGGAGTTACTGGCGGTAAACGTCTTACTACCTCCGGTACTCAAGGTTCAGGGTCAGACCTTGCCCGCTCACCAAACGCTCCCGAGCGACAGCCTGCGCATCTCAAATTCCACACCCGACACCCTTTGACGAACCTCTACTAAAGCTTCCGCGACGAGCAAGTCGCTGCAGTGTTTTGATCATTCTATGATGGCACAGCGCGCTTGACGAGCCGCACGTTGACGCCTTGCTGCATCACGAACCAGCTACTCGGTGGGTCAGCACGGCGGACAAGCATCTACAGAGCACAACAACTTACAAGCAGGTCTCTGTCCATTCGGCATCCGGGTCTGCTAGCTCAAGATTGTAGTGGAGGAACAGCGTAGGTATCAGCTTGGACATTTCCATCCAGCTAATGTCTGCCGGAGACGGATCAGCAACCATCCTGAGCTTTTCAGCACAACAAGCACTTACTCCTTCCCAGGCACATCCGAGCACCCGAACCGAACGTGAAGAAGAAACGACCTGATAGAGTCAGCACAGTCAACGACTTCATCGACAAAAGAACACACGCATGTCACCCGTATCCTCCTTCAACCAGCGATCTGGGCGGAAGTCCTCAACATCCTCACCATACACCTCCTTGTTGCGGCCATGAAACCAAAGCTCTTTGAAAAGGTTATCTCCCCAATGACATCTTCATGGTAGTTCAGTCAAGTAAGTGGTTGTAAAAGTTTGGTGCTGCTCACCGAAAGCGAAGAGCTGCGCCCATTTGCCCATATCGACAATTTGCTTCTGACGCTCACCCATCGCATCCATAAATCTCTTGACAGTGTCGTCCACATACGGCTCCAGATCTTTCAAGCTAGTCATGGCGTATGCCGAACTGATCGAGCTTCTTTGCTTGCTGTGCAACTTCTCGTCCCGTTCTGCGAACAAGTCGAACTTTCTATGACCTTGCCAAACCGAATACCAATCGCTCTTGCGAAACTTTGTGCCTGCACCGTAGATTGTCTTGATGGCTGATAGATCTGCTATGCTGACTTCATTCGGACCATTGCGCACGATGGGACCATGTTTTTCGTGCAAGGCGATCATGGTCCTGTGCATATCGCCATCCCAGCTGTGCTTGGTTATCCATAATCGGGTGAGACTGGCCCAGAAGGGTCCGGGTACTGATGCGAGTGGATGAAAGAACCTCTGGTATACTATGTATGCTGACAGGCAAGATGTGAAGAAGAAAGCCAGCAGGACAGTGTTCGAAGCCTGCCCGGCAAGAGGAACGGCTGGTGAATCGATCACAGGCATTTCATCTAGGTTATTGAGGATCGGACCAAGAGTAAGGACTGTACAGAAGAGATGAGGAGGCTTGACAAACACTTTATACGATATTGGACTTCAGGATAGCCGCGGGAGAGAGTCCCAAGAGGGGTTCTACAGCAGATGATTTGACGTCTTTCTAAGCTTTGTGATCTGCAACAGTGCATGCCGAACCCTCAACCCAACTCGTATAGGGCTAGCAAGGGCTGGTCTGTGTAGCACGAGTGTCAAAACACGAAGGCAAGATGCAAGCAAGATGCAAGCAAGCAAGAGAGCACAACGGATGCCGATCGTACCGAGTCCCGATGGATGGAGGGAGACGCGGGGTGGTGCCAAGGGATGGAGATGTGTGTGGAGGGCCCGGCTGACTGATCGAAGAGACTCGACTCGAGCTGCTCCCCAGACTCCCGAAAAGCACCTCGACTTGTGCCGGCCGCGGCTCTGACAGACACACGACCAACGGCAGAACAACTGCTTCTTTTCGGCCTACCAAATCGTTCTAGCTTGACCCTAATATGACCCCAGGAATGCTTGCGATTGGTGCTTTGGGGTATCGAGGCCCCGCAGATGTCATGTTGCCTTGTTGCGGCAGAGGTAAGTCGCGGACTCGGTAGCAGGCAGGCAGCCGAAAATGTTATAGACTTCTGCCGGTAGCTAAGTACACAGGCAAGTCGTGCTCCTACATAAGCTATGTGATCGCCGCCGTTTCAATCATCATCATCTATCTATCTCTCATCGGCTCGCATTGATCTCCCCTGGCCTCGAGCCCACTCTCCAATCCTCACGCATACTCAAGACTCGATCACCATGCCGACCGAGAACTACGACATCGTTATTGTAGGTGCCGGTCCTGTAGGTCTCCTACTGTCGACCTGCCTTGCAAGATGGGGCTACAAGATCAAGCACATCGACATGCGACCCGAGCCGACACTCACTGGTAGAGCTGACGGCATCCAACCACGATCACTCGACCTCCTCCGTAACATGGGCCTCAAGCGCGCAATCATGGCTCACGAGCCTGCAAAGGTCTACGAGGTTGCTTTCTGGGATCCTGCAGAGCAGAGCAAGGGTATTCACCGTACTGGCACATGGCCCTCATGTCCTAGTTTCCTCGACGCTCGCTACCCCTTCACCACCCTGCTCCACCAAGGCCTGATCGAGCGCGTCTTTATCGCCGACATGGAGAAGTACAACGTCAAGGTCCAGAGACCGTGGAGGATCACAGGATTCGAGAACGATGGCAAAGACAAGGAATACCCGGTCGAAGTCAAGATCGCACACGTCGATGGCAAGGAGCAAGAGACAGTCCGAGCGAAATACCTCTTCAGTGGTGAGGGTGCCCGCAGTTTCATTCGCGAACAGCTCAAGGTCGGCATCACACACAAGGATCCCATTACGCACGTCTGGGGTGTCATGGATGGTGTCGTGCGCACAAACTTCCCTGACATTAAGATGAAGTGCACAATCCACTCCGATGCTGGATCCATCATGGTCATTCCTCGCGAGGACAACATGGTCCGTCTCTACATTCAGATTGCTTCATCAACAGACAAAGACTGGAACCCTCGCAAGCAAGCGACAGAGCAAGAAGTTCAAGAGGCAGCTAAGAAGATCTTGAAGCCTTATGAAATTGAGTGGGACCGTGTTGAGTGGTTCTCGGTCTACCCTATCGGTCAAGGTATCGCAGACCGCTACACTCTCGACGAACGTGTCTTCATGGGCGGCGACTGCTGCCACACCCACTCTCCCAAGGCCGGTCAGGGCATGAATACTGCATTCTTGGATGCCCAAAACCTGGCATGGAAAATTCACCATGTCGAGAGCGGCTTCGCGGACCGTTCTATCCTCAAGTCTTACGAGTCCGAGCGCAAGTTGATCGCAGAGAATCTTCTCAACTTCGACAACGCATATGCCAAGCTATTCTCACAACGTCAGCCTAGTGCTGGTGAGGTCAGCTCAGCAACGCAACAGAATGGCGAGAAGCAGGTCGAGGAGAACGAGTTCATCAAGATGTTCAAGTCTTCTTGCGAGTTCACCTCGGGCTACGGTGTTGCTTACAACCCCAACATTTTCAACTGGTCAAAGAATCACCCGGCCAAGTCACCACTCTTCCTCTCCAACGAGGACAAGACCACCACGCAACGCACCGGGCGTATCTTGACAAATGCTACCGTCACAAGAGTAGCGGACGCCAACGTCGTTCATCTCGAGCAGGAGATCCCTCTCAACGGCAGCTGGCGCATCTACCTCTTTGGCGGTGAACCAAGCAGGACTAAGCGTGCCATCTCAGACTTTGCCGCCGGTCTGTCGAAGAAGGGCTCATTCTACAGCACCTTTGGTCACCTCAACATCGGCCAGGTTTCCTACCACGAAAAGCACAACCCTCACAGTCTCTTCTTCACCATCAACACCATCTTCAATGCTAAGCGCCCCGAGATTGAGATTAGATCATTGCTTCCCGAGGTTCTCGCTCGCTACTTCGACCACGTCTATGCCGATGACATCTGGGACCAGAAGGTTCCTGACGCCAAGGCTGCTGCTCACGCGAAGATGGGTTTGTCACAAGAAGANGGTGGTGTTGTGGTTGTCCGTCCTGATGGATATGTTGGTTGTGTCGTCAAGCTTGTCGAGGGTACTGGCACTGTTGATGCTCTCAACAGCTACTTCTCAACCTTTACTTCCAAGAAGGTCGGTGGTGCTGACAGAGCAAGTTTGTGAGAGTATGATGTCAAGATATAATGTCATGGATGGTTGGACTGTTCTTGTTGTTTTTAGATATCCCCCAAGATTTAGCGAGTTTGATTCTGTCCTACTTCCAGTCCCTTGCTCTTGTAGAACTTGGCTTTTTCCTGGTTGCTGTCATTATCTGTGTGACAATTCGAGCATCATATGATCGTATGTTGACCTCTTTGATAGAGGATAAATTTTGGTCAGGGTGCTTAGCGCGACCATAAATTGTGTTCCTTCTTTTCACTTCTACACCTGCAACCTAGATTGCTCTAGTTTTTGGCTCTCATTCATACACGCTTCAGAGACTGCGCTGATCACCTGGCTGTAATTCAAGAGGCTGTTCTTACCATGTCCATTCTCATGACTTGATATCTTGACGAAGATTAGCAATCTCGTCAAATCCTGCTGGGTACAATTATATTTGTCGTTCTATGTCAAATATTCACAAGGCAATATATTCCTATAGTCATATAGAGGTGCTTTGACTACTGTTATCATGGTGGTATACCTTGCTGTCTTGACCATCGTCTGGAGCCCAACTCATACGACCACAGAGCTGCTCGGTGGTTCTCAGGTCAACCTCGCGATCAGCGATAGACTTACAGACACACATCAGTGCAATATCTAGTGTAGGCATGACATCTTAGGCCACCCTTCTCCATCGTCTATAAACAAGGACGCCTGCCTGCCTCATTTTAAAGTCAGCCAGCGTCACAGGTTAGCGTGTGTGGGGAGCCAGGGTGGAGCAAGCCACCGTCGACAGAGGCTTGACGGATTGCCTCGAGCTTCCAACGACTGTCCAAGCCCTCTGCTACGTCAAAATACGAGCAAGAAAAAACCCAGTGCAAAGAGCGACGCTGGTTGCGTAACACAGTCACGAGCAGAAGGGGCCGGCCAGTGACTTGGAAGATATAGGTCTGGAACGTGAAGAGATGCAATCAACGCGCGGCCCTTGAGGTGAACAGAGTCTGATCTCGTCAAACGTGCGTTTCAGATTAAAGGTTAGATGGTCCATCATTTCACAAATGAATGTGGCAGAAAGCGGTGCCACTTTCAACCAAGTCGAGGCACACCAAAAAGCGCCGTGCTCGCTGTGCATGTGCGCCGCTGGTCCTTTTCTCCATCTCTCGTATTAAAGAAAAGACCCCTTTTAAAGTTGCTACGAATTTCTTGTTTTTACTCACATCCTCTCTACGACGCATCATACAGAGCAACGGCATATATTTCGCAGACCTTTTCTTTACACAACTACACCATAATCGCAGCAGTTTGTCTTTGCATACAGCCAGACGCACCGCCGTTGTCACCGCACAAACACCCGTCAACAGTTTCTCCGCAAAAGTCAACAAAACAGTCGGTCTCCGTCATTGAAACAGGACATTCAGGATTTCCTAAGGCCTTAAAGAGTCCACAACATCTTTTCATCCCACCAGACTACCAATTTGTCGAGGAAGACGGACAACAAGCCCGAAGCACATCACATCACATCACACACAACCATGTCGCGCAATTCCTTCGACGAGGGTGACGACCAGATCACCCCTCTCGCCCGTAGAATGACAGCCACCGACGAAGGCAACCGCGTCCTCCAAATGGGCAACATGGCCGCCGCACGCCGCAAGAACAGCATCCACCGCACCAGCCCTCCCACCGAGCACACCCGCAACCGCTCCGAGAACTCTACCTCGCCCTCCAACCACAAAGTAGTGATACCCGACGAACTGCCCGCACGCAGCAAGACCACTGGCGGCGGTATGAGTCGCTCAAAGTCCATGAAGAAAGCGCTGGGTAGAGCAATGAGTGTGCGTCAAGAGGCTCCCCATGTCGCTCACAATATCCCTAATACTGGGTTTGCGCCGAGTAGATCAAAGTCGTTGCGTGCGCCTCCTCCTCCGCGTCTTTCTCTTCGCAGACAGCAAGAGGCGGGTAAGGATAGCTTTGCGGAACCCGTTCCTGTGCCTGANTTTCCGTCGCCGGGAAGAGCTCCTATGGGCCAGAGAATCTTTGATCCGCAAACGATTGCCGAGGATGAAGGTGTGGATGTGGAAAAGACTGGCGGATGGGCTGTAGACAAGAAGACGCAGAAGAAACTGGATGATGAGAGGGCTAGAATTGAAGAGCAGGAACGCCAGGCAGTGTTCAGCGGTGATGATGGTGACATCAAACACAACACAACAGGAAGATCACGAAGCAAGAGTTTCAAGGAGTTCTTCAGGAGAGGTTGATTCATGACTCTCTTGTCGCTTTAGCTCTGCTTGTCTTCTTTGCATCTTCGTTCTTGTTCACGGTTTGGCTCACTTGTTCTTGGAGAAAACGCAGTTCACAGTCCTTCGAGTCTACATTCGCTCGCTTAACATGCCGATACCCTCATCTATCGTTCCGAGACACTCATACGAGAGCCACATGGAATTATCATCGCATCTTGTATATAGCATATAGCATAGTTTTGTTTTTCTGTCATCTCAGTTGTCGCATATCATTGTTTAGTATAGCAAGCATTGGAATCCCTTCATAATATTCTCAAATGGATATTCATCAGCATGCGAAGTCCTGCACAACAACATCCATGTTTAGTTGCTCTATCTCAGTCTATTTCGTACAGTCTTGGTCATACTCCTCAGCCCACTTTGCCTTTCCTGCTGCCCATCTGATAAGAAGAGCTTCACTACTGGCCATGCGTGGATCCATCCTTTTTCCTCGTGCACGCTCACTTCAGTGTTGACTTCCTCTTTCAAAAAGTCAACCAACTCGACAGTCTCAGGAGCGAATACCTCTTCAGCACCGTAGATGAACAACCAGCCTTTGCTGGGTGAAGCCCGTCTCCACCACTCCCTGTCTCTGCACTTTCCAGGCGAAACCATAGGATCAGACGCAGAGGCTTTGGAGCCAACATATTGGCTACCATAGAGATGCAAGGATTCAGCATTGAGATAATCGCTAGCCGTATCCTTGTTCTTTGGCGATACAATGACGGCCCAGGGAGAAATCATAACGCCCAAGCTCGGTAGTTGAGTGCGTAGTTTAGGTTCCTTGGACATGTAAAGGAGTAAACTGAGCATTAGTGTTGCGCCTGCCGAGTCGCCGCTCACGACTATCCTTGACGAGTCCGAGATTTTGGAAAGGACGTATTCGTAACCGAGGAGGGTTTCGTGGACTTGGGTTGGATAAGTAGATTCAGGGACGAGGGTGTACTCGAGGGCGAAGAGGGCTGGGTTTTCGTAACCGGATTCTTTGAGGATGCTGACCCATGCGAGGAGGAACTCGAGGTAAAAGAAGCTGCTACCCATCGAGAAGCCACCACCTACAGAACGTTAGCATGTCTCAAGTCATCTAGAGGTCTTTTGTGTCTTACCATGGCAATAGTAAACCACAATATCTGGTTTCTTTGTCTCATCGCAAATCATCCAGATACCATGAAGACCAGGCTTCTTGACCTCACGCCACGGGATAGCAGATTTACGATAGCCATGTCTCAACATGCGGAACCAAANAAAGGGCAGCGCAACACCCTTGGAGAAAAANNAGACTTTGCCGATATTGGCCGGGATTTTAGCAAAAGCATAGCGAACGCAGCGAATGACAAAGTCCTGAAAGGGAGTGGCGTGCTGATTGAAAGCCGACTTTTGTTCGTATGGTGTAAAGAATCGTTCCTTGATGAATTGGTATGGTAGTTGCACCANCTGCGAATGTATATCAGTGACTGTCAATTCTTGGATTCCAGCACACATACGGAAGAAGGGCAATGCAGTAATGACACAAGAGATGGTTTCTACTGGGCCCACTCTGATGAGCAATTGAGGAGCGAGGAAGATGAGGAAGGCTACGCAATCCAGATATGAGATCTGGTTCAAAATCATTTTGCTTGGTTATATAGAAAGAAAATGGTATGGACAATTGGAATGGTTGAGTTAGGTGATTTGGAGGAAGGAACCAATGATGTAGTTGATGCTTCTCAGGGTCTTCCATTTGTGGAGATGATCGGCGTTGCAGGCTGATGAAAGCTCAGAATTTCGTTCAGGCAACAGAAATGAGGTGACTCTCTGGTTGAGCAGAAGGTGAACTACTTTCTGCCATACAAACCAAGATGCCATTGCATCATGATCGAGCTCGATATAGGAAGGAACGAAGGGCGTTTGTAGACCTTCACGTGTCACATTCGGCAAAGCTTCCCGAACATCCAACAGCGGGAGTAGCCGCGGTTGCGCGTTAGTCGACGGAAGTTGATTCCTCTGACTTCACAAATCTAATGCGCATTATTATCACAACTCGCAGCACCATCGACACGACTTCCTCCTACGAGCTGGTCCATTTACCTCGGTGCGCACACTGATCCGGCACCATGGCGGCCGTCCAGGACCAAGCGGCCATCGACTTTGCCAGGTCAGATCCGTAATAACTTTTACACCATGCGCAATCACTCACATGCTGCTCNAGCTCGCTCACCCAAGCCGAAATTCCTACTAAGCTGCGATGTACCACCTGCAGCAAGCTCGCCACCAATGCCTTCAAGCTCCAATGCTGTGACTCGTCCATCTGCCAGGACTGCCAGGCTACTCTTCCTGACGCTTGCCCAGTATGCAGTCACTCTCCTCTGGATCCCGACATGTGCAAGCCCAACAAGTCGCTGCGCATGACCGTTCGTGCTTTCATCAAGGCCGAGGAAAAGAAGAAGATTGCCGCCGCTGAGGCTGCTGCAGCCGCACAAGCTGAACAAGAGGAGATCGCCGCCCAGGAACCGGAACAATCCACAGAACAGCCACAAGCAGACTCCAGCATCCAGGCTGAGCCAGCCGCCGAACAGCCGCAAGAAGAAGATGTAGCCTCTGCAGACGAGACTGAAGGTGCTCTTGCGCCAGAGGCTACTGACCCTCTGCCCAGGTCGAGGAGGTGAGAATACGACGAATCGCCAGTCAATAGTACATTCTGACGTGTATATNNACAGGTCTCTGAGCACCCAGTAAACGGAGAGCCCTCGGATCTGGACCAAGCTGAACAAACAACTGGAGCTGAGGAAGATACTGTCCAGCAGTCAATCGAAGGCGGCGATTCTGAAAATGTTGATTTCGAGCAGAAGAACNNGAGACGGAACAGAGTGAAGACCAACAACAAGACCAGAATGGACAGGACGCCACTCAGCAAAACTTCCAAAACATGGACTGGAACGCTGCCAATGGATTCAACCCTATGATGAACATGGCCAATGGATTCAACCCCATGATGGGCATGATGGGTGAGTTTTATTGTCTCGTGTGCTCCTCCAACATATACTAACACCTCAACAGGCATGCCTGGAATGAACCCCATGTCCATGTTCGGCGGTTTCGGTGCCGGCGGTATGGGCATGCAAGACATGAGTGGTATGAACATGGGAATGGGCTTTGGAGGCGGTTTTGGTGGCAATTGGAATGGACAGCAGGGAATGGGCGGAAACTTTGGCGCTGGCTATTATCCCAACGCTGGATATAATCAACCGCAAATGCACCAAGGAGGCTATGCCAATCAACAGTTCCCCAATCATAATAACTACCAGAACCAGAACCGCTTCCAACAGCGTGGTGGCTTTGCTGGCCGTGGGAGAGGCGGTGCTGCGTTTGCTGGTGGGAATCAAGGCCCATCTAACCCTGAGGCTCAGCAAGACGACGCTGCTTATCCTCAAGATGCCGAACGAGGCGACCGTCGCCCCTCGCAAGCTGGCACTGAATCGGCTGAAGCTGGTGCTGAAAGACGCAACTCCCAATCTGTAGCTTCTGTTCCCCAGATGCCTGGAGATGATACTCCTGCCCTAGAGCAACAGCCAGACACTATCAATGAGGACACTAACGAACAGACCCTACAAGGTGAAGAGCAAACNAGAAGGTCAAGGTCTTGAGAATGGCGACGAGATGCAGGGATTGCAAAACGAACAAGACAATCAGGTGATGAACTCAAACAATGAAGGTGAGCGCACCAAACCAATAACTGTCATGCCAATNNTACTCATGCATCTAGGNNCCCAAACATGATGGATCCCAATGCCTTCAATCCGGCCATGATGGGTATGGGTGGTTTCAATCCTGCCATGACACCGATGATGCCATTTGGTAATCAGAACGGTTTCTTCCCGCAGAACAACTTCAACGGAGGATTTGGCGGAAGAGGAAGGGGCGGTTACAGGGGCAGGGGCGGCTTCCGTGGTCGTGGTGGCTTCAACAACATGCATGGCGGCTTCAATGGACACATGTCACAGCCTCCAGAAGACTTCACCGTTGTCGCAGGCTCTACAGAAGGACCTCCAATTGATGCTCCCAAGGGTCCCAAGGCTATGCGTGAGGGCTTGCCCAACAGTGGCATATACAGTAGGGGCGGCTACCAAGGAGGAAGGAACGCTCATCCCACACCTACCCCTCAACCCCAGTCTCTCCCTGCACAATCACCTCAGCCGCAAAGAGAGCGTAGNTATCTCCCCGCTCGCGACAACCGAGACCGTGGCCGCTCGCCTTCACATTCAAGATCAGGCTCGCACAGCCGCAAGCGTAAGCACAGCGTCGAGTCGCAAGACAGCGAAGCACGAGCCCGCAGACGTGAGCGACGCCGTCGTCATGAAAGAAAGTACGACGACGAGCCCGCCGAATCCGACAGAAAGGACGTAACAAGATCGGACTCCGGCGACGAGGATGCTTCTAGAAGATCACGCCGCCGCAGAGGAGACAGAGAGAAGCACCGTTCAACTCGCGAGAACAGCAGAGACCGCGATCATCGCCGCCGTCGCAGCAGATCTCGCGGCGACAAGGACCACCGCACTAATGGCGACGACCAATCCTCGCGAGCCAAGAGCCGCCGCGACCGCGACCGTGAGAGAGAAAAGGAACGCTCTGATCGCGATAGAAGTGATCGTGATCGTGATCGTAAACGCTCTCGTAGAGATCGCTCGCCCTCAGCCAATGGAACCAACGATCATTACTCATCTTCCCGTCGCTCACGTCGCGACGACCCAGCATCCACAAACGATGATCAAGGATTCAAGATCAAAGGCTCTCGCACCGGTGGCAGCAAACCCTTTGCTCCACCCACCGGTCCCCGCAAAGACCGCAACGACGACAGAAACACTAGACGCCCTTCACTCCAATCCGTCGCTGTGCCCCAAGACAATGCTGCCTCTTCATCTGCAGACCCATATGCCCTAGAACGCGAAGCACGCATCAAGGAGCGCATGGCCAAAGAACAGCAACGCCGCGAAAGTGCCACCTTGGGAAAGAGAGGCAGAGGTGATGAATCAGGGAGACGGGGATCGTTCGAGGCGCCGACGGGCCCTAAAGGCGGAAGGAAAGGAAGAAAAGGTTAGTTATAGGTATGAGGATGAAGAGGGCGAGGAAGCTAGGGCTGAAAGGGTTGAGAGAGAGAGAGAGGCTGGAAGATGGGGTTGAAGACGAGAAAAGGAGTGTAAGATAGAAAAAATGTTGATATGCGGGATAGAGAATCATGTCTCGTTGCTCGTATTTGTTCTTCATTTCTTCGTGAATGTGCTTTGTGTCTCTTCAAAGAACAAAGGCGTGGTATGTAACGGAGGGCAAGTCCTTCGAGAGTCCACGGAGGCATTGAGATGGACATTGTCTGGCTGTTTACCCCTGAGTTGGTCCCATCGGCCTCAATGAGATTACGTCTTCAAAGCACCCTTTCCTGTTCTTGTTTTGCTCGATATGCTGCCTTTTCTTGTGTCTACTCCCAGATTATGAAGATCAAGATTTATATCACTCTACTACACCGCACTGCCAAAGCCTGACAAGGCGAAGAAGGTATGATGGAGAGAAGCATCTCTATCTTTACATCAGATAGACATTTCCCTTCCAATGTACAAAAACCTCGACCAAACCTTCCCTGAATGAAGCAAAACCAAAGAGCAGACCTGGCTATCATGTCTTTTTCCTGAACACCTCGCTGATGTAAAGAAAGTCTGAGCCCCTGATGCAGTGAGAGTGAGAACTTGATTGATGTAACGAAAGCGGGGCAACATCATCGTGGTTGAGCAATGGCTGGATGTCGCAATCGGGCATGTTCGTCAACTTGTCGTGAATCGGATGGTCAGCAAATATCAAGGTGGAAAGTGAGAAGGACATACAAGGCGATGATGTGCTCATTCAACAATCTCAATCTTGTTTCCGGCGGCATCAAAGCCAGTAGCACGTTCGATCATAATTCTCAGGGCTTCTTCCTTGGTGCCGTCGGGGAGCTCGAAAGTGTCCTGTAGGTACTTGGTTCCAGGACCGCGGTAGACCCAAAGTCTGTTTTTGCCGTCGGTGGTGCGCATGGTCACGGAGTGACAAGTGATGTTGCGCTTGCTTCTGATAGACTTGCTGTCACCGTGAACGTCGACAGAATCGCCAACGGTGCCGGTGAAGGTGACTTGGAGGAAGCGGATGTCGATGTTCTTTGCATACTGAGCGTAGAGCTCCTTGGCGTCCGCTGTGCTGATGATCTTGTTGAGCTTTCTGGCCTTGATTGAGAGAGTAAGCAGGGGCAGCGAGACGGCGTGATCACACAGTGGTGAGGAGAAGTAGCTATTACCATTGTGATAGGGAATGAACGAGGGTTGGTTGGTTGATACAGAATGATTAGAAAGTCTTGTATGAGACGACGAGGTGGTGTTTTGGTGGAAAGATGCGTGAGACGAGTGAGAGGCAGAACAACAACAAACTGAAGTGACGGAAAGTTGAGACGGAAGCAAGTGGAAGGTGAGCCATCGATCACTCGTCTCAAGCTCTTTCAATGGTGAACTCACGTTTGATGTCAAATCTTTGTATTGCTTCAAACGCTTATGGAGAAGAAAACCATAAGGAGAGAAAGCTCAGAGCTCGAGTGTATACATTCAAGATACGAACCAGGCTCTTTCAAAAGGCCATGAGAGGACTATAGATACGATTGTGACTTTTTACGGAGAACCATATCAAGAGAGATCAGTGAGGAGGGGCTTTGAGACTCTACGTCTGTAGACCTAACTTTGATGCACCTACCCGTTGTGACACTGAGACCTACGCATGAGTTCATGAGTGCGCTTTCACTGCAACTCTATCGATTCCATCATCTTCTACGCGGAAACGGAAAATTCGTCGTCAAGTGACAGCACCAAAGCGCGCTACCCGCCAAAATCTCACCATCACTTCTCGATTTACTCAGCCTTCTCGTCTCCACAACAACACCACACTTACACGAAAATCGAACATGGCGGATAACGTCACGTCAAGTCAATCACCTACAACAATCGCAACGGAAATGGACGTGAATACGACTGAACTCACTGCGTTCCANACCTCCCTGTCGACTGAAGTGAGCCACCGCGTCAGGACTGTTTACCTCAGCGGCCCAATCAAGATCATCTTGCCAATCGACGAACGTGAGGAAATTAAGACGGTGAATCGCGACCAGCGCGACCTTCACTTTGACGCGTCTGCATCGCTCGTAGTCAGCGCAAACACCAACACTGACAATAGCGAGACTGTTCAGCTCAGCGGCCCCGTCAACATCAAGTCTCCTGTCGAACACTGCGGCAACGTCAGCTCCATAGGCTCTGCTTCCAATACGCACGCGATCGGCTCCCTTTCTCTTACCATGGAAGATTCGTCTTCCGTGGTCAAGCAGCTCGACTGTAACCGTCCCGACGACACTTCATCGCCTTTGTAAGCGCTCTTCTCCAGTGAACAAAGCAACTCAATTGACCACTGAAGCAGCTGCTCTTATCTACCTGGAAATGAGGTTGTCCTCAAGAGTCCCAACAGCGATGCGCCGATCAACGCCATGATCGTCCAAAGTTTTCCGGCAACCCTCTCCTGCTGCATGGTAATTCGCTTCGTCGAGCCGCATGTCTTCAGTAACATATCTGAATGCGTGCTCAAACTCTACGACCGCCGCTTCTCAACCCAGCATCGCGAAGATTGGGATGCCTCGCCTTGGTCCCCTGAGCTCGAAAAGGAATACCAGGACTTTGTGGAGTGCGGTGATGCTGAAGAGATTTTCAGCTATTGGGACGCGGAAAAGGAACGAAATGACGAGTGGTCGGCGGCCGATGTTGGCAACCACGACAGATGGGGTGTCGCGAAGCGCGAGGCGTATCTCCAGTGGGATGCAACAAACATCTTTGACACTGAGAAGAAGGCCTATGAGCACATGGCTGGCCTGCAAGGAGAAGATGTCCCCATGGTCTTTGGCGAAGTTGTGCTGGATCAGCCAACTGCCTTCCAGAATCAAAGCGACGGCATCAAAGCTGGCAAAGACGAGGCCGAAGATATTCAGGAAGACTCATTTTCTACCACCTCATTCGATGCCGACAACAACCCTCATATCGTCAACATCCCCGGAATTCTCATGCAGTATATCGACGGCTTCCATCTCACAGATCTATACAAGCATCTGCCTCAAGATTGCTGGCAATCCATCGTCGACACAGCAATCGAGAAACTCCACCACATCCAGGAATGCGGCATTCTCAACCACGACGTCAACACACGTAGCTTCATGGTTGAATCCCTGGCCCACAAAGTCATGATGATCGATTTTGGCATGGTCTCGTTTCGTGAAGACGTTGAAGACGATAGAGAGTGGGAGCTGCTCCAAGCAGAAGAGGATGAAGAAGGTGCCGTCGGTCTGCTCATGCAGACATACTTGAAGGAGAGAGGTGGNGGTGCGATCACCTACAAGCCCAGCGAGAGTTATTGGAGGTTGAAGTACCGCTACAGAGGTATGGAAGGCCAAAGGGAAGGCGGTACCGAAGAAGAAGAAGAGTATGTCAGGAAGCACACAGACTTCGTCTTCACGAGTTGAGCTAGTTGATTATCTGGGTCACTCAACACTTTGAACCCAACCGAGATGAGAAGGGTTGCGAAGAGCAGTGAGGGCGGATAAGGCGAATCATGGAAGAAACTAGGTAGCGTTCCTGGAGTCAAGTTTCGGCAAGGGTTTGACTGTCGGTCTCATGCTTATGCTTGAGATTGATGATAATCAGCAGCACAAGTAGAGTCCAGTGATACCCCTTTTTCTTAAACTATTTCCAGCATACGTGTGTCGTATCGGTCGAATGCTGTAGCCGGAAAACAATGATTAGTTGACTCCGAGTGCTGTCTGACATCTCTCTTAGGGAATGTGTTGTGAAATGCGGAGAACATCTCTATCGATGTTGGTGTCTGTATTCTAGTCTTTCTTCCAAGCAAATCGCTCATCGGATGTAGCTTAGAGCGATCATAGTAAGGCATCTGGTCGATAGGCGTCCATTGCCTATTGCGTTCTGCTTTAATGGCGGCTTTGGCACCAAGTTCGTTTTGTGGTGTGATGGAAAATGCAACAAAAGAATCGTGAGGTAACACAGTGACAATATGTGCATTCATCAGAGTGGAGATCAAAGAAACAGTATTTCGAAGAAAGAAAGTTTCTTCAAGGTAGGGAAAAAGGTCTGGAAGGTAGAATGGTTAGTCTCAAGTCCAAATTTGTTCATTTCTCAGGCAGGAGCAACTCTGCCGAAAAACATACTGCGGGCGTTGTGGAGTGCGTGACTTCCTGTAAAATCTCATCATGTAGCTATTCGCTCTTGTGTGAATAAGGATGCCTTCATGTGATAGTGCTAACGTTCCCATCGAGTTGCATATGCCACATGCACGTCAGACACGTCGTTAATCGCAACACGGAGCTGTTACTCTATATCGCCGGATGCATAATCAAGTGCAACCTTTCCTTCCATATCTTGCACAATCATCGAGGCTCACCCAGAAGTAATTCTCGTGCGGTGTCCACAATATCGGATGTGAACGTTGTCGACCCTTCGCCTTTCACAGCAAGATGCAACGCTGTGTAACCGTATTCATCAGTCGCATCTATCAGAGCGCCGTGGTGCACGAGTGGTGCTACCGCTCCACGATTTCGTAAGACAGCTGCGATATGGAGTGCGTTCCTACCGTGGTATGCGATCTTGCGATCGAGGTCAGCCTTCGCTGCGGCCATTGTGCGGCACACTCTTTGCAAGAGCGTGGTAAATGGCACGTGAATCAACTCTTCGAGAAGTTTGATGGTCTTGTTGTGGTTGTTGCATTCGTGATAAGGATCGACGCGAAGCTCAGTCAACTCAATTGTGATGGGCAAAACTGATTGGGCATCCGCCCTCAATGCCTTCTCCAGCATTCTCAAGCGCTCTGTCACTGTCAAATCCTCTTACCATTGCAAATTTGACAGCTTCATGGCCTGGAACAAATTGCAACTCGGGATGGATAGAACAATTTCCTGCCACCGGGGGTCACGCAGATGCCTTGGTCCCAGAGGGAGAAGCCTTACAAAGGAACAACACCTCCGTTTCAATATTAGAGCCAAAGTTGACGCGAGATCATCTTCGTTCCAAAACCGGTGGACCCACTGGAGGAACAACGCCTGATGCTTATGGGAGAAGACGAACTGGTGCAAAGCATCTTTTCGAAGTTCCAACTCCCAGGTCCAGAATGAAGTATCGGTGCACCAGATGAGGCTATAGCGTTCTTCAACGAAGGTTCGAAAGGAACTCGATAAATGACCCTGCTCGGGCAGGAACTCTGTTGTATGTGAAAGCCAATATTCAGAAGCGTACTGGAGGAATTGGTACTTTGTCGTAATCTTGTGGCTTGTGTTGTTATCTGTTTGTAGGGGCAATAGATTTGAGTTCGCAGACACCGATTCTGCTCGTCTCCTCATCACGTCTCTAGCTTTATTCAAGACAGTGTTTGGCACATCAGCAGCCAAGGCATGACTTGCCATCATCATAGGATCCAGAGTTACCTGAGATCTGGGCGATTTGATAAGCTGGGTCTGAAAGTCGTTGAAGTTCAGGTAGGTGACGCAGACTTCGCCAAACTGTCGATTGGATTCGTACTGTTGAAGATGGAAACCCGAAAGTGTCATCTGTTCGGTGTCGGGAGTACAGAAGAAGTCCTTTACGCTCGAATGTGCAGATTACAGCGTTTCGTCCTTTTCATCGAGTCCAGTCAGATCATGACACCATCGGACAATGGCTTTGGTGTTGTTGATCTGGCGTTCTGGCATGAACCAAGGCTGGCAAGGCTCCACTGAGGTACAGGTGATCGAGTTCTAAACAAAGCCAGCATGGTGTAAGAATCGTTTGAGCAGCGTGATGTCCGGCTTCGAGGTGTCGGAATAAAACCAGAAGCAGCCAGGCCGAGATTTGTAGGATGTGACCCCACCGTATCAACATAGATACAATACACCATGCATCATGCAGGCTTCTCAGCCTCGCGGCGCAGCAATCTCGAAACCCTCATCAAGGCATAGCTTCCACGTCCCGCCGGTATGAAGACTGAATTCAAACGTTTCCTCGCAGCAAGACGCGAGATGTGATAATTGTATAGAGAGACACCAACTTTGTACCATCAAGATATCTTGAAGGAGGGAAGTACGCTTCACAGACGAAGGTCAACGCGGCTTGATGCCGAGGTAGACAGGTGGCAGAATCTCACCGCCTGTGATGGCGCTTACCTTTGCTGAAGCTCATACTCGGAGTAACTCTTGCTCAAATTGTGTGGTGGCACTGCGAACATGTGCAATTCGATCTAAGGCATTGCGGACCGAGTTGTGTCAAGTAGGTTCCATCTCAAGGAATAAAACTGCTGCTATGCGAGAAGATCGTGTATTCGTGATTCATGGAGCCACAAACATCAAGCTGGGAACGAAATGCCGTTTTCTCGAGGCCACTTCCAAGCGAATAGATCTATCAGCGGTCTTGAATGGAGATCTTGAGCGCGATGTTTCAATCTTCCACACACAATTTATCATGCCCAAGTTCATGGGGGCCTACGTGCTCCTTCCACTATCGTAAAGCTTACTAATCCACGGCGCATCTTGGAGTCACGGCGGGGTTTTGAAGCGACAATGACAATACCTCAAACGCCATAGGCAGAAGCACCTCCCATCTCCATTCCTCATCTGCTACAGCTTGCAAATCTTGTACCAAATGTCACATCTTACAGGCGACCCTAAAAGACATGATCTATCCTCCTTCAAGGGCTCCATAACAGGCAGCTGCCTATGCGGAAGCATCACAGTAACGATTAACGAAAACCTCTTCACAAAACCACGCGGCCACCTCTGCCACTGCGAGAACTGTCGAAAAGCGACCGGCTCTGTAGTAGCCACAAATCTCACCATCGAAGAGAAAAAGGTCGATATCAAAGACAGAGATGGCACGCTCAAGCTCTATGCAGATAAAGCTACCAAAAGTGGGAATCCAGTATATCGATACTTTTGCGCTGTGGATGGAAAGTAAGTCGTTATCCCCACGAGACTCGCGACGGAAAGCAAAATATTGTAGCGCTGACTGCTTTCAGTCCCATCTTTTCAAAAGTCGATTCTATGCCTGGCAAGGTCACTATTTCGATGGGCTGCATGCCAGTAATCCCGAAACCAGAGATGGCAGGCTTTACTGCGCATAAGCATCCTTGGTTCAATCAACCTGAGGGCATAAGATCGTACAAGATTATTCGTGAAGAAGAGATTATGGGTGAGTAGTAGTCGTCGCCATTGTCGCCGCCGCCGCGTTTTTTCGCTTGAATCACAATTTACCGACAATGACCTCAAACTACCACAACTTCCCAATACCTCCTTGATTCTAGTGCACGAGACTCGTTCTCCAAGGTTCGGGCAGCAACCATACCAGTCATCGCGATGACTCGATCTCTATAATATAATTCAACATTTCGAAAAGCATCTTCTTCGCTTTCAACGAACTTCGCATACGCTAGATCCCTACGAGATGGCAAACCAGTACACCACATTAAGCACTCAGTCGCCTCAGGACAGCTTCCTCAGCGACTCCACAGTCCGCCACAGCAAGGCCATCCGCCCACCAAGATCACAAGCCTCACGATCGCAAAAGCAACAACCAAAACCCACAACCCTGACAGCAGAAGCCTTAGCCATGCTGGAACCCACGAATAAAATCCAAACCGCAGCTTACTACTACAACCGCATCAAAGACTTTATAAACCAGCTGCCTGCTCCTGGGACTTCAATAGAGCATGATGAAAATTCAGATGCCATCCAGCATCCAGACCTCACCACATTGGCCAAAGAGACTGAGGGACAAACACACTACTACATGCCGCCCTTCCATCTTCAACATATGCATATCTACCACCGCTTTCAAAAGATGCGGCGTGAGGAGCCATGGGCAGAGTTTCATACACACAACGCATGGTTGAGCTTGCATTATTCTGAGCACGGTGAAGTGTGCATGTATGCGGGTGTCGAGAATGTGGAACATTGTGACAAGATCAATAAGCACATGACCTGGTTGAGAGATAAATGGCTAGGTATCGAAGTGGGTCTAGTTTACTATCTCATGGAGTATGAGGATGATGGCCAGGTGGACAAAAGGGAGGTTGATGTGAAGGGGGACGAGGGAAAGGTTGATCAGAAGGGAGCCACAAGTGGCGTTCGAGAGAGGTCAGGATCTGAGACTGAGAAATTACTCGATGCGTCGACCTGGAGCGACTTTGACGTATCTTGGCCTGTATAATCTTGATAGACTAAGCTCAACCTGGCGCCGGATCAACTCTAATTCGGTCTGCTCGAGCCGTGGCACTGTAGAGCAATGACGAGCCGAATGGTCCCCAAGGCGTAACGCATACATGGGAATTTTAGTGTATTGAACATACTGCAACAACAACTTGGTCTTATTCCTGCTCTTTCTTAGGTAATTCTCCTCCGTTATGCGAACTTCATAGCGCACGACGCAGTCCCAGGACTTCTAGGACTGCGTCGCCACGCCTTGCTGATAATAGAACCAAGCACAAGATCCTCTCTAACTGGGAAAGAGTCTATCGCCGGCCATTCCTCTGCGCAAACACAATCCGTATGGAACTTTCNCCACCGAGAAATCGAACAAAAACTATTGGTGACATGCAACACCTCCAATTTCGCAGTGTAGCCATCCCAGTCTGTGGCATCGAGGTCCGCGTCCAATGGCACTGCTGCACTGTTGGCAAAGTCGATGGCTCGGATGGTACAGTCATCGGCAAGCAATACATTGCGTATGGCGATATCGAACCATAGCACCTTCCTATCATGACATGCAGCCACAAAGTCGACAATCTGCGGGATCCAATCTAGTCTCTTACTCCATGACGGTAGACATTTGTCTCTTATATGATCTTCCGAATCTCCATTGCGATAGTACTCGAGCTCCAATCCATTGGTAGAGATGTTCAAGCAGTTTGCAAGGTCTGGTATGCCGTGGAGTCGCTGATAGACTTATTTCTCGACTTTTAACCTGTCGCGACGCCAGATGTTGTCCTTATCTGGCTGAAGAGATCCGCCGGGAAGAAGTGTCGCGTCCAGTTTGGGTATCTTCATGACGCTTGTGGGTCCCATGGGGATGATACATCCATCCATACCAAACCCAATCACTCCCTTCCCAACAGATTGCCCGTCAGTATACAGTAGCCGGGTAACACGTGTTTAATACATCCATGTCGTGCTGGAGTAGATCAGATCAAGGTCGAAGAGATGGGATGGAATTGGAAGGTGTTTGGCAATGCTCGTGCCCCTTTGTCTCGATGTGAACGAAACTCTTTCGCGAAAACGTGATGGTCTCTTGTACATGGTCTTTGTCTATCTGATGAGAAAGGAGCGAAACGAGTGTCGCGCATACTGCAGAAACCATCACCCAAACAACCCTCTAAGAAAGAAATGGTCCCATCACCCTTTTGCACCCAGGTTCCCATTATCTCTCGGACAGAACTCGGTCACTAGACTATGGGTAATCGTGGCATAGTGTAGCCTAGACACCAGAGTCATCCTTTTTCCAGTAGGATTCTTCAGGATAGAAGTCGCGCCATTCCGAGCAGATGTCGTTGAAGGCAGGGTCGAGTTTGATCTGATCGGGTGTCTCGAGGAACTGGGTGGCCAGACCGTCGGCTACATGCCACGCGATGTGACAATGCATGATCCAAGCACCGGGGTTGTTCGTCTCAAAGGCAATAACCAGCCAGCCTTGGGTTGGAAGCATTGCAGTATCACGACGAGGGGNGTTCTTGAAATTCAGCTCGCTCGCTTGATCGTTGGTGTAGTTGCTGTTCTCTTTGGCGCCCAACACGTAGAAGTCATGTCTTAAGTTGTATTAGCCGCATTCTAGTATATGTGTACGAACTTTAATTTACCCATGCAAGTGGATGGGATGAGGAACAAAGAGTCCTGCACCCGCAGGAGTGGAAATCTCCTGGAGAACCCAATATGTCCACTCGGCGTCGGGCATATTTATTAGATTCATGGAAGGCGCGTAGCTTGTGTTTTTCTCCTGAACGTATTCAAGGGTCGGCTTCTCCCAGGTTACATTGAGAGCAGTGGTGTCGATGGCCCACCTAAAGATTGTCGCGTTATCTGATCTGATACCAGCCTCCTGAGCCTGCACGCTTAAGAACTCAGGATTTGCTGTCAAGGCATTGTCGGGAACGAAGCTGTCCCAGTAAGGCGCAAGTTTGCTCGAATTATAAGATTCATCATTGCATCGATCTGTGTTGTCCCCAGTTCTGTCCCAAGCGGTGCTGGTAGGATTGGCGAATGTGGTGTTGCTGTAATGAATGATTGCCCTAATGCCACTAGGATTTGCATTGTTGCCGCATGCAGGGAATGCACCACCGACAGCAGGAACATCTGCCCGGAACCAGTAGTTGTCTGCTGTCTGATTGGCCTCAATGATAACATCGAGTCTTTGTCCAATTCCTACAAAGACTCGGTCTGCAGCATAAGGCATGACTGGGACAAAGTCATTGCTGATGACAGTGAAAGGGTGGCCGTCGACCGAAACCATGAAGGCGCTGTCCACAGATGTGTTGATAAGTCGTAGGCGATATCTCTTGCCAGATTGGACAGTAGCGTTGAAATACTTTCCCTTGGTTCCGTCAGGGCTAACATTCATGCCATTCACGAGACCGGTGTAGGCCTGTGGAGGTATACTGCGTGCCAAAGGGTTGTTGAAAAAGGCAGTTTCGTCATACCAGTCCGTCAACGCGAAGGGGCCAAGATCTTCATCGTAGTTATCTGTAGCAGGACCATCGATGACGAGCGTACCAAGAGTCCCTACACCATATTGAACNNACCTGTTATACTTGTCAGTTGTGATATAGAGCCGGACAGAGACCAACATACTCCAATGGCTATGATACCAACTGGTACCATACTGCGTACAGTGGAACCTGTACGTGCGAGATTTTCCTGGAGCAATGGGACACTCGGTTATCTGACGGCGAATTTATCAGCATTGATGCAGTACCGAAATTGATGGTCAACATACTCCAGGGACACCGTCTTGGTCGCAAGTTTCATACTGCCGAATACCATGCCAATGAATACCGGTGCCGTTGTCAGCCAAGTGGTTGTTGACTGTGATTTCGAGCCAATCTCCCCAATTAGCCCTGATGACTGGTCCTGGGTACTGATTATTGATCAGCATGACCCTTCGATCGCCTGTGCCATCGGGGTCAAGAGTAGTGTTTGTAATGGTCAATGTGTATGGAACTGTCTTTTGGGTGTCAGGGAACTTTTGATCAAAATCGGTTGCAATGCTGAAGCCGTTTCCCCAGCATGCACGGCTACCGGCAGTGTTGGTACATTCTGTATCAGCATCATCTGGTGTCAAAGTCGTGGAAGATCCAGCAGCAGAAGAGGTCGAGGAAGCCTGACGTTTTACAGCTACCGAAGCAGCAGCGTAAGCCGCCAAGGAAGCAAGAAGGGGGATAGAACGCAAGAGATGCATGCCTGCGAGTAATCGAGCAAGTTTGAAGTGTTGTAGTCACCCCGAGGTGGTAAGCAACTTTTATACACATACACTTGCCTAGGAGACATATCGTGTGCAGCCTGTTGCTTACAGGGCTGACGAGACCGAAATAGATTTTTGTAGGTTGGAACACGGCTGTTGTGTAGATGTCGAGAGTATGGCCTTCATCGTCATAATGGACGAGATCAACATGCCTTCCTTATTCTTTATCGAGAGAAAGGGAAAGCTGCAAGTCAGATGGTCTGCCTACTTTCCAATAGACTGCTGCGAAGTCAGCATGTACGATTTGCAAGCCCACTTGACCACTCAGTACGTAGGATTTCAGTAACAAGAGAATGCTGGAATCTGTGATCGGGAGTTGCTGTGAAGAGAAGGGAGAACACTCTGGAGTTTTTGATTGGTGATGCAAAGTTATCCGCTGACCAGTCTGCCATAAGAACCTTACCGGGTGAGACAAGATTGTATCTTCCGACGTAAGGTACATGACCTTCAATGCCCCTGTTTGCACAATGCGGTGGACTATTGCGCCTCCGACAATCATCAGAGTTTAGGAACAATGTTCCTTTTTAGACCAAAAGCCAGGGCTGCCTCATGATAGACCAACCGTATCAGTATCTGCTATGTAAGGGAATGCAGGAGCTGTAGCGTGACATCGTATGATCTTTCTCAGCTTCATATCTGAGAGATAACAGGGCCGTGACGAGGGTGATATCCTGAGCGGCAATATTCGTCACTCTATCTGTACCGTGAACTAGATAGAACATGGCGTTTGATCGTGATCTGGAGTTTCCAAAGATATGCCAGAGGTGTTGAGTCGGGTTCCGAACAAACCATCATACTTCAAAGTATGCAGGGTATGGTCATCGTGCTTAATCGCCAAGGTCAGCCTCATGGTTTGTCCCAGGGTTAATGGAGCCTTCGGAGAGCCCTTGCTTAGTGAGAGCATAACGGTAATCGGCTTTCCAGCCGGGCGCCAGGCCCAGTTCGACTCTTCCATACTGAGGAAGCCGTGAGAGGGCGCATTAAACATTCTACGGAGAATGTCGTCTCCAGCATCTATATTAGATGTGGTATTAGGCAAGCATTCTTTGCAGGTAATTCAGATCAAACATGCGACAGGTGGATCTGCCTCGCAGAGTGGCTTTCTGATCAGTCTACTCTTTCCAGAAGAGAATACCGCAGCTTTGGTTCTGTCATGCGCCATGTCCCGACTGCTTTCTCTTCGTAAGTGAAGTCCCGGACGAGCTCAGCCACGTGTCCAGAAGATACACATCAGGCTTAAAGGTGCCCAATTACATGCCGCGATGATCAGTGACGTCCCTGTTGCCTGGTGTCTCCAAGCAAGAGTACTCTTGGAACTGTGCTGACGTGCATTTGAGAGTGGTAGGAAGCCAGTCAGGAGTGCTGCTTCCCTCGTTCCAAATTTAGCGCCTTCCCGGGGACCTCCGAAGGATCGTCATCTCTTCTATCGCGTACCACACACCGCCTTCTTCCGACATCTACCTGCCTTGCATCGCAACACACTCGCGTTATCGCATATCTGAAATGATACTTGCATGTGCCAGGCTGCTTGCTGGAACACAGTGTTGGGCTCGACAAGGTCCGATCATGAGGTCCGGTACACTATGACTCCTGCTCGGCGACCTGAGCTCCTTTAGGTCTCTGATGTCAGATTTCGAGCCTGCAAGTCCGCAATCTATGCGACAAGAATCCTCTCACGAGGCAGTGTAGGAGTACGGATGAAGACTCTCAAGAGCATATGCTATTTTTGCTGAGAAGGTAGGTCTTTATGGAGCAGACATAGCCGCTGCCAGCTCGACACCTCGCAGCCTCGAGGGGTATAAAGTGGACCAAGGTACAACTCGGCTCTCTTCTTTGAGTAGCCAATACTGCAATTCCATTCTCTGACCAAGCAGCCTTCGGAAACAAAGACACCATGTGGACCTCTCTTCTTGCTATCGGACTTGCATTCCTACAGGTTGCCAGCGCCTGTGAATCATACGGTATCGACTTCAAAGATAAACGAAACTATTTCATTAACATCAATTCAAACGAATCGTTCACCGCCGTATCAGAGTTCTATGGCTGTTCGGAACCTGCTCGCGCCATCTTGTACACTCCCAGCAACCATTCAATCTTCTGCTCGGATGTTGCGACCACACCAGATTATACTGACGCCACTACTACTTGTCCAATATTGAAAAACCAGATGTATTCTGGTGACTGGACTCTCGTACTTCTGGACAACAATGGGAATGGTAGCAGTTTCAACGCCCAACGTAAATTGCACCTCAGTGTTGGCGAGCAATCCACCTCGGTCGTCATCCCTACCATAACTCTAAGTGTTACGCAAACCCCTACATCCGTTGTGAATGCTACAATCACAGACGTTGATTCAACAACCCTCCAGCCTGTTTCGGTGACCAGTCTCGCTAGCAACGCAAAGACACAGACAGTGACCTACTACCCGCCCCGAGAGACCATCACCAAATCGTCGACAGCAACGGTCAAGCGCACCTCCACACGCTTTACCTACACCGTTAAGACCTATACCGAGACCAAACTTTGCGCAGTTGCATTCGTAGCTTTGGCAGCTGATCCCACGGCCGACCCCAAGCTCCTCTCCATCGCCCAAGCCGCCATTGCTTCTGCAACCCCCTCCGCCGCTCCTGCCCGTCGTGCCAGGATCAGGCGTGATATCACTCAAGTTGTTCAAGTTGCCAAACGCAATGTCGTCAATCTCGCCAAGCGCGCTCCCGATAGCGCTACTGTGACCTCAACAGATACCAACACTGCCCACTGGATCTCAGTGACGTCCAGCTTCACAGCTGCTCCTGTTACGCAAACATCATACAGTAAATTCTGCNNTCAAATCCCGATCGATGGACATATGAAAGCTGATTTTATTCTAGCTACTGTGGAGAGTACGACAACAATTACTCCAGCACCCATCACCATTGTTGCAAAGCAGACCACGGTCACAAAGACTGCCAAAACATCTGTAAGCATGAGATACAGCCCGTGATCCAGAAGGATGACAAACTAATTGATGGAAACAGACTCGCACAGTTACCAAACGAACAACGACAACGTCCAAGATCACGAAGACGGTCACTGCCACGTATGTTACTCTCCCACTCTGCATATATCTGAAATTGCTGACAATCTTCGCACAGTCTCAAGGTTACTACCTACATGCCTGGAAAAGGTTGTTCTTAGAGAAGCTTCTTGACTTGCCCGCACTACAAGCCTCTCTTCAAGCGAAGGAATTAACAACATATGATATGTTCTCGATTTGGATCTTCTAAATTTTGGTTTTATTCCCTGGCTTCGTACTAGAATCTTCTCTTTTCCCTTCGTTGCATCTCCTCTCCTGTTTTCTTCTGCAGTCAGATTTTCCTCTGTTCGTAACACTCGACTCATTCATACAACACCTTAGATAATGCACGGAAGTTGAAAAGATTGGACTACTTCCGGCTCGATATGTGTACTGAATGCCATTTCTTGGGACAAAGTGATCTAAAAGAAAAAGAGAAAAAAAGAGCGCCATCTTGGAAGCATGTCTGATACGCCGTTTAACGCCTTCCGCAGCTATGCATGAAATAATTTCGTCAAAGAAACCCATCGTTCTCTCAATTCGATAGAGATGTAGGTCATGATAGGTTGATACCGTAATCGTTGGACTCGTTGGGAGTGCCCCAAGGATCCTCACCAGGTCCGGGGCCATAGTTGCCGAAACCACCACGTCCACCCATCATGCCGGCATGACTCTTGTCCGTCTTTGCCTTTTGCACAATCGAATACTTTGAGCCCATGTCCTTGGCTTGGGCTACTGTACGAGTGAGGGAGGCGAGCAAGGATACCATGTGTACATCTGACTGTTCCTGTGAGGCGGCTGTTGCAAGTGAAGACTGAGGCATGCCTGGTACAGAGATGATAGTGGAGGATTGAGAGACAGGAGGGGCGAGTAAAGGCAAGCGAGAGAGCATGGAGGAGATTTCGCGCAAGAGTTGGTGGTTGAGAGGAGGGTCGCTAGAGGTGGCGGAGATAGAGGCGTCGGTCAGGTATGATTGTGGTAGTTCGGCTAGATAGGCCTTGATGAGGTTGATGCGTTGGTGCAGCATCTTGATGGCGTTGTACTTGGCAGTGAGAGACGAGATGANCTATAGGTTGTTAGCTTGTGATGCTCAAAGAGATATGTGGTTATGCTTACCTTCTTCATCGGCGGCGTTAAGCTGCACATCGTTATTGGCAGGAGTGTCGTTCGTGGCACTGCCTTCGGAGCGAGACTTGCCCTTGGGAGGAGTAGCAGAGTTCTGAGCAGCGGATCCACTACTCTTTGCGACAAAGTCGACAGCGATCATCTCTGCCTCTCCAGTCTCGACTTCGAAGGGCAATTGACGGAAGCGCATCTGCAATTGGCGACCCATGCCCCATCCATCGACCTGCAGACCTTTGTCTGCGTTCTCACTGCCAGGCTCGTAGTATGATTCGTAGATTGAGATGGGAAGCTTTCCGCCGGCGAGGGAGCCGTCAAGGATGGTCTGAGGGTGGAAGAGAAGGAGCATGAGGGATTCATTGTACGAGTGCTGGAGTTGTTGGAGGATGGGCACATGATCGGGCAGAGGCCCTGAGGGAGGAGCGAGTGTGAAGATGGCAACCAGATCGAGAGGAGGTGCCTTGTGAACGTCCTTGACNNTGGTTGGTGGTTAGTCGTGATAGTCTGGTATGGACGGACTGTAGTACGCACACTGTTCTAGACGCTCGGCGAACCACTCTTCGTCAACCAGAACTTTGTCGCCATCTTCCTTGGTCTTGCACTGGAAGGCCTGCTCCATGGTGATTGTACGGCCAATTTGCTGACCGATGATCGCACCAACGATTGGGCCTGGCTGCTTGCGCATAGAGTGGCGCGTTATGTAGTCCGAGATGGTGAGAAGGACCAGTGGGTGCAGCTGGACTGAGAGCGACGAGTCCGAGGTGCTGCTGGACAGCAGGAAATTGCTTGCCGTCTCGACCATGATTGCGATTGTGGATTGTGAATGTTTGGCACAAGTGGATGGTCTAGTGGAGAGAGTTGAATGACATCGGTGTTTCTAGAGTGAGCTTCCTAAAAGCCGTCTATCTCCGGCTCCGCGCCTGCCTCACTTTCATCTGTTTCAAGGGAAGCTTCGACAACTTCGACCACTCGTTCAACTTGCACGCCACTTTCCTCTTGCGAGCATCCAAACAACCGAGTCGACTGGCTTCACCTCATCCTCGCGACTCCGAATCTATCAATAAGTCCTCACTTCCAGACACCCATCATGTCGCGCCATCACCCGTACGTCCTCTGTCGAATCACCCACGAAAAAGGCACAAACTGACAAGAAGGATACAGTGATTTGGTCATGTGTCGCAAGACCGCCGGCATCGCCATCGGCCGCCTCTGCGACAAATGCGACGGCAAATGCCCCGTCTGCGACAGCTACGTCCGTCCCACAACCCTCGTCCGCATCTGCGACGAATGCTCTTTCGGAAACTACCAGAACAAATGCGTCGTCTGCGGTGGCGAGGTAAGAAGATGCCTGCTCTCTCTTTGCCTGTTGGTCATGTTGCTGACAAGTCATCTCAGNGGCATCTCCGACGCTTTCTACTGCTTCGAATGCACACGTCTCGAGAAGGACAGAGATGGCTGCCCCAAGATTATAAATCTGGGTAGTTCGAGGACGGATCTGTTTTACCAGAAAAAGAATTTCCGGAATCATTAGTACCAGCGGATACCGTCCTGATGGTATAGGACGGTCAACTACACTATGGAGCATTATGAAGGCAACTATGGCTATTCGGGACATCTGGTCACGAACATTGCGAGACACTGCGCCGATGGGAAGTGCCTCGCCATGGCATTGCACCAAAGACCTCAGGTCAGGAACGCGAAGCAGAGATCGTCAGATTAAGGACGTTCTGTGTCCAAGGCAAACTATCTTCACGGAAGACGTCTCATGGTGCCAAAAACTCCACAAGGCTGCTCTCTGTCGGCACAACATACTGGCCAAGTCTCGGTTGCTCATACGCACCAGCTCTCCCTCCAAGCCAGGCTCCCAGACAACAATCAATTCACCAAGCACGACAAAGTAGCAAATTGAACTGCGAGACTGGCGGGAAGAAACAGATAGTTAATGTCTTCCAACGACGAAGTTAGACTTTGGTCATTCAGCTATGTTCTTCCAACTTTTGTGATCTATCGTGATGTTGCCATGGAATCTACAAGGCGATCCAGAGCCGACTTGGCAACTGTTTATTTTGTACAACATCGTTGCATCAAGTTAAAGCCCTCGTGGCAACAAGTGATGGCTCCTGGAAAGTTCGGTGCCTGCATTCTGGCTCGCAGGCCGGAAGAGATGACTGGCTTTTCGTTGACTCGTAGCCTCACGCCTTCAATGGGCGAGAGAGGCAGTGGCTAGGTGGCATGAGAACGGACACTAGACGCTCAACCCGGGATGTTGGCAAGCTCTCTCGAGTTTGCAGCATTCAGCTCAGCCATGAGACCGCCCTTGTCTCTCTTCTTCTCGTCCTGGTCCAGCTTTAATTGCACGAACTGGTGCAGAACCTTGACCTTTTCCAGCGCAACATTCGAGCAGTTGAGAGTGGTCAACGGGTCCACAGGCACACCTCCATACTTTGCGATTTGGCAGACCTCACCGTGACGATTCATGCTGACGATCATCTCGCCGTCGCGAACGCTCTCTTCTGCGAGGTTGGCATCCAGTAGCACCGTCTCGCCGCCGTGGTAGAAGGAGAAGGAGACACAGAAAGGGTGGTGTTGCATGGCCAGCTTGACGGGTTCGCGCTCACGGGTGTCAAACACAGTGACATCTTCTCCGTGCACCTCGACCTCAGGACGGCGGAAATGTTGCAGAGCGGCGACCAAGGCGATACAGCAAGCATCGATCAAGCCGCCATCGTGGTCCAGAACGTGTATGTCTGCGCGGACGGCGAAGCACTTCGCGCCGGCGATAATGCAGAGGGATTCCGTGTCCAGGGCACCAGAGCGGCGGATGGACTTTTCCAGTAAACGAGACAGCACGACTTCGGCATCGTTGGGGCGACCGACTTCGAAAGCGGGAGAGGCCATGGGTGAGAGCTCGGTCGAGATGGTGAAGACGCCGTCGAACTTGCGATCGGGGAAGGGTGTTGTTACTTCGGCGGATACCCTCACAACGACTCTGTAAACATGTTAACAAGATGTGACATGCAAGGTAATGGTGTACACTGCACACCTCGTCTTGCCCAAACGGACATCGGCAACGCCATAGTCGTCGCCAAACTCCAGCTCTAGGTTTCGGTATTGATCGAGTTGACGACCGTCGAGGCGGATGCTTTCGAACAGAGCATCGCGAATGAATTGGCGCTCATTGAGCGAGGGCTCGACTTCTCGCGGCATGGTATTGTGTTGATTGCTAGTATGACGTGAATGTCGATTTAATATTTTGTTACATGGAAGGAAGGCGCAAGGTCCGACTCGGCTTCTGCCGCACCCTTGAAGGTCGACACTTTGCGACCATCGACAACTCTCTCTCCACCTGCCATAACAACCTCATATCCGACTCACCATGACTACCGCCCATCGTCCCACTTTTGACCCCGCCCGCGGCAAAGACTCCTTGCGCGGTCCCGGATATCATCAACGCCTGCTCCCAGCCCACAAGACCCTCAAGTTCCGTCAAGCCACACAAGGAACCACCGACGAGCACTCTGCCCGCGACCTACGCGCCGAACTCTTGCGCGCCGAACGCCGTCACTTTGCCAAGAAGGAAGGTCGCGAACTGTCACCCGAGGAAGATGAACAAGCAACACCCCAACTCGCTCTCGAACAAGCCTCGACCGATGGCAAGAGTCTGAAGCGCAATCTCGAGGATAGAGCCAGTGGAGAATCACAGGATGGAGAGCAAGACGAGGAAGACTATGAGGCCAAACGAAGGAGAGTGCTGGAAGAAACTCGCGATGTTGATGCCGATTCAGACGACGCATCAGAAGAAGACTCTGATTCCTCAGATGACGAAGACGACGATGATGACGAAGCCGAGCTGATGCGCGAGTTGGCAAAGATCAAGGCCGAGCGCGCAGAGGCTGCTGCAAGAGAGGCTGCCGAGCAAGCTGCCAAAGAAGAAGAACAGCAGATGCGAGATATCGCTACTGGAAACCCACTCCTTAACAAGGGTAAGCTACTTGTCTTTCTCTTGCCATGTGTTATCTCGAGATTCTAACAAGAGCGTNNAGGAGCATACGATGTCAAGCGAAGATGGGATGATGATGTCGTCTTTAAGAACCAGGCCAGAGGAACAGAAGACAANAAAGGCAAGGAGTTTGTCAACGACTTGCTGAGATCCGACTTCCACAGACGCTTCATGAGCAAGTACGTGCGATAGACGGATACAACCCCTCGACACTCACATGGACTGCTCTGGACTGAAGGCTTCAAACATAAAGACATCATGATTGGTATTCGGTCGTTACGCCATTAAAACTAACACTCTGGTTGCGCATCATACTGGCTGCAACTGAGCTATTACTTCCTCAATCTTTCAGACCCGGAAAGACACTTAATAGTCGGAGCGCTCGTTGTAGGCACCGGCTGCCTCACGCTTGGCCTCACCCTTCTCAACCATCCTCTCATTCTTCATCATACCACCGAGCTTGCTCATCAGCTTTCCAGCGGTCGAATCTGAAATTAATATATTAGCATGCCACCCACTGCAAAGGATTAGAGGACTTGTCTTACCGCCTTGCTTGCCAGAGCTCTCATCAGTGGTGTACTCGGAGGACTTGTTACCGTATCCTGCACCACCGGTGGAACCACTACCATACTCGTTGCTGCCCGAGTATGCACCAGTGTCGGTGGATGAGCCGAAGCGAGTGTTGCTTGAGTCATCAAAGGTGTCACGACCAGAGGTGGCCTTGTTACCGTATCCAGCACCGCCAGTGGCGCCGGAGCCAAAGTCGGTGCTTCCCGAGTAGGCGCCAGTATCGGTGGAAGAGCCGAAACGGGTGTTGCTCGAGTCGTCAAAGGTGTCGCGGTCATAGCTCGACTTGTTGCCGAAGCCGACGCCACTGCTGGTGCCTGAGCCGTAGTTGTCGTCGATGGACTATGGGGTCGAGATGTTAGCTTCTGGTCGATTTGATCTTGCGATAGGCTTTCGAGTTTCATAACCAAAAAGAGCCCATACGGTAAACTTCTTCAACATTGTTGTTTCTGACGTGAAGTGTGATGTGTATGTGGGGTGACAAAGGAGTGTTTCGATGAAAAGAAATAGGCAATGGACATATTGAGCAATATAGTCATGTGAAGAGGGGCAAGATAGATGTGCAAAAGATAAGGGGAAAGCTCGAAGGATTCTTCGTGCATGAAGAACTTACGGGGTAGTTGCCGCCAGTGGTGTGGTGGGTATCCCTCTCAATACCATGGCTAGGCTTCAAGTCATCTTGACCCAGTGCTTCACCAGCAGATCTGTGATGATGACCATAATCTCCTGCCGACGAACCAGTCACGCCAGAGCCATAGTTGTCTCCAGAGCTCGAAAAGGTATCTCTACCAGCGTTCGAGGAGCCATAGGTGTTGTCGCGACCAGAAGAGAACTCGTCTCTGCCAATTCCAGAACCAGAGTTACCACCCGAGAACTCGTCTCTGCCCAGTGTGTTGCCAGTGTTGCCGCGCGAGGCAATGTCATCGTTGCCAAGCTCACCGCTACGGTATGTGTTTGAGGAGTCGCTGTACTGGTCGCGGCCAAGTCCACTGCCGGGGTTTGCTCCGCTGCTCAGAGAGTCGTTGCCGTAGCTAGAGTCGTTGCCATAGGCTCCTGAGCCAGTGGTTCTGTCGTTGAGACCGCCTTGGCGACCCTAATGAGATGAAAATATTAGATACGTAGTTCTTGGGAGGAAGTGATGATTTGCACATCAAGCAAAGAGGGTATTGGTGGGAAGGGATGATAGGTTCAGAGTAGCCGGCAAGATAAGGAAGGATACGAGGAGAGAGGGACTTACAGTACTGCTGTACTCATCGTTGCTGTTGCTACTGTACTCGTTGTTGTAAGACATGGTTGGAAGCGTGTGTTGTTCAAAAGTTGCTGTCAAAGATATATAATTGATAAAAGCCAAAAGGAAGCTCTACAACAGAGGCAGGAAGGGTTTATATATAAGTTACTCGGAGAAAACCAAGTTTGTCGGTGACCTTCTCCTCCCTATCGCACACAGCTCTGAGGAAACACACCATAAGCATGCGTCATGTCTCCATAGAATCCCACCAAACCGCTTCCCCCCGTGAGAAGTTGACACCTTCCAGCAAAGATGCGGAAAACCTTGCTGCGGGGACCTGGACACGGGTCCCGACCTGCTGTTTCACGCGAGCTTTGGTGCAAGAGATCGAAAAAAAAAGGGCAAGCATATGCAGATCATCACAAGCAGGGTCTCTCCAATCGAAGCTCCCCGCTTTCGTCACGTTTCGGTAGCGAAAACGTGCAGCCCATCGCGCAAAAAGGCCCAGAACACCCTTTACACCGTACAAGCCACCGCACGCAACAGGAGGCTGTGTTGGCAAGAAAACCTGCTTGCTCGCCCATCCCAACTTCGTCCTTCTGCTCAGTGGGAAATTGGATCGAAACATGATCTTCCACTTAAAGGCAAGCCACACATCCGTCATCATCGATCAAGCTCAAGGAAGCACAGCAACCAAGGCAGCTGTGGCGTGCTCTATGGAGAGAAGTAAGATTGCATTTACGTCCAACTGAACAGAATCCTTGCTTCTACTGGAGGTCATCAGATCAAGGCATTCCTTGACCACCTCCTTATCCTTGTTGTACAGAATTAAAAAGACATAACTCGTCATGATACAGGTAATTGGTTTAATCATCGCTGATAACGCCACTACCATCTCCGCCAGCTGGCCAAGGTTGCGTCTTGAAATCTCGCGATCCGCTGGGTGTCGATGGTGATGACTGTGTTTCCTGTGGTAGCGATGTTGATGAAGCATCAAGGTCTTCCTCACCGTCTTCTATTGCCTCGTCAACGAAGGAGCCTTCTTCGCGAGAGGACGACATCGAAGGCGAAACGAGAACACCGTCTTCGCCGTCTGTTCGCTGATTGACCTCTAAAGTCGGAGTGGGTGGCTGGAACCGCAGATCAGGGTTCTCGCTCTGAGAGTGCTCCTCTATAGAGGCCTCGGACACATTTCCATTGCCTCTAGAAATGGGTCGAGGAGATACTGGAGAATGAAAACTGCTTCTCCAAAATCCTCTTCTGCGTCTGATGTCTCCATTGGTAAAAGGTGGCGAAGTCTGATCCGGTGATGGTGAGTTCAGAGGAGAATCGTAAGCGCCCCTTCCAAAGTGCGACTTGTTCACCATCTGCTGGATAATGGGCATGTCTAAGCTGGCGCCACCTCCCGTGCGTACGAACAAGACAAGACCCAGACAGACCATCATTACGGTCATTTGGGCAATGGCCATCCGCTTCTGGAACAGTAATTCATCAGCGACAATGCTCAAACGCACACTGACTGCGTGAATCTCCCTCTGATATTGATCACGATGATTGTCAAGCTCAATGACGGTACTCTGCCATAACTGATCGTATTGCTGTTTGAAGTCTTGGAGCTCAGCAAATACAGTTGTATTCAGGTTTTCGAGGAATGCTTCGGTCTTCTTGATCTGTCGTTTCTCAACCTTTATAAAAGCATCGCGCAAGATGCGGGACTGCTCCTCGATGTACTGCAGAGACAGAGTAGCGTTACTCTCGAGCATCTGCAGACGTTTGTGAATAGACTTGAAAAAGGACTCTTGAGTAGTCGGATTCGAGTGAGCTGATGATACGGTCGACGTGCCGGGCTTCTGATTATGCACATCGGACGATGCAGATGGCTCCTTGTTGCTCAAGGCCGTGCTTTTGTTTTGGTTGCTGGCATTGGCAGAATCAGGCATACTGGGGTTGGCGGTGACAGGTCTGCTGCTCAAGTCCACGGGCACCTGCTGTGAAGAATTGTGAGTAGTGACAGCAGTCGAAGAAGAAATGTGTGCCTGAGAGGTGACGATGGGATCAGGGGACCTCGCGGCACCCGTTGAGCTGTTGGTAAAGCTCGATGCACTTTGAAAAGATGTAGATGTCGTGTTTTTGAGATCGCCTGTCTGCATGCTGGGGTCTGTAGTGGTCTGTATTGTGTTGTTTCTTTCTAATGTGCTGATGTTGTGTGATGAAGAGACATTGACAGTACCTGGTACGTGGGCATGAGTACTGGTCGACATATGTTCGCTGTTAGCACTGGCAGTTTGCACCTCAGAGCCTGTTGATGTGGACGCTGTTGAAGTGTGCAAGGGTTCTGACCTTAGGTCAGATGAGGCTAGAACAGCAGATGATTCTGTTGAAGTCTCGATAGGACGAGCAGATTCCACGGCGATAGACTGATCAGCTTCCTTCGAAGACTGAAGAGGTTCCTGGGGAGGTTCTTGAGCAGGAGACGGTGATGCGTCAGGCATGACAGATTCCTCCAAGTCGTCGCTGATTTCACCACGAGCCAGCTCTTCCTGATGACGGAACTCCTCCATCATCGTAGTACCATGTACTCTGAGCAGACTGACGGGACAGTAGTACTCGTTGCCGTAATGGGTCAAGAACTCTATCCGAAGATATCTGGCCCAGATCAGGGGTTGCTCAACAAGAAAAGCCTGGACTGAGCGAGTGTTTCTGGCCTCAAAGACACCGAGTTCTCTCCAGCGATCCGCTTTGACAGGGTATCGATCGGAGACCGAGACTCTAAAGTTACGGAAAATCGAAGAGAAGAATTCATAATTGGCCAGGACGATTGTGTCGATGAGAATGTCATTACACAGTTCGACAATCAGAAATTTGTTGGAGCTCGAGCAGATATTGAGCATGTAGCTATCCTTGTTCTCAATCAAAACAGCGTGAGCGGACTTGGATTCGGAGTTGGATTTGAGCACAGTCGCGGCACAATCGAATGAGGCGTAATTGGAGCGTTCTTTACAAGTCTTGCCAGCATCCTTGCTCCGAAGAGTGGGTTCAGAAGCGACAGTAGGTTGAGCACTGGCAATTGATGACGAAGAACTGTCCTGTCTGCCAAAGCCACCAAAGTCCAACTCAATCTCCGAGTCTTCACCAAGAATATCGAGGGCGTGGTCGATCGGACGTGGGTTGCGAGGTTTGTCCTGTCCGGAATTGGACTTCTGGCCGACATGATCAGGCGACTGACCAACCTTGGCCAAGTTCCGTTTCTTCCATTCGTCAAACGACAGGAAGTTGGCATTGTCCAGCGGAGAGTCTGTCTCGAACTCGGCTTCAGGTCGCGTCGAAGAAGGGCTCTGAGTCTCTGACGATGTCGAATGTGGCTCCTCCGGGCCAAGGCTGCCCGACAGAGAGATCGAAATCGCAGTGGAAGGGGTAGGAGTAACGGAAGGGGTGAGATTGGTAGTCGAGTTCGAGGTCGGTGTAGAGCGGCTTAGACACTGCTGGGGTAACGAGTGTGTGATGTAGTTGACCGTGCCAGTACGGCAGGTGGTCTGGCGTAGATCGGTGTTGCGCGCATCTTGTGTTGAAGAGATGACGCTGTTGATAGTGCTGTTGCTGCTGACGATGGGGCCAGATGTCTTGTTGGTCTCAGACTGCGCCGAAGCAATGAGATACAGGTNAAAGAGAGAAAACAGCAGCGCCGCCAGTGCTCTGCCGTTTCTGAATGCCCGCTGCATCTCCTAGGCGCATTCTTCTGCAAGTCAACGGGATGCGTTGTAATACATGAAATTTGTCGCGCTTTCTGGGCCGTTCTGCCCACTGCATCGTCACTACCATCGCGAATGTGGGGAAAGCACCTGTCAAGACTCAAACGGACTCGATCGACTCGAAGCCTTGACCTCAGCTTGTAGCCTCAACTCAGTCATGAATCGCTCGTAAAATTCTTCTAAGGAAACGACAGAATGGCTCTGATAGCCTGAGAAATTGTACCAGAGTCGTGCGTCCGTCCATGCCATGTTGATAATAGACCGCCCAACGCCGCGCAAAACAGAGAGCCATAGCTCACCGTCGCAACCATAACCCACAACCAACCAAACCGGATCCGAAGGAAATATAGAAGGGCCACTTGCCCTGAAACTAGTGTTACAGCCCTTCCTCGCCGGCCTGGCACACTTTGATGCCCTTGCCCCATTCCGAGTTCAGCACTTGGTGTGCACTGATGCGTCTGCTGGCGTTGGGATCCAATATCGAATAGATGACGTTTCTGCATCGCGCCTGGGAAGCATTGGTTAGCAATCTTCTTTGTTGCAATCATCAGAAACAACTTACTCTATGCAATGACTCGATTGGTCCATAGCCAGCATCACTCTTGCGACCTTGCACGTAATTTTCGTAGAATTCATCTTCATCCTTGTTGGCCACACGCCACAAGTGTCTGCCAGTTCTCATGGCCATGTAGATGACACCACATGCCCAGACATCTACTGCGCGAGGGTCGAATTCCTTGTCTGTGTACTCTTCTGGCGCAATGTAAGGCGCACTGCCGCAAAGACCTGCTGTCATATGCGGTTCTGTCTCCCAAGCCATGCGGAAGCACTCGCCGTTACCGAAATCTGTAATCTTGAGGGCGCCGTGCGTCGTGAGCAAAAGATTCTCTGGTTTCAGATCGCGATGTGCCACTCCCATCTCGTGGATATATTCTACACCACGCATGAGCTGCAGGAAATAACAATCCGCCTCGACAACTTCCAGTTTGCCAGCAGCAAGGACTAGTGAGTAGAGGTCTCCGCCGGCGCAGAACTCCATGACTTCGCAGTAGTCGCCCTTGGCATCAGTGAGCAGGTCGAGGGTGTGGATAACATTGGGGTGTCTCAAAGAAGATGAGATGCAAAACTCCGAGTTAAGGCGTTTGCTGTACTTCTTCGCATCTTCCTGAGGTCTTCGGCGGAACTCCTTGACGGCATATAGTTGCTCATGTTTCGAGTCATTCGGATCCACCTTGTGCGCTATCCTGACGATACCAAAGGCACCACGGCCGACGATTTCTTGACACTTGCCGTATTTCTGAACAAGTGTTGCGGTACCGGCAGGTCCATTCTTCTGGTCCGAGGCAACCCGGTTCTTTTCGTTTTTCAGCTGGTCCACCCAACTTGCCATGAGAGACAAGGGCTGTTCCTCGTGATGCTCCTTCTTCTTGCCTCCAAGGAAGTCGCGAACCATGTCCGTTAGCTTCTCCTGTCGTCGAGCGCTCTTAAGTTGATGGTGATGAGCACCATCTTCGTCGATCCAAAAGCGACGATGTTGAGAGGGGATACCCTCGGCTTCTTTCTTGTCCTTCTTCGCATCACTACCACTTCTCGAAACTGTTCCAGCCAGTCTAGCTTTGTCGGTCTGAGATGATTGCCTAGAAGGGTTTGCCGGTCTGATGGGCTTGGGAGGCATAATGGCTTCAGCCTCGGGTTCCTCCACTGCGGTCTCAGGGACCTTGTCGGCAAGTTTCTCCTTGATCGAAGGCTCCCTCGAAGACTCATTAGTATCCTTGGCCGAGAACATGCGACTTAATCGAGAGGTGAAGGTAGGCTTCTTGGGTGGACCGGCTGGGCGCACGTCGCCATTGAGAGGGGATTTTACGGCGGCGGCGGCGGGCAAGGAGGTCTGAGAGCTGACCGAGGAAGGATTCGAATGGGTGACTGAAGGCGATGTCTGCTGAGACTTGAAGTCCTCAGTAGCGACGGCCATGGTGGAAGGATACAAAGACGACGTGACGTCGTTGAATGGTTTAAAGAATGAGGCAGGAGGCCGCGGAGGCCGATCGTTTTCGCGTTCGGATAGCAAAGCCGGGTGTCAGACGGGCGCAGTGTATGGATTTAGATGTTGTCGGTGATACTGAACGATGCTGAAGGGCGTGGCCACAGTGACTGAATTGTGGCTGTGACGTCTAGTGCTTTCACTGCTGACAAACTTCGGGCGCGACGAGAAGCGGAACGCAGCCAACTGACCGAGCCAGAGACAAGCCCCAAGGCAAGCAGACGTATATGTGGACGAGAGGATAGCCAAAGGCGCCGCTCTTGGTGGAAGGAGAACCAGAGAGGGAAGATCGAGCAGGCCAAGCGGTAAGTCGGTCGGCAATGGGGTGCTTGAACTGAAGAAAATGCAATCGCGCTTTCCCACTTTACGGAGACTGATCGTGGCCGAAAACCGCTCATGCTTCTTTTGCCAAGCAATTGTCTACAATTCACCTTCCCGTACGAGGGGTTTAACGACAACCAACCGCTGACCGCCATCGCTAACCATCTTTGGACTCGAGCATCAAATGTCCTCTGGTCCTTTGCTCATCTCATTGCTGCCGCGCAATCTCAGCCTGATGCTCGGCCAAAGACACTGAGGGTAATACACATGGCGTGCATACCGAGATACCTCATGCTCTCCACATTTCAGCAGAAAGCGGGTTTGAATCGTCAAAGGCTGCTGCGTCATCGAGGATCCATCTGCCACTGAGATCAGAGCAAGACATGGAAGTCAATAAACTCAACTTCGATGTGGCAGTACCGTCTGCCTCCACTAGATACCGCTGCCTTCCGAGGGCTCCGTTATACATAGACTATCGTGTCCTCGCCGTAAGAACGCAAACTCTCCTCGGGAATAACTGCATCGATCAAAAAGCGACAGTCGAGTTGGAGTCAAAACGCTGTCGCATCAATCCGCTCGCTAATTGCTTGCCTACTCAACCCTGAACTTGGCTCCGTACCACCCCTATTTGCCAACTTGCCTACCATTCGCCCGATGCGTTAAGTGACACCGCTGTCCTGCAGTTTACCGACCCGAATATGCATCTCTCTGCTACGATCCACATCATGTATCTGCGAGGTACCGTAATCGCTGGTGTACGTGGAGATATATAAGGAGTGAGAAAATCGCGCAAAGGCCTCGCCCTTGTCCTTCCAATGCGACGTGTCGGCTTGTTGCATATCTATGAGCAGTCGTCATCTTCACCTTCACCTGACCATCAATCACCAACCTGTTTTTTACATCCTCTCATTTCCTAGTAGTCGGCACGTGGTCGAGCTTTGAGCTGTCGGATGTCGCTGGTTGCTTGTGCCTGGATGCAAGACTTCTCACACCGCCATGCTCGTTCCCTAGGCAGTGTCTCTCATGTCTATCTTTCGTAATGCCATGCCATGGTGCGTATGCGTTATCTATTGACCACTGCTTGGATTACGCAAAACATAATCTCGGAAGCACGAGGCCATATGAATTGGTCTTGGCTTGTTAGTGATTGCTGCTTCTAACTTATGTAGCTTAGCAATGGTTGTCCAGATCTGTTCATCCGAACTTCTCCCTGATAGAAACAAGTGCCTCCTCGCATCCGACCCCGTATTCTTGTGGAGCATCACAACTTTCCGCGGTCCCCTCATCCTCGACGTACTTTATTGTAGTTTACAAAACTTGTCAGAAGGTTTCTGAGGCGATCTTCCTCCTAGGCAGTCTTTCTCTTCTTCTTTGAAGACGTGGNGGCCACATCGCCGGCCTCGGCATCATCTTCGTCCTCGTCAGATTCGACAATGGCCTTCTTCTTGCGTTTCGAACTGCCGTTGCTACTTGCAGTATGACTGTCGACCAAGGTTTCGCGCTTTCTTGCAAGCTCGAGAAGGCGATCGTAGTCTGCTTGGATGTTTTCGATGGTTGCTTCCAATCTCTCTACACGCTCTTCGGGNNGGTCCAGTTGTGAGAGTGTGTCGCGGTTAGAGATATAGAGGCGCTGTTTGACGTACAATCGCCAGAAGTAATAGGCACGATCCATCTCGTTGGTGCTCTTCTCCTTTCTCGAGATTCGGTTCACCGAGCGGTTCAGTTTGGGTATCTTGGAGTATGTCTCCATCTCGATCAGCCTTCCTAGTTGACGTGGCATGATCTTGCTAGCCTTCTTGATGCGAACCTTTGCATCGTCTGAAACGATGTCGTCCACTGGAATGTTCTCGTTCATCTTGAGCTTTGCACTGTCAATTTTAGTCTCGATCTTCAAGGCTGCGAAATCATCGTTTTTGTTGCGAAGCCAGAGCAAGTCGCAAACATCACGCATGTCGTCAAAAGCCTCGTTGGGATCCTCCACTGTCAACTCGCAGATGTTATCGGGAGTGATGAGACTTTCGAAGACGGTGTTGTAAAGTCTAGCGCCATGTCCGGCTCCCTGATGGGTTGGTATGATCAGGAACTGTGAGATGCGCTCTCGGCTGGGCAGTTCCAGGGGAGTTCTGACAATGTCGTTGTAGACATCGTTGGTCTCGGAGTTCCATCGGTCGAGTATCGCGTCCATATCTGATTTGTCGTGTTGGAGGAGAGCGAGATCGTGCTTTGCAGGGTCGCGGCGGTCAGGTAATGTGAATACGCGGTAAGATGTCGAGAATCCAACAAATGTGTAGCGTGATGTATCTGCCTGCTTCTGGTCGACCTGGTAGAGCATGAAGAGGGTCCAGCGATTTGCGACCCAAGGCTCGTCCAGCTCAAGAATAGTACCGCCTTCGATGAACATAGGTACCAGGATTTGGGCGTTCTCCATGATTTCTCTAGCGCCCTCGTCGGACAGAGAGGCTTTCCAGACCTCGAACTTGTGGCCTTCATGTGTGTAGTCGTGCAGGCGTCTGCCTGGGGGTCTGAACAAGGCAGCGTCCGGGTCTGCGAGAGCTTCCGTTCGTGATTTTGTAGCAAAGGCTGATTCGGGAATGAAGTCTTCGAGAGCTCCGCGGATGTCAGATGCTTTGATATCGCCGAGCTGAGTGAACTGTTCGGTCCAGGAAATGTCCATGTGTGGTCTCAGATTGTGTGCGGCCAACGACAGCGACATGTCCAGTCCTTGGTAGCCAAAGATGAGCTCTTCCTCGCCAAACATCGGGTATGTGTGAGCCGGTGCGAAGTCTGATACCACCTTATTGCCGCGGTAAAGCGAGATGTGAAGCGCATCGTTGCTGCTGGTCGACCCTGGGATGCGATTAGCTCGGTGCTGCAACACATGAGGAAGATCTGCTGAAACTTACANTTCTTCTACCTTATCCTGGATGGCAGAAACCAACTCAGCGTTTTCCGAACTATCGGAGTCTGACATTGTGATGATATGAGTAGAGGACTGCTTTGCACAGGTTGTCGGATGGTTGTTGGATTGAAAGTCAGACAGACGCAAACGCGGGAGACGTGTTGACGCGATGGCATGAAATTGAAAACGCACGGACGATCAATTGACTCACCCGAACTTCGAGCTTCAAGCTCTTTTGCATTCTCTCCATCTCATCATCGAACACTTCAACCATCTCTGCGCTTATAATTGTTAACATGACCAGCCTGAGCCTTGATCTAGTACATCTCGTGACCCTTTAAGCAGTAAACTAAATGGTATGTGAGCTATTGGTACGCCTAGGTAATGACGGCGATGCCGCGCTCTCGAGCGGCCTCTTCTACTGGTCTTGCGTCTGTACCTATTTCTTGTTTCCAATGCCCATGTTTCCATGACAGAGTAAGTTGCTGGCTACAACTCGATATTCTATTGTATCCAAGGTGTCCTTTCTTTTGAAAACAGTAAACAGTCTCGAGCCAACAATATCCTGGCATGTTACACATTCTGTCCAGTCTTTAAAGTATTTCATATCGAAAAATCAGGAAGAGATATACTGTAATATGGTCAGTACAAAGCCTCAGGGGTTGTGCATTGCCATTTGAGCTGTTTGCACGGTGCGTTCTTTGCTACAGACAGCTAGCCAGGGGCAAACATCAGACAACCTAAGCTACATATATGCTGCTCAGATGCGCCAATCTCAAAGCATGTTCTACAGTTGTATCTATCTTAGTAGTCTGTAATGCTTTCAAGAAGCTCGGACTCACGGAATATGTCCAATCGAGATGCGCGTCGTAGCTCATCACGGCGTCGCTACTATACCACAACACATAACGAGCGGCGAAGATCATCAACCGATCATCGAGACACTATGGAGAGAGATAGCAGTAAGTGACATCTAGTGATATGAATATAGCTATCGTTGAGCTGATCTTTGGTTAGTGCCGTTCCGTGAACGCTGCGAACGAAGCCCTCGCAGCGCCTCCCCTAGAGCCACTCGAACCTCGTCGCCCAACCTTAGGCTACGCCACGTACAGACTCGTCGTCACAGCGCTCGCAGTACCTCACCAAACAAGAACGCTCGCAGCGTCTCTCCTAGAGGCGGCGGCGTTACACCCTTCTGCGCCGAGACTCCCTCATCATCTACCGGCGAGTCTATCACATGCTCCAAGTTTGACCTCACTAATTGCATGTAGGCTCCCAGGTCGCGCATCCCGTCAAACCCAAAGACTTTCGCGTTCCTCTTACTTGCTTCTTCTGGTACCATACAGGAGACTGCAAAAAGTCTGACAACAAGTGCCTGTAAGTCAAACACCGACATCGACGTAGACATGGCTGTAGAGAGATTTCACCAGCACCAAACCCTGCAGAACGGGCTGTCAATAGGCAACGCTCTTTCGAGACTAACGGAGCTGTCCGTTGAGATGATCTCCTTTGCACTCTCTCACTGATCACGACCTCAATCTTACATGCAACCATGCCTTTTATAGGTGTAGAACAACACTCGCCTTGTGGTGGGAGCCTGACACAGTCACTACCGCTCTGCAGCCATGTCTACATCAAACTACATCGCGCATAATAACTGGCTGACATCACATAGCTACGCACACTATCACACCGGCACCGTCGCAGAGCCACCCATCTCCTACAACGGCAGAGCTATGGGCGGAAACAGAGCCAAGAAGATGATTGGCAACATCAGCCAGCGCGAGGAAGAACTGAGCACCCGCGGCGCAGAACTCTACGATGCCGAGCAACGCCTTGCTGCCGCACAAGCCGACCATGTAGAGCAGGTCAACACAGTTACTGCACGTCAAAAGATATTCAGCAGCGCGAACAGACTGTTCAGCAGCGTGAGCAGGCGGTCCAGGAACGTGAACAAGCTGTTCAGAAACGCGAGCAAGCAGTTCAACAGCGCGAGCAAGGCCAGCAGCATGCACAGGCTCTCGTAGATCACGAGAGAGCTGTCTTCACCCGTCAACACAACAACTACGAACGCGAGCAAGCTTTTGCTGCTNTTCGAAGAGGGAATGCTTCGCCAGCTCGAAGGAAACTACACCAGCATTGCCTCAACTGTCAATCAGATGCGTAGAGCTGTGGGCAACGCACAAGGCGTCCTCACCAATCGCCGCCAGCAAGTGCTTTACCATGAAAATTTTCCCAATCTTGCGCAAGGCACTCACGGACAAGGTAAGTGAAACCATTCAACCACGTCAGGCGAGCCAGTAGCTGACGTATGAACAGGCAGATACGGTGGTTCTATTGCCATCGATGGTGCGATTGGTGCACTTGAAGGTCTGGATCAGATGCTTGCACAGAGCGAAGTCACGCTCCTCAGTCAAATCCACAACGCTATTCGCCGCCAGTAGCTTACGACCTCAGCTATGGTAACTGAGTTCGGCAAGAAATACTGGATTCAAGGATAACCGACCCGGTCTTGTCCATTGATTGTTGGCAAGGAGGATGTTGGAGAAGGGCAAAGGAGATGGCCCGATAAGACACCAAGCAGCAGTGTTGTAATAGAGGTGGGATTGAACCATCGTAGGACTACCTTCGAACGAGTTAATGAGTAACAGCCTCTTTGCATATGCTCCTTGTCACGCTACATCTAAGCACTCCAATGTGACAGTGGTGACAAGAAGCCACCAAGAAGGGAATTGCTTATGATACATGAACTATAATACAGCTGAGAAAAGATTGGTTTTCTAGAATCCACCACTCATCTCAGAGAGCGCAAGCTTCATCCTCTGCGGATTCATCTTTTCGAATCTGTCAACAGTCATGACAAACGTACCTCTTCCTTGAGTCAGACTGCGCAAATGCTTCAGATATCCCACCATCTCCTTGAGAGGAACTCTTGCCACGATTTGACGCATCTGGTTGCCTACACTGACAGATCCCGCGCCGATACTTGACGCCGAACCGCCAAACGGATCGGGTGGTGAGTATATCCTTGTCGGATCGATTTCGACGTCATCCTCTAAAGCACCGGTTTCGTCGTCGGCGCCGAGGGAAACGACTTGTCCTCCTCGGGCAGAGCTGATGTCGTGAACAACGCTTCCGAGACTGGGTTCGTCTACGGTGATTGTGACATTCATGACGGGCTCCATCAGAGCAGTACCGGATCCAGCATCTGCTGCCTCGCGCAAAGCTTTTTGCACTGCAAGACGAGCCGCTGAAGCGATGGCAGCAGCAGTGGTGGTTTGGAAGAGATGTTCGGAAGGGTCAAAGGTAATGGTGATTTTGGTGGAGTGGAGAGGGTAGCCGTGTGAGGGACCTCGCGCAAGGGCTGCTGTAACACCAGTCTGCATGGCTGATTGAAGCATTTGCATCGGCAAGGTTGAGGGCANGGGTGGTAGCTCAGAGTCAGTCGCCGAGCCATCTGGGTACAGATTAGGGGTCTTCAAAATCAGATAGTTGTTGTCCAACAGGCCGAACACATGCGTATGGTCGTCCGCTGCATTTAGCTCCGACTCTTCGAAAGGGGTTACGCTCGCAGTACATCCAGCTTTAGATGCCTTTCCAGCCACTTCTCTGTCAAAGATTGCAGTCGCATCCGAAGAAGGAGCAGAGAGGATCTCGCGGTATCCAATCTGGATGTTGCCGATTCTGGCCTTGGCCTTGAGGTCGTTGATGAGCCTGTCGCGAGCAATCTCCAGATGAAGTTCACCCATGCCAGCCAAGTGGGTCTGTCCACTCTCGGGATCCTCTCTCACATTCAAACTGGGGTCTTCGCGGAGTAACAGTGCCAACGTCTCAGAGATGTTTTTCTCCTCGGCTAAGCTGTTCGGCTCTACACTTGTGAAGAAGACGGGTGGAGGAACAGTAATCGGCCTCAGTTGGAGAGTGTTGATCGGTGAAGGCGGGCCAACCTTCGGGTTCACTCCGCTGTACAGGATGAGTGTATCGCCTGTACGTGTAGACTTCAAACCAGGAATGACTCCAATCTGACCTGCTTCGATTGAGGATATCTCGACAGCCTCATCGGCATACATTCTCAACAAGCGAGGTGCTTTTTCAGTGATGCCAAGATTCGTGTTGAAAAGAGGAGCATTCTTTGTGATGGACCCCGAGTATACTCTAACATAGACCAGAACACCTCGACGAGGATCGGTGACGACCTTGAAGGCCAGAGCACAAGCTTCAAGACTCTTGATGATAGACATATTCTTGCTCGCAGCCAGCGCTTTGGTCTTTTGTTGCTTCTTGGCCTCGATCATTGCTGGCAAAGCGTTCTTGCCTGAAAGAAGGTCGTTGAGCCCGAACTTGGAAGGACCAACACTAGCTTCGGGATCAGGTCGCTCCTGCGGTGAAGGAAGAAGGTCTACAACCGCATCCAGTAGCGGCTGAACACCAACGTTACGGAAGCTCGCACCCGAGAACACGGGCACAAGTTTCTGCGGCTGCTGCAGAGTACATCTTCTGAGACTTTCTGTGATGTCGACAGATGGGATAGCCAGATGGTCTTCATCATACTCGAGGAACTTTTCGACCATCTCATCGTCGTGTTCGCTGAGAAGTTCAACCAAAGCCGTTCTTGCTTTCTTGATCTCTTCTGCAAAAGCAGAGTTGTCGGCCTCCAGGTCTTTGAGAGAGTGCACTTTCAAAGTCTTGCCATCACCTCCTTCTTCATACAGCAAAGCACGAAGACCTACTGCATCGCCAACGCCCTGGAGTTTGAGGTCACCGGGCCGCCACCAAGGAATTTGACATAGTGCCGGCCAGACACGCAGACGAGTGCCTATCTCGGAGATGGTCCTCGCGAAAGCAGCACCCTCACGATCAAGCTTATTCACAAACAAGATCTTGGGAATCTGGTACTGGGTAGCCTGGGTCCAAACTTTTTCGGTCTGCGCTTCAACACCAGCGACTCCGTCCAGGATGCAAACAGCACCATCCAAGATACGCAGAGATCGAAGGACCTCGAACGTAAAATCGGCGTGACCAGGGGTGTCTATCAGATTTATGTTGTGGCTTTGAGTGGAGCGTGGCAAGACAACCTTGTTGGACGAGAGATCGGTAGCTGACGAAGCAGCTGGTGGCCAGGAAAAGGTGACTGCTGCTGACTGAATCGTGATGCCTCTGGCACGCTCGGCAGGTAAAAAATCTGTCACAGTAGAGCCTTCGTCGACGTCNNTGAGAAAGACTCAGCACATGTATTGCACTAAAGCGAAAGCAAAGACCAGGAATTGATATAGGTACTAACCTCCTAGTCTACGAGTGAAACCACTGTAGTAGAGCATGCGCTCTGTGGTTGTGGTTTTGCCCTTTTCCATACTCAGTACCTACATTTTGGGAGAGTATACATTGCGACGTACCGCATCGATATGGGCTATAATGCCAATGTTACGAGTTTTTGATGTGGCTAGATCATTGCGACGGGGTGTGGAAGAGGCAAAAGATCTGGCAGTTATGGATGCAAGAGACTTAGCATTGTGATGCACGCGGCGACAAGGCCATTGTAATCTGAGCAGCATCCCAGAACACAGGCCAAATAACAAGCAGATCAATGACCTGATATAAAAACAAAAGATGACTTTTGGCGGCGTGATAAAAACTGCGAGGCAAGAACGCGTTGGCATGCAAGACGGACATGTTCACGGCCCTCGGCTCTTGGCAGGTGCCGGTCCGGGGCAGCGATGTCATGGTCTCGAGCAGCTGCACCCATCGACCATGACCAGCGACCACGGAGACCTTCACCAACCACCATGGATTATTCTTCGGCCATAGCCAACGACGCGGGCCGTGACCCATGGGCCTCGTCGCCCCAGCACGATCGGACCATGTTCCACCAGGCCAACAACAACCACGACGTGCCGCCTAGCAACTCGCTGTCGCACCAGCCTCCGGCTCCTGATGCCGACGACGAACACCATGACGAGGACTCCCAATTGCCTGCTCANACACAATCAGTATTCCTCGCAACAGCCTCAACCGCAGTCCTACGACAACAACTCGACCCGATCAGAGCCTCAGCGCTACCACCACGCTCGTCCGCAACACCCCCTCAGCAGCTCAGCCATCAACAGCTACCGCCCCAAAACTACCAGCAACAGCAACAACAGCAGCAGCAACAGCCGCAGCAACCGCGAAAACAGTACAAGCTTCAGGCCAAGATTACTGCCTTGGAGCGCACCGGTCGCAAGGATCCCGTCTTGCGCTTCGACGTCTATGTATGCCGCTTCCTGAGAAGTGCTGTCTGGGATATAGCTGANCACCGTACGCAGACCAACTTGCCCAAGTTCCGTACCACCCAATTCCGCGATGTGCGACGCACCCATTCCGAGTTTGTCAAGTTTGCCGACCATCTCATCTCGTCAAACCCCGAGGCTTTCGTACCTGCCGTTCCTCCTCCGCTCACTGCTGCTGGTGTTGGTACCGAAGAGGATGAGGTGCGAGTCAAAACTTCGATGCAGCGCTGGTTGAACACAGTCTGCTCCAACCATGTTCTTATGCGTGACGAGGAGATGGTCTTCTTTGTCGAGAGCGATTTCGGCTACAGCCCTGTTGTCAGGCGCAAGCAACCTGCTACGGGTGTTCGTCGCAAGTACATCAAGCAGTTTGCTCCTCCCCCTGATGATACTCCTGAGCTTCTTGAGGCCCGTCCCATCGTCAAGTCCTTCTATCTTGGAACCATGGATCTTGGCCAGAAGGTTGACAAGGTTGTAAAGTCGCGCAGAGGTAGGCAACACGATCCTTCTGACATTCTAATTGTATACTAATCTTCACANGCTCTCGGTCTGGCAGAATCCGATTTCGGTGTCAAGATGGGCCACATGCAGGTCCAGGAAACACATGCAGGCCTGGCCAATGCCTACAAGAAGCTAGGCAAGGTCATACAGGCCGTTGGAGACTTCCACGCTGCTCAAGGTACTGCCGAAGCCACCACTCTTGCCGACCCCTTGCAGTACCACTCCAGCGATGCTTTCATTGTCAAGGAAACCCTTACCAACCGTCACATTCTCTTGCGCGAGCTTATCCAAGCGCAACAATCTACTCGCAGCAAGACAAGCGCTGTTGACCGACTGAAGTCTTCCACTTCGGTCAAGCGCGACAAGGTCGACGAAGCTCTCGCCGCCCTCGAGGAAGCCCGGGCTCAAGAGTCTCACCTCAAGGAAAAGACAGATCGCGTGACCGAGAATCTCGTCCACGAACGTCGCGCCTGGGCCGCTCGCACAACCTCTGATCTCCGCGCTGCTATTCGCGAATACGTCATGCGCGAGATTGAGGCAGAACGCCGTACCTTGGCCACGCTCGAGCAGGTCCGCCCAGACGTCCGCAACATTGACGCTTCAGGCGGTCTCTCACGTCTCGGTCGTGAAGCCCACCCCGTGGTCCGCCGCACTAGTCTTGCCAGCAGCCAGGGGCCCAAGGGCGACGCTTGGAGCGGTGTCCCACGCAGACCCGATGGCCTGAACCGCAGCATCAGCGGCAGCTTCGCCGGCACAGGCACTGTTCCCGAAGACGCAGAGGCCGAGCAAGCCGAAGAGGCCACGACGGGCAGGAAGCGAGCCACTAGTAGTGCGAGCAGTCTGGGCCGTTTGGAGGAAGACGACGAAGATAGAATCGACGCAAGGAATGCTGCCAGTCGACTTGCACAGACGACGTTCTAAGAGGTCTGGTTCGCAGTGGACAACGCACGGCATTGTTTGGTGTAACTTGCCGTGTTTCGTCTCTACTTCCTTCTCCATCCTCCCCCTTTGTAGATGTAGTAAATGTTCAATTTTCCTCTCATGTCTTTTTCGTTGTCATGTCAGAAGATTGATCTTTCAGAGCACGCCATAACCACAGTCTTCAATCAAATATACCGTCACATGGTAGAAATGAGAAAGCTAAACAGAATGAAACCCGGTCGCTGGGGTGATGATGTTTTGGTATTATTTCTCCAAGCTCCCAAACGCATGTTGAAGTATTTGTAAGGTCATGAAAAGTCGTCTAGATACATAAAAGGGGTTGAAAAAAGATATCGTTGCCTGTCTTCCTCACACTTGGCTTTACCAAGCCGTGATGTCGCCAACCTCGGCCTCTCCAAAGGTCGAAGTCTTTACTGCTTGATCACCTTCAACACCGTCATTGCTGACAAAGTTTACAGGTTCTCTGGCCATGACGTCTGGCAACACTTCGTGCAAGAAGTCCAGCACGAAGCGATTGACCTGTTCGAATTCGAGCAGGAAAGCATCGTGGCCTTCGGGACTGTCGATATTCTTGAGCACAGAGTTTGGGATGGCGGCGGCGAGTTCCTTTTGCTCTGCGTAGGTGAAGAGGCCATCGGATTGGATACCGAGGACCAGGGTTGGCTGCTCGATCAAGGCCAGGGCGTCGGCGACGGGAGTAGTAGTTTGAGAGTCTGGGGGTAGGCGGCCGCGGGAGACGTCGTGAGTGTCTAGTTTGCGGGTGATGGCAATGTAGCAGTTTGCGTCGAAGCGCTTGATGAACTTTTCGCCTTGGTAGCGGAGATAGGATTGGGCGGAGAAGTAGGTCGGTGTGCGTTTGAGTCTGAGGCNTGGGGGTGCGGCGTTGGTGGGTAGGGGTGTGGTGCCGTGGAATTGGGGGTCCATGATTGTTTGGGGAGGGGTGTTGGCTGGAGGTAGGGACTCGGTTGAGGTAGATAGGTCGGCGGAGCTGTTGACGCGACTGTAGCGAGGAGAGCCGGCGTGCTTGTGGCCTTCGTTGTGGATGGCAAAGTGGTCGCCTGAGGNGGTTGAGGGTCTGAAGGAGCCGTTGATGTTCTGTCTGCGCGACGGGTCGGGCGTGTTGCGGCCGAACCTGGATTCGAACGAGTCGCGACTGCGGTAGGTCAAGAGTGCCGCCATGCGGGCGGCTGAGAGACCGGTTGACGGAGGGTCCTCGAAGGTGTAGTAGCCATCGTCGTACTTGGGATCGCTGTAGATGCTCTGTCTTTGGGCCTCACCCCAGCTGATACCCCAGGCACTGTACTGGGCCGACGTAGCAATGGGCACGATGCAGCGCACATAGTCCTTGCCAAAGTAGGCGAACTCGAGCACGAGCATGCCACCCATGGAGCCACCAACCACAGCAGCAATCTGCTTGACACCCAGATCGTCCAGAACGAGCTTGAAGATGTTGACATCGTCTCTGACGGTGGTCAAGGGGAACTCGGGACCGTAGTGCTCGTTTTGTGAGTTGCCGTCCTTACTCGTGACCGGACTCGCACTGCCGTAGGGGCTGCCCAGACTGTTCAGACAGACGACGAAGAAGCGCGACATGTCGAAAGCCTTGCCAGGCCCTCCAAGCAGAGGACCCCACCAGTCGCCAACATCGGCACTACCAGTCAAGGCATGGCAGATGACCATGGCATTGTCGCAGGCGGGCGACAGAGTGCCATACGTCTTGTATGCTATCGGCACATTGTAAAGAACACCACCACTCTCGAGGCTGAATTCCGGGATGACGGCTATCTTTTGTTCGGGGATGAGTTTGGAGTACGGATTCTCGGGTTGCGATGTCACTCGTTCTGTGCTTGTGTTAGTCAATGCAGCTGCCGTTGTCGCCTCAGAGCATACCGTATGTCATCGTGGTCGGGGGATAAGGATGGATTGATAGTTGGAGAAACAGAAGCTCTGGTTAGTTGGCCATTGTTGTTTCAACTCACCTATGAGTCTAATCACCGGGCCCTTTTTTCTGCCCGCAATCGCCAATCGCTCGTCATTGGGCAAACACCGATCACGGATTCGAAGGACCCCCACTTTCTGCCCCACATTTGCGAGGATGATTTGACTGATGGGACCACCCTGCTCTTTAATAGATGCTACGACAAATATGCTTGAAGGATACCGTCAACAAACTGTGTTGTCTTATAGACAATCAGAGAGTACTGAGCCTCATCGAAGGTCCACTATGTGCGTTCTAGGGCCGTCGATTAACGACATAGGCAGGATATACGATGGATTGTGCTTTTGAGTGAACATTTGCTTGATAACCGTGCACTGAACAACCATGAATTGATATAAACACACGACAACACTAACATTGTCGCAGGCACAAGATCGAATATGAGCCTGGACGACTACATAGCTCAGTTAGTCTTTGTTGACTTGAATCTACATGCACATATATCGTCGTGATTCAATTCAGTTGGAGGTTGGTGATCTAGAAAAGCAGAGGCTCACTTGGAAAGTGCTACGTCATCGATATAATTCAATTCAGGTCAACTCCAAACACAATCCACCTTTGCTTTTACATTAACATACATGCTCTTCAAATCAATAATCGCGAACACTTATAACCCCTTTACTCGACAACTGGTCAAAGTACCCCTTAGACACAGACTCAGCACCCGAATCATGAGCACATTCACACTGCCAGGCTCGTCACCCGAGTGTTCGGTCCACCTTACCAAAGACCTTACAAAAGACCAACTACTATCCTTCCCGGCCTTCAAGAACTGGTCCGGGACACTTCAACACTCGCTCAAGCAACAAGAATCCAAGAATCACACATTCCACGAAGCACCCTACAAGCTCAGACGCATCGACATTCAAAGCGTGGACTTCTTCGGCGGCGAACGCATTGGTTTCATCAAGTTCAAGGCAGAGGTGTCAAACGACAATGGAGAAAAGTTTCCTGGCTCTGTGTTCCTGAGAGGAGGCAGTGTAGCAATGCTGGTAAGTTGCACAGCATGAGGTACGAGGGCACAGCATTTGTTGACAGATTCACAGCTTATTCTGCAACCGGATGATGTCGAGGAAGGTTCTGAGAAGGACAAACATGTTATATTGACCGTGCAACCTCGTATACCAGCCGGATCACTCTGCTTCTCCGAGCTTCCAGCAGGTATGCTAGACGACGCAGGTACTTTCTCAGGTGGTGCTGCCAAAGAGATTGAGGAGGAGACTGGCCTCAAGATCAAGGAGGACGAACTTATCGACTTGACAAAGCTTACGTTCGGTTCTGAGGAGGAAACTCAGGACGGAGAGAAGTTGCAAAAGGCAATGTATCCCAGTGCAGGAGGGTGCGATGAGTTCGTTCCCGTCTTCTTACACCAGCAGCGCATTCCGCGTAAACAGCTCAAAGATTGGCAGGGCAAGCTGACTGGACTTCGTGATCATGGCGAGAAGATCACATTGAAGGTGGTGAGATTGGAAGAACTGTTCCGTGANGGGGGCAGGGACAGCAAAGCATTGGCTGCGTGGTCAATGTACGAAGGGTTGAGACGTGAGGGCAAGTTGTGATGAGGAGAGCAAGCTAGATTACCATATTGCGGTGATCATGATGGTTGGTACCTGCCTTGTGCCAACTAACCTTAGAACACAGGCAACGAAGCCTAGATATACTCATGCTTCAGGCTTCAGAAGAAAACAGACGATTCAACTCAAACACTCGATGATTCTCCATGACTGCAGTGAAAGTGGTAGCCTTGCGACGACGAAAACGACAATAATGTGGTGTTGTCGAGGGCGATCGGATTAGGCAGATAATGACAGTGGACTTATCAGGTGCAGATGTTAATTCCGTGGTGCCCCGCTCACAAGGCACAACCCTGATGATCCACCGCTTTGTCTTGCATCTTCTGGTTCACTCTTCCACCTCAACTCCTTCCACTACTGCTGAACAACAACAAGCACAAACATGTACAAATACATCCATACCGCTCTCGATTCAATACGCGACTACGCCAAACCCTCGACCACTTCCAACTTCCGCGAGACTGGCAAGCTCACACCTGAGGAGTTTGTCCAGGCTGGAGACTTCCTCACAACCAAGTTCACCTCGTGGTCGTGGTCTGGAGCTGCCACTCCCGCTCAGCGTGTCTCTCACTTGCCCGAAGACAAGCAATACCTTGTCACTCGCGGTGTTGCCTGTAAGAGACGTCTCAACGACAACTTCGCTGGCAGGGAGGGTCTTGACGACTTGGTCAAGGAGGGCGAAGCTTTCAACCCCACTGGAGATGACGACGATGGTTGGCTGAGGACCGGCGGTGACATCCATAAGCCTGAGTCCCGTCCTGGTGACATCCGCACCGTCGACGATGATGGTCACGTCGAGCAAGACAGCGGCGACTATGAAGAGGATGTCCCTGACATCGAAGACGAGGAGGACGATCCCGATGCCATCATCCGCGACCCCAGGGCTCAACATGACCCCAAGGAGTGAGTCACCGCCTTGCATGAAGCTTGCTCAAGCCTGGCTAACCTCTTGATCCAGNNCACCCTCCGCAACTACACCATCTACATTACCTACTCAACATACTACATGACTCCACGACTCTATCTCTCAGGCTACTCGTCCTCAAACGAACCTCTCCCACCCATGGCTATGATGGAAGACATTGTCGGCGACTACAAGGACAAGACTGTCACACTGGAGGACTTTAACTTTGTCTCTCCACCCATCAAGACCGCTTCCATCCATCCATGCCGCCACGCCAGTGTCATANNGAAGATCTTGCTTGACCGTGCCGATGCCGCCCTGAAGTTGCGTATCCAAAAGATGAAGAACGGTCAAGAAGTTTCCAACCAAGGCATGGAGGGCTTGGTTGATCAGACCAGCGGACTGAAGTTGGACGACGACAAGAAGATTGATGACAAGAGAACCGATGAGAAGAAGAATGACGAGTGGGAAGTCTTGACTGATGACGGCAAGGATGACGAGATTGCAATTCGCGTCGATCAATATCTTGTCGTCTTCCTCAAGTTCATGGCCAGTGTCACTCCCGGCATCGACCACGACAACACCATGGCCATGTAGACGAGAAGATCAGTTTGTGGTCCTTTGACTGACGCTCACTCATACATTAGGCGTTTTTCTTTTCTAGTTTTCTGATCAGGAGATATCTCAGATGCACTGAGACAGGGAGTTAGGGGTTCACGAGATTACGGCATTTCCATTCACCAACACAACCCCGTATAGTATAGTTTCACAAGGCAGAGAGCAAATTCCAGATACCCAGCTTAATAATGATACTCTCTTGACATTCCATCAATATATCTACCGTATAACATGATCATCTTCAACTCCGGCTGTCAAAGTCATTACATCAACCACAAACCCATGAACCAAAAAACCCAACGATCATTCCATCTAAAACTGCCACCGTCTATTCCTCACCGGCCTTAACACCTCTACAATCTCACTTCCTTCCTCCTCTGCCCTTGCTCTCTTCTGTCCAAGAAACCTGCCAAACATATCCTTGCTCCCGATAACGCCATGCAAGCTTCTTTGACGCACAGCCATGGTGCGCTCGTCAAGCATACCCTGAAACCCCTGTTCTTTGGCACCATCACCAGCCTCTTCTGGCAAATGGGAGTGATAGGATGGTGTAGGGTGTTGACCGATTTCGGTGTGTATGTCTTTNNCTAGATTTGAGTTGGTGTTAGTATGTGAAGATGAGGAAATGGGAAGGAAGTAAGAGGGAAAAGAAGATACCTCAGAGAGACCTCGTTGCCATGATTCCTCTACTTCGGCAAAGGTTGTGGGTGCGGCAGAGGTAGAGATGGCGAAGAGGGATACGAGTAGTGTGAGAAAGATGAGGAGGTGGGATAGGTATGTCATGTCTCTTTCCTTGTTGATCGAATGAAGACAGATGACGGCCAAGAAGCTTGTTTGAAGCAAAAAAGTTGTGCAAGTCTCGAGGCTTAGAGAAAGATCAATGGATCAGAGGCTAGACTCAACAAGATTGTTGGCAAACGAAAGTGATAACCACACCTTGACACTGATCTCCCCAACCAAAAGAAAGAAGAGGAAAGAAGGGAACAAAAACGTCTACCTAGTGCCATACAGACTCACTATCCCTTCTCTTTCCAGCATGGCAGTCTCACACATGTACATGCCTGTCTAGCCTTTCTCACTCTCAATCTGGAAACCATTGCATGAAAAATTGAATCTCGACTTACCAAAGACACGGCTCGTAAGCCTCGAGTCAAGCAAAAGGTCGCCGGCCGGGCTTCTCGGTTGTCAAGCAACAGGTGGCGTTACTCTGCTCAAGAATGTAAAACTAGGAAAAGCAAAAAGCGTTTGGCCGCGTGCAAAAGCAGATAAGAGGGATTGCGAACAAGCTTCAGCGAAAGCCTGGTAAGCAAGGGATGAAGTGGTAGGCCGTGAGACCCGAGACAGATTTCTTGCATTCCTCTGTGAGAAAAAAAGACCTAGAATAAGCCTTTTTCTTATCCGTTCATTCGCATTGCGGCCTGCGATATGTAGCTCTTTGGCGTGCGTGAAGCGTGTTTGGAAGGATAAGGGGTATCAGTATATAAAGTCGAAAAGCGAATAAGCCAAACAAAAAAGAACGCCATTCTCCAGCCATGTCTTTTTCTTCCTTTCTATGCAAAGTCATCTAGAAAATACCTCTGTGATAAAAATGATCAAGACTCATGAGTCAGAACATGGAGCCAGCCATATTTCTGAACAGGGAGTCATCCTAACGTCTCCATCCACCCATCGAGCCAAGGGGTGCGCCGAAATTTGAACTCGGCTTTGTACGGAGACGAATGCCTCCATTGTCTAGAATGTCCTTGTCCTTGCTTTCTGAACTGGTCGATTCAGTCCTGTCCTTGGCCTCTTTGCTAGCCGAATCGACTTTCTCGTCGGAATCAGGCAAGGCCTCGGAAGGCTCCTCGAGGACCAGATTGGTGCTTTGACATACCAGAGGCTGATTTTCTTCGGGATGCTCAGAGATATCTTTTAGTTTTGCGTCCAGCATGTCCATGGTGAAGTTTTCGGCACCTGGATTGCAGGGTAGTGAAGGCATGTGCAAGGGACCCTTCAAGGGGCGATCTTCGTCGGCACCGTCGTCTTGCGACATGACCTCGTTCATAAGAGTGTTTTTACGCGTTGGAGTATCGCTCAGTCTGTCTGAGCGTACACTCACGGCAGGGCTGAAGTCACCGGGACGAGGAGCCTTGAGAGGAGTATGGCCGGCATTCCTCAAGTTGGCTGGTGGTGGAGGGCTGAGAATATTGCGAGTGACTGGCGGAGAGGCAGGTAGATCGCCTTGTAAGACTTCCTCCAAGGAAGCATCATCGTCAAAGACAGAAGCGTCTTGGAGGGTGGGTATATCAATGTGAACTGGGGCAGCATCCCTCTTTATACGAGGTTGTTCCGGAGACAGGCGAGAAGTGTCGACTTCGGCTATGCTGGGCAGTTGAGAAGGAGCAGGCTTGACGCCGTTCTGGGGAGACATGGCAGGACTGCGTGCCGGACNTGCAGAAAGACACGGAGTCAGCTATGTGGTTATGAATGTTGTGTTGATCAGCGATTACCTCTGGCCATTGGGAGACTTGAGTAATGATTCAAGAGCGGTAACACGACGGTGCATTCTGTCTCGTTCCATCTGCCAACTTTCTCGCTCGGCGACAAAGGCCTGGTGTTGTAGGCGTAGGGCTTCGTTCAGCTTGTCGAGCTGGGCTTGCATGTCGTTCTCGGTGGGAGAAGTGCCCAGGAAGTAGGGCGACGAGACTTGCGACAAGGACTGCATGGCCATTGGATTGAATGAGGGAGCCCAGAGTGCATCGTTGGATGTCATCTGGAAAGCCATAGGCGGCGACCTGGGCGGCACTTGCTTGGTCGCTGGTGTACCGAGAAGTACAGAGTCCATTTTTCTGGTACCTGAGAGAATCTTTTGGCGTGGTACCCGGCGTTGTGGTCGAGGCTTGTATTCAGACGTCGAGTTGGGGAAAGGAGTCGGCTATGGATTGCGGAGAGCGGAGAGGAAGGGAGATTGATTGAATTACGGACGTCAGACGTCGACGTGGACATTCGCGCGCGGTGATCGTTTCCTTTTGTCGAAAGATGGGCGAATCTCTTTTGGTTTCAGAGCCCAGGCCGAGAGCCTCAAGGTTGCCGACTGACAACCAACGACATGACGACGGACGCCCGATCCCCGCCATTTCCCGCCCGGTTTGGCTCAAACTCAGCCATCACAGTGCATCCGTCCCTGCAGATCCTCACTAGCCAAGACTCTTCTACATCTTCTGCGTTTTGGCCTGTGGCTGATATCTACACGTCTGCACCTCTTGTTTGACCGCCTAACCTTATCCAACCTTGACATAGTTTGCAGGAAAGCTGCCCACCACTCCATTCAGTTCTCCCTCCCACCAATCATCTGTCGACGCCGTCTTCTTCACCACCTTGATCCTGTCACCTTCACGGAACGCGAGATCTCCCGACCCTTGACCAGCAAATTCATACAGAGCCGTGACAAATTCACTCTGGAATGATGGAAGTCTCTTCTTGGGTGGAGGCGGCGGAGGCTTCTTTTGCCCGTNGACACTGAATGTTCCAGACGAAGTAGAAGGCTTGCGCTCTCGCCCAAAGTAGTCTGACCCCTGATTCTGATGCGACGAAGAAGGCGTCAAGAATGGTGTTGACGATGAACTAGGTGTACTTGAAGCCGAATACATTGGTCGGGCTGCTCCGCCATTGGCGTAACCATCCGGCGTAGCCATTGGAGAAGGCTTGGAACTGGAAGGGATTCGTGGTTTGCTTCCCAAGTCGATACTAGAAGCTGCTCCAGGTCGAGGTGGCTTTACCGGGGGCGCCTCTTCGTCCTCGTAGTGAGAGTTGAGCGTAGCCGTATCCTCATAGTGCGAGTGCAGTCTGTTACTAGAAGATATGCGACCAGGTCTAGGAGGCTTTACAGGTGCTGGTTCGTCATCGACGTCGCCTGATCCAATACGCAATTGTCCTGGCATACTAGGTTTTGGCAGTGATCCTTGGCTGCTTGTTCTTCTAGTAACCCTATTGCGCAGACCAAGCCCAGTGACAGTGCCTTGCTGTCTGTCCGGGAGACTCATGGGTTGATGCACAGCTTTGCCCGTCGAGAGAGTCTTGATGTTACGCTCAAGGTCTTCACGGAATGGTGTGAATTCGTTTTCGAACGTCGAAACAACCTGCTCTAGAGCTGGAGAGGGCGAGGGCAGTCCATGTGTTTGACAATACTCGTGTAGTTGAGTGTACATTTGACCCACAAGCTGGTATTGAATCATAATTTGGATGGCGAGCAGGTGTGGGAAAAGGTTTGCTAGAGCGTCCAACAAAGNGGGCAAGACTCTTCTGAGCTGCTCATCAGCAGCTTGATAGTNCCTAGAAACCTCATGAGCCATGATCTGAATATACGTTGTCGTATCATTACTTACAGCATTAGAACGGGCGAGATCGGTCTCGTGTTTCATCAAAGCATTCTCCTCTCTGGCAGATCTTGTGTCTTTGCGTCGAGCGCTGTCCACACGCGAGTTGTAACGTTCATAGTCAAGNNCTGTTTGACGAAGTCAGACAAGTGGCAATGCGACAACACAACAAGAACAACTAGCCTTCAGATCTTCTCTTCGTTTGATTGATTNTTTGAGCATCTTGAAAGAGTCTTTGGCATCCATTGCCGGTCTCAAGAGTCTGGGTTCAATGGAATTGATTTCGGTGCTCAGGTCCTTTCCAAGGGTTGAGTAGATGTTTTGCAAATCGCTGGCCTTCTCCAGATATCTTCGGGGGGTTGGAGCCGGCTTGTGCTGTGTAGGATTGTCCGGATCATCCTCGACTTCGATGGGCTTGTACAGCAAGTGCAATGTTTCCGCGACGAAGAGTTGTGTTTTCAGTGTTTCGTCCCAAGCATCGCGCCATGATCTTGTTGCATCGATGANACTAGAAATCCCGGTCAGTACCTACACAAACACTCTGAAGCACAGTATTCTTCTTACACTGCCAAGGGCTAAGTCCGCAGTGTTGAATTCACTAATGATGTTTCCGACGTCTGAGCTGTCGGCAGACCGCTTCATCAATTTACCGAATTTGCGCTGTACATTCTGCATCGTGACGGACGTCGATTACTAAAAGAAAACCAAACCGAAGAAAACAAGAAGAAAAAGAAGAAGAAGAAGAACAAGTGAGAGAGCAATCGAGAGGAAGGATTTCCGAGAATGGTCGGTGTTGAGACAACGTGTATTGCGAGCGGGGCCAAGACTTCGGCCTGCCAGAACCTGGCAGCGGGTGGAAGGCATTGTTCACTAGTCATACCTTGCATAATTGCCATAATATACAGTCTAGATTACGCGGCGCCGAGTTGGTCTTCAGGACCGATATATGCATCTACAGTCCGCCTCGCGGATGAAGTTATGAAACCACCATGCGCAATGTTCAGTGTCTGTCACGGGCAGGACACGAGGTGACGCGTAAGTGACGCGCCAAGACCAGGTACTTTCCCTCGAAGGCCATTGCAGCTTCCGTAATTGTCTACTGCTCTTTACATTTGCTTGTTGCATCGTCGCCTCTGGAGCCTCGACCGCTCACGATTCTTCCACGCAATGACGGGTTCGACGATCGCATATCCAAACCATCACCGAGGATCATGACGGCGGCAGTCCTACGCAGTTCGCCAAACCTCACGGTTCCTCAAACCCAGAACACTGCTCCTGTCTATGAATTCAACTGCCTCTATACCCATGACCTAAGGCGAAAGCAAAAAAGATGGCAAGATGGCTTTTTACGCTACCACACTTTCAACAAGCGTGTCATGGTCTACGATGTTCCTAGAAATTTCCTCGGCGACCTTCACTGGACCAGCGGCGATGACCTTCAAGAGGGCGATGAGATGATCCTTGAGAAAGGCGGAATCATGGTCCAGGTTTCTGAGAGGATAGGCACTATACAGACCGACCTCTCGGACCTGCTGCAGCGAAAGGACAAGACTCCGGCTAAAAACCCTGCCTCGTTAAAAACATTGGTGGGTAATAGACCACCACATGCCGCGGCTGCTGCTCCATCTTTCACGCCTAGGACTCCCCATACTGCTTCGATAACACCTATGAAGCATAAATCGCTTAACACTCTGCTCGGAAGGTCACGACGCCCGATAGGAAAGGCGTCTCTTCCTACAGAGTCCCCCTATGAAGCACGAATCAGGGATCTGCAGGCTGCCGAAGCTCAAGATCAGAGAGAGCGTAAACGACAGAGGCTTGATCATTCAACCCAGACAACGCCCATGGCGGCAAAGCAACATAGTCACGCCCCTGCCCAGAAGCGAGCGAATCCTGTCCCTCACTTGAATCAAGGATGCGAAGTCATTGATCTTTCCTCTGATACTGAGGACATTTCGGCAGCGCAGGCGGCGAGCCGTGCTCTCGACGCCGAGTTGTTGGCGACATCTTCTCCTGCTCGTCTACTCGAAAGCCCCGCCCACCGCCAAGTACATCCTGACCACTTCCGCCCCATCGATAGACGACCGACAGCAGCAAAGTCAGCTGCTGTTGAATCTCCTTCTGCCAGAGTATCAGATCGGGCGACGCATGTCGATTCTCCCGCACCTAATTCTGCCCGGCCCAGGAAGGAGGTTAGTGTTCCACGAGAGGCAACAAATAAAGCCGCCGAAGTGCCTGTCGATGAGCCTTCAAGAAGTGGCTTCTTTGTGGCCGAGTCTGAACCCCAAGCGCGAGGAAAGTCTCTGAAGCTTATTGGCGGAGCCCCTCGAAAGATGCTACTCTTCCAGTCACAAAACTCACGCCCGTCAAGCTCCGAGGTGGGGACTGAAGGTGCTCTGCGTGGCAAGGCTCAAGGTCCGAGACAAGAGACTAGCATCGGTCCAGCCAAGGATCCGGTGAGAGCTGATGTTACACAACCGACAAGACAACCTGATCTCGAACAAGCTCCCGAAGACTCAGTCTTTCAACGACGTATTCAAGACAGAATTGCACGGATTGAGAAGAAAAAGAAGAAACCTGTCTTACAAAGAAGTTCTTCAGACGTGACTGAGCAACGTCCTGTCGTGGAGAAAGCTGCAAACAATACTGGCTTACGAAAGACCACTTCTGCTGTCGTGTCTCCACTGGACTCACCTGAGGACCCCTCACTGAACGATTTCCAATTTGCAGATATTACCCCTCTGGACTTCGACGATCCCATCATTGATGACTCTGTCGCCCAGCCGCCCATACGACCAAATAAAGAGCCTGTTGGGAAAACTCAAAGATCAGCAGGCAGAGGGGCCGGTATGACTACTGCAAGATCATTCAAGCCTCTGACTGTCAAAGCAGCCCCTGTGCTAGCCACAAAAGCTGCTAAACCCTTAGTAGTGGAACAGAAAAAGAATGAAGACATCGGACCATGGAGTAAAGAGGCATTTGACCTCATGGATTGGCGACCACCGAACATGCAGACCAAGATCAGCGGGACAGCATGAGTGCAAGTTGGGTAAGAGGATAGTATTATTACTACGAGTTCGATGTGGTATGGACGGAAGCGAGGAGGTATGGTGTGCTTTGCTTTTCTTTTCTTCCACAGCGATGGCGTTCTGGTGGGACTCATGGGATGTCTTAAAGCCGAATTTTCCTGGTATGAGCATTGACAGGCCTTTCGTATATATACCCCTGCAGATACGAGACCCAAACGAGACAGCGTTACGAACAGAATACTGCAAGAGCAGTGCAACTTTGAATTACTGAAAAGGTCTGGGATCGGAAGATTAAAGTATTGACATGAATAAGGTGCAAAAGCAGAACCGGTAACTACGTACTCAGACTCGTCTTCGCCGCCTCAGCTCCCACATTACGCTTTCGTCATCATCATCATCATCATCGACTTTGTGATTTACATCTACCCCGAGCTTGTCCTGTTGAGTATGCTGCTCGTGATTACTCTGCTCTTCCTCAGCAGCAGCAAAGTTGAGTTGACCACCAAGGAACTTTCCAAAGTAAATCACAGCATCCAAGACTTCCTTGCCTGTGGGAACAATGTGATCCTTAGGCAGCAGGAAGCCATAAGTACCGCGATCGCGGAGCTTGAGCTGGTAGGTGTACTTGACCTTCATGTCGTGGAAGAACCAGTCGAGGAAACTGCCACCGCCCGTCTCAAAGCGAGGAAACACTTGACGATCGCCAGAGGCGGCAACACCAATGTTGCCCTCACACGCAGGAGCAGACTGGTAGTAGCGTCCACCCGAGAGGCGCATGACTTTCGACAAACCGGCAGCAACCTCCTGCAGATTTTCCAAGTTGGGAGGGCTATCGTTGCAGGTGTACGAGTAAGGGTACAAGATCTGCTGTGAGTATGAGTGCAAGTCAAGCAGACCCACGAAATCAACGTTGTTGTGCTCAGTCTCGTTGCGTATCCAGCCAGCAAGGCTGTTGGCCTCGACAGCTTCAAGGGGCGCGGAGCCCGAGAAGGACTCACTACAGGGATTCGACTGCGTATTTGCCGCACCGTCCCACTGGTAGGAGAAGCTTCGGTCGAGGTCAAGGCCACGGCAGAAACGCAGAGAAGTCTGTTGACGATTCTTGCGCCATAAACGATCGGTTTCCCAGGTGTAGGCGTAACCGTCTGGATTCACAGTGGGCACAAGAACCCAGTCGAACTCTTCTAAAAGACTGGTGATGACGTGGTTCTTTCCGTAGCCTGTGATGAGCGAGTAGGCAATGTAATTAACGGTGCTGGTTGAGATCCACTCTCTAGCGTGCAGACCAGCGGTGATCAAGATAGTCTTGCGACGTGTGGGAGAATCATCATTAGTCGGGTGAACGCCGATACGCAGGGCAGGAATATTGCGGTCTTCAAAGGTTGTGCCGACGTTGATTACACGCACGTGGGTGGTGAACAGGGAGGCCATTAGGCGCATCCAGGGCTGGATGACAGACAGCGGTTGGTAGTCGTTGAAGAAGATGTTATCAGACGAGGATGCACCAAGCCTGGGACCAAAAGCATCATGGTGGGTGGGAGCATTGGACTGGAGCATACGCGTTGAGCGAGAGGAAGGATATGTATCTGAGATGGCATTTTGAAGAGTGAATTCGTCCATGAGCAAGTTATGTGCTTGGTGTAGCGGAGGAGGCAGCAGGCCGAGCAACGAAGGAATCAAGTCTTTCTGCATTCTGATGTCGACCCAATCGTCGGTGAACTCCCACAGGTCGAGGAAGAGAGTGTCGGCAGCATCGGCGAGACTTGAGGCATCCTGAGCATTGCTGATGTTGAACCGGACAACGACGTCGTCACTGTGCTTGTGGTGTGGTATAGGATTGACGGCGGGCTCAGGTCTGGAGTCTATCGGCGGGCTCCAGATGTTGCGAACTATGGCGTCGGTGACGGAGCGCCATATCGGGCGATGCGATGGTTGCTGAGATGGTGGGGGCGGTTGTGGATGCGAGGGCACTGCAGACGCCGTCGGAGCCAGCAGAGTCGAGACGGCGACGAGCAGCAACGACGAAGCGCGCATGTTTGTATATTAACTGCTGTGCAGGCAGTCACTTTCTCGTTCGAAGAAAGTCACGGCTTCAATGAGCGGAGCGACCGGAGGCTGTGGAGAGGCAGGAACTGGAGCAGCTTGGCAACATCCATCGCGCCTTCCCTGCTCACAGGAGTGGGACCTTTTGCAAGCCTTTTGCGTGGTGCTGACGAGGCAGTCACGCAGAGACCAGTTCAGCTCTTTCTAGTCCAATTACTGTACTACTGTCACCAATCTAAACTTTTGTCCCCAATCCCTGCATCTCTTCGAGTCCGCGTGTCGCAAGTCCGCTATTCCTTCCCAGAGAGAAACACGCTCGTTTACCCCCGGATCTCCAATTTCCTGCACCCTTCAATAACCCACCAGAGAGTACTCTTTGAACACCCACCAGAGAGTACCTCCTTCATAAGTCCGACACATGTACGCCTAGTACCCTCGTTGACGCGCCGCCAATACGCTGTCAAATGACAATCCATTCATTGCGACTTGCCGGCCATGCCTCTTATGTCGCGTCGCCGCAGTACTCTGGACAACCTCTTGAACGACATCCGTAGTAATACTCAGGAAGATGCTGCCGCCGCAACTTCTGGCTATGCCACCCCGGTACCCAACACCAGCCGTCCCATGAGTGCTCAAGAGCCCATCTCTCCCATGGATGTCCTCAGTCTTGGTCCNCCGTCTCCGCCCGTCCAGACTGCTACCCCAGCCACTGCTCGCTTTAGCATGATGCGATGGAGGCACTTCTCCGACGGGCAGCTCTCAGCCAAGGCAAAGCTGCAAGCTGATGCAGACAAGACCCCTCCTGTGCCTCAGGTCCCACTCCAACATCAGTCGCAAAGTATGTATACCAATCTCCGCCGTTCCGTCACCCCTGCTTATAGCTATCCTCCAGCTCCTGTGCCAAACCCTCAAATCATCACCACTGCCCCGACCATGGATGAACACAACCATCCTGTCCATCGCCCTAGAAAATCAAAGAGTCCGTTCAAGCGTCAGATCTCTAAGCTTAGCCCAGCGAAACGTCGAGAATCCACCGAAGACCACCGACCTTGGCGCAGAGGCCGCTCTGTAGACATCGACCGCCTCGTTCCCGATGCTGTCGCGCCTCCACCCTATGGCGATGAATCCAACTCAGCTTTGGCACTGCCTGTCACTCGTTTGTCCGACTCATCTGGAGAACAACGAAGTTCTGGAGAACATGTCACCTATGCTACGACCACCACCACTCATACTATCTCCACCACCACAACCCTATTCAGATTGCCACGCCGNCAACAAAAAGAACAAATCTCTATTCCCATTGCCTGACAAACCGGCGTCTCCACCCAANNCCCACCTCCGGAAACACAGACCCCGCATGGCACGCCTCGACCCTCGACCAGCGCTATTTCGACCAACTCTAACATCGAATCGCCAGAAAGACAGAGACGACCTCCTCCTCTAAGCGCTCTACAGCGGCGTCATACTGAAGCTTCACGCCCACGCTTGTTCCTGTCGTCTTCGCCAGCTCCTGCGCAACTTGCAAAGTCATCTATCGCCGCTCTTGCTACTCATGGGGGTGCTCCATTGTTCAGAAATGACTCCAGCAACTCTACCCATTCAATGGGCTCTTCACCAATACTCCATCCACCACGTCGATTCGGATTGCGGGATAGGTCTTCAACCGTGAGTTCATTCGGACGCCGATCAGAGGATAATACTCCTCCCACTCCGCCTATACCATCTAGCGCTCGTAACTCGACCTCGACCTCTGGACGGACCAGTTTGGGAGGCCTTCTTGGTTTCAACCGCTTTCGACACAACTCAGATCTTCGGGACCGTAACTCTTCACCTGGATTCCACTCAAAATCCAACTCGTTATCTCCTAGCGTTCACGAGCCTCTAGTGATACCCGATCGCGAAGATGGTGACACTCCAGGCAAATATTTGGAGCGATTGCAAGCTGCTGTGTCTCGAAGTCTCATTGCTGGTATACTGTCGAAGTCATCCGACCCCTTCGCTCAAGCTGTTTTGCGAAGTTACTGCCGAAAGTTTTCTTTCTTTGGAGAGCCTATTGATATGTCCTTGCGCAAGTTTCTACTGGAAGCGGAGTTGCCAAAAGAGACGCAGCAAGTGGACAGAGTTATACAAGCTCTTGCCGATCGGTACCACGAGTGCAATCCTGGCATCTTCCAGTCGCCTGACCAAGCCTATATCATCGCTTTTTCGTTAATGATGCTGCATACCGATGCTTTCAACAAAAACAACAAGCGGAAGATGCAGAAACATGACTACATCAAGAACACAAGTGGTCAGAACGTCTCGGACGACGTGCTGGGTTGCTTTTACGACAACATCTGTTATACGCCCTTTATTCATTTCGAGGAAGAAGTCGACATCAATGGAGAGCGTCTACTTACCTTCAAGCCAAAGAAGAGCAAGCTTCGAGGAAGCATACCTGATCCTGGGAGGAAGAATAGTGGACCCATCGACCCCTATGCATTGATCTGCGATGGCAAGTTGGACACTCTGCGTCCCTTGATAAAGGAGTCGATCACCATGGAAGATCCCTACAGCTACCTAGGCACTGCAAACTTCTTTGACATGAAGAAGTTGCAGAAGGCATTCGTGAACACCGCTGTCCTCCAAATCATCTCTGCTCGCTCCAGACCTGCTGCTTTTGAATCGCAAGCTACCCGCGATAACCCTAGTGAATCAGCAATCGGATTAGTAGACCTCAAGGTCACGAAAGTCGGCGTCTTGTGGCGAAAATCCACAAAGCGCAAGAAGACACGATCTCCATGGCAGGAGTGGGGTGCTATATTGACCGGGTCTCAACTTTATCTCTTCAAGAACGTCACTTGGGTGAAGGGGTTGATGACGCAGCACCACACACATGTCAAGCAAGAAGGTACTAATGAGCCTGTCATTTTCAAGCCTCCAATCCAGGATTTCAAGCCAGATGCCCTCATAAAAACTGATGACGCTGTTGCTCTGCTTGATCGCAGCTACCTGAAGCACAAGGACGCATTCACTCTGGTTCGTCATGGCGGTCAGGAGGAAGTTCTGATTGCTGAAAACGAGACCGAAGTCAACGATTGGATTGCTCTGATCAACTATGCTGCAGCTTTCAGATCTGCTGGTGTTAGAATCCGTGGGTTCATTGGTGGCACGGACACTGATGTCACAGTCAACAGTCGCGGCAGACTCAACTCCACAGCATCTGTCGACTCTTCGATCAACGCATCTATCGGCTCTGCCTTGGGTTCGACGATAACACATGACGGACAAGTCACTGTTGAGAAGAGAGATCTTACTCCACAACTTGTCAGGCAGGTCTTGGCTGCTCGACGACAAATCATGTTACAAACCATAGTAGAGTCGGAAAGAGAGGTGACTGATGCAATCAGGAATCTTGAGAACATGATGCGCAATGCTCGCCATCTGCTGATCCTTGCACCCATCCAACCGAAGACGAGAGAAGACGTTTGTCACGCCACTGCGCGAATGGATGCCAACTTGAAATGGATTAGGCGCGATATCTGGCGAACGAAGTGCCACAGGGACATTCTTTCTCTCGACTTACAAGAAGACGGAGAAATTTTCGACAGCAAGTTACCAGCTCCGATGCCGAACATTCGCAAAACTAGTGGGCTTCAAAAGGCAATCTCAAAAACAAACTCTGCCATGAGTCAACAAACAAGCCTTCAATCGCCAGCTCACTCGCCTCGACTGATCAGCGGTGATGGTCAGGGAGAGGGTGTCTTCAACAAAGATGTCTTCAAGACACCACCCGAACACGCCCTCAGGTATGGGGATGCTTGGCAGCTGCCCACAAGCCCGCTAGACCTCAACAGCCCACAACAGGCTCGTCGACCTTCCACTATCAGTAATGCGCAGTCTGTTATTCGTAAGCACAGCGTCGCTGGTTTGTCAGTCGCTTCTAGCGTACAAGATGGAGACAGACACCTGTCCTCTGCTGCCTCTGACGCCCCCTCCCGTCATGGCCGCTTAACGCCTACCCGAAGCTACGATAGCCGTGACCATGAAGCGGTGCTTCTCGCGCGAGACCCTCTGGCCCCAGCAGCAACCATCGCCACTCAATCTTCGGCCGGACTCCCGGGATCGTCAAACGCAACTCCAGAAAGTGCCTCTAAGATCAAGAGCGGAAGAAGAAGCCTACATCGTACCTTGAGGGATGGTCGTCATGAAACGTCTACTTCCCAACGCCACCGAAGAGGCAAGGAGAGTGCTAGCACTATTCGCTCGGATGGAAGCCGTGTTGATGACCTTGTCGAGGCCACTCCAGGGCTGGAGAGAAAGGCTGCTAGATTCATGGTTCATGGCAAGCAAGCTTCAGTCGTCACTTTTGGCGCAGATTGGGCAGAGGAGAAGATGCGCCGCGAACTCGCCCGAAAGCACTCCGCATCGACTCAAAACAGTACCGAGGAGAGTGGACCAGAAGCCAATCTACAATACCACGTCACTCAAGCACTGTCCTCTGTCAGTGGCCACAACACTGTCAGCCCAAACGTTGCAGGAAAGATGAGTGTACGCATTCCTACTGTGCAGGGATGGCAAGTCAACGCTGCTGACAAAACGCCGACTGCTGCGACCGATGTACATCTGCCCGACCCTTTTAATCTTCAGCATGAGCTGGCAACCCCGACAGTCATGTCGAGCGACGATGATCTGGACTCTTATTTCGATGCGAACAGTCCACAGTCAGACAGAGTGCGCCTAGCTTCAAACAAGTTCTCTGACTCACAAGGATTGGAGGGTGCATTGGACTTCAATGCAAAAGACGCCATGCTACCTGAGGACCTTCCACTCCCGTCATCACCTCCTACAGCTGTCGAACAGGACAACATGGATGACAACACTATCCCGTTTTCTCAATATATCGAGAACGAAAAACTGCGTGAGCTTATCTCATTAAGTAAATAAAGCACTGTACGCAGGCGTCGATGCTCGTTATCTGCGGAAGCCGTACTGCTTGCGTCAACCCAAAAGTCATGGTGCTGCTCTCCATTTGCTCTGGTTTTCTTTTGTTGTTTTGTTACTGCTATTCAATCGCACGATTCCCCCTCCTTAGGTTTGCTTTTACCCTTATTCTTTTTCATCCAGGCAATTTTGGCAGAGCGGTTACTGCGTAGAAATTATGGATTGTTTGATGTGGCCTTGTCAATTAGAGTCCCCGAATCCATAGGTCTTAACCACTTTCGAAATCAAAGACCTCTGGTCTTGCTCGCTTTCTATGCTCCCTACTTGATAGCATCGAGCTGTATTAGACCTTTTCAAAAGCCATCCCGGCTGTACATGCTTTTATAGACATATAGATATTGGTGTAACTGGCCCAGGTCGGCGTTTCGATACTGTCTGTGTTACAAGCTCGTAGACATACAATTCACTAGACATCCTCACTCAAATCACTAATTATACTCACCTGCCTACTTGGTATAGCTCGGTGCTTCATTGTCCCGGTACTAGCCATCGCATCTGCCAATTGCACCTGCCAGTTCCACCTAGAATTCGGTAACACCAGGCTGTGTTCCCCCTGTTCGACTGAACTGAAATGCATGACTGGCACCATTTTTGTAGAGAGCAGCACAGCAAGAAGAAATGTTAGAGGGGTGTTATGGGGCCGTATTAAAGCGTATCTCGTTTGTCGTAGCACCTCTTACAGTTTCAGCCTTAACCGACAGTATTCGTACTCGTACTCGCATTTCGTAGCCCGTACAGAATATCTCCTCAATGGAGTCGGGGTGGAGCCCCGAGCAACAAACACCTTGTCGGCCAAGCTCTCGCATCTGTAATGCTAGATATGCAGTATTGTGCACGAAACTTGCGGGTAAGGTGTTTCATTGTGAATATTGTGCAGACAGACGGTCCTCTTTCTATGTCCAATTGGGTAAGGTCGGTGTCTAGCTCTGACCGGTGTGCAGACCGGAACATGGAGATCCCGAAGGATCGGTTAGGCAGGAGGATTTGGTACTCCCGCCCATACCTGCACACTTCTTTGGCCCCCAATAGGAGTATCAGAGGGGCATATCAGACCGTGGGCCGCTGTACCAGTACTCCAGTCGGAGGAATATACAGTAGAATCAAAGGGCGAGGCGACCTGGAGATTAAAGATATCAGGTCCCCGAGCTCTCGCTCATCTTCTAAGCCGATTTCTTTCTGGGTTTACAACGAACACCTGGTGTCCCTCGACCTACCTATTTCCTTCTTCGACACACTCTTTTGTGACGCCTCACTATCCAACATCACCAGTTTGAACACCCCGAGACAGGATCTCATTGCCCCACACAGGTTGAATAACCTCTCCCCGCCAACAACAAGCCCCGGGCGGCTATAGCCCCTACACCAAAACGATATGGATCCCGTAAACGACACACATGATGGCTCAGACGTGTCGAGCAGCGGCGACACTGTGGACGTCCAAGTCACCAACTATGAAAAGACACAACTAGGCCAGGCACCATTGCCGCTCGCACCCGCACCAACACCTGCAGTGCCGATGAATGAGAAAGGATACAAGAGCAAGGACGAGAAGAAAGACAAGGATAGTGACGATGAGGGCGAAGACCCGTTCGCTCATCTGCCCGACCACGAGAAGGCTGTATTGAAGCGTCAACTGGATATTCCGACCGTCAAAGTCACTTATTTCATGTTGTTCCGCTATGCGACGCTCAACGACAAACTCCTCATGGTGCTCAGCGCAATCTCTTCCATCATTGGAGGTGCCCTTCTGCCTCTTATGACAATTGTTTTTGGAGGTCTGACAACCACCTTCAACAGGTTCTTCTTGCATGAAATCGGGGCTGATAAATTAAACTCGGAGATTTCGAGATTTTCACTGTACTTCCTCTACCTGGCCATTGGAGAGTTCGTCTTCGTGTACATTGCCACAGCTGGATTCCTCTACACTGGTGAGCACATCTCTGGAAAAATCCGTCAGAATTTCCTCAAGGCCATCCTTCGCCAAAACATTGCCTTCTTCGATCAACTTGGTGCCGGAGAGATCACCACCAGAATTACATCCGACACCAACCTTGTGCAAGATGGTATTTCCGAGAAGGTCGGATTGACACTTACTGCCATTGCCACATTCGTTACAGCCTTCGTTGTGTCGTTCATCAAGGATTGGAAGCTCACCTTGATCCTGATGTCGACCGTGTTTGCAATCGTGTTCACTATGGGCGGTATGAGCGGCTTCATCGTCAAGTTCAACAAAGCTTCCTTGTCCTCGTATGCCGAGGGCGGCACTGTAGCTGAAGAAGTCATCAGCTCCATCAGAAACGCCAAAGCTTTCAACACGGAAGCCAAGTTGACCAGAGCATACGATGCGCATCTTGCTGTAGCCGAGAAATGGGGCTTCAAGATGAAGGCTGTCACCGGATCCATGATTGGCTTCCTGATGTGCTACGTCTACTTGAACTACTCTCTGGCCTTCTGGATGGGCTCTAGATATCTCGTCAGCGAGCGCATCAACGTTGGTACCGTCCTGACTATCATCTTGAGTATCATGATCGGAGCCTTCGCACTCGGCAACGTGGCTCCCAACATTGGGGCCTTCACCACCAGTGTTGCCGCCGCGGCTAAGATCTTTGCTACCATTGACCGTGTTTCTCCTCTTAATCCTGCTTCTGAGTCCGGCGAAACATTGAAAAGCGTTGAAGGTCATATCGAACTGCGCAACATTCGTCATATCTACCCGTCGCGTCCGGAAGTCACTGTCATGGAGGATGTCAGCCTCGTCGTCCCTGCTGGTAAGACAACTGCTTTGGTTGGTGAATCAGGCTCGGGCAAGAGTACTATTGTTGGCCTTGTCGAGCGTTTCTATGATCCTGTTGGCGGCACTGTATACCTTGACGGCCAGGATATTTCCAGCCTCAACTTGCGCTGGCTTCGTCGCCAGATCTCTCTTGTCAGCCAAGAACCTACTTTGTTCGCTACTACCATCTTTGGCAACATCCGCCATGGATTAATTGGCACCGCTCACGAAAACGAGTCCGAGGACAGAATTCGCGAACTGGTCGAAAATGCCGCCAGGTTCGCCAACGCACACGAGTTTATTACTGGCTTACCTGAAGGCTACGAGACCAACGTAGGCGAACGCGGTTTTCTTCTATCTGGAGGTCAGAAGCAAAGAATCGCTATTGCCAGAGCTATGGTCAGCGACCCCAAAATTCTTCTTCTTGATGAGGCGACTTCAGCGTTGGACACCAAGTCCGAGGGTGTTGTGCAAGCCGCCCTGGACAAAGCCGCTTTGGGCAGAACGACCATTGTCATCGCTCACAGACTCTCCACCATTAAGGGCGCTGACAACATCGTCGTGATGTCCAAGGGTCGTATCGTGGAACAGGGCACTCATGATGTCTTGATCGGAAACAAGGGAGCCTACTACAACTTGGTCGAAGCTCAGCGCATTGCCGCCGAGAACGAAAACAAGGATCAGGACGAAATCCCCATTCTGGACGAAAAGGACCAGAACCTCACCCGTGTTGCGACCAAAGGCGAAGAGCCCGAGAATGGCCTTAGGCTTGCTCGTACCCAAACTGGCAAGTCGCAGTCTAGCATCGCTCTTGCGAACAAGAAGGCCGAGGTTGAAAACCGCTACTCCTTGTGGACACTGATCAAGCTCGTCGCGAGTTTCAACAAGAAGGAGTGGCTGTATATGACCATCGGAATCATCTGTTCTGTCATCACTGGAGGTGGTAACCCGACGCAAGCCGTCTTTTTTGCCAAAGCTGTTACTGCTCTGTCTGGACCGAATACTACAGCTGCAGATAAGGCCACAATTCGCCACGAGGCGAACTTCTGGTCCTGGATGTACTTCATGCTTGCCCTGGTGCAATTCGCTGCATTTCTCCTTCAGGGCTATGTCTTCGCTATTTGCTCAGAGAGACTCGTCCACCGAGCTCGTGAACAAGCCTTTAAAACCATGCTTCGCCAGGATATCGCTTTCTTCGATAAGGAAGAAAACACCGCTGGTGCTTTGACCTCGTTCCTCTCCACTGAGACCACTCATCTTGCTGGTATGTCTGGTGTGACTCTGGGCACGCTTCTCTCTGTCATTGTCACCCTCATCGCTGCGTTCTCCGTGTCTCTGGCTGTCGGCTGGAAGCTCAGTCTGGTCTGCATTTCAACTGTCCCTATCTTACTCGCATGTGGTTTCCTGCGCTTCTGGATGCTTGCTCGTTTCCAAGCCAAAGCCAAAAAGGCCTACGAGAAATCCGCGAGCTACGCTTGTGAAGCAACTTCTGCCATTCGTACAGTCGCCTCCTTGACAAGAGAAGATGACGTCCATCTTCATTACCACGGACAGCTCGTGGATCAGGAACGCAAGTCCCTGGTTTCCATCTTACGTTCTTCCAGTCTCTATGCTGCCTCTCAATCGCTCATCTTCTGTTGTACAGCTCTTGGATTCTGGTACGGAGGGTAAGTTCATGTTGGCTTTCTTCCTTTTTATGAGTCTTGCTAACTTTAATTCAGACGCCTGATTTCAAGAGGCGAATACAACATGTTCCAGTTCTTCCTCTGTTTCAGTGCTGTCATCTTTGGCGCTCAGTCTGCCGGCACCATCTTCTCCTTCGCTCCCGATATGGGCAAAGCTAAGCAAGCCGCTGCTGAGCTCAAGGCACTGTTCGACCGTAGGCCCGAGATCGATAGCTGGAGTGAGGATGGTGAGAAGCTCTCAGGTGTAGAGGGCCACATCGAGTTCAGGGATGTTCACTTCCGTTACCCTACTCGCCCAGAGCAACCCGTCCTTAGAGGCCTCAACTTGACTATTAAGCCTGGCCAGTACGTGGCTCTGGTCGGTGCCAGTGGTTGTGGTAAATCGACCACTATCCAGCTTTTGGAGCGTTTCTATGATCCTCTAGCTGGTGGCGTCTACATCGACGGAAAGGAGATTTCTAGCCTCAACGTCAACAACTACCGCTCTTGGATCGCTCTTGTATCGCAGGAACCAACTCTTTACCAGGGAACTGTCAAGGAGAACATCCTCTTAGGCGCTGACAGAGAGAATGTTCCCCAAGAAGCCATTGAGCAAGCTTGCAAGGACGCTAACATTTACGACTTCATCATGTCTTTGCCAGACGCCTTTGATACCATCGTAGGCAGCAAAGGTAGCATGCTTTCTGGTGGTCAAAAGCAGCGTATCGCTATTGCTAGAGCACTGTTGCGCGACCCCAAAATCCTACTTTTAGATGAGGCCACATCTGCTCTGGATAGCGAGTCAGAAAAGGTTGTGCAGGCCGCGCTGGACAAGGCAGCAAAGGGCCGTACCACCATCGCCGTCGCACATCGTCTATCCACTATCCAGCGTGCCGATATGATCTATGTGTTTGATGCTGGTAGGGTGGTCGAAGCTGGCACACATACTGAGCTTTTACATTTGAGAGGACGCTACTTCGAACTGGTGAACCTCCAGAGTCTAGGCAAGGCACAGTAGTCTCGTGGCCTTCTGGACGTTTTCACTTATATTCTGTTCTGGCTTCAACGCCCATTGCACTACGTACATAGAATGCGCGGCGCTTTACATTTCTGTTCTTAGATACCCACTTAACTAGACCCTCGGTGTCAGCAGGAGGGAGGCATATGCAAAAGACATTTCACATTTTACGTTTTACAGTCGGACACAAATCTTCATCCACGGTTGCACCTACCACAAATTGAGAGTCCAAAGAAAGGTTGGCGCCGCCGAGCTGAAAGACGAACAATAATGAGGCAGCGCATACGAGTCAGGTCTATTGAAACCGTTTTTGACAATCTTGCAAGTTGCAACATAACCACGGTCTAGTCGGCCGATCCGCTTGACGACCAGCTGAAACCTCTACAGCAATTCCACGGGGCCGTTGAGATTGATGTATTTATTCCAGTTGCAGCTTTGACGTGAACACGGGATTTTATGCTGTAATCAGACCCAGTCTGAATCCGTTCGAGACGAAGACACAATATTTATGTGCTCGGGAGCTCAAACAATTCTTGACATCAAGGTGCTCATGCTGCCTTTGAAATTTGGAAGGCGAAAACCGACGAAGGTCGTCGGTGGTGGGAGTATGGGGCAGTCGGCCGGTGTCGGGGACGGACTGACGTGACCTGCCCGCAAAATACTCGTAGGCAATTGACTCACACACGCTGCAGGTGCTTGGAGCAGACTTGTCTTTTATTCAAACAGAACCCGCAGTCCATCTTTCCTCATCACACATCAATTCCACACAAATCATGTCGTACCCTACTTTACATCTTCGCGCAGAGGTATCTACACTCGACAGCAGCTCCAAGCCTGTACCCACGACTAATGCTGCTTTGTAGACCAAGCCGCTCGAGCACCGCTCAGCGCTGACTCCCACCACGGCCAAGGCCCTGATGGACGAGGGCTACCCTGTCAACATCGAGCGCAGCAGCCTGAGCATCTTCCCAGACTCGGAGTTCGAGAAGGTTGGCGCCAACATGGTGCCCGAGGGCAGCTGGACTGAAGCCCCTACCGAACACATCATCGTGGGTCTCAAGGAGCTCCCTGAAGAGACGTTNCCCCTCAAGCACACACATGTCCAATTTGCACACTGCTACAAGAACCAAGGCGGCTGGGAAGAGGTGCTCGCTCGTTTTCCTCGTGGCGGCGGTACGCTGTACGACCTTGAGTTCTTGCAAGATGAGCAAGGACGTCGTGTAGCAGCTTTCGGCTTCCACGCTGGATTCGCTGGCGCTGCATTGGCTGTCCAGGCCTGGGCACACCAGCTGGTCGAGGGTGCTGGCAAGCCTCTGGAAGGTGTCAAGCCTTTCGCCAACGAAGGTCTGCTGGTTGCCGACGTCAAGAAGAGCTTGGAGAAGGGCGAGCAGAAGGTCGGCCGCAAGCCTAGAGCTTTAGTCATGGGCGCCTTGGGTCGCTGCGGCAGAGGTGCCGTGGACCTGCTACAGAAGGTCGGCGTGCCCGAGGAGAACATTGTCAAGTGGGACATGGCAGAGACACAGAACCGCCCTGGCCCTTACCCCGAGATCCTCGACAGCGACATCTTTGTCAACTGCATCTACCTCTCGCAACCCATCCCTCCCTTCATCGAGCCCGCTCAGCTCAACTCGGAAGAGCGCAAGCTCAGCGTTGTCTGCGACGTCAGCTGCGACACAACAAACCCCCACAACCCAATCCCCATTTACGACATCAACACGACCTTCGACAAGCCCACCGTCCCTGTCAACGTCACCACCGGCCCGCCGCTCTGCGTCATCTCGATCGACCACTTGCCCTCGCTGCTCCCTCGTGAGGCCTCGGAAGCATTCAGCGATGCTCTGTTGCCCAGTCTGAGAACACTCAAGGACAGAAAGAGCGAGAGAGTATGGCAGGAGGCCGAGAAGTTGTTCGACGACAAAGTCAAGACTCTGCCTCAAGAAAAGCTGCAGGTCTAGGGTGTCTGCGTAGGCCTCTGGTGCCGTGCTACAAAAGCATGCAGTTGTAAAGGACGTCTTCCTCGGGTCCTGAGCTTTGGTTTCTCAAGTCGTGGTAGTGCGATTACCATGTAGTTAGCCTGGTCAGTTGGAGAAGAGTTTTGGGAACGGCACCGTGACACGATTGTATTATGATTAAAAGTATTAGAACACCCACTTAGACGTGTATGACTACCAATCACTTTCAACCCATCTCCGTTCTTCAATATGTTTCTTCACAGCCTGGTTCTGTTTCCAAAATTTAGCATTAGAAAGAGAGCGCTCATCGTCCAGCTGAGATTCCCAGAAGACCGTTGAGATTTGCTGAATCTATACCGCTTGCAGTTACAGCAGGGGCTTCCACGCCATACGAGAAGGGGCCCCGGGCTCTTTCCAATATCTTCGGTGGTTGCTGTCTAGGAAAGGATTGGCGACAGATATGGGGAGTAGCGGGCGGCAGCGGCAGCCGACCGCAACCTTGTCGCTTTGATCAGAGCGGCAAGTACAACCGGGTGTGGCCTCTGTATTCCGTCTCTTTTATGAGATCGAACATGTTCAAGCTTCCTTCCTGATTCGTGTGTACTCAGATTGGAAGTGTGATTGAGTCTTCCGATGACAAGAGACTAGATTTCACGGGAAGATCGTGTGCGCCATTCTCTCTGGAATCCGTTCTTCCAGACCAGCTTGGTGATATTGGGTGATCGGGAAGGATGAGACCCACCAATGTCTATAAGATATATGATCAACGGGCAGGGCTTAGAATTCAAAAGGTAAGCAAGCCGACCAGATAATACTCGGAACATGACATGCCGGAGCACAGTCAATGTCAGTCATAACATCGGGCTGAGGTCCTTCCTGCTTGCAGACAGTAGCCAGCTGCTGCCCGGTAAGGATCTCGGTGCCCTAGCGATCTTGATATACAAGGCCGTTACCCTCACATGGTACCGTTGTCCTGAAGAAGTACGTGCAGATTTTGTTTCCTCTTGTGCTTAAGAGACATGCACGCAGATGGGTTTTTTCACCACCAGCCTCAGGCACTACACGTGCATTGTTCCATCGCGACCAAGAGAGACAGAACGTCACCAGATGCTATACGTATGTTTTGTCATGCCGCGGCCCCCGTCAAACCCCAGGCGTACACTCCGGTCTCTGACGGTCCATGGCGGATGAACGACAACGTTTATAACGGTGCACCCAGATGTAATTATCAGCCACGATTACCTATACATGTAAAACCACCCTGAACTCAAAACTGCAACAGACGATAGGCTACATCTTGTTCTCTGTCTAGATCTCTGAGTGGTCCTGCTTAAATGGAAATGCACCTCGCAACCCCCTTACCGTCGAGTTTTTGCCTCTACTAACTCTCCAAATCCAGCCCTGGTGGTTATCTATAATATCACATCCTATTACAACGATGGCAGAACTACTTCGGAGGCATCTGTTCGCTATCTTTGAAGACGATCAGCCTGGACCTCGAGCACATCAACACAGTAATATAACTGGGAGAGCAATATACAGTACCTTGTCATGCCTCCCATTAGCCCTTACTTGCTATCTGTTCTGTAAGTATATACGCAGCGAAGTACTCTAATATGCGTGCCTAACATCCTACCANGGGCGTCGGGTTAAGGAAGTTCGCTGGCATACCATCCGACACATCTCTTGGATACGTTTTCTCGTCTACGCCAGCTACATTGTCTCCATCGCTTTCCTCATAACGTCCATCTCGATCTCTGGTGTTGGAATTCACACAGGAGGCTTCTGTCGAACGGCAATCTACTTCTGCATCGCTTTTCTCTTCGTTGGCAGACTCACGACTCAACTCTTCCTCATCGAACGAGCACACATTGCAAACCTGGACTACCTTCGACGTCGCGATGACCCTATCTGGATTCTCTCTACAGCCAGTGTGGGCGTTTTCGCTACCTTTTTACTCGTCTGGGCTTTCTTAAACCCGGTCGCATATATTGCCAACGACGATGGCAGATGCCGTAAGGGCGTTCCTCCAGCGGTTGTGGCACCCCTCGAGATCTACGAGGTCGTCACATATGTCCTGCTCACTGGCGTCTTCATCGTAATGCTCCGACGAACCAGACGTACAGCGTTGTTCCCACCGGTCCCTGAGCGCTTCGTCACCTTTGGCAAAGCGTTGAATCGACTAAGCCATGCCGCCAGACCTGCTAGCATCAAGAAAAGTCTCGAGGCTCAAGTGGAAGAGGTTGACTCTACTGCAAGCGGCATCGTCCTGCCTCCTTCCACAAAACCTTGCAAGCTTCGCGGTCTGGCACTCAAGTCCTTGATCGGTACTATCTTGATCCTCGGCTGGGGAGTCATCAATTCCACCATCTTCTATGTCACTGGTGGGCGGGAACATGTTTGGCTTTGCTTTACGCAATGCAACATGGACAGTAAGTCTTTACCTACTCATTGCTCTAACAAGTACACTGCTAATGTCTACGCCNNAGTTTTCCTCTCGGTCTGTGTACTTCACTGGTTGACAGCGAACCCCAAGGAGCTCGAACGCAGTATGCGAGGAACCAGGCCCTCAGTGACTGAACTGCCTGTCTTCCTTCGAGGGGACTCGGTTGCAGAACCAGAACCTGTTAAGCTTTCACCTTCGTCTTCTTCTTCGCTTGTGTAAGAGCATCATGTATACTAGAATATTACAGATACCATATGACCTAATAGATAGACGGTAGTTTTCTGCAGGCAGAAACACAAGTCAAACCATGATATGTAATATCGCTCCGCATGCTCTCGGCTTTTCACTTCCCTGATATTTGCACATCGTGGAAGTAGGAGCTTCTGCCTGGAATTCCTACCATCACGTAGGAGACTATCGAAATGCAAAATATTCTGTGACGCCTTACGTATCTCCACAGAGATGCACTTGAGATGGCAGCTCTCCATAATGGCTTGCTCCAGTGGGAGGAGGCTATACTGGCCTCTTTCAATAGACGCAATCCATTATAGCGAAACAATCATGTATTGCGATACTACACTCTCGACAGATACAATCACATTGGGAGTGGGAAATAGGGGTGGTTTTCATGACTTTTCATTGTTCTCGTTCTTCTTTTGCATCATCAAAAATTATGCCATGAAAAAACGACAAAAAGACAAAAAAACTTTCACCGATCAGCGGAGAAAAAACACAAAGCCCCCGAAAAAACAAACACCAGAAAAAAGACACAAAAAACGAACCCCTCTTCTCTCCTCCAATATCCCACCTCCTACTTCTTTCCACCCTGACGGCCTACAATGGGAGCGAAGGGACCCCTGGGCTTACGGCGAAGGATATGGCCAGGCTTCTGCTCATGTGGCGCGCGGGGCTCAGGAGTAGCAGCGGTCGAGGAAGTGTCGACGAGGCTGGAGGGCGTCGGGACTTGAGCAGCCCCCACTGCCCGAGCCTTCAGCTCCTCCACCTCCTTCTTCAGATCCTTGACGTCCTTTCTGAGATCCTGGACCCTGTACTGCTCGATCTTGACCTCGTCCTTCAACTCTCTGATGACGGCCTTGGCGCAACCCCTCTCACAAAGAAGCCTCTCNNCTCGTGAGGCCTTCTCGGCGGCCTCGACCTTCTGCTTCGACTCAAGGGCTTCTCGAGCAGCGGCGGAGGCGCGCTCTTCAGCAATCTTGGCCTTTTCCTGAGCCTCCTCAGCACCAGCGACGAGCTCTTCATGGGCCTCGAGATTCTTTCCAACGCTGACAATCACACTTCGGAGGTGATCAATCTCCTTGTGCAGCTTGTCAACCTTGTCAGAGCTCTCGAACCGGGCCTGCTCCTCGCGGAGGTCAGCGCTGGCGAGCTTCTGACGAAGCTCATGGATCTCGTGATCCTTGATGGCCAGGGCGGAGCTGTGCTTGGTGGAGGCGGCGGCCAGGAGCCTGCCTGCCTCGTCCCTCTGAACCTGCAGGCTGCGATGGAGCTCTGCGTGTTCGGCGGCATAGAAAGAACGAAGCTGCTTGATGGTCTCGTCCTTCTCGTTGGTTTGTGCCTCGAGTCCGACGAGGCCTTCTGACTTCATGGCGTGACGGGAGCAAGCGAGGACGGCGACCAGAAGCAGGGTCCAAAAAAGGAAGCCAATGAAGGTAGAGAGGTTGGTGAACATAGCGCAGACGAACTCCTTTGCCAGTGAGAGAATGAAGGGAGTTGCAGTGAATGGAGCGCCGGTGAAGATAGCGAGCTCATTGCCTGGTGACGCCATAGTGATAGTGAAGGTGGGCGTGATGGTAGTGATGATTGGAGTGCCGGTAGTGAAGAGTTTGGCGGTAGTAGTGAAGGTTGCCGTGACGGTGAAGCGAGTGATGACTGTGAGAGTCTCTTGATAATGAGTCTGAGCAGGAGCAGCGAGGAGTTCCTGACTCTAATAATTGGAGACGCCAGTGCCAGGGAGGTTGCTGGTGAAGAAGGTGGTGACACCCATGATGAGAGTGAAGAAGGCGTTGAAGTTGACCATTTTGGCGGCGTGGAAGTGATGGAGGATTTGGTGAAGCGAAATGATGTGATACTTTGTTGACGTGAGGTTGGAAAACGCGCGTGAAGGCTTGTTCTGTGATGGCTGGTAGAAGTGCAGAACGACGGCAGTGATGCAGGCTTGATGGAGCGCGTGACAATGCAAGGAAGAAGAGGTCTTGGTTGGTGGTGATGCAAAGCTGCGTGGTCAAGCGTGAGTTACGCGATGTTGAGGAAGAAGAAAGAGAGAGGAAGCCGGAAGCAAACTTTTGATAGCCGAGTCGACAATAACAAAGTGACAATAGATGGAGTGACAATTGCAAACGCAGTCGTAAGGCAGCAGTCAATAAAAAGCTATTGAACAATAGAAAATGGCTTAGACTGCGATGATTTCAAATCCACTGTCGAGTGAATCTGTCGAACTGGTGGATACCCGCAATCCTCGCACGACAGGGGCAATCTCTCAGACGATATATATATATGTTCTGGATTCTCTGTACCTTCATGACCCCAGAACTGATTGTGATATTCGTAGGGTTGCTGTCCCTGGGTCACAGAGAATAGCTTGATAGTGGTTTCCTCCAATGCTGAGTAGTTGATCTCCTGATTGCGTGGTGCGATACCTTGAGATATGTCAATACGGTTCGCTTGGCGAAGACGATCATCTGGAAGATCGACTCAACCTTACTTTTCAATCGTCAGGGTTGATACCAAACTCCTCTTGAACTTCACCGATGCGGCAACCACGCTTTTCGGCGATGAGGCCCATGAGCTGGGTGCCGATGTCCTTGATGTCGTTGTACTGCTGAAGCTGTTTGATTTGAGTCTTGATCTTTGTGTTGGCAGAATCCACCGCGAGTTTTGCACGAGTTTCCGTATCTTCTGAGTGTTGAATATGGGAAGTGGCAGAAAAGGAATCGACAAGAGAGGTACGTTGAGAGAGGAGTCCAGCGACGGTCGATTCAAGAGCAGCTTGACGAGCACGAAGAGCGTCGAGCTGGCCGTCCTTACCAGAGGATGATACTTTGGCAGACATGTCGGGGTTGGAGGGTGCGATGGGCGACGAAGAGAAGTTATCTTCGGCCATGTTTGCTACTCTTGCGAAGTAGAGGCTTCCCGATTGCTTCAGTCCTTGATGAAGGTGCTGAGGGCGACTAAGCCCGATGCAATGAGTAAGGTAGCTTTCTACGATAATTGGAGTGCAACAAAGATGTCACATTGCCATGGAAGCAGCGATGGGACCAAGCAGCAACGAGATGTGGTTGGGAAAGACCGGATTCGTACCCCGATCGGACATAAAGGGAGTTAAGCATGATCCGCGCCTTCCGATCACCTTCCAGAAGGACAAACATGAACTACAATGAGTTGACTCTGAGAATTGATATATTGAACAAGTATTGTCTATAATCTTCATATTGATGTCCAGTCTACACATATCGCGCTGGAACGGTTGGAGCAGATGCGAGAAAGAACATGGGTGAATTAGGATAGGGGATTGGACGGCTTGGCGGGATACGCGTGGTCAGCAATCTTTCTAGATCAAGGTGGGCTTGGGGTAAACCTTGCGTTCCTGCCTTCTTGGACAAAGGGGATGTGCAAAATCTCACAGAGACTCGGACTCGAAGCCACCAAGACTGTAACCGCTATTTGCGCTGTGTATCACGATGGCTCCTTCGATGCAGCTGTCGGCGCAAATGTTAAGCAAGAGTGTCCAAGCCGCCACCGTTCTTGCTTTGCTTGTCTCGACCGTTCAGGCGCATGAACATCACGAAGACAAGATCCCTGAAGGCGAGGCTATATCGCCGGATCCTCTGGTACGATTTCTTGCATGAGTGTACCTGGCATCGAGACTGACTCTTGCCTAGGACACGACGTTATGGATCCACATCCTCGTTCAAATATTCGCCTGGGGCATCTTGTTCCCCACTGGTATGGTCCTGGGTATCGTCCGCTCGCGATGGCATGTACCTGTCCAAATCACTGCCACTGGCCTCGCCATCTTGGGCTACCTGCTCGGCCACGCCCACAAAGGTCGCCAATTCAGTAAAAACGTACACGCCCAATATGCCCCTTGGTTGATGATGATGGTCTTCGCTCAGGCCGTCATGGGAATCTATCTCAAACTCCACATCGAACGTGGCTTCATGGGCAAGATCAGGAAATGGATTGTCTCTGGACATGGTGTACTTGGCAAGATCATCCCACTGGCCGCATGGGTGCAGATGTTGTTTGGTGGAATCACGGCCTTGGGCTTCTGCCAGGGCGATCACACCGGTCAATGTGCTGCCCACTTCATTATGGGTTCCGCCTTCATCGCATACGGTATCGTCTACACCATCCTCCTTCTCGTTGGTCAGATCTGGTTGCGCCGCACCGGTCGCTCCCAGGAGTTCTACGACAGTCTTGTTATTGCTGCTTGGGGATGTGTCAACACCTTCACCGAACATAGATGGGGTAATCCTTGGGTACGCAACGATCTGCAGCACACTAGCATGGGCATCATCTGGTGGTGCGCTGGTCTCTTGGGCATGTGGCTGAGCCGCGACCGCCGTGGACGTCCCAAGCGCAACTTGATCCCTGCCATCGTCATCGCCATCACTGGCTGGGCCATGAGTGGTCATCCTCAGGAATTGCACCTGAGTACTATGGTACACAGCGTCTTTGGCTATACTCTGATGGCTGCCGGCATCACTCGCATCATCGAGATTAGTTTCGTCTTGAGAGACGCCAACTCCATCTCCGAGGACGGGGAGGACACTAACAGCTTCCAATTCCTGCCTCCATTCTTGCTGTACGCCAGTGGTTTCCTCTTCATGGGTGCCACCGAAGAGCAGATGCTTCTTCTGTCCCAGGCTGGTGTCACTCACGTTACTTACATCCTGATTCTCTACAGCTTTGCCTTCCTCCTCTTCCTTTGTAAGTCCTAAATTGCTCCGAGCCAAACAATTCCGGAGCTAACCTTCGTCATAGTCGTCAACATGCTTCTTCGCCTGTACACCTACTACGCAGAGTCTTCACCCGATGGCAAGACTGCCGACCCTGAAAGTAGACTCAATGGCTCTGCCATCCCCAACGGCCATGCTCGTATTCCAGACGCAAGCGACCGCCAGATAAGAGATGCGGAAGAGTTTGAACTAGAAGGCCTTATGAGCGAGGACGATGATGACCTGAACAAGCAGCACAACGGACGGTAAAAACATTTTATCCGAGTAAAACACCTAATGAAGTACATATTCTCATAACTAAAGTTTCACCACAAATCTGGTATGCGGACTTTCAACCCAGAATTCCTCAGTCATGTCAACTAGCCAAGCTTAGCAGTTTCCAAAGATGAGAAGGTCATACCTACACTGTGATTCTCCCAAGCATGCAATACCAGAATACCTTTGTTATTGCTCAACACGTTGTGACAGTTGTGATGGTCCCGACACAAGCTCATACAAGTAAATTATGTCTATATTACAGTTGCAAGCATCTCGAGCACTCCTCTAAACCTCATCTCGCCACGCTCTAGCTTCTCAAAAGCATCTTCGAGACCGTCTTCGGTCATGGGAAATCGCTCTATCCAGGGTGATATTTTATGCTTAGCTGCGAATTGAATCATGGCGAGATGGTTCTTCCTGGAAGCCTCAGTAGAAGCGATGATTTTGTGACCAGGAAGTATAAAAGGCATATATGGAATGACCAGAGACTTCTCCTGTATCGACATGAGGACGATCGTTGCTCTGCGTGCCAGAAAAGGCAGAATGATCTCTAGGTCCGGCGTGTCGTTAGCACAGACGAGTAGAATGTCTATGGGCGATACGGGTCCGGAGTCAATTATATCATGACCTCTTCCCGAGGTGCTTGGTTTGATGGAATATTTGATCTTGCTCAAGACTCGAAGCTCGTCAGCGCCCAGTTCGAAAGCGTCTCTGGCTTTGCTCATTGGTTTTCCAACTGAGCTCGAGAAGACGGTAACAGCGCAGCCCATTGCCCGGGCGAAAAGAATGGCCATGTGACCGAGACCGCCTAGACCCACAACACCGACACGATGATGAGGTTTCGTGCCAGCTGCATCCAGGGCTTCGTACGTAGAAGCACCGGCACACATGAATACACCGGCTTGCCAAGAAGGTATCTCGGCCGGGATATGGTATGCAAAATCGGCATCGATAATATGAAAGTCTGCGAAAGCACCTATGCTTCGACATCAGCATGATAGAGCTACTGGAAACTCTGTCTGATTACCTTGCTCATGATCACAAANAGCAAAGCCGCTTGCTTGAGCGCAGTACTGGCGATATCCATCGACACAGATGGAGCAAGTGCCGCAAGACTAACGTCTTCAGTTTCTCACCTCACAACCACGTACAGGTCCACTTACACTACGCAGCCAGCTACAAAAATATCAGACTTTGTTTCATGATCCAACGAGAGACAATAGCAAGAGTATTCGAACAGTGCTTACCCNCCAACCAACTCGATCGCCAAGACTCATAGATGTCACATTGGCTCCGAGGTCAGTGACTATACCTACGCCTTCGTGACCTAGCCCACAAGCCTTTTCCTTTGCATGGACATCGGTATAACAGATGCCTGAGTGTGTAACCCTGATATTGACCTCATTCAGGCCAAGAGCACGCTGTGTCGTCTTCTTCACAAAGCCGCCAGAAGTGGTATCATAGCGAAAGGTGGTAAGCGTGTGAGTAGCCATGGGCAACGATGGTTATGGTCTGGAAGAAACGCAGTCAGAAGGTTGGGAGTTTATGCATCGAGTAATGAAACCCCTGCTTTGGAGAGACGAGCAGGGGCTTCCGTATCTCGGCGTCAGGGTCTGCGGGCAAATGCGGTTCGGAGGTCAGCTGTTGCGCCTCTTGCGGAGTTGAAGTGGCGGCGCCGGCGCGGGAATTTCTAGGACGGGCCGAGTCAAACAATCGATGAGAGATTGTTGCCCACTCCTAAGACTCTTGACACTACAACAACATCCATCATGGCCTCACTACGACCAGCTTCTCGCCGAATCTTCCTGTCCGCTACACATGCGCCCCGTCCACACACACGATGCCTTGCCACGGCAGCATCCGACATCACGCCCTCATCACCGAACACTACGAAATCAACTCCTCGACGAGCCACAAAGTTCTCCGATGTTCTGAATAGCGGTCCAGCATTTGGAGACTTTGTCTCTGGAAGAGAGGAGCCCTTGAGCCCCGAGGAAGCTCTAGAATTGAAGACGGTCATGGTCGGCCCTGCTGGCAAGAAGAAGCCTCACACGCGACTGCCTGAATGGCTCAAGACTCCTGTACCCAGCAGCAACAACTTCAAGAAGATCAAGAATGACCTGCGCGGTCTGAACCTACACACTGTTTGTGAGGAAGCACGCTGCCCCAACATTTCCGACTGCTGGGGCGGCAGCGACAAGTCTGCTGCCACTGCTACTATCATGCTTATGGGCGACACATGTACCCGTGGATGCCGATTCTGTTCCGTCAAGACAAGCCGAAAGCCCCCGCCGCTAGACGTCCACGAGCCCGAGAACACCGCCGAGGCCCTGTCGCGATGGGGTCTTGGTTACGTTGTCTTGACCTCCGTCGACCGTGATGATCTCGCAGACGGAGGTGCACACCACTTCGCTAGCACCATCATCAAGATCAAGCAGAAGGCTCCCACAATGCTTGTCGAGGCTCTGACTGGTGATTACGCCGGTGATCTGGAAATGGTCAAGGTCGTTGCTCAGAGTGGTCTGGATGTCTACGCTCACAATATGGAAACCGTCGAAGCCTTGACACCTTTCGTCCGCGACCCTCGCGCAAAGTTCCGCCAATCACTCGAAGTCCTCAAGGCTGCAAAGGAGGCCAAGGAGGGCTTGATCACAAAGACCAGTCTGATGCTGGGACTCGGCGAGACCGAAGATCAGCTTTGGGACACGCTTAAGGGTAAGAAAGAGCCACATCGTTTCAATAGGAGGAACCATCGCTGACAAAGTTTGTGTACAGAACTCCGCAAAATCGACGTCGACGTTGTCACTTTCGGCCAGTACATGCGCCCTACCAAGCGCCACATGAAGGTCGAAGAATACGTTTCGCCCGAAAAGTTCGAGCTCTGGAGACAACGCGCCCTCGACATGGGCTTCCTCTACTGCGCCAGTGGTCCCCTGGTCCGCAGCTCATACAAGGCCGGTGAAGCCTTCATCGAGAATGTTATCAAGAAGCGCGCCAAGAAGAACCAGCTCGCCATGGCCGAGAGTGCAGGCGACTTCAAGCCTTTGAACGCTGCTTAGATCGACCATCATACTTTTTCTACTTCTCAATCGTTGGCTTTGGCGTTTTTGGGTGTTTTCATGAGCCGGGCTGGGCGGAAATCAGATATCAACTTGCGTTGGGGAGCATTTGCCTGGAGTCCAGAAGGATTGGGGCCGTCATATCATAAGGAGCCGAAGAACTGTAAATAAAAAGTACATCAACTGTACGGCTACAAAATCATTAATGTCATCATCTATCATCTATCATCTGCGTACCCTCTCTTGGATGATCGGATTTTAGAAGGTGACTTGTTGGCCCGTTCTATGACCCCTACCATTACTTATCCTTGCCATACTTTCCAATCAGTTTACTCATGATGCTAACAGCACCACTCCTATATCCACCACCGAACATGGCGTGATGGTTCAGATGATGATACAACTCGTACAGAGCAACTCTGTCCGTATACTCTTCCACAGGCTCCGTCTTCGGAACCAGCTCATGATACTCCTTCCAAAAGCTGCCACCAAACCCTGAGAACATTTTCTGTATACCAAGCTCGAACTCGCTATGCGCATAGCAAGCACTAGAGTCGTAGACGACATCTTCAGGAGCTTCCATACCAGGCAGCTTTCCCAGACTCGCATTGCCTGACCACAGATCACCGTGAACAACCACTGGAGTAACGCCTTTACCGTTGTTCAAGTGATCATCGCCAATAAGTCGTGGCACAACTTTCTTGCATGTAGTCTCAACCATAGCCCGCAAATCCTCATCAGCCCCATCAGTCTTCTCACTCCGCTTCAAGATAAACATTAATCGATTCTCAGCATAAAACTCCGCCCAACTGCTTTTGAACGAATTGTCTTGAGGTGTTTCTCCACAACAAGTGGTTACTGGGAACCCGAATTTGGGGGTTGACTCCCCTGGTGGTGGGGGTGCGGGTGTGGTGTGCAGTTTTGCCAACTTTGCTGCTAGCGAGGGTGCTGAGGAAGAAGCCTTGGATGAGAATCTGCTTGAGAGGTCTACGAAATCGGTGACTAGGAAGTGGGTTGAAGGCGAGTCGGCAAGTTCTCCATGGCCGTAGGATTGGGGACATAGGTTGGGAACGGCATTGTGTATTGCACTGAGTGATGCGTGTTCGCCTGAGTGGTCTTTAGTGCGTGCTCTACAGTATCGGTGGAAAGAAGTATTACCTTCAAACATGATCGAGGCTTCTTTGCCTTTGCCTGTTTTCATAAAGAAGTGCTTTTCTGTGCCATTGCGGAGTTTCGTTGTGATTTTGGATGTTGATGCGAAGCTTGATCCTGCACCAGCACCGGAAAGGGTGGTTGCATCTGGGTCCAAGGACAGAAGTTTGGCGACGGCTGAGTCAATGGTCATATTGTTGGTCATACTGGCAATGGCGGAAATCCTTCTGACACTGGAAAACATGAAAGTTTTGGAGCAGTAGAACAATAGATTGGTTCTCAGCAAGGTGTTTTTGAGCACCTTTCAATGACATCAAGGTCGATCATCGAAGTCGAGTGTCACGTTGCCAACTGAGAAAGGCACACCAGATGAACTACTAAACATAGCTCCCACGACAACCCAAAGCATCTCTGCTCGACAAACGCCATCAATACAAATTCTCCGTCGCCAGTCGAACACAGAATAGCAAACTGAGATCAAGGAAGGTTGGTCAAACCCCACGTGAACAGTGACAGCAAGGTGCACAGGCCGCCAAGGTGTTTGTGATCGACTTCGACTTCACCTAGTCAACCCATAGCACGCCCATCAAACAGACGAGTTGGGAGAAAGTGGCTGGGAGACCAGACTCAGAAAGGCAGATGTATGGCTCCAATTCTGGCGGCTGAGCACGAGCGGTCAAACAAGGTAGGTGGGTACCTGAAGAGCATGTTGCGGCGTGGTTGGTAGAAGTGGGTTCTCTACCAGCCTCCTCCTCGGCATCCGGCCACCATGTAAAATCGAGCATCACCATGAAAGCAGAGAAAAAGAATGCGGTCGCTCCACCCGTTGTATATCGAACCCTTTGCACGTTTTGTTATCTCTGACAGCAGTTTTTGTCGTTTCAAGCGTTTTTGCCGTTTGATCGTTCGCAGCAATGAGTCGTTCATTNGAGTCTCTACATCTCAAGCACACAAATGGTAGGAGCGATTGAGTGCTACTTTTGATAGGTACATTTTGTCTGATTTCGTGCNNAGTTTCGCAACCCCGCCTGGAAAGAACACATTCAGAACGCTCTTTCACAGCATCAGAAGACTTCTATTCTCTGTCTTCTAGATCATCCAATCGCTCAGATAGCCGAGCCNNTCGCAATCACGACCATACGCACCGCCACGAACACACTCACGCTCGATCCGCAGGATTGAGAGCCCGGCATCTCCGGTGTCTCCAATATCCNCCAGTTTTTCCCTATCCCTCACGCCAAAGCTATGAAGGCATTGCTCGACCAGTCCTGATTCGTCAGGTGTCGAAGCCATCGTCAAGGCCTACTCGGAGTATGAGAGGCCATGGTGTGAGAAGACGTGATCTGGCTCCCACGGAGATTTCTGTACCTCCGATTCCTCCTCGAAGGGGCTCGCCTGTCAAGAGGAAGCCTGTGCCTAGTACAGTTTACGAGACTCCGTCTCGACTGGAACCGATTCGTATTCCCCAAGCTGCTTTGAGTTCAGCTTCCATGCAGATTGCCCGCCAATACGATCCACCAACACCCGAGGCCGACACACCCTACGTTCGCTTCGCCATCGACCAGATCACAAGAGATGAGGATGAGATTGAAGGCAAACCCTGGCTTGGTCCCGAATTNCGAAACGACTACGACGAAGGCCCAATACCCTTCGAGCAAGAATATCCTCCAGTACCTGATGTGCCCTTCGACGATATCACACCAATCCCCATACCGCCAAGGAGCCCAAAACGCAAAAGCAGTCAGATACCGGCGCAACACCCATTACAAGAACAATTAAATCTGTTCATGCCATTCGAGCCTTCTGCCGACTCGTTCTATGCTCCTCTGACCGCTTTGCCACCCGTTCTTCGACCAGTGCGCCTCGGCATCTTCATATCGCTCGTAATGCTATATCTGATTGCCCTCGTCTTTACTGCCATTTGGTCTCGCGTGCGCAGTGGACTGTGCAATTATGGAACCTTCGGTGATGGTACATATTTCGTTTTCCAGTACCTGCCCACCCTTCTGGGCATGATACTAATTCTTTGGCTGTTCGAGATCGAGAAAGCAGTTTACAGAGTTGCCCCCTTCATCGCCCTGGCGTCCAAAAACTCGACACTCCGCGGACATGGGAGTTCATTGCCTATGTACCCCTCAGGTTTCGCACTGCCTCCTCTTACTCACCTGAGAGCAGGTCAGCGAGCCATTGGCGCCTTCCTCGTCGCCTCGTGGCTTACACTGTTCACCATCCCTCTGCTAGCCTCTTCCTTCAACGTCTACTTCCGTGGTACTCCTGGTCGATGGGTCTGGCTTGCCACACAAGGAACCATTTGGACTGTGATTACGCTGTACATTATCTTGCTTACTGCGTCAATTACCCTGTGGCTGTTTCTCCATCGTAGAGGAACCGGACTCAAGTGGGATGTTCGCACTTTGGCCGACTTGATCGTCGTCACTGAGCGCAGCAACATTCTCGACCACTTTGCTGACATCGGTGTTCACGTTAACAAGTACGAACTCTGGGGCCACAGTGCTGAGAGACAAGACAGGTTGGGCTACTTCAACACTGCTTACAACCCTAATGACGTTTTTCATACTCTTGGTGCACCAAACAGACCTGCAAGGCCATACAGTGCTGACGAAAGCATCCTCAACGAGAAACTTTTGAGCCAATCTACTGGCTACTCGAACGTCAACGCTGGTTATGATCGTCCCTACAGCTATGGGTCCACTGGTACTCACAATACCACCGACCTCGTCTTGCAACCTGACAACACTGACAACTATCTGCCATGGTTCCTCCGTGCTGGCTTCGCCTTTATCTGGTTCGTCATCGCTCTTCTCCTGCTTCTCGCATTCTTGGTGGTATCATACCTTCCATCAACCGCCGTTAATTCTGGATTCCTGCCGGACCTCCCAGAGGCTGTCAACAGACTTGGCTTCTCCTCGTCCAACTTCTTGTATTCATTCGTGCCATCTCTGCTTGGCCTCCTATGTCTCCTCGTCTGGCAGCCCATCGATCTTGCCTTCCGCCGCTTACAGCCGTATGCCGCTATGTCCTCGCCTGGTGGCTGTCTCGCAGAGAAGAGTCTTCTCCTGTCCTACGCTTCTGATGCACCCTTTGTAGTCACACTCAAGGCAGCAGTCAATAGCCACATTCGTGTCGCACTGCTCAGCTTTGTAACAATCATCGCAGCGCTGCTTCCTATCCTGGCTGGTGGCGTCTTCTGGAACCAGTTCTACATTGACCAGCAGCGCGTCCGTGTCAGTGCACACTCAACTGCCTTTTACCCAATGACGGTCTTCCTTGTCATCTATGCGCTGGCATACGCCCTCGTCTTCGCAGGCCACAAGCGTGCACTACCCAATCGCGGCATTACTCTCGCTGACCAGATCTCTCTCTTACATCAAAGCCGGTTGCTCAACGATGCCGCCTTCCAAGCCCCTGCCACTAAGACTGCCCTGGTCACGCGTCTGCTCTCTGCACCCGTCGGTGAGCGCAACAGCTACCACGACAACCCCGATCTTGAAGGGGCTGTCACAGGCAGTAAAGTCTCCATCGCGGACTCTCTGCGCGGCTTTGGTCGTGCTAGAGCTGATGCCACGACGACTGTTGGAAGCACAGAACTGCCTCACTATGGCTATGGAAAGTACTTTGGTCGTGATGGCAAGCGACATGTTGGCGTAGACCGTGTGGGGAGACCTGGTGTCCCTGATATGGTTATCAGGATGTGATCTTCGACGAACATGTATGACGTTCTCTTCTTTCTCGTGCTGCGGTTTAGCGATGCGTTTTGGTGCTCTTTGGATCACGAGTGTACATGATGGTCCCGAAACGAACACGACTAGTAGTATATATAATTAATAATATCTAATGACTCGAGCACTTGAAGCAATCACTCATGAATTATGAACATCAGCACTCTTGAAGCAACGGTCAGTGGATCAAAATGCATGGGCAAGAGCCATTGACGGCAGTCACGATACCAAGACATCGCCTTCCTCAAGCAAACGAATATAAACGGGTAAAAAGGTAAGATCGAGTTGAAACACCATGCCCTACAAATACAAGACAATTATTAAATGCTCCTCCCTATATTATATATCCCCCTCTTACTTCAGCGGCAAGATGCCACTCCACCGCATACTCTGGCTCAAAACTCCTCGTTCAACTCTTCCAGCTGTTTAGCCTGCAACCTCAAACTCGCCAATGTACCCTCAATCGTCTTTTTTTCTTCTTCTGCTCTCCTCCCACCTTCTCACCAGTAAAAACACATCATCATCTTCAATCAATCCCACCTCAAACACGGCATCGGCCCTTTCATCCAATGCAGCAGTAAAGTTTGCGAGTTTGGTTTGGAGGGACGCTTTTTCTTGTTTGGTGGCTTCGAGTTCGGAGGTCAGGGATGTGATAAGAGATTGGAGGTTTGTGCGTTCGTGGAAGGTTTCTTTGCGCGAGGATTCGAGGGCCGCTTCCAGGTGGGCGAGTTGGGAGGTTAGGGCTGAGTTTGAGTAGGTTGTTGTTGCGCTGGGGGGTTGGTTGTCTGCTGGTGTGGAGGATTCGTTGACAGAGGCTCCGGCAGTGATGTCGATGGTCAATTGTCTTGATGGCGAGGTTGGTTGTGAAGCTGAGTTGTCGCCGATCTGGGAGTCCAGGTGTGTAAAGTCCATCTCGTAGGAGCCGTCTTCGGAATCGGCGTCTGAGTCTCCAGGTAGAGAGGTTTGTGTCGTGTCTGCGTTTTGGAACTGTGGCGCTTGCTCATCTTGTGTCTCCATTGGTGTAAGGAACTCTTCGAAACGAGTTCCCTCTTCAAGAGCACCTGGTGTGGCTTCTGGCTGTACATCACGCTCCTCCGTTTCCCGCGATCTGAAGTCTCGACATTGATGGCAGGACTCTGCGCGGCAGTATCGGCAGCTCTCAGCCTCTGAACCTGTTCCTTCAAGGAGTTCAGTTCCTCTCGCAATGAGTCGATGGCATCGTCCCGCCTCTTCAGCTCGGTGTAGTGTCTAGCATTCAGTGCATCGACCGAGAAGTTCTTAGACTTTTCGAATTCAGCAGCTTGATTGAACAGATTCTCCTCATGTTCACGAATGAGCTCACGGCGACGTTCTTCTGCTTGTTGGAGTTTCACCTCAAACTCGTTGCGATGGATCTCGAGGTCCTCTTCTTGTTGGCGCACGAGCTCACGATGTCTGGTTTCAAACTCCAAAACACGAGCGTCGTAGTCAGCTCGAAGAGAGTGAAGCTTCTTCTCGGCATCCAGGGGAGAGGTTGGCGTAGCAGGTGCGCGTTCGTGTTGACCTTGCAACTCGTCCAATTTCTGTATCAGTTCGAACTTCTCGTCGGTGGTTGTTGCGAGCTCATCCCTCAACTCAGCAACCTGAGCATGCATGCCTGATTTCAAAGATTCGACCTCTTCCACGTATGTCCGTTCTGTCTCGGCGAAAGTGATCTCTAACTCACGTTTCTCCTGTAACAGTGCTTCGCGGAACGAGTCCGGGGATCTGGTGTCAGGCTCTCTTTGTAGACCGGCAAGCTCCCACGTATGGGCTTCCTGGATACTGCGAAGCTCCTCGATATGTTTGTCTTGGAGTTCTTCCTCGATCTTGGCAATTGCTGCGGCATGGTCGGTATCCTTGTTGCCACCATCTGTAGTCAAAACATCGATCGACTTGTGCAGATCTTCAAGCTCAGCTGTCGAGTCCGCCAGAGTGCGTGCGAAATCAGCAGCTTCTTGCTGTGCCTTCTCAAAGGCTGCGCGATGCTGCTCAATTTCGGCGTTCTTGGCCCGGAGTGTTTCTTCGTACTCAGCATGGACATATTGAATATGTTGTTCAAGCTCTGTTCCAGCACTTTGAGCACTCTGCAATGCGCTGATCTCGATCTGCGATTCTGCAAGAGAGGCTTTGAGAACTTCAGCTTCAGCTTGTGCTTTGTCCAAAGCTTGAAGCTGGTGATCAAGCTGGTTCTTCAGAACGATAGCTTCATCGTCACGAGATGACCGGAGCTCTGTAAGCTCTGCCTGTTTTTCGGCTGTCTTCCTTTGAGCACTCTCCAGAGATACGTTAAATCTGAAGATCTCGTCGTCCTTACTGTTGAGTTGATCTTGTAATCTCTCAGCCTCAGCATAAGACTTTTGCAAGCGCTCATTCGTTGTACCAAGCAGATCGCCCATCTCAGCATAGTCTGCCTGCGACCTCTCATACGATTCACGCAGGTCGTCAAACTCATTCTGCTTGGTTCTGACTTGGTGTTCCAGCTGCGCCAGCTGTTCTTCGAATTGCGTTTCCATATCACTCATGGCCGTACGTGCTTGTTGAAGGTTTGATGAAGCCAAGTCTCCTCTCTCGACAGCTTCGCGAAGCTTGCGAATTTCCGAGTCACGACTACGAATTGCTTGATCGTTGTCGGTCCTTAGCTTTTTCATCTGGCGCTCCAGATCAGATATAGCGAAGTTGTTCTCACGCAAGGATTGCAACTCAGCCAGTGCCTCTCTCGACCCTGTCTGTGATTGCTCAAGAGCAGCCCATAGATCGTTAATCTCTGCGTTTCTCCTTTGAAGAGCATTTTCGCTTTCCATTCTCTCACGCTGAATCTGAGCTAGCAGTTCTTCTGTGCCATCCTTGGACTTTTGCAGACCGTCGAACGAAGCGCGGGTTTCGTGAAGCGATTTACGAGTAGAAGAGGCCTCAGTCTGGACGTTGTGGAGAGTTTCGCGTAGTATCGAGAGCTCGTTGTCTTTGGACTCAATGATCTTCTCGGTATCCGAGGCTTTACTACGAGCCCAGTCGAGTGCCTCTTGAGCTTCTGTAAGAGCGAGGTGCTTAGTCTCGAGAGCCTTTGCATGGTTTGATTTAAGATCTGAGACTGTCTGCTCATGAGCGGCAATCTTGGCTTCGAGATCCTTGTCCATCTCGCTCTTTGCAGATTCGAAAGTCTTGACTTGCTCCTGCAATTGGTCAATCGAAGATTGCAAATTCTTCACCTCAGTATCATGCTCGTCATCAGAATTCGCGTTGTCGGGTGCGGTGGTTTGGGCCTTTTCTAGGAGCTCGTTCAGCTCCGCTAGTTGCTGATTTTTATCATTCATAGCGTTCTCATGGCCAATATGAGCTTGTTGCATCTGATCCTCAAGGCTTGAAATGGCTTGCTCGAGAGCCGCGGTCTTGTCCTCGAGATTCTTGATCAACGCGTTCTTTTCCGATTCCAGAGTCGCAACTTGTTCTTGCAGGTCGTCAATGGCTCTCGTCGGAACTTGTGTCTCGCTTTCATCCATACGAGGGATGGTCGCTTGCTCCAAAGCAACAGTCTTCGCTTCGAGTGCTTGAGCCAAGTCTTCCTTGGCCTGCTCCAGAGTTGCAACTTGAGTCTGGAATCTGCTGACCACGATTTGAAGATCCTTCATCTCGCCCTCGTGGCTCTGGATCGACTCCATCTCCCGAGCATCATCCAAGCTGTGACGTACATCAGCCAAAGACTTCTCGGTGTCAATTGCCTTAGTCTCGGCTAGCACAAGGTTACCGCGCAGCTCGGAGAGTTCGTCGTCCTTAGTCTTGAGTATGTTCTGAAGTTCAGATACCGACTTCTGATGTTGCTCTTCCAACTTCGACACGTCGTTTTTGTGAGCAGCCAAGTCATCATCGTCAGGTTTTCGCTGAGCTTCTTCGAGTCGATTTTGCAACTCGGACAGATGAACGTCTTTGGCTTTCAGAACATCATCATGCTCAGAGTGTATTGCTTGTAGTTGTTCTTCCAGTTCAGAAACGTTCTGCATCAGAGCGGCAACCTCATCGCTGCTCACCATTGTCTTGTGAGCCTTCTCAAAATTTGCACGTGCATCAGATAGAGCCTTCTCTACTTCTGCTGACGTTGCCTGTACTTCCACGAGCTGTACCTTTAGGTCATAAAGCTCGGTATCCTTGCCTTTGAGGAATACCTCATGCTGAGAGTGCGCTTCTGAGATTTGCTCCTCCAATTGAGACATTCCTTGCTCCAGAGCGGCGATCTCATCAGCGAAAGACTTTTCGGCATCTGCTGACTTTGTTTGCGCTTCGTCGAGACTGTTCCGTGAAGTAACAAGCTCATCTTTTGTAGTCTTGAGAGCGATCGCATGCTTAGAGCGTAGGTTGGCCATCTGCTCTTCATGCTCAGATATAGTTTGCTCAAGCTTAGTCTTTTGATCCACCAAAGCACTTGAAGCTTCACTCTTTGCCTGCTCAAGAGCATTTTGAGCTTGCTCAAGATTGACCAGTAGTACAGAGAGCTCCTCATCCTTGACCTTGAGAGCACTTTCACTATCAGAGCGTATCTCCTGGAGTTGCTCTTCCAGGCTAGCTATCGTAAATTTGAGTGCAGTAGTCTTCCCCCTTAAGGTGTTTGCAGAGTCGTTCTTGGCTTCTTCAAGCGTCGCTTGGGTTTGGTTGAGGTTAGTACGCAAATCTGAAAGCTCATCCTCCTTAGTCGTGAGGAGAGTTTCATTGTCGGATCGCAATTTCTGCATTTGTTCTTCGAGCTCGGACATTTTACGGCGAAGTGCAGTAGCCTCCTCATTGAGAGTGCTAGTAGACTCGTCTTTGGCTTGCTCCAGAGTCGTGACTTGAGTTTGCAGTCCGGAGATCACACCTTCCATAGCCTTGACTTGAGATTCGTGGGTGGTCTTGCTGTCTTCGGCGTCCTGCGCCAGAGTCTGGATCTTCGACTGCAACTCATCGATGGTTTCCGTCAGACTCTGGAGCTCTGCCTCTTTCGCGCTCGATACTTCCTGCTCGCGGGATTTAAGCGTTGCGACTTCTTCCTGAATAGACTTGATGGTCTCCTTGAGTTTCTCGCTCTCGGCGTCAGAAGCTGCCTGGGCGTCCTTGAGATTCTGCTGCAGTTCCGAGTTTCGGGATTGTAGGCCTCCCATAATGGCACTGTGATCCTTGGATTCTTGTTCTCGTTCCTGCATCATTTGCTCCTTTGCTTTTGGAACTCGGAAACCTCAGCCTGCAAATCCTCGATGAGGCTGGTCAGCTTGGAAGTGTTGTCGTTGTGCTCGTTGTCGGCATTTGCCCTTGCTTGGTGCAGCTCCTCCATCTCTTTCTGGAGATTCTCCACAATCTTTGACTTGTCGCTACCCTCGCGTTGTGACTCTTCAAATTCACGCTTGAGGCTTTCCAAGAGACTGCCAGATGCTTCCGCTTCTTCTGATCGCTGTTTGGCTTCTTGCTCGTGAAGTAAATGCAAGGTCTCCAACTGGCTGTGCAGGTCCTCCAGTACGCGCTCGCTTTCAGCAGTCTTTTCCTCCGCGCGAGCAATTTCTTTAGCATGTTGTTGCTTGGCTTCTTCGGTTTCCTGACGCAGTTGGTCCAAAGTCTTCTCAGCACTCTGCAGCGCTTCACTCTTCTCGGTTTTATCCTTCACATGCTCTTCACGAAGAGATTCCAGTTCTTCTTGTAGCGTTTCACTGGCTCTTTTAGTCTCGTCTGCAGCAAGCCTGACATTCTCCCTCTCCTCTTCATAAGCTTGACGGAGAGATGTCAATTCCTCCTGGAGCTTGTTGACAAGCTCATTCGCCTGAGTGCTTTCCGCGGTGAGTCGTGCCTTGTCTTGCGTCGCTGTCTTGCGCAACTCGGTGAGCTCTGCTTCAAGCTTCTTCCGCACGCTGTGAATCTCTTTGCGCTCCTTCTCCTGCTTTGCGGCATCCAGATCCAGCTGCTCTTGGACACGGTCAATCTCAGATTCCAGGTCCTTGATAACCTGGACCAATTGCTCACTGTCTTGTTCCTTGTTCTGAATGCTCTCCCGCAGTTTCTTTTCCTGTTGGGATGCAGCAGACTTGCTTTCTTCCAAAGCAGCTTGCACAGATGCAATCTTGTCTTCCACACCAGCGAGTTTGGATGATGCCTTCTTCTGCATGTCGAGTTCAGCACGGAGTTCGGAAAGTTGGGCTTCGTGTTCGGATTTGAGGAGATCGACGTCGTTAACGGAAAATTCAGATACCTTGGTTGCATTGGATTCCAGCTCCGATCTCAAGGCCTCCAGTTCCTTGGCATGGGTCTCCTTCAGTTTGACAGTCGATGCTGCTCGCCTCTTCTGCTTTTGCAACTGTGCTCGCAGCTCCGAAAGTTCGTTATCATGCTCTGCCTTGAGCTTGTCGACTTCAGAAGTGTCTGACCGTAAATCCTCAAGCTCTTTCTGCACAGAAGCAGCGCGTTCGGTTTGCTCATCTAACCTCGACTTGAGACCAGTCAGTTCAACCTCGTGAGCTGCTTTCAATTGGTCGGCCGCCGAAGCATCATTTGAGAAAGCATCCAGTTGCGATCTGAGTTTATTGATGTCCTCTGATTGTTTTACACTCAATCCTTCGTTAGTGTCAGCTCGTTGTTTGTGGTCTTCAAGCTGAGATTTCAGATTGGCGATTTCGGCATCGTGTGTTTCTTTGAGCTTGCTTATTGTCGCCGTGTCTTCTACTTGATCATCCAGCTCTGATCGCAGTTGATCGAGCTCTCTAGCGTGATTGGCCTTCAGCTTGTCAATAGAGGCGGCACGTTTTCGCTGCACTTCGAGCTGTGACTTGAGCTCCTCAATTTCGTTGGTGTGATCGTTGCGAAGACTTTCGGCGTTTGAGGCGTGTTCAGCTGTTAGCTCCTGCAGTTCCTTTGCATGCGTAGTCTTCAAGTCTTTCAACATTGTCGACGTTTTCCTCAACTCCTTGGATTCGGCCTCGAGTTTGGCATGTGCAGCTGCAAGGGTCTTTGCATGTTCAACTTTCATCGAGTCCATCTGGTCGAGTTCGGCTCTGAGGCCACGCATCTCGGTAGCATGTTCTTCCTCGGTAGCGCGTCTTTGTCTTTCGTAATCGCCTCTGATACCCTGAACCTCTTCCAAGTGTGTGGCTTCCATTTCTTCCATTTCGGCCACAGTAAAAGTGCCGGCCCATGTGTCTGGCTTTGAAGGGCTTCTGGGACGTTGTAGCCTCTCAACTTCAGCCTTGAGCTCTGCAATCTCCTCTTTCATGGCCTCTCTCACGTTGGCTTCGCGAAGCAGATCGCCCATAATGCGCATGTCTCGCAACTTCTGTTCCTGGGTCTCTGGAGCGGTCGAAGGACGGCCAACGGTAGCAGATTGCGAGCGAGCGTGGCTTTTTGCTTCATCTGGTCGGTATCGGCATCAGAGACGGCAGAGAATTTGCGTAATTTGGGTGGTGACTTGAACATGGGTCCTAGTGGAGAGGGTGGTCGATCGGACGAGGATTTCAAATCGCTGGTCATTGTCAGTTTTGGACAACATGGGTCGACGGGAACGAATATGTAGGTACCTTGAGAGTTTGACAGGACTGGACAGTGTGGGTTTTTCCGTCGTTCCTAGCGACGTTCTCACCGCCAGTTTCCTCGGAGTAGTCGCGGGGGCTTTGGGAGCGGTAGTGGGTGCCTTAGGAGCAGTCGAAGGGGTCTTGGGAGTGCTCGGGTTGGCAGTAGCAGCCAGTCTCGGTGTGCGATTGATTGTAGTGGGAGTAACGGTGGCACGAGGGGTCGAATTCAGAGGAGCTCTCGGAGTGGGCTTGCTGGCTGCCGTAGGAGTTCGTGTGGCAGGGGATGATGTAGTGCTCAGTCGGGACGAAGGTCGTGTGGTAGTAGGGACACCGTTCATAGATGACATGCGCCTCGATACACCATTGAGAGTCGGTCTCTTGTTCTCGTCGACGCTGGCCAGGCGCAAGGGCTGTCGGGCTGCCGTCGCTGTGGTGCTACTCGTCGCAGACCTGACAGATGCACTGCTTCCCGGCCGGGCTGCTGTCGATAGCGTGGGTCCTCTGGCCGATGAACTGCCCAACCTCGCCAGAGGGGGACGCGTCCTGTCGGCGCTCCCTCCTGCTGGTGTGCGACCAGACATGTCGATACTCCTGTAATTTCTTGGGCGTCGGGCTTATTGTAGTATGTGCCTCTCAGCACTCCGGGCTGTGCATGGTCGTGTCAGAGATGTGCGACAATGGCGAGGAGAAAAGGAGAATCACCAGGCTTCAGCTGCTAACCGCGGCAGGGCCATGCACAGTGACGGTGCAGTACAAGGAAGTCTGAAACTCTGTTTACTGCAGTACCAAGCAAAGCCTCATGGCACTTGCATGCGGCCATGGAAATCAGGGTTCAACCGCCCGACCCGCGACTGCCAAACTGTCCAACTGGCAACCCTCGCCGGACCTCCTTCCTCACAACCATCTCCAGTTCACTTCAACGACCAGACACATGGGAACTTGAGTAAGCCTTGTATAAATCAACAGTCGTACTTTTGAACATTTCCGCAAGCTATGCAAAACTAAAAACAAGAAAAAGAAAGAGCTCTATGCTCGGGGTATCCTCTGGTGCGTGACAACGTAGCTTCTCAGACTTCTCTCAAAACATCTCCACTACATGTCGCTTTCTATTGCGACTGGAGGTACTGTGCCAACTGCATCACCTTTTGGCGTGTCTCGTCGCTGAGCTGCTCCTCAGGAGGGCTCAGCACCTNTTGCAGCACTGGCAAGATAGAGCCGGTAAGGCCCTGGATGACAGTGTTCTGCTGCTGGTAGAGGGCAACGATCATCTCGAAGACGGCTTCGTTCTCCTCGTAATCCTCTCTGAGGGGNNGGAGAAGCTGGATCAGGACGGGGAGGACGTCCCCGAGAGGAACGTTGTTGGGGTGTCTCTTGATCATGCGAGCGACACAGCCAGCAGAGTTGTCAAGGAGACGGGCCTCTTGCTGCTGGTGCAACAGAGGCTCGAGCTTGGCGAGGATGGTGTTGTACTGGCCGGTAATCTGGCTCTCGTCGGTGCTCTTCTCGCAAAGAAGACCAGTACCGTAGGCAGCGTTGCTACGGACTTCCGGGTCCTCGTCTCCAAGGCGCTTGAGTAGCATCTTCATAAGACTGGCGGTGTAAGGAGTGACGGAAGCACCCATGTTACCAACGGCCTCAGCAATGGTGCCGACGGCAGCGCTGCGCTCGTACTTCTCTTGTCCGCTGACGTACTTGACAACGGGCTTCTCGAAGATTTGCCAGAGCTCACCAAAGGACTCGCCGAGGGCGGCAGCCAGGCAGGTGATGACCTCCATGGCAGTCTCAATGACCAGCCAGTCGTACTCGGATGACTCCAACTCGACGTCGAACTCGTCCTCACCATCAAGGTCCTGCTGGCAGATGTGTCTCTTTTGCAAGATCGAGAGGATCATCTCGACGATCTGCTGAACGGGGGACGCGGCATTCTCGCCAATGTTGGCGGTAAGGATGGCGGGTCCGCAAAGCTNTCTGAGGGTAGCGGCGAGGTTACGGTGGATGTCGGTGACGGTACCACTATTGAAACAAGGTCAGCCTTTGATTCAAGAATTGTATAACAAGTCATGGTTGAAGAAGAGGTGATCAAAAGATCGAATCAGGAACAGAATCGCGTTCGCATCAAGTGCACATTTGTGCATCAAAGTGAGCTGGGTGTAACGAAGAGTGGTCATCATAGAAGGTGTGTGTGCTGAAAAGGAGAAAACGTTAGATACGCACCGGTCAACTTCGTCCTGCCAGAGAGCAAGGGTGGCAGTCATGATCAGACTGCTGAGCTTCATCAGGTCCTCAGTGGCCTGGACCTTGAGAGGAAGGCCAGACTGCCACTTGGCCATGCCGTTGTCCTCAGCCATGGCCCAGAGAGAGGCATAACCTCTCCAGAGAGTGCCAATGGCAGATCTGCGGACACCCTCGAAAGTGTGGTCGACAAGGCCGAGGACAGCCTCGACGCACTGCTGGAAGTAAGGGAGGAAGTGGCCGCGGGTGTGAGTAAGGACATCACCGATAACCTCAACAGCGATCTCCTTCTCCATGGCAACAGCAGTAACAGCACCAAGGTCATCCCAGTCGTCCTCATCTTCGTCATCGACGTCAATGGTGGTGTCGTCATCGTCAGCACTCATGTCTGCAACCTTGACCTTCTTGCCAGCGATGGTGATCTCCTGGCCAAGAAGCTCTCTGGCCTCCTCGCCAAGGGTAATACCATCCTCGCTCTCGTCCTGCTGGAGGCACTCAATCAGGCCCTTGACAACACCAGCGAGGTAAGGGGCGAACTTGTCATCGTAGACCTTGGACATGGTACTCCAGAGAATGTAGCTGGTCTCGCGGAGTCTGGGGTGGTCGAGGTGCAGAGCTTCCTCAGAAGCCTGCATAAGAGGGGTGACGTAAGGCTGGAAGGCATCAGCGCCAACAGCAGAGGCGATCTTGCCGAGCGAGTCGCAGACAACGCCACGGAGCTCGAGCTCGTCCTCGGAGTCCTTGAGAGAAACAAACTGGCCAAGAGTCTGCATGGTGCCCTCGAAGTAAGGCATGAAAGCCGACTCACTGGCAGAAGCGATGGAACCAGTGGCACCGATGGCCGAGATCTGAACCTTGACATCGGGGTGCTGGAACAGAGGGCTGAGTCTGGGGATTAGCTCACCAACATACTTGGAAGCGTCCTCCTTGTCAAGACCCTCAATCATCGAATCAATGGCCATGCAGCTCTGCTTGATGATAGCCAGGTTCTCGTCACCAGCGGGTCCATTCAACTGCTGCATAGCAAGGTCGAAGTTCTTGACAAGAGCGGGGATGAGACGGGCGTGCTCCTTGCCCATCTCCTCAGCGAGGTCATCAGCAAGTCTGGCGACACCGTTGAGGGCAGCCGAACGGACGCGGACCTCGGGGTCCTCAAGCAAGTGGAGGACCATGGGAAGAATCTCGGAGAGCTGAGTGCTGATGAAGTCGGGGGCACCCTCAACGCACATACCCAGAGCGAGAATACCAGCACGACGGTAGTCGGCGTTGGGGTTCTGAACAAAGGGACCGATGGCACGGAGAAGAGGAACAGCGACCTGGCTGGGAGGGAGGTTCTCGGAAAGAATGTCGAGCAGACCAAGAGCAGAGCGGGCAGGAGTGATGTCCTCGTCCTCGGCGGAAAGCTCACCAAGCTCGGTAACGATCTGGAGGGAGGTGGTTGTGAGCTGCTCACCAATGCGCAGACCCTGGACCTTGAGCTTGCGGTATCTGACGGCCTGCATGAGGAAAGAAAGAGCCTGAGAACGCGAGTCGTCGTCGACGTTGGTATTGGCAGAAAGTTGCATCATGAACTGCATGAGGTCACCAAAGTGGGCGTTCAGGAAAGCAGACTCGTAGCTGAGGAGCTTGTTGAAGACCTCGAAGGCCTGCATGGCGCGGTCCTCCTCGCCGTCGTCGACGGCCTGCTGCAGAACGCGGACCATGTGGGGAATAGTGTCCTGGAAAGCCTTGAGCGACTGGGGGTCCTCGTCGGTGTCAAGAACCATGCAGATCTCGGAGAGAGCAAGCATTGTGTTGATTCTGACCTCGGCGTTCTCGGGGTCCTGAATGGTCTTTGTGAAGAGCTGGAGCATGGCGCCCATGTTCTCCTGGAACATGTCGGGCATGGTCTCGAGGAGTGTGTAGATGATGTAGACACCAACCTCGCGGTGGCTGGCGGTCTGGCTGGTCGAAGCGTTCTGGAGGAAGTCGGGGAGGTCGGACCATTGGCCATCGGCGAGGTCAATCTGAGCGATCGAGGCAATAACTCGAGCCTTAGAGTGACGGGCAAGCGACTGCTCCTCGCTGAGGGTGGACTGCAAGAGCTGCTCGCGGATCTGGGGCTTCTGGTCGTTGGGGAGGTCGAGCCAGTGCTTCTTGACGAGCTTGCGGGACTCGATAGCAGCCAGTTGGCGAAGGTTGGGGCTCTGGTGCGAGACCAAGATGTGGAGCAAGGCAGTGAGCGAGGCAGGGTTACCGTAGTATGTCTTGTTCAAGGTGGCGGTTGCGGACTTGACACGCTCAGTGTCGGCTGTTGCAGTCGGTCAGCCTCAAAACAAGTTGCTCGCCAAAGTGACGAACTTACGCTGCATCAGACTCTCGAGGAGTCCGACGAATTGCTGCTCATCCATGTTTTAAGTATATGGGGTATCAAAAAGGAAAGAAAAAAGCACAACACAACAAAGGCAGAGAGATATGCCTTTGGGAGAGGATGTCGAGGGGAAAGCGCTGCAATGCAACTCGAAATGTATTTTTTTGTCTGTCAGGAGGTCCGAGCTCAGGGTCCAACTTCTTCAAAAAGTTCCGACCACCGACTTTGTCCTCTCCTCCTCCTTGATCAAACATGCTACTCAACATCTCATCACCATGTTTGTTGAAAAGGAGAACATTCCTTGATCATATCATGATACTGCCTTACTAAAGCCAAAGCATCCCAGCGACGCTTCATCACGTGTACATCATCAACTTCGGAGCATCATGTCGTGAGAGTCCTGCTCTACTCGCACTTAAGGCAAATCGTCCAGCTTCTCTGCCTCTGCCTTGATATCGGCGCTAAATTGTATGCCAGCATCGTCGTTGTAGCCAACAGACTGGTTCATGGACTCTAGTCTGCCAGTTGTGTCGAGAATTAGCTGCTGGGCCAGCATTGATCTCATCGAAATATCNNCTGGTCTTCGGTCAGTATTGTTTATTGGTCACAGCACCTCGAAACATACCATCCAAGCTTCGCCGCCTGGACTTTTAGGGTTGACGGTTGCTATGAGCATCTGGAAGGAACGGGTGACGAAGTCCCANNCCTGTGCATCTCTGTCAGCATATCAAACAGAGTGCAAGTAAGTCATGCCTTACATGAAATACACCTTGTTCTTGCTGTTTGCAGGTGTAGAGAAGGTCTGCTCTCGGTTTGGATCCATAGCAGGATCGTTGATCAACAATCTCATGAGGTTTTGATGAGTGGTGAACAGGTGCTCGAATTTGGGATCAGCATCCTCGGGACAATTCCTCTCGAGAAAGAACTCGGTAAAGAGACCACGCTTGGTTGTCTCTGGGTTCGGAGAAACGTAGACTGGCTGGGGCGGCATCTTTGCTATATGGATATGGTCTTGTTTGAGGATTGACTCGTATGGACGTTGAGACTCTGTTCACGAAGCTCTCAAAGTGTTGCAAGGCAGCGACTCGGGAGCGCCAGGATCGCGTCTCGGCGTGACATCATTGGTTTTCGCATTTCGCGCCCGGATCTCTCTCCACGTTTCCAACTTTCGCTCGATCTGCGAAACACGTTCAACCGCTGACTCGATCGTTCCTGTTGATCTCCTTACTTTGCGACAGAGCAAACGATCTAGGTCTATGTGTTTGCTATGCTCAAGGGTATGGACTGACCAGCAAAAATAGCTGCCAGAGGTGTCCATCGCAGACGGTCGAGTTTGGAATCGTGTGGAGAGACATCTACCAGCTAAGGTTCCTCGGAGCCTTTGAGAACGTAAACTTTCGCACATGACTTCACCGATCAAACGTCTACCAGAATGTAGGCAAGTAGGTAGAAGGCTTCTGTTAGCCTATTTGAGATTCAAGACTTCTCTCGTCCTCGATTGTCTGCTTTTGCGACTTTACCTTTTCCAACTTTGTCCCTTACGCCTCCAGCACGCATACCACAGGCTCATAAACACGCATACTACATAGCCATAATGGGCTTCCGTTCGCTGCTAAAGAGGNNGGCTCTGACCGAGAATGACAATGACAAGTTCTACAAAGTCGAGATCGGCCAGGTCTTCTTGGATCGGTACAGAGTAGAGACTCATCTAGGTGCTGGCAGATACGCTTCTGTTTGGCTGGTCATCGACAGCACGTCAGTTTTCCTTTTACCGCGATTTAGGGCCAGTACTGACAGTTGGCAGAACNNCGGCGAACGCGCCGCTCTCAAGATCCTCAACAGCGACTTCTATAACGGCACACACCAGATATTCGAGTTGGAGGTGATGACCAAGGTCACCGCTGTCTCCAATCAATCCACGCATCCTGGCCGAAATCATGTTACATATCTGAAGAACCACTTTGAAATCGAGGGACCCACTGGCAAACATGTCTGCATGGTGATGCCTCTCCTGGGCGACAGTATAGCTGAGAAAGCCACGACCGGACATATCATGCGCATACCTCCCCCAACAGTCAGAAACATTGCGAAGCAAATGCTCGAAGCACTAGACTTTTTGCACAGCGAGTGCGGTGTCATTCATACCGACCTTCAACCCTCAAACATCCTCAAGGACGACCAAGGCCAGTCACCCCAAGAGATCGACGATCTCGTGCGCACACAATCTTCGGGCCCTGAGTTCAACGATTCGAACATGCAGTTCCGTCTGAACGACTTAGGAATCGCCTGCTTCATAGAACAACACCTTACAGACGATATCCAATCTGAATATCTTCGTGCGCCAGAGGTTACGCTTGAAGCACCTTGGGACCCCAGTGTTGATATCTTCAGTCTCGGCTGCCTGCTCTACCAATTCATAACTGGAGACTTGCCTTTTGTTGGACGACCTGGTCCAGGTGTGACCGCCGAACAAGATCGCATAGCCCTTTTGGTCTCTACTTTCGGACCCATCCCCAACGTTGTCTTGGACAACGCCGCACTAGGGAAAGAGTTTGAGCAGCAGTGCATCAATGGGCATGGATTTCCCGTTTCTTTGGAGACTTTGGTGGGCCAGAGTTTTGCGGGTGACACGCAGGGCATGTTGCCGATTGATGAATTGGAACTGTTCTGTGACTTCTTGAGAAAAATGTTGGCCTCGGATCCAAGAGAAAGGCAGAGAGCGAGTGCGTTGGTGAAACATCCATGGCTTTCTTATAACCCCGAGTGAGGTCGACTAATAATATTAATGGTATGTCTCCTTGCATGTTCTTGTACATTGTCCTGGCTTTATATCTCTATGTTAAAGCGGCTGTGCTATGAGCTATATCTTGATACCAGCCCCTCACACTACCGCGTATTGTTCAATGGGCTTCGGAGTGGGGCTCAGCCGAATGCGTATGCAAGCCGCCTGCTTGTTGTATGGCCACAGCCCGCATCACATGCTCACCTTCAATACCTTGATAGCTTCTCAGGGCTTATGACAGTCTGGAAAGCCCCCAAATCTTCACGCCGCCCAAAAACTCTTAACCATCACTATTCCTCGAGGCAGGGACTGTTCGCTTTGACCGCTAGATTCAGCATGGTGGACCCAGCCACCCGAATTGCCTCCGCCGCCCCTGTGGCATCTCAGTATGTTTCGATTGTCCAGAAGATCGGACGCACCAAGTCCAAATTGGCGGATCCGATTTCACTCGTGGCCCTCGCTACCTCTGTGGCATCTCTATATGCCTCTGGGGCACAAACGATCAGACGCATCAATCCCGTCGTCCATGTCGCAAAGGTGAGCATGGAGCTAATGGCCTTGGCCTCCAAGCTTCACAAGGTGAACAAGTCCCTACGCATCATAGGTGAACTCATGGCAGCGACCAGGAATATTTCGGATGTTGATTTGATCCTCGCTATCGAGACCTACCAGTCGGCCACGGTTCAAGTGACACTTCTCAATCAGAGTCTTGGCCACTTCGCTACATTGAGAAGTTTCCAACGAGTCTTCTACGAGAAACAGATTCTCAACGCTTTAGCCGATATTGAGTCCACTCGTGTGAACGTTGAGACTTTGCATCGGATCTTGGTTGTGTATGTCGTCTCTCTTTGAACCCTTCGCAGCTTACGCTGACTTGTAAAAGCNGCTTATTGGGATGATGTGGATCTGGTTCCAGTGGCTAGACATTCAGTAATGCAGCAAGAGCTCTTGTCAAGCAGAGCCTATCGAACAACTCCCTCTGAGGAGATTTCATCTCACGCTGGAGACCACAAATGTCAGATCTTGCAACGAACCAAATTGAGCAATACCATCGATCACACAACCAGACCTACATCTCGAGATGAATCTGGTTCCGTCGACCATGAGAACTCAGAATCTCCCATCTCAAGGGCTTTGGCTCGAGTCACCGCCGACGAAGCGTTGGGACATCCTGGACAGACGGAAGCTGACACAGAATGCTCCTTCTCTATTGATGAGTATATGTCTACTTCTGCGTCATTCTCATGTCAATCGGACCTGCACAGTGGACCAGGGACTGCGCCTCACATGTACATGAAAATTCGCATGCGAGACAAATTCGGCACACCCCAAGAGTTGTGCTGCTTACTCGACACCGGAGCATCCGTGGATTGCATATCAAAGAGCTGCGCTAAATCATTCGCACCAAGCCCTACAGATCTTATCCGCTGGACTAAGACCCGGCTGGTACTTCAAGTGGCCAACGGGAATCATGTGGAATCCGAATTATTATTCAAAGGAACTTGGAACATGATGAACAGAGATCAGGAGTACACGCACCTGTTCTACCTCATAGACAAACTGCCGACAGATGTTTTGATATCCCGTCAAACCATCTTCCAGTACGGATTCCTGGTGCAGAATCTCGAACTTCTCTCTCTGGGCTTACCCAACGAGATCAATACTACATTAGGGCTGAACGTCCTAGGCTTTGCCAAGACAAGCNNAAAGGTTGGTCGCGAACAACAACACAATTCAGATGACATCAACTAACAGTGAACGTTGACAGAGCAGCAAGAAAGGCAAGGCCGAAGTACACTAGAGAAAGCTTTGGACAATGAAGAGGAAAGAGGGAAGCAACGTCTTAAACTGGTAGATCGATTGAATCAGCTTGGAGCACAGAAACCAGGAGCATCTTCAGGAAACAATCAGGGTCCTTCTCATAGTTCTGGTCCTTAGTGTACTAGCTGAGGACAGAGATTGGGAGTGATTGGGTCCTCTGCGACAGTGACGGACAATTGAGTTCTTATGTTCGAATGGCGCAATGACTTTCTGAACATCTCACCGTTGGAATAACCAATACCTAGCATACAAGACTATTACATCTTATGAGTCTGTAGACTTGCCGTGCAGGAGAACGAGTGCCAAGATGTGACTATGCGGGTGATGAGGCAGTGGTTCGTCAGACTACTTGGTCCGCAGCAAGCCACCAAGTCACCTGCTTACTCGAAGGATTCCATTTCCTAGCATAACCTTCGCATACCTATGATCGTTCATTCCAGTACAACGGCAAATCAAATACCATCACAGAGTATGGCGCAGCAAAACTTAGATCCCAAAGAGACTCTGGGTTACCCTGGTTTGGCAAAGATTATGGGTGCTGGGACGGGCATGTCGATACAGCTCCGCTTCGCAGACCTTAATGCCCGGGACCTACTGGTATATCAGGCGGAGATACTCCAACTCGAACAACAACTTGAGGTCCATGACCAAAAAGTNCCCTGGGCGAGGACCAACATCCTCAAGCCGTTCGGTGAGAGGAGGACGGCAGTAGAAAAAGAACAATGGAAGGTGCAGATGAAATTGCGGTCCAAACTAAAGGACTACAGTATGTCTGAGGACTATTGGTGATGAACTAGAGTAAAACCTAATCTTGCTTCAACAGACGAAGCCCTTCTACGACAAGCAAATCTACAAAAACTCGAGAAACCGAATCACTACGACCTCAACATATTACGGTGTTGGCTTGAACACGAGAAGGGAGGCAACAACTTTCTGAACAGCCTGGAGGATCTTCCGTGGACTGAAGAGCGAGAATCAGACCTAGTAGCACTCTCCAAACGCAAACAAGATCACTTTACCAAATGGACAGCCGAAACGATGATTCCTTGGCTTCTGCAAAAAGGTGTAACAACAAAGGTATGCCTTCTCAGCATTGTATCTCATCTGATCTTCCCGTACTAACTTGGAGATTTCTTCTCCCGACAGACACCCTTACCAGGCCACGAAGAGTTAGGCCTTGTAGAGTGGTCAGATGCCAGTTACACCACCGCCTCTCGCACCATATCCGTTGTGACATCTTCCCTCATCCCCTCCTTGGCGATCGTCGTCCTCTACTTCATACACTCTCTGCTGGTACGAATATTCGTGGCCATGGGTTTGTCTTTCTTGTTCTCAATTGCGCTTGCACTATTGACTTCAGCAAGAGCAGCTGAGATCTTTGCGAGTACCGCTGCGTGAGTGATTATACTCTGGGGTCTAGAGAGACACAAACTAATGTGTTTACGACAGATTTGCTGCTGTCTTAGTCGTTTTCATTGGGAGTACTAGTACTAGTGCATTGGTGAACACGTAAACGATGGATATGAATCTGTAAATGTCTTGTCATGTCACTTTTGTCTCGCGTCAATACCTATCATCGAACGTTGATTCATCTCCACCTACACAAGCCCCTTTTCATGGTGTTATCGCAATGCAAAGTGATTTTGTCAGTATCATACCTGTCCACTATGAGCCTGATGGACCGTCTCGATGTCGATGGTCCTTGAGGGACAGAGTTGTACTGGAACACCATTGCACTCTGATGTTACCATGCTGACCATGACTCTGGCCGCGGAGATTGGCAAAGAGATACATTGAGCCAAAACAACATCTCCAGTATCTGTGAGACAAAGTGGCAACATCTCAATATTGTGACCAGCAAAAAGATCACAACAACAAAAGCAAAGGGCAAAACAAAACCCTCTATGAGTTTCGAGGTAGGAACCCCCGATAGAGAGCACAACAAACGGCTTTAATCGCGGTTATGATTGCTAAACAAACCTCTCATGAGTGTCAGGTAAGCAAGCCCGAGGAGAGGGGACAAAGTTTTGCAAGAACTTTGGGTCTATTGAAATAAATCATGCATGAGCTCAGTTTGCTAGGCTGGTGTCATGGTGATGAACAAATGCACGGAAAGCAGTTTGATTCGTGTTTATGACAAAGGAAAATGTGAGGGTGGATGTGAGGAAGAAAGGTGCGAAATGGAAACAGCGCTGGCTTACCGTTGATGGCCATGCTCGGGATTGAACCCAGACTACTCGGCGATAGGTGGCGGGGAGGATGTGGTGCTTGAGACCAGTATGCCACACTACCGGGAGTTGTGATTATTGCAAGCTTATTAATTGATATGGCCTTCCAGAGTGAGTGAAGGTGAATGAAAGAGCCGATGTGAATTCTGGTAGGGGTCAAAAGTGAGACAAGTGCACAACACGAGCAAGCATGCCGTCTCAGGCCCGTCAGATTCCTCTATCAAGCAAGTCATATGCGCTGTACAAGCAAGCAAGATGCCTCATTGTAGCAAACATGTGTTGAGTCTGTCTTCTTCGTCGTGGCGATGCGGGACGATAGGTGAATTAGAAAATGTACAACAATCATCTAGGAAGGGGAGAGCGGCAAACAAATGGCGAAGAAGGAAAGGAGTTTAATCTTTCTGACACTTTTGCCGACATCTTCTTCTGAAAAGCAATCTCGAGATTTCAGCAAAACAAGCACACAATTGTAAGCAATATCTTCCGAGCAACATTGACAAGAAAAGAGCAACCAAATCTCCGAAGCAAGAGAGCAAGACACAAGAACCCACGGCCTCAGGTGACAATACTAGCAACATATTCGACATCATCAAGAGTGGCGTGCCAGATACTGACCAGCTCAAAGATCCACTTACTTTCCTGCTTTCTCATTTTTCCCAGACATCTGCACATTTTACCACCGTGGTCCTTACCATCGAGGAAGACCCTGGTGTCATCATCAAACAGCGGCACGCCCTTCTAAGACGCAAAAGTGGCCTTGATGAAAGGCGGGTTATCGTGCGTAAGATCGGCAACCACGAAGTGTTGTGTGTTATTCTCGCGATGTGAGGACATCACACGGCAATAAAACTCAAGGAGGGCATCTTCATCATCGCGTACTGCCTGACAACCTACATTGAGGGCCTCTCCAAGACAGAAGAGCGTACGGAGGTAGGTTGAAGAGGTAAGACCCGGGATCGGCGAATTCGATGTCAAGGCTGGGGGAAAGGTGCCGCGAATAATCCGCTTAGGGGTTTGGAGAATGGATGTATCGGATGAAGATGATCCTGGACGACCACTCAAGACGGCTGGTGTGGATGCAAGAGTCAATGTCGATGCCGATGCTGTGCTAGAGAAATCTATGCCTTCTGTTTCACGAAGGAAGGTCTCAAACTCTGCTGTGTCACAGAAGAAGTCGTCGTCTGTTGAAGACAGCAACACGGTGTGGGAGACGGCATTCGCGGAGCCATGTGGTAATGATGCAATATCTTCGGTTGAAGGAGACAACGCAGCTCCATCGAGTCTTGGGCGTTTGGGAGTACTTGGAAGCGATATGCTGTCCCAGTCCATGTCGAATTCTGCAAGCTCCTCTAGCCATGCGCTACAAATCGGAACAGGGTTGTCAGCCGTGAGAGAGGCTTCAGATAAACGACATATATTGTGCATACCTCTGTGGAGCTGAAGCCTCTGTGACACCAGCCATTGGAAGATCTCGGACAAAAACGTGGGAAACGGGTGTGCAGCCTGGTTCTGTTTCACAGACTCATGAGTGGAGAGGGGCTGCTACTTGCAGAGAAGTCGAGACTTGACAGTCGAGTTCATGCAGCTGCTGGATTTGTGAAGTCAAGCATGAGTGATGTCTCGTGGACCGCAAACGTTCATGCAGAATGTTGGTCAGTTGTGTATCGATGCAATGGTGGTCGCCCCGGACAAGCTTGACAAGTGAAGGGCCTCGGTCTACAAAGTGACCTTTGTGTATTGTATCGAGACCAAGCACCCGTATTAATAGCAGCGGTTGGATGTTGTACGAGGTGAGGTCCAAGAAAAAGGAAGCGTCCGGAATTAACCTCCGCAGTCGGGCTGCATGAAGCGGGCCGAAGTGGAAGCATCGGGCAGAAAGTGGGGCATCCATGGAGATGACGGCTGTGCTCACCGACAACGTCCCCATCACGAGCTGGCCAACAACAAAACGTCTTTGTCTTGCTGAATCTTCTTGGGAGTGAGCTCTTGTGATACTCGTCGACTGTCATCTCCGGACCGAATCTCTTGCGAAGCGAGAGAGTCGTTCCTGCCTCGTGTAAGCGCAATCTTCGGTGAACAGGAACAAAGAAGGAAGGGTCAAGGGACTGTTCCTGCTTATCGGCTCCTCAGTCTGCGGTTCTGCGTCTAGCTGATCCCAGTCGAAGACGCACGGTAAAACGCCATCTGACAACACGAGTAGATCTTTCAGGTCTTGTGGTTATTCTTCTGTCGTGTCAGGGACATCTCGAGTCCTGTCTATTCCGTCTGGTGAGTCGCACTTCCGACATGGCTTTGAGTCGTGGGCTATTGGGTCATCTTTGCGCCGCAACATTTATTCCATGGTTCTCTACAAGCCCCGAGCCATCATACCGCTCTTGCATGTGATACCATGGTTGGAAGAGGCTGACGGCTTCTTATTCCCTTTGACAGCTAGGCACAATAACATCTTAGGGCTTGACGGCTCAAAGCGATCTACGATCACGGATCCCCATTTTCCTTCGCACATTCAATTCTCACCACAGAACACGGGCTCTGCGTGACGCAATCTTGTCGGTTTCGCTGCACCTCTGTCGATTCCTGTGTCACTGCCTCTACCGGTGCATACATTGGTGAATCACCACCATGTTGGGAAGTTCATCAGTACGTTACACTTTCGTTGTCCCATCTCTATTTACAACACGTCCGCCCCCATCGTGTCCCATTTTCGCTCCAGTCCCCCTTTCCACAAAACACCACACCCCACAGACCATGGAGTTCTTCACTTGGTGCATGGCCTACCCATGTCCTTATGGACCTTGCAACCCTTCCGAGGTGGAAGAGTGGCAGAGAGAATGTGAAGCCATACATGAGAAGCGTCGTCAAAAGAAGGAGCTGAAGAGAGCAGCAAAGTGCAAAGCTCTTGGGCCTCCCACTCGTCCACCTCCAAAATATTCCGCCCTCCCATGTCGTCTATCTCGTTATTCATTGTCTTGCCCAATCTGCCGCTTGCGTGATCTGAAGTCAATACTAAGACAATGGGTTCTCCAACAGAGAAAGCCATACTCGGCTGTGTCGGTGCAGATTGATCGCATGACCAGCGAGCAGTATGAGGAAGACGATCTCAGTGGAATTATCGATCTGGTCGAGGTCATCCGCATCCAATCTTCTGGACCTACCGAAGCTGCCAGAGCTATTCGTAAGAAGCTGTAAGTTCACTGAACCCGACTTGAAGTCGTGCACTCAGTGGACTGGTTGGCTGACTCGAAGTAGNNCAAGTATGGCAATGCCCACCGTCAAATCAGGGCTCTCAACATTCTGGATGGTCTGATTCAAAACGCTGGAAATCGCTTCCAAAAGACTTTTGCCGACGAGCCTTTGCTTGAGCGTCTTCGACTGATGGTCAGGGACGACATGGTTGACCTCGAGGTACGCAACAAGTGTAACGTGCTCTACCGTCAATGGGCTGTGGCATACAAGGATACTCCTGGCCTCCACAACATTGCCACGCTCTATAAACAACTACCCCAGAAGCCTCGCCCTCGTCACAGCCAGGCGCAATCCAAGGTTCTCCGCGAAACGGAAGAAGACGCTCACGAGGATCCCTCACCTACTCCTCCACCTGCACCTGCTGGTGGACATTCTCGTGGACACTCTCGATCAAGCTCTGCCGTCAACGCCTCAGCCTCAAGCTCTCGTCCAGTCACACTCACTCCAACGCCCCATTACTCTATCCGCGACGCCGTCAAGGCATCCACGAGANNAAAAAAGGACAAGAACGCCACTCCCGCGAAATTCGATTTCGCAAAGGAANNAAAGCCAAACATGATTCAGAGTATAGCTCAAGCCTCCATCGCTTCTACCAACCTCTTGAATGCTCTGCAGCTCATCAATCGCGAGAACGAGCGTGTCTCCGAGAACGTCGAAGTCATGAACCGTTTTGAGACTTGCAAGTTGCTTAGAAGAAACATCTTGAGGTATATCCAAATGGTGGAAAGTGATGAGTGGATTGGAAGTCTGTTGTCTGCAAACGACGAGTTGGTCAAAGCACTCACGAGCTATGAGATCATGGACAGATCACTCGACGATGACAGCGACAGTGATGCTTGGGAACACATGCCTGATCATGGATCTCACGCCACTGGCGCCGAATCGCAGCTTGCTGGACTCAAGATTGACGGAGATGGAGCAGCAGCGCCACCAAAGCCTCCTCGCCCCACCAACATCGCCATGCCCACCAAACCTGATTTCGGCAAGGCTGGAGCAGAGGAGAGCGATGACAGTGAGAACGAATACGAGGAAGACGATGAGGACAATCCGTTCGGAGACTCCAATGCGGTTAAGACCCCTCATGGGGAGAGACCGGGCATGACTTGGAAGAACGTCTAGAAGAACTCCCCGAAGAAGGTCCTGAAGCAGATCGTGTATATCATCAAGGACAATGCACGTTTAAGGGCTGAACGTGGCCATCGTTGTTACGGTGTTTGTCCCTATCAATGTCATCAGCCTAAGAACTCATACGAGTAGCACCCACGAAACTCTTGACTCACGGGTTGGGCGATCTGGTTGATGCTGTTTCGCTGCTGTCGTTGTTGTCGTGTCACTATTTTTTATTGTACCTAGCCTTTCTTCTTGCTTTTTCGCTGTCGATATACCTTTGGCTTCGTGAAGCGAATGCCACTGTCATCTGAACTTTTGTGTGCTCGGCGTGTTATGTGATTGACTGCTGCAGATAGGATCCAGCCTGTCAAGAGCTTTCGAAGTTCTAGAGGCTGAGCACAGGAAGAGCGGGCTGGGAGCGTAAGTGCAGTAAGAGATGTAAAGCGAGATAAGAAATGCATGCTCAGAATGATTGCACTTGCATTGATTGTAGGAAAGCCTTTCTTTCTACACATTAGAACAATTCTTGTCGATCAGTCTCAGAAAAAAAAAGAAAAAACACCATGCTCGAGACCCATTCCGTAAAACTCCAAACCCCCAGGTAACTCCCACGAGAGCAAGACGAAGCCTTTGCTCTCCTTCTTTCACCTCAGATAAAACGTCCCAATCCAACTATCCCTCCTCCCGAACCACCTCCTCCAAAACCTCTTAATCCTACTCCTCCTCCAACCCCTCTTAATCCTTTCCCTAACTCCTTGCACCCACTCCTCTTCCTCAACCCTCACCCGATATCCCTCTTTTACACACCCATGTTTGCCATGAGCATGGAAATGGTTGATCTCTTCGCGGGTGCGTGGGTGGGCAGCGGTTGCAGGGTAGGTCTTCTACATTACCGTGCAGGGGATGATGCAGCAGGAGCAGTCGTCGCCACACCAGCAGGGCAGCTTGACGCCGGGAGTGATGCGTTTGATGGGGGCGGAGGCGGAGGAGGTTGCCGATGAGGATGAGGAGGAGGGAGAAGAGAGGGCGGTGGTGGTGGGGTTGGTGGTGAGGACTTGTTTGGGCATTTTGGGCGGCTCGGTTGGTGGGTTTGTGGGTGAGTTGTTTGTTGAAGGTGAGTTGGTTTAGGGAGAGACTGGAGAGCATGTTAGTGTTGCTATTCTCTTGCTGCAAGGAGGAGATAGTGGACAGAGAGTAGATGAGGTGCAAGACACTTACTCGTTATCAACTCGCTTCCTAGCTTTCTAGACTCCGCTTTCTGCTATTACTCCTTCTCAGTATGCGCAGGTCCAGGTGGAAAATCGCAGTCGTAGAATTTTAGTATTCACAGTGTGTTTGCGTAGGATGAGACGTCAACGAGGTGGATGGGACAAGAAATAAACGCTTTGGGCGGGAAAGCGGAAGGCCTGATCTATGTATACCAGGGCTTGGGAGACCTCGGCGGGAAGGGGAAAGACGCGTCATAGGCGCTAAAAACAAGCATGGAGAATTTGTGGCGTCCGAGGTGAACATGGCGCAGCGTCGTGGCTGAAGCAGTAAAGATACTAAAGAAGGAAGGCACGACCACTATGACAAAAGCAGCTTATTACAGCGCTCATATCTTCAGAGAAGAGCTGTGAATTGTTTCAAGAGTGCTGCCTTCTGAATCTCAGGATATTGGAGCAGAAGCAGATATGAAAACGCCAAGAGATTCATGTCTCTGGGGCGACCCTGTCGATATAATGTTCATGTGATCTAGGTCAGCAAAGGACATCGAATATACTCTTTCCACTTGGTATTTGCAAGTCATGGTCATATCAGAATGTCCACATGATGAAAGAATGTGTCATGGTTGCGTGGCGGCTTTGCTACACTGGTCAATTCAGTTTGAGATATTAACGAAGCAACAAACACGAAACCATCTTACAATCTTGTGAGTTGCTTTACAAAATACAGCAAGATCGAGGACGACTTGGAAACACATAAGACTAAGTGACGCAGGATATCCACACACATTTGGGAAAAAGCATATTCATGATTACATAAGAAGAAAACGCCGCTATGCCATGTCACATCTCATATTCTCCATCGTAGCGTCCTAGACTTAGTACTCGTCCGAGTAGTATTCCTCGTCCGGCATCATAGCACGGTAACGTCTGCTGGCAAGATCTTGCTCAAGACCGCCGTCAGCATCTGGATCTGCGTAGCCNNTATAGCAAGTTATGTTAGTCATGCTTCCGAAAACATGTTCAGATTTAAGAAACTTACCAACTCCACCGAAGAAGCTCAAAGCGACTGGCAAGAACACCAACGCATGCAGAGCAGCCCAAATGACGAGTGCCAACCAGACCCTGAAGTAGTAGATTTCAAAGATCTTGCTGCGAGTGAAGGCAAGTACAAAGACACCAAGAAGTTTGGTGACTGTAATGCCAGAGAAGACTGAGGCGCCAACGTTGACAAGTGCAGCCCAAGCACGCGCATCCTTGCCACGGAAGCTGTGACAGCGCTCGAGGAGGGATGGGGAGGGTACCGAGAATGCGCGGGCAATATGAGCGCAGAATTCGACCGAGATACCAACACAGATAATGAGGTTGACCAAAGAGACAGCATTGAGTGAGACGCCAGCTAGGGAAATGGTGCCGATGATATCTACAACAGTCATACCGACGGTCACAGTCACAACGAGACCGGTGGCAAGAGATCCGAGAAGAACACTGCTCAACACGAGAATGAAACCCAGAGCGCCTCCGATGAGCGCACCGGAGAGGCGTACGATCGAGACATACTGATCGAAGAAGATGTAGAACTTGCTGTAAGGGAAGACCTCTACACCGGTACGAGACGTAATGTCGTTCGCGATACGGCGAGCGGACTTGTAAGCTGCGATGAAGTCGCTCTGACTATGCATCGGGGTGTGTGATGTTCGGAAGTGCGAGGCTGGGATGCTCATACTGCTGTTGTCAACTACGAGAGCATTACCATATGCAGCTTTGCCAGCCAATGGACATTCACTGGTAGTAGGCGCCTGAAGCCAACGCTCGAGATATGAGACAAATTCTTGACCTTCGGGCATACCGTGAAGAGTGACATTCCATGGAGGATTGCGGTTCTCGAAGCAAGTATGAGATCCATCAACACAACACTCTTCGAGCGAAGGGTTCAACCAGAAAAAGAAGTCATCAATCCAGCTGGCGGTGGAGTCGGAGATGTAGCTAATCTCTGGACGCTTACGCTCTTGCTCGAGAATGTTTGCAAGAGAGAACTCCTCGCAGGTGGAGAAGCGACCACAAATTTGTTGCTGATGCTGGCGAGCTGTTGCGTTCAGGTCCTTGGTGACGAAGTAGACTGGTGGTCCAGCCTCAAAGTAATCATAGAGATCATCGAAGTACTTGATAAGATATGAGTCGGAAGGTATAGCAATGCGTTGGTCAAGTCCAAGCTCAACATTAGGCAGAAGAGCAAGACCGATGGTGAAGAAACCAAGGAAGATGGTAATAACGGCAGTCTTGGTCTTCTTTCCTAGCAGAGCAGGAGCGTACGTTTTGCGGATGAAGCGTTGGAGTGAGCCCTCCTCCTCAATACCTGCCAAGCCAGGAATACCAGCGATGGCCATCGAGTTGGAGTCAGCACCCTTTACCTTGATGAAGGGGAAGCAGTCTGCACGACCAGCCTCAACACGCTTCTGGTTGAGTGCAAGAACTGATATGAACATGGTGACTTGCAAGATGGCGTTGATGAAAACAGCTCCAGCTGCATAAGCAGCGAAGTTGCGTACAGCGGGCATACCGACAGCAGCTCCGAGAGCGAATGCGACAGTTTCGGTAGTGGCGGACAGGAGGATACTGGGACCCATGCGACCAAGAGCCTTTGCAATTCTCTCACTGACTGGCTCATCGGCATGGCTGATGTTGACCCGCTCAAACTCGTGAACGATAAGGAAGATGTTGTCAACGCCGACTGCAAGCACCAGGAATGGGATGACCTCGGCGATGATCAGAGTCGCCTTGACACCAGCGGCAGCGAAAAGACCAACTGATGCCGAGACAGACATGAGTACAATCAGGATACCAACAACACCAAGCATGAACTTGGACTGCACAAGCGCGTTTGCAGGGTTATTCAACACATCTCTAACGGTCAGAGTAGTGGCGCCTAGAGCAATGGATGCGTACAAGAACATGATCAAGTAGCTGACAGCAACAATCTTGGCATCAGTGTTGGTAGATTTGTTGAGCTCCTGCTCCAGACTGATCTCGGTGTTGAAAGACAGACGGAGACCATGTTCCGANNGAGCTTCCTCCTGAACTGTGAGCAGGAGTCCTTTGAGACTCTCCTCCCAGTCCATGGCTCTCTCGAGTTCGAAAGTGTCCTCGGCATGGTTGGTGACAGCCCATGTGACGACAATCGCAGTAGAATTGATGACACTGCCGTTGTAGCCACCGAAGAGATAACGGGGGTTAAGCGGCTGCTGGAAGTCAGGCAAACAGTTGACAGGGGTGTCGGCGCAAGCCTCGAGATCCTCAGCCCACAACTCAGGATCAAGACCGTCGAAGTCACCACCGAAATAGCCGGTCAAAGACTGGACGACACAAGCATCACCAGTGGGTTTGTAGCAGACGTCGTCGAGGGTATATCCACCACTGATAGACTTCATTCTGCGAATACGGTTCTCAACATCAAACCACCAGTTGAGTGTGTCGTAGGACAGAACAGGGCCAGGGCCGGTAGGCAGAGTGTCATTGACTAGGAATGCTTGTTCGGCTCTGAAGAAAGGACCAAACGACTTGTCAAAGAAGGCCTTCTCCTTTGCAGCTTCAGAGTCAGGAGAGACCCAGAGCTTGACAGGATCGGTCTCGACAGTGAAGCGCATCCAGCCCAGACTCAGCAATGCGACGATAATGACAGAGGAGCTGATGGTGATGGCAGGGAATGTGGCAGCAGTTCGACCGAGACGTGAGAAAATCCTGTCGCAGACTGTGTTTAGAGGGTAGTTTCTGGTAGGCTTTTCAAGAAGGCCAGCCTGATGTACAATGTCGCCTTCGTCTTCATCGTCGCTGGGAGAAGCGTCCTGCAGCAATCTCAAGCGTTCGTTACGGCTCTTGGTGTGCTTAGCATAAGCGACATGACCGGAGACTGCCAGAATCAGGAGGAACAAGAAGACAGAGTAGACAATGATGACAGCGAAGGACAGGCACGGCAAAACACCGACCTTGCACTCGTGAGCTTCCTTGACTGAAGGCAGTTCGGGACAAGAAGCGGCGCAATCTACGCAAGCGCACTTGTATCTCTCGTCGGTGCTGTTGCAAGGATGTGCCTTGTCGGAGCCTGGCTTCATGCCAGGGAAATCTGCCTCGCTAGGAATGGGGAAGTTGATCTGGAAGGGACTGCCGAATGGCTTCTTGTCGCCCAAGAACTTGAGGAACTGGGTGTAGTTCTTTGCACCACCACCAATTAGATCCATGGCCTTGCCTCCGGTGGCTCCAAACTTGACGTCCTTGCAGCTGTTGTAGAAAGCACTTCCATACTCTTTCGAGATGAGTTGGTCGAGTTCGGTAACTAGCAGCTTGTCACCCTTGGGGACGGTGTTTGTGACGTTGACAAAGAGAGATTGGTCCGGGGAGCAGGTAAAGGTACAGAAGAGGTTGAAGAAGTTGTCCTTGCAAGCAGGACAGGCACCGATGATGGATTCGGCACGCTTTAGATTCGAGCTGAGGGCACCCAGTTGCTCATCAGTGCAACACACAGGGCCTTCAGCCCACTTGTCGCCACAGATAGACATGAGCGTCTTGCGTGTGCTAGCGGTAGGCTNCTCGGCCAAGCCATTGTCAGGACATGGCAGATCTGAGCCGAAGAAACCTTGCTTGCCACAGTGTCCACGGATGGCGCATCTTCCTGCTTCGTGCTTGTGGGTGAAGCCATCCGATGCCGTTCTCTCAATTTCGAATGTTGTTTGCTGTATCTCGGCAGAGGCAGAGGCCGAAGCAGATAGCAGGCTCAGACCCGCCACTGCGAGCCATGGCCGCATAAACCTCATTTTCCGATCTCTTTCTAGTTTCTTGGACGTTGGACGTGTGATGGTTCGTGCCTGTTATGGAAGGTTGTGGTGAAATCGTGTGTCAATGCTGGAACGATCGAACACCGAGGTGGCTGGGTCGTGAAATGTCAGTGAGACCGCGATTGACGATGGGCAGATGTCGCGATATGATGGACACAAAGGTAGATTGATCAAGTCAACACAGAAATGAACAACCACTCCAACGCGTTGTGTGTGTCGAGACAGAGCAGATCAAGGTGGTGCCTGAGAGCCATCGAACGACTCGCGCCGGTGGCCGCCTCCGCATTTGCTTCCCGCGTGAGACGTCTGATGACGCTGCCAAGCTCAGCCACATTCAAAGAGCACCAGCCTCATCTCAATGCCTCACATTTCTACGGATATCAACTTCAACCAGGGGAGTAGTTCTGATGATAGTATTACATGTTACTTCGTTTGTATAACGTCCCATGTAGCTAGCAAAGTTTCTAGCCTCGCATTCCAAAAATCGCCCTTATGCTTCTCCTCCGTGTTCATTCGTCAAGCAGTCGGTGCTCATTTTCTCCTCTATGCACCTCTTCATCGCGGCGCGGCCCCGGTTCCTGAATGCGCTTCCTTGAGTTGCATCCAGCTGTGAGAAGCCGCTTTGTTTGCCACACATGCTTCATTTCGTCGTTGTCTTCATTCATGCCTGAGCCTCGCCGCCACCAGGGGCTGCGCCCGATGAAGGTCCACGGCCGGCACCACCTCTGCCACCACGGCCACCGCCACGCTCCAGACCACCACGACCGCGTCCTCCACGGCCGCCACGTCCACTGCGTGCGCCTTCGCTGTCGGATTGTCCACTACGGTATCCGCTCTGCTGGCCCGATGCTGTGCGTGAGCTGCCCCAAGTACCAGCCTGGAATCCACCACGGGCTGGGCGTTGCTTGAACTCGCTGATTCTCAGTGTTGAGTACTTGCTGTCTGATGCAGGACTACGCTTGAGGACTTCTTGCATCTCTTCGGGCGAGTTGAAGTGTGCAATCCAGAAGCCCTTGCTAGTTCTCTCCAGCTTGGTGACCTTCTTCTGATCATCCTCGCTGAAGATTTGGCGCACCTCGGCCTCATCATCGGTGCCGTTAATGGGAGGAATGAAGATGGACTGGCTCTTAGGAGGCTCCTGAGGCTTGGGAGTAGCATCGGCGGCAGGGGCAGTGGGAGTCTTCTCTTCAGACTTTGCAGGGGCGGGAGTGCCGTTGGTCGGGGCTGCAGGCTGAGGGGTTGCAGCGGGCTTGGTGGGTGCGGGAGAGGGCACTTGTTGAGGAGTAGCGACTGGAGGTCTAGAGGGTTGGTGTGGTCCAGGACCACGCGAAGGTGCGTTTGCAGAAGCAGGAGTCGATACAACAGCAGCAGCAGGGCCTGAAGGTGTAGCAGCATTGCTAGGTGTAGGTGCTGATGCGGTGGCCGGAGCGGTAGGTTGTTGAGGGGCCTGAGCTGCTTGTGCGGGCTGTGCAGGGCGCTGAGCAGGCTTTCCGGCGCGGTGCGAGAAGTTGAAACCCTGAGCCTTCATCTCGGTACCAATTCTGCCCTGATCAATGTCGAGAAGCAGCCATCCGAAGGCGGCATCGGCCAAGTTGAAGTTCCACATGTTCTTGAAGGCGCTCTCGTCAACGACACCGCCCTGAGGACCAGTGTAGCCACCGCCGAAGGGATTGCCACCGTTTGCGACAGAGGGCATCTTGGAAACCAACTCAAGAGCGTTGTTGAGCAGGCGCTGTTGCGACTCGTTTTCGGTAACGGCAGGCTCGACCTCGCTCTTGACAGTCTCCCAGACATCGTTGAAAGAGGCCTTGGAAGCGGCCAGCTTGCCGCGGTAGTGATCCAGAGTAGGGTTAACGCTGAACTCGTTGTAAGAGCTGCCGTAACGGAAGTGCAAGCCGGCCGAGATGGAGAAATCAGCCTTGAGTGCCACGGCCAGCTGGTTCAGCAGACCTTCACGGGCGGGTGATGCGTGGGTGACGAAGACACGGGTCTCGGTGGGATCGTAGACACGGTTGGCTGTGTCGATGAGCTCGCCGATTTGCAGAAGTGTGGTCCACATTGTTCCTTGGCCTCCAGCGATAGTGGTGCGACCCTCACCGTTGTCGAACAGCTTGTGCATGACAACGGCACCTCCGAGACCCAACAGGCGCAACTTGACACCGCCAATGTCGAGCAGGCGAGCATGCGACTCATCAATGACGAACAGGTTGTTGATCTTGTATTCTCCCGAGCGCAGCTTCTCCAAAACCGAGACGTCTTCGCATGCACCCCATACTGTGTAGACAGGCTTCTCGAGTGTGTAGGTGCCGTTCAGGAATTGCGGGAGTTCTGACAGAGGCAGATTCTCGCGCTGGAAGCGCTCCTTGATGGAGGATTGGGCCGGGGCGCGGGCAATGTCGTTCTTGACACCATCGTTCAGGAGAGGGGAGTATTGCGCAACATGCTTGAGAGTNNCCTGACCAGGGTTAGTCGATGTAAGAAGGTGATTCAGCAAGGCAGCTCACTTCTCAGCAATGCGGTCGAGTGAAGTGTTGTCGTAGAAGCCAAAATCACCGGTGTGAATGATGTAGTCGGCTCTTGCGTTGCGTGCGAGTTCGTTCAGAGATCTAAGGTTGCCNNTGTCCCATAACATCAGTGTCCATTCCTTCTTCTTTTTGAATTGCGCTGTCTGCTCACCTCGTACGTCGGCGACACAGAGGACTCTGGCGCCACCGGCCTGCACCACGCGACCTTGGTTAGGGAGAAGTGGCGTCGCTCCGGGAACGGGGCCGGATGCTTGGGCGGGAGTGCCGTTGGGGATGTAGGCCTGGCTGTATGAGCGCGATTGAGTAGGTGGTTGCTAGACAAGCATCAGCATGGATGAAGTAGCAAACACAATAAGCGCAAGATGCGGACTCACAGCCATGAGGGATGTTTGGGTGTGGTGTGATGCGCTTTGTCAGGGGTATCAAATCAAAGAAACAGAGTGCAAAGCAGAATTAAGACAAGGAGCACACAAGTGCAGAGTCAGGTGAACAACGAGAAAGAAGGCGGAGAGGTGAATGTGAAGGAGAAGTGAGCTTCCACGTCGTTTACTCCTGCCACCGCAGCTGCCAAAGCCCGTCTGTCTGCGTCTGTGAGGCGCCGTGAGAGGTCTTGGCGCGACCCCCGAATGAAGACCGTGCTCAGTCCATCTTGCTCTCCATCACTTATTCTGATTGCATGTAAAGCATTGTCACAGATATGAGCAGACGATGAGATAGATGCTAGTTCGAGTCGTCAAGTTGTCTTACATACTTTGTGTCGTCAATCTGTCAGTCTGAATGTTCAAGCATGTTCAAGCAATTGCCGCCTTCCTTCGTCCAAGCTCCAAACTGGTCCAGCCTCCTCTTCCATGAGCTTCTCAATCCTCCTTCACTCCCACCTCAGTATTCCATGGCGTCCTCAAACAGCTGTCTTAGCTGTGCTCTCTCCTCGTCCACATTCTGCATGTCCAAATTGGGTGCCAGCATAAGTACTCTTGCCTGTGGCATGGTTCCTTCCACCAGTTGATCCACATCGCTGTTGCCAAAGCCCAGATCCTTCAGACCTCTAGGCTGGTCGCCCAAGTCCACCAAGAATTTGGCCAGCGCCTCACTCAAGACTTCTCCAGCACTTTCCTTCTTGACCTGACTGATGTCCACACCGAAGCACTCTGCTGCCGCAAGATGTCTTTCTGGGTTGCTTGCGCCAGTGAATTTGAACACAGCAGGTGCGGTAACAGCAACACTGACACCATGAGGGATGATCGGGTGATCGACCTCGTAGCCGTGGTGCTTGTAGCCTGGATTTTGGCCACTGACAGGGTAACTCATGCCGTGGCACAGATGAACACCCGCATTACCAAAACCAACACCTGCCAAGGTTGCTGCCAACAGCATTTTGCTCTGTGCTTCATGGTCATCTGGGTCCTTGACTGCTCTAGGCAAATACTTGACAGTATCTCTCAATGCCTGCAGACTGAAGATGTCCGAGATGGGGTTAGCACCCTGGTATGCCGGTCGCTCGATTGGGTTGCGAGGTCTTGGTACACGTTCGTGGTATGGAATGGCTGTCCATGATTCGAGAGAGTGACAAAGAACATCTAGACCACTCGAGGCGTGCACAGCGGAAGGCATGGTACGAGTGTTGAGGGGATCACATATGCCCAGCGTTGGCTTCAAGTTGCGATGTGCGATACCCGTCTTTGCCTTTTTCGACACTAGATCGAAGATGGCTGTGCCTGTTGTCTCTGAACCAGTTCCTGCTGTTGTGGGCACAGCAACAAGCGGCTTCAGCTTGCCCTGGATGGGCAGTCCTTTTCCAAGAGGGGCGTTGACGAAGTCGAGGAAGTCGGCCTCAGGGAATGATGTATAGAGGTTCATGAGCTTTGCGGTGTCAATGACTGAGCCACCACCAACAGCGAGGAAGGCGTCGGGAGCGTAGGGTTTGGCGTATGCGATTGCTTCCTTAATACTNNGGGTACTGGTAAGTATGGCAGCCATTCCCTTTACGTTGTGGTACGAGGCTTACGAGTGGTCCTTGGGTTCGACTCGACACTTGCTGTATATCTCGTACTTGATTCCTTCCCTGTCAAGACCTTCCTGAACTTGCTTCATGGCCGTCAAATGCAAGACGGTACCATCGGTCACGATCATGACCTTCTTGGCTCCCATGTTCTTGAAATCCATGCCAACCTCCTTGGTACAGCCGGGTCCAAACCGAATGCTTGATGCTGCCATCTCGAAAGCATACTCTTTCTGTTGCGAGTAGTCGACAGGTGTCGCAAGGGCACGTCGTCCTTGGGTAATGCTCAAAGGATTGTGATGGTGTCCTGGGTTGCTGTGGCATGGACATCCTGGACCATGTGTGCCTACTGCACGCAAGAGATTGAGTGCTCTCACTGCTCTGGTTGGTGCTATGCGTATGGCTGCCATGTTTCTAGTTTTAGGTCAAAAGGAAGATACAGAAAGAAGAACCAAGGGCCTCACGACATGTTTTGACATGCATCATCGGGTCATGTTCCCCGCAATATCCGCTGGCCCCTCATTGTGGAGTTTGACCAGATTCGGTATACCGATGAGCCGGTTGTGCCTCTAGGATCAATCGACCTGTGTCTTTGCAAAGCCAGAGCTGGTGTTAGAAGTGGAAGTGAAATACAAATGCCATGATCGATCACTTGTTCAATTACTCCGTATCTTTCTCGGGATCGTTCATTCAAACGATTGCTCCTCCGAAGCATATAAGCCGAGGCACGACTGACCCCACAATGCGACCTTCACACCCTGAGACATCTTGAGTGAGCTCTCGAGACTGAACTGCGATGTCGGCGGGATATCGGTTCGCTCATCCTCAAGGTCGACATCATGAAAAACACCAAACATGAACAACAGCCCAGTATTTACGATTCGATGGATTTGAATCTGAACAATAAAGCGGCAATATGGATCCATAACATAGATTAAATGATGTTACACAGGTCTTGGTGACCGTGCCACCACAACATCAGGTCGCGATTCTCTTTCACCAACTTCCATCTTTCTACATCCTGAGGCAGTGCAGCAGACATGTCCAGGCTTCAGCGCGCTGAGACCGTTCTTGGATTACTATGCTCGACTTCTCGGCTGGTTACTCCTTCAGCATACTCATGGATATCTGGCCCACGTCTCGTAACTCGCTATTTCTCCAATTCTGTGCGATATGCTGAAGCGTCCGACTGGAACATTGACCCTTACCGCGCTATAAAACGACGTCGTACACTTGGGGCTCCACTACTGAGTGCCGAAGAGAAGGCCAACGCTGTTGCGTGCAGAAAAGCCATCGAGGAGGGGGAATCTTCAGAGACGCTCCTTCGGTCTAAGCTGGACGCCGGAACTCTTTCGAAGTCCGTTGCTGCTATATGCCTAACGGAAGCCGCCCACAGGAGCCAGATTGAGGCAAAGCTAAGGCAAGCCACGTTGACGTGGCTCTGGGACCAAAACGACCACATCGTCTATCCAGATGATAATGAGCTCATATATGCAATGGTCGAGCTGTTAGTACGTGAGGGCCAAGAGGAAGAAGTTTGGGGTTGGATAAATCGCAGAACAAACCGATCAAAGGGTTCAACATACCTTATACGAAATGAATGGCGAATTGGGGCTCTGAAAGGCCTTCTATTATTCAGACCGCCCAGACAGAGACGGGATCTTCGACCAAGGCAAACCTGCTAAAAGCTTGCCGTTCTCAAAGTTCAAGTAACGCAATCAAGCAAAAGGCCAATCCAGATTCCCGTTTCCCACATCTTCATGGTCTGCTTTGTCATGGCATATCTCTCTTTTGAATAGCATCTCGCATGCTCGTGGCGTTTCTTCTACTACGAGATCATCAATAGAGTGCAATCTGCGGTCTCGCATTACAGTCTGCATGCTAGAATCCACAATTTGTCGAACGCAAGGCCATCACACTCTTCCCCCAAAAGCCGGATACATCTTGCTTATGTACTCAAGACTGTCACAATTTCAAGACTAATGGTTGCTCATGTCATAGCTGATAAAACACCCATTTGTGTCCCAGACGGAGGGGTGAGTATGGGCATACTGTACGATGAGGTATCTTTCTCTTCGTGAATATCATCTTAACAGTCTGCAAGCTGTTGTCTAGATATGGCTAGAACATGACAATCTTTTACACACAGGGAAGATCTCGAGCGTATATTTTGATCGTACTACTTTCCAAGACGAAACTACTGCTAGCAAACTTGAATGTCTAATGAAGCCAACACGATAGACCATGATTTACGAGTTGCCAACACTTATGCCAAACCCACGATCGGTCGTTTGTTGGCAACAAATGCTACAGATCATCGACAACTCGACGCGTCCCAAATTCTCCTAACCTCTTCTCAAGTTCCTTATAGTCATGGTCCATCGTACAGCAGTATCGTGATGAACGATAGATGGCACTATGTTGAGTGAAGTCATTCGCGGCAATAGCTACCTAGAGAACGCGTGATGCGCAAAGCAAAAGCAAGAGCGTAAGCAATCAAGCCTTTCAGATAAGCATCCCCCACCTTCCCCTTCTCGAAACCATGGGGCATCACTGGTTGGAGCTCAGCTTGTTTTAACCTTGTAGACGCTTCTGCAATCCCAAAGATAAGGACTGGGCCTATCGCCTGGTGGCAGGTTGCGGCACTGGCCTTCGGCTGAGTATCGACGGAGATATCATCCCTTTCTGTGTGCGATTATGGCATAAGTATCATTCCTGTTTCTCTTTGCAATTGCTCTCTACCTCCAATTCTCATCAGTTAATATGAGCTTTTATCAAAAGCAGGTCTTCCCTCGAGGGGGACGATCAGGAAAAGATGCACAACTCTCGATGCCTGGGCACTACCGAAGCAAGAATCGACGATCGCACCGGAAAATGTTTGGACGAACAAAGATATGGATCCTGTACCCATCTCAGATCAGACATGGGGCATTTGGACCTGGGTAGCNATAGTAAGCCAAGCTGCCACCTATAATCTACACATCACTGATGCCGGAAGAAGTTGGGCTACCGACGTTATCAACCTGGGCACCTGGGAGACTGCCAGCTCAATCATCCAAGTCGGGTTGACCTGGCGTGATGCTATACCCATAATGGCCGTCGGTACGCTCTGCGTTGCCATACCTGTTGTCCTCAACGGTGCAATGGGTGCCCACCTTCATGTTCCGTTCAGTGTCATCGTACGTTCTGGATTTGGTTACTACTTCGCCTACTTTTGTATTGCATCACGATGTATCTTGGCCATGTTCTGGCTGGGCATACAGAGTGCGAATGGTGCTCTCGCTATGCAAATCATGATCATGGCGATCTGGCCGTCGTTTGCTTCCTATGACTGGAGTGGACCGAACAACACAGTAAGCTAGATAATCTGCCCCCTAGTCAACGCTCACTCACATTCGATCAGCTTCCCNAAGAGTGGTGGTATCAGCACTGCGGGCATGATAGCCTACTTCCTTTTCTGGATCATACAGCTTCCTTTGCTCTTAATACCTCCCACTCGACTACGCTATCTCTTTATCGTCAAACTGATCGCAGCTCCCGTCACAGCCATCGCGACTCTTGGATACATGGTCCACAAAGCGGGTGGCAGCGGCGCAATCTTCTCACAACCAGGCACAGTGACAGGAGATACCAGAACATACCTCTGGTTAAGCTGCATGTCTTCTGTAACAGGAGTATGGGCAACCCTCGCTGTAAACGTGGCAGACTTTTCTCGCTACGCCAAAGGTCGTGCAGATGGCAAACCGAACCACGCACAATATGTTCAACTACCAGCGTTACCCATACTATTCACTCTATGCGGTGTCCTTGGTGTCATCACAACCTCGGCATCCAAAGTGGTCTATGGCGAGTTCTACTGGAANCCCTTGAACATTGTGGAGCAATGGCTCAAGAATGGTCATGCTGGAAGAGCGGCAGCTTTCTTTGCTGCATTGAGTTGGTTTATTGCTCAGGTGGGAACGAACATTACTGGCAACTCTATCTCTGCAGCTAACGACTTGTGTGTCATGGCGCCGAAATATATCAACATTAGGCGCGGATGCATTATTGCTGCTGTTGTGTCTTGTTGGGTTATGGTGCCATGGAAGATTCTGTCTGATGCGAAAACATTCCTCAGCTTCATGTCTGGGTACTCGGTGTTTCTTGCTCCTATGGCTGGTAAGTCTCAGTCTCATCATATCAAATTGAGAAACATTCACTGATATCTTGTTCTTCTGTTNGCAGGCATCATAGCAGCCGATTACTGGCTCGTCAAGCGCCGTCACATTGATGTACCAGCTCTTTACAACCCACACGGGCGCTACAGATACATCTACGGTGTCAATTGGCAAGGCTTAGTTGCATTTCTCATCGCCGTGTGTCCCAATCTTCCGGGTCTTGCCAACTCGATTAACGGCATTTCCATCTCTGCAGGAGCCAAACATCTGTACTCATTTGACTGGCTGTATGGCTTTGTATGTAGTGTCGTTGTTTACACTGTGCTGAGCAAGCTGTTCCCTGCGAAGGAGGCACTGATATCGGAGTCAATATATTCTCTGGAAGTCGTGGAAGGCAAAGAAGCGAGTCCAGATCGGGATGTTCAAGGTGAGAGTAGAGGCGTGTTTGAGAAGAATGGTAGAAATGTTGATGCTGTCGATGTTGGCAATGTTTTTCGATGCTGGATTTGATTCATCTTATACAGATTTAGATATATTTGCGGCAGACAACAGATCTCCAGTGCACATGGATACATCTTGAAAACATTGATCTCTTGTCGCAAGATACCTCCAGAGGCGCAAGAACACTCAGCTCGTCAAACCGCAATCTATCACAACGTTCTGTCCAGTCATGCTCCTCGACAATGCAATTGCTCGCACTTGATCAGCAACATNCCTGGAATGACAGTCAGCAACCAGTCAGATCTCAGTTTATGCTCCAAATCCACTTACATCAACCTCAGGCAGTCTCTTCAACTTTGTGTTATTCTTATGCGCCTCCCTCTTCTGTTCCGAAAACTTCAACCCCCACTCCGTAAGCATCAACCCAGGAGCCACAGAATTGAACCTGATCTTCGGAGCACAAATATTTGCCAAACACTTTGTCAAATGTATACTCGCAGCTTTGGTGACCGCATAGGGCAACGAACTCCCACTAGGCTTGACACCAGCAATACTCGCTGTAGTGATAAAAGCACCTTCGCTTGCATCCAAGTGTTCGCGACATGCGTAAGCCAACCACATGTGTGCTTTCACATTGTAGAGGAAGCATTTATCCCAGTCTTCGTCAAAGTGCTGTTCGTCAAAGTTCATAAAGTTCGTTAGGCGCGTGTAGCCGGCGTTGGAGACTACGACGTCGAGACGGCCCATGGTGCTGATTGTTTCTTGGACGAGGGAGGTGATGGCGTCGCGGTTGCCAATGTCTGCTTTTATGGCGTGGAAGCGAGGGGACTGTTGGGAAGAGACGGTGCTGGGGATGTTGTTGAGCTCTTTCAAGACGTCTTCGGCGCGAGAAGTGTTGTTTGCATAGTTGATCACCTATGAATAGATCAGAATGAGCACTCTAGGACTATTTCTGATAAGGCATACCACTCGGAAGTCTGGTGCTAGGACACGAGCAATAGCAGCTCCTAGACCCGCTGTGCCAGCTGTGATCAGAGCAACTTTCTGTGCAGCCATGAGTAAGATAGTGGCAATATTCCTTCCTTTACTTTGACGTGAAGATGAAGACTCGGAGAATTGAGGAAAAGACAGCACTGGACAATGTACTTGACCGAGGACCCTAGCAAGGACTGCCGCGGGGTAGCTACTTGTGTTTACAACCCTCCCACCTTGATATGCGGGTTCGTTCCGCTGTGGGTTCATTGGTATTCCGAGATTCACGGCAGAGAGAGTCGGATGGGATTTCCTTCCGCGTACCATGTACCGATGGAATGCACGAGCGGGCAGTCGCACACAGATTGAGGCCACATACCCAATGCCACAGAACGATTCTCCTCAAAGGAGAAAGATGGTTGTTGTGCAAGAGTAAAAGGCCCACGGCAAAGCCTCGAGCTCCGGAGCGAAAGCCGAAATCGGGCGGGCGAGCATGACGTAAAACGTGGTCGAAGTTTTGTGGTATCGGATTCGAGCTCCAAGCAATTATATTTACGATCAACTCACAGGACATACACAATGGCTTCATTCTTCAGATCAGCACCCAGAGCTCTGTCTCGCGCATCAGCATGTCAGCCCCTGGCCGCTCGTGCCAGAGCTGCACCTTTCATGTACCGTGGTCTTGCCACAAGTCAGGAACAGCCTCGCATTCGTCTTGGTTCTGTCGCCCCTGACTTCAGCGCAAAGACGACTGATGTAAGCTCATCTTGTAATTACGTGTGGTCCAGGAAGATACTGACAGCCTCANNGGGTGACATCAAATCTTTCCACGAGTGGATTGGCGACAGCTGGGCTATCCTGTTCAGCCACCCGGCCGACTACACGCCCGTATGCACCACTGAGCTCGGTGCCTTTGCCAAGTTGAAGAGTGAGTTCGATGCTCGCGGTGTCAAGATGATTGGCTTGGTAAGCAATCGGAGTGGCTTGGGATGAGCAGGACAAAGCTGACAATCGATGCAGAGCGCCAACGACCTCGGATCGCACGAGGGTTGGATTAAGGACATTAACGAGATCGCAAACACCAGCCTGCAATTCCCCATCATCGCCGACCACGACCGCAAGGTAGCCTTCCTGTACGACATGATCAACGAGGAGGATCTCCACAAAGCAGCCATTGCCTTCACGATCCGCTCGGTCTTTGTCATTGACCCTTCAAAGAAGGTCCGTCTGACCATGATGTACCCTGCCAGCACCGGCAGAAACAGCGCCGAGGTTCTCAGAGTCATCGACTCGCTCCAGACGGCCGACAAGAAGGGCATCGCTACACCCATCAACTGGCAGGTTGGTGAGGATGTCATTGTNCCCCCTTCGGTGTCGACCGAGGACGCAAAGAAGAAGTTCAATAATGTGCGCGAGCTCAAGCCTTATCTTCGCTACGCCGAGATCAAGTAGACGGATGGTCAGCTAGACAAGATCAGGATACCCTACATAGACATGAGGAAGCAAAATTAGATCTTCTTGTATCTTTGACATGTATCCTGTCAAGAGCCGTGGCTTGCTTCCAGTCTAGTTCCAGAAGACGGTTCATACAACAAGAAGCATCAGATCCGTTGTTGCGTGTGCTTGGTTGGTTGAGTTCGGCGTCCATTCGGCCGGCAGCTTGGGATCAGCCTCGGCTCCCCGGACTCGGTGTCGGTAAAGCTTGAGAAATGTTGCATCACATGTGAAGGGCACACCCAGCATCATCGGCGCAGACTATTTGGCATCCAGGCCTCTTTCTTTCTTGCCAGACCTTCTCTCCTCCTTACTCCTCCTCTTGTCCAAGACCAGACTCCCCAGATTGAGCTCCATCCTCAGCTGTCCCCCCGCAGCTTCTCCACATCCGTCTCGGCATCATAACATGTCCAAATCAAGCATACCCAGTGTCAACGACCTGCCGTCGGCGGAAGAGCTCAAGCAAGATGCTGTCGTCGCGACGAAACAGACATTTGCAAGTTTGCGATCGCTCGTGTCAGGAGGTGTTGGTGGTGTGAGCGCCGTCGTTGTCGGACACCCCTTCGATCTGGTCAAGGTGCGCCTGCAGACCGCTCAAGCCGGTGTCTACAGCGGCGCAATGGATGTCGTGAGGAAGACGATCGCAAAGGAGGGTCTTGTCAGGGTATGCTATCCTCAGCCTCGCCACGACTGCATCAAGAACTTACACTATCTANNGGGTCTGTACGCTGGTGTTTCGGCTCCTCTGGTTGGAGTGACCCCAATGTGTAAGTCTTTGCCTGTAAATCCATAAATACACCATCACTGACCACCTCACNNAGTCGCCGTCAGCTTCTGGGTATGATCACATCAAGTACAAGAACGAAGCCCACCAGCGACTGACAGAAGCCAGGGATACGATTTGGGCAAGAAGCTCGTCAGGTCATTCAGCACAGTACACAACGATCAGTTCACGGTTGGCCAAGTATGCGCCGCTGGTGCCTTCTCCGCCGTCCCCACAACCGCCATCGCTGCTCCCTTCGAGCGTGTCAAGGTCTTGCTGCAGATCCAGGGTCAAAAGACATTGGCTCCCGGCGAGAAGCCAAAGTACGCAGGAGGTGTCGACGTCGTGCGTCAACTCTACAGGGAGGGCGGTATCAGGTCCGTCTTCAGAGGCAGCGCCATGACACTTGCCAGAGATGCTCCTGGATCAGCAGCATACTTTGCAGCCTACGAGACCGTCAAGCGCTCACTCACACCAAAGAACGCAGACGGCACACCCGGCGAGCTCAGTCTTCTGGCCGTCATGGCCGCAGGTGGTGCCGCCGGTATTGCCATGTGGATCCCCGTCTTCCCCGTCGACACCGTCAAGAGTCGTCTCCAGTCGGCAGAAGGCAACCCTACCATTGGAGGCACCGTCAAGGAGCTCTACAGAAGAGGAGGTTACAAGGCATTTTTCCCTGGTATCGGTCCCGCAATGGCTCGTGCTGTCCCCGCCAACGCTGCCACTTTCCTTGGAGTCGAGCTGGCTCAACAAGCCATGTCCAAGATGTTTGACTAGAGAGTATAGATGCCGTCTTCAACCAGTTCAAAACTTTCGTCTTTTTGACAAATCTCGTCTTGTCTCACTCTCAAGATCGGTACTCGAGTGTTATATTTGACTTTTGAAACACATTCTCGAGTCAGAAGCACACGGCCGGGAAAGCTTGGCACTCGACTTTCTGGAGCGGTCCACCTTGAACCCTGGTCGATCACTGGTTGCTGCATGCGACTCAATCAACACGAAGGATTGACTTCAATCTGATTGCTGGCCTCGAGTGTTCCACCAGTTTCACTTCTTTATATACTCGCAATAAGGAGCAAGGACGGCGATAGGCCTAATAGATTAACGCATGTGAAGAATCCACGAGTTTTAGAAACACCGATAAAAAGTCAAGTTCCTTCCTCCATCTTTTTTTTTTCTTCTCTTGTGTTTACTCCTTTACATATCATCCACCCTCAACCATGTCCACCGAAACAATCGTTCTTACGGGAGCCACTGGTTTCTGCGGCTTTGCCATTCTCCAAGAAGCCCTGCAATACGACTACAACATTCGCATCGTCGTGCGCAGCGCCGCAAAAGCCGACACTCTTCGCAACAACCCATGCTTCAAGTCTTTGACCAGAGGAACACCCCGATGCAGTTTCTACATTGTGCCCGACCTTAGCGTCGAAGGCGCTCTAGATGAAGCTTCCCAAGGAGCCGACTACATGATCCACGCCGCCTCGCCACTGCCATTCACAAACCTCGCTCTCTCGGCCGAAGAGCAATATAAACAAATGGTGGAGCCCGCAATCAAAAACACCATTTCCGCACTCGAGTCCGCCAAAAAATCAAACAGTGTCAAGAGAGTGGTGGTGACTTCTTCTTGCGCCATCTTCATTACGCCAGGATTGCTTTGCGAGTCTGTGGAAAGGCATACGGTTGTCACTGAGCAAACTCTGAATCAAGAGATTGCACCTCCGTATGCGAATGTTTTGGTTTCCTATGTTGCTTCCAAGACTTCTGCATTTTTGAGGGCGAATGAGTGGATGGCAACCAACAAGCCGGCGTTTGATGTCGTTAATTTGTGTCCGACGTATGTGCAAGGACGCAATGAACTCGCCACTTCACCCACGGATCTGATGACCACATCCAACGTCCTGTTCTTGAGAATGGCATTGGGACTGGCGCCAGCAGGCTCACCCGCGGAGATTGCCTCAGTGGTGCACGTGGAAGATGTAGCTGCCATCCATATTGCCGCTCTCAACAAGGACAAGATCCCCGCTGGAGAATATCTGTTTGGGCAGGAGGTGCAGTGGAATGATGTCAACAGAATTACCAAGGAACTATTCCCCGAGCAGGTTGCTCAAGGACTGTTGCCGTGTACTTCGGACGTGCCTACAAAGAGTGTGATTTGCAGCAAGGAGAAGACGGAAAGGGTGTTTGATATCGAGCTCAAGCCCGTGGAAGACATGGTCGAGGACCTGATGGAGCAATATCTCGAGCTCTCGGGCAATAAGAAGCAAGACTTTGATGACGAGTAGCATGCCAGCTTTTGAAAAGCACTCACAACTTAGCATCCCCATTAATAACATCCTTGATCAACATCAACCCTTCCTCTGCAAACCTCACCATATTCCCCACTCTGTCTCCTCCCAACCCCGTCTCCACCTCCCTAGTGAACGTACCCTTCTCGCAATCCACGGCAAGCGCAACATACCCCGGTGTCCTATTCCTCGTGTCTCCACCAGTAGGTCCAGCAATACCCGACTCGGCAATCACATAATCAGCTTTCAGCTCTCCTCTGACATGCTTGGCCAATCCAGCAACAATCTCTGGTGTAGGTCCTGAGTAGCCTTTGATGTTTTCGTCACTCCATCCTGCATAGGCGATCCGTGAGGGTAAAGTGTAGAGTGTCAAGCCGCCCTTGTAGATCTTGGAGGCGCCGGGAGTGGACAGGATAGACGAAGACAGTAGACCTCCAGCAGCGGTCTCGGCAATAGCGATGGTTTGATTGCGTTCGTGGAGAAGCGAGGTTACTTCATTGAGAATGTTGCGGAGTGAAGGTGGGGGAAAGTGGGCTGAAGCGTCCGAGGAAGAGGAGCTCATTCTGGCGATCGTTTTGAGATGGTTCGAAGTGAGGTTCCGGGAGTGCAGTAGAGATCTTCTTGAGAGTAGGAGTAGCTGGGACATGAGAAACAAAGTTGTTTTGTTCGTGGAGGTTGGAAGATTGAGCTCACACGGGTGTTTGTAAGCAAGAGATCTGTGACGTGACCATGGTGGGGTACTTGTCAAGTCAGGGTTGCTCCTTTGTTTGTACAAGGGTCTGACTTTTACTTATCCTCCCACTACAACATAGAGCAATATCTGGACTTCAAAAGAAACAGAAGCTTCCAGGTTGAAAACTGAACTAAAGAGAGTTTAATATACTTTGCCTCTCAATGGACACTGTTCTATTTACGCAAACTATTGTGCATTGCTATACATACATGTGTTAGATGCTTCGGGACGTGGGGAGGGAGGTCACATACAGAAGATAAGAGAATGGTCGGAAAATTCCACAAAATAATTTGATTATAGGATAGCCTCAGGCTCATCTCCTCGTAGACTATTGGTTAGGTTGTCCGTACCCTCAGGACGAAAGAACTCCCTCCACTGGTACTTCGTTTGCTGCCTCCTTCAAAGCACGTCGATTTCTGCGGTGCCTGCGGATCAGGAGCCAGATCAGACCAATTGTCAAAAGTAAGAGGTTGCCACCCATGACTCCACCGACGATTGCCGCAGTCTTGTGTATGGTACTGTAGCCAGCGGTAAGAACCTCACCAGATTTGGGTGAACGGCTAGGGTAGTAGTCAGTCGTTGAAGTTGGATAGGGGTAAGGTGAGTCGGCAGCGATAGTATCTTCTTCTGAAGCTTGGTCGTCGGAAGCATCAGCTTCCAGGGAAGAATCATCAAGAGCATCATCTTCTGATGCTTGGTTGTCGAAGCCACTGTAAGTTGCAGGAGCACGAGATCTCCATTCCTTCAGGAACCCCCGAAGTTGGGCCAGGGAGCACCACCGAACAGGCCAATTGAGCGCTAATCAGGCCATGCCATTGTCTGGGAAATGCTGGGTTCTTTGCTGCCTTGCATCATCGAGTATGGCCAGTCTGGGTCAACATCGTCACGAGGAAGATTGTGGTTCGAAGACGACGAAAGCGGATTACCGGCCACAGAGCAGAGAGCGGTGCCCAGAAGAACAGTGAAGGGAAGCGCCAGAAGCATGTTTTAACTTGTGCTTCAGTCAAGAGAGCCTGGAAGCAATGAATTCGATGGAGTGATAGATGAAACTGATGGAATCGATAGGACTGATGGATGGATGCCTTTGAGACGCTGGAGTGATGCTTGGCAGAAAGTGGTGTGCTTCTGATTGGAAGTGAGCAGTCCTTCTTCACCCGAAAGATGTAGTGTAGTTCACTTACCAATGATAACCTTCTTCGATGTTCAATGATGAAGGTCAAGTTGTTGTCCGGTTGTCAACAAAGATGGAGTTGTTTCGAACAAAAGCAGGAGGTGAGCTGCCAAGCAACGGGCAAGTACCCGGCGTAGCTCCTTCCCAAGCAGGAATAAGCTTGGCCGAGAAATGCAGTCCACATGGCTATCACCTCTCTTTCCCCACACGCATCATGCCGATCTTTTCACCTCGATTGGCTCCTCCGCCGTGCCTATCTAAAGGCAAGGTAGCATAAGGTAACTCCAATGGGATATGATATTCCGCTCTGCTCGCCGGTATCTATGTACATTATCAGAGGACCCTAGTTCCATTTCTTCATAAGTATTGCCGTGTACCCGCCTCCATGAGGATTCCTTTCTACCTCCTCAACACTCCTGTGTCACCTGTCTCTCCGCCAACATGCCAGCTACCGAGAAGTCGACAGTTCCCTTCGACGCGGAGAAGGACCTGCCTGGACCTCTCGCAGATGCTATACGTAACGGCAGTGTGGACAAGTCGATCTTACAACATGCTGGAGACGCAGATGAGGCCTTAAAGGCTTTCATGTCGCATCCGGGTGAAGTCATCGAGCTGGATGAAGCCACAAACAAGCGTCTGTTACGGAAGATTGACTGGAACCTGATGCCGGTACAGATACTCAGTCTGGGAATACATACGGCCCATACTGATTCCACACTCTTTTTANNGGTCATGTGCATTGTCTACGGACTGAACTATCTGGACAAGACGACTCTATCGTATGCCTCGGTCATGGGACTGAAGAAAGATACCGATCTACAAGGACTTGACTACCAATGGCTTAGTTCGATGTAAGAGACCACATATTCTGCAGGCAATGAGCATGGAAGCTAAGAAGCATCAGGNTTCTATTTTGGTTATATCGCGGCAGAATACCCAACAAACAGATTATTACAACGTCTACCACTGGGAAAATATTCAGCGGCCAACATCATTCTCTGGGGTATGACCTTGTGCACATTCGCCGCCGTCAAGAACTTCTCAGGAGGAGTTGCTGTACGTTTCATGCTCGGAGGTATGTATTAAGAGTCATTAACGTATTATGCCAGCAAGCTGATTACTCCTCAAGTCACCGAAGCGGCGGTAACCCCTGGATTTGCTCTGTTGACATCTCAGGTATGCAATGATGACGCTCCACTCACTGTGCTCGAGGTGCTGACTCTTAGCTAGTGGTATACCAAGAAAGAGCAAGGCTCTCGCACAAGCATCTGGTTCTCCTTCAACGGATTCGCTCAGATTTTCGGTGGTCTGGTAGCTTATGGTATTGCAAAAGGCACACGCCTGCACGGGTCCAGTATTGAACCCTGGAAGATCATTTTCCTGGTTACTGGATGCTTGACCATCTGTGTCGGATTCATCTTTCTTTGGGTCATTCCCGACAGTCAACTCAACGCACGCTTCTTGAGCAAAGAGGACCGAGTTCTCGCTATTGAGCGTGTCAGATGCAATCAGCAGGGAATTGGAAACAAGCACTTCAAAATGTACCAGCTTAAGGAAGCACTGCTGGATCCTCTGACATGGGCATTTGTCTTCTATGCTCTGGTTGCTGATATCCCTAATGGTACGTATACTGAGCCAGACTTGAACCACATGATTTCTAAATCGTGAACTCANGGTGGTATCTCCAATTTCTTCTCCCAGCTCATCACGTCTTTTGGCTACACTGCAGAAGAATCCCTCCTCTACGGCACTCCTGGCGGTGCAGTCGAAGTGATCGCCCTCATCGTTTGTGGCTATCTAGGCGACAGATACGGCAACCGTCTTCTGATTTCAACCTCCGGTCTTTGGATCTCCACTCTGGGTATGCTATTGATCGTCTGCCTGCCGCTGCATAACAATATCGGACGCTTGTTCGGATACTATCTCACTCAGGCCTCGCCTACGCCATTTGTTGCTCTGCTCAGTCTCATCTCCACAAATGTTGCTGGTTGGACGAAAAAGACAACAGTGGCCGCTCTCTACCTCATCGGCTACTGCGCCGGCAACATCATTGGCCCTCAAACGTTCCGTCCCAAAGATGCTCCCAGATATATTCCTGCAGAAATCGTGATTGTAAGGAATTCTACCAACTCACTCTCGCTCCGTGCTAATTTGTGGTCGTAGATTGTGTGTTATCTCCTCTGCATCGGTGACATTGTCTTCATCTACTGGTACTGCAAGCGCCAAAACAAGAAGAGAGCCGCTATCCGCGCGTCGGAATCATATGTCAAGTTGGAGAATCAGGAATGGTTGGATCTAACCGATCGCGAGAATCCCGAGTTTGTCTACACTCTGTAAGATATGAGTATACTATACACGCGGAGGGGTTCTGAATCATGATAATGAAACACCTTGGATAAACAATACATGAACCTTTTGGCGCAAACATATTGAAACTTTTTGAGTACTCTGCGCTAAAACACAAAGGAGCTTGTAGCTTTGCCGGTGGACGTGGATGAGATAAATACCTTTTCAAGATACTAGTCCATAGTCTCCATATCCGTACGATGACTGGGCATTTGAACGATGTCGTAAAGTATAGAGATATGGATGTTGTTATACAGAGATGCAACTAGAGGTGATCGTGACCTTGATGTTCCTAGATTGCATCCCCATCGGCGAGAAACTGGACTATAGCACCTATAAAAGCGCACAACACTTTTGAGGATGGAATGTTGTCCAAGGAGAGATATCATCTTGAGGCTACTTCTGTGGCCACACATATAGTCCGACAAACAACTGTGCATTTCTATAGTATACTGCAGCGCCATCTGCTAACCGGGAAGAGGGGCTACTCGTCGAAGTGAACCACATGTTCCATATGGTTCAGCACATGTTCTCTAAAAGAGCGTGTCTGCTCAGTGCCAGCCTTTCCATTCTTCAAACGGCACAGACACAGCAGGCAGATGTAAGATGACTGTGACAGCCAGATGCATGTATTCTCATTATGGCCCTCTAGAATGGATTGTTCAAACCCTCGGTTCGATCTTTGCCTCTGTCGTGCAAGAGCTTGGCAACCACTTTCTTCTTCTCTGCATCCCGACCAGCCCACTTCGACAGCTGATACATGTTCAACTCCTTGTTCTTCTGAACACGCCCAACATGGGATTGTGGGAACTTGAAGCCGCGAACAGTCTTGGAGTTTCTAATTCTGGCTTTCCGGTCCAGGTGTTTGGCGGTCATATGATATGATTTGCGTGTGTCGGCGTCGAGGTCGAGGGCATTGAGATGATAAGCGAGTTCTGTATCGTTTGCTTGGTCTTCGACAGTGCGAGCGTGCTTCTTGAAGGTGGGTGAGGAAGCGACGGGGTAGCCGTTTTCGTGACAGCGTTCTTTGTCATCTTCTCTAGCATCGTCGGAGTCATCAGGGTCCATTGTGCCGTCGAGATGCATGACCCTGGTCTCGTCGTCTTTGGCGCCCGGTAGTTTTGTCGTGGGCTTGTAGGGGTAGGGTACCGGGTTGAAGATTGTGAGACCCGTGCCAGGGAATGGGGNGTAGTGGCGCAGGTCTGTGAGTCCCCAGTACACGGCTGCTCTCAGATGTCTGGCGCGGCGACGTCTGCGGAAGCCCGTGGTTGTNNCTTCTGGCGATGAGAGCCTGGGAGGTGTCTTGGGTGTTGCCATAGCGATGGGAGTGCGGTCTGCTCCAAAGCGTCAGTTCTGATGAACATGGCCATAGAAATGCAAGAACCTGAGTGCTCCGCAAGGCATGCCCAGCGAAAGAGACTTACCAGAGGTGTTGTTGCTCATGACTGGAAGAAAGAGGGAACCAAAATAAATTTTGTACGAAAGCTCGCGGTGCTATGTTTTTCACACACTCTCTCAGGACGAACGCAACAACACGAATCAGATGCTGCGGTTCCTCTTCGTCCGTCCAACTCCATTGGTCGCTTCGAGATCAAGCGCGACTAGGATGTTTGTTTGCCATTCTCTCTCTGACGGTAGACCAATAGACCGCTCCAGCAATTCCAGCAACACCCACGGCCAAGAATGCAGCTCCATGGAAAGCAGGTTTGAAGAGCCCCTGTTCTAGCAACCGCATATTCGAAAAGTACCTAGTAGTTCCGTATGCAATGCTGCCAGCCCCACTTCCGAGCAAAGCACCCACGAGAGCGTCTGACTTGTCGTTATGGCTTTTGTTCTCGTGGAAACGCTTCTTGTGCTTGGTGGGCAGAATCTCGGCAAGGTCAAGTTGATTGAATCTTTCCACGCCAATCCCGAGAGCGAGGAAACCGAGACCGGTACGCATCCATGCCAGATATGTACGCTCCGAGGCCAGATGATCGCGAGCGGTCGATCCGGTATTCTTGAAGACTGGCGTGCTGAACCTCGAGAAGAAGGACATGATGCTGGTGATTATGCTGTCAAGTCCCTGAGTATACGCAAGACAATATCCAATGATGATCGCTATCTAGTGATACTGGTATCCAAAAGTGAAAGATGGCAGATAAGAAAACGAACAAGGACTGATGCCGACATGTGCTCGAAGAAGTTTCAGCCGGGTCGACGGCAGTTCGAGCCGAGACTGATGGTATTCTTGGCACGGGCTTCGATGTATTTCCATCGAGTCGGCGAGTCTTCGATCACATACCGATGAACCGTCGCACGTTCTTAACGTGGGTGCTGCCCTGCTTCGCTGTCGTCTTCTTTGCGATGCAGCTCTTCAGATACTTCCCACGCGCTCGACTGACCAGTGTAGCTGAACTGCACCAAACTACTTCCGCACCTTTCTCGAAGCCTTACTCGTCTACCCCGAACGACAAGATGGCAGATCCCAATGCGCAGTCGCACGAACAACAGGGCAAGAAAGACACACCTCTGGGATTGCCCGAGCCACCAGCTGGCGGCATCCAACTCGACGTCAGCTCTGGCGAAGGCGTGGCCCTTGATCACCTCGGACCCATGGTCGTCAACAAGGACGGCACAATCTCCAGAATCACAAACTGGGACACGATGGCCGACATCGAGAAGAAGAACACTTTGAGGATATTGCAAAAGAGAAACAAACAGCGTCTGGATGCTCTCAAGCAAGCCAGCCAGGACAACCCAGAAGATGCTAAAAAGCCATGATCAAGTCGCATGCACGTAACCAATCGTCAAACCGCTATGATCGACCTGCTCTCTTGTACGAGAAGTCTCTGCGGCCACCTCTCAATTCTGTAATACGGTCAACGAGACATCCCTCGATCTATTCTCGATACACGACTGTAATTGACACGGGTTTGGACGCCGATTGCACGTTTCTGGACTTGCAGTCCAGCAATACCTATCCTGGAGACTTTGGCCAGAACATTTACTCCATGGAACCACGCTAGCAGCGCGCACAGAACCTCCATTGCAGGAACAATGCCGTTGACTTTTGTCAATTAATTGTGAAGTGTTCGATGATCAATCAAATTGTTGACTTGATAGACCAATCCATCATTTCTTTATTCGTTCGAATCTATCTGCATAGGCTGAGCATCAATCTATCATGTCCTCTCCATCGCAAAAAACTATCACAGCCTCACGGTCCACCGCGGTCTCACTCTGACATGAAGCATTACTTCATGCTATAAAACGCACAGTCACTTGCTAAACAAGGATGTGGTCCTGGAAATGCCTGAACATAACGTTCTCTCTGTGGATATCGCTTTCTGATGGACGTTATTGTGCATTTTGATAAGTACATTGTGACCGTCTATCGCACACGGGGAGGGATTGTGCCACATACAAGGAATGGTTTCAGACAACTGTTACTCGAACTTCACCACTAGGGTTTCGTGTGAAATTTTCCGGCTCAGCGAGGAGAATACGAAATCCAATGCAAGCCATATGCAGTCAGCCGCGACTCCAAGCGAACTATATAGCGAGATCTGCCACGCCAAGTCTCATCCTGCACCTTGATGCTGCAGTACATATCACGCGTTCGTATCTTTCAAATAACGATGTCCAACTGCATGTATCCCCGCAGCACCGTCTCCAAGATCACTTATCTGCAACCTTTCTTCCTTCCCTTTGCTTGGATAGTTGCTATTTGCACCTTTGTTTCTGAACGCTACCTACTTTTCTCTCCACCACAATGACTATTCCCAGAAAATCGGAAATGGCTATGAATACCACTGCCACGGATCTCAGCTACGACGAGCGTGAAGTCTTTATAGACAACAAAAACCATTCAATAAAATATCGGACTCTATCCTGGCAATCTGCGGCCTTTATCATGATCACGGAGATCGTGACTGGTGGCACTCTGACCCTGCCTCAAGCAATTGCCGTCGTTGGTCTTGTCCCTGGTACCATCATCATTATCTTTTGTGGAGTTTGGGCTTTGTTCACATCGTTCCTGCTCATCGATTTCAAACTCAATCATCCCGAAGTGCATAATATGGGCGATGCGGGATTTATCTTGTTTTCTCCCTTCGGACTAGGAGCAGTAGGGGGGGAGATGTTGAGCGTCGGCACCATTCTTTTTGCCATCACTGGAGTGGGCAGTATGAGCTTGCTCGGGCAGCTGGCTTTGCAAACGTTGAGTCAAGGTGGTATGTGTGCGATGTCTTATCTGGGCATCTGGACATGCATAACCTTTCTTGTTGCTGTACCGAGAACCTTTGGTGCTGGGCTACAAGGCTTTTCCGTGGCTGCCTGTATCTCGGTCTTGGTCGCAACTTTGGTTGCCATGATCGGTGCTGGTGTCGAGCCAACTCCTGATCGTGTGGTTGTTGCTACCGCCCCAAACACGTTCTACACAGCATTCCTGGCCATTACCAACCCTGGTAAGATGTTTTGCACGAATGGAAAATAATATGGCTGCTAATCGAGGACCTCAGTCCTAGCATATGCTGGCCACTTCCTCTTCTTTACTATCATATCTGAGATGAAAGTCCCAAGCGACTCCAAGAAATCAGCCTGGGCACTTCAGCTCTTTAGCACGACATGGTATGTCATCTTCGCCGTGGTGAGCTATTGCTTTTTAGGTTCGACGGTGCAAAGTCCCTCGTTCCTGAGTCTGTCAGAGACTTGGGCGAAAGTGGCATGGGGACTATTATTGCCGAACATATTGGTTGCTGGAGCGCTGTACAATCATTTCGCTGCAAAGATCTTGTTCGTGAGGATGTTTAAAAACAGCAGGCATCTCACAGAGAACACGATACTGGGATGGGGAGTCTGGATATTGCTGCTTGCTGTTGCGAATGCTTGCGGGTTCGTGTTGGCGACAGGTGTGCCGGTACGTTGATCTCCTCAGACTTTATCTGATACCCAACTAACGTTTGACAGNTTCTTTTCGTATCTAGGCGGTATAGTCGCATCTGCTTTTGCGTCCTGGTATACCTATGGTCTTGCAGGAGCATTCTGGTGGCATGACACCCACTACCTTGGAGATGGTTGGAGATCTGTCAGAAAGAAGTGGCCGATGTTCTTGCTCTGCTTCGGCACTCTGATTTTCGGCGGCTTCATCTGCGTTGGTGGACTATACGCGATCATCAAATCATTGATCGAGGCCTATGCTTCTGGCGCTGTGGGACATCCCTTTACCTGCTGATCGCCTTGATAACCGGGATTCATATTTCAACATCGATACAGGGCCCAATATGACTCTTCCTTACCACAAGATTCCAATCATGCTCTTGAGTCAGCACAAATCTGTCAACATTGAACTCAGATCTATAGAAGAAAGAGTTCAGAGTACTCACTAATGCACAAATCATTTGAGATCCAAGTCTAGACATGTTCTTGTTGGTGATCGTTACAGAGAATAAAGATTGCTGCCTTCCCTAACAAGACGACACGGTCCCGGGCAAGTATTGGCGAGCCAGATGCATTCGGCTATAGTTGCCATACATTAACGATTGGCTAGCAAGTGAAACCAGAATCGGAGCTGCTCATGTTGGTGCCCGTCGGAGCAGAACAATTCTCTCTAGCTTGTTTCTTCTTGAGAACATCAGTCCTGACTGTTTGTAATTCATCTCTGCCAGACCATGTCGTCGCCAGCTCAGGTACGCCGGAAGCGAGAATGCCCGACAAGAGCTCGGGCTCGCGAGCCCTGGCGAAAGAAACTTGCCTGTCACGGGCCAAGCCGAAGAAGCATAGCAGATGCGTTGGCAGCGACCAGGTTCTTGCTCTCCTCTGAAGCCCAAGGCAGATCCGCCATCGACTTGTCTTCACCAATCAATATACAGGACCCGGGTATATCGACATTTGTGTTGACGCAGACGCTTGCAAGTACTCGTACTTGTTGAGCAGATTGAACAGCCTCCGCACTGTACTCCCCAGTCTCGGCCATCCACAGCGCTACACGCCTGCTGCGGTGTCACAGTTCGCATATCTCTTTCAAACCTGGTCTTTAGAGTTCTGCGGATAGCCAAAAGACCATGAGACGGGAATTGATGAGTCAGGTTATCTTCTTGTTCCGATCCAGATCTGTTCCAGCCCCAGCATCATTGCCTTTCAAAGCCGGTCTTCGAATCCGCACTTGAAACGCTACCCAAGTCGCACCTTCTCAGGCTTCAATTGACTTCCAAAAACCACAAATCAGTCAACTGTTGTCGCGAATATTGTACTGTGTGACTAACAGCAGGAACTACCGACATAAGATCGAAAGTATCTAATTATATCAAGGCTTCAAGGTGCGTTTGTCTGTTCTGCGGTAATGACCGTGCTCTGCTTCCTAGCCACTGCATGTTTCCTGCCACTTCGATCTACCAAGTCTGCTTCCCATACCCAGCCCCTCGAGTAATATTATCCCTGTTTGACAAAGCACTGTCTGGGCCACAAACCATGTTCCTGGCCGATGCCCATGTTCTGCAATTGCCGGTCCACTTTTTCCTGCCCAAACCTTCTTTCATGTCTTTGTACCAAGTCGTCATACATACTAAGCGTCGCAACAGAGGCAGTTTAACGTCGATACAGCATCCGCACAAGTACTTGTGCTGGTGGGTGGCTTGCAAAACAAGGAGTTTAGGCTTCAGCCAAAGGAACTGAGCGGCAACGGTCAAAGTAGCGGCTCTGGATCCACTACCAGCCTTCAAACTGTCGCATCAACGGCGCAGTTCTTTTGACGATCTCCACGACTCTCACGACCCATTGGCATCATCGCAGAGGCAGCAGCGACGAGCGCAAGACCAGAGTAGCTTCAGTACCTCGTCCCGGACGTCAACATCCCCGGATAGTGGTGGTCCAAGGCTACGCCGAGACCCACGACGAGCAAACGACTCAAACGACTCTCGACCCCGTGTGAACAGGCATAGACCCCCTTCATTCGAAAGCGCGAACGCAGACTTTCACGAACCGCAAAGTGCGCAACGACACCGGATCTCGACCGATCCCCAAGGTCTCGGGCCTCACCCAGCTCTTCGCATCTCGCATCATCAACACTTTGCGATCCTCTACGCAGTTGAAGAAGCAATCCGAACACCCTACCCGTTCACACCTGTCCTGGAAGAAGAGCGGGAAACAATGTCAGATCTTATGGGCGACAGTAATCAAGGCAGTGGCCGGTCCGCTCCCTCGATACGCACACCTCGCAACATCATGGCAGACCGTCTTGCTAGAGAGGCCAGAAGAGAAGCAGAAGCCAGTCGTCAGAGAGAAGGCGAGCAGAGATCGTCAGACCCGGAACGCAGAAGAGCTGCTGCCGCCGCCATGGAGCGCATGGCTGGCCAGGATGCCGCTCCATCATCGGCTCGTATGTCAGAAGACTCTCGAGGTGACGTTCCCTCCAGGCAACGATCTCAATCTCAATCGGCGCAGCAAGGCCACAAGCCACAACCCACGCCTGGACACAGAAGATCTCAGACGATCTCGCAATCTGGAGCACGCGTATCATCAGCTCCCAACCCTTCTCATTCCGCTCAGCCCAACGAAGTCGAAACCGAAGACATGCCACAGTCAGGCACCCACTCGTCATTCCCCCATGCATTCGAAAGATGGGAGATGTTATCATCACACTGGGAAGGCCTCACATCGTACTGGCTCCGTAAGATTGAGGGTAACACTGAGGAGATTCGCGGTACCAATCCGTCTGCCGCTGCGATGCAACGTCAAATCCAAGATCTCTCAGCTGCTGGAGCTAATCTTTTCCATGGACTGGTCGAGTTACAGCGGCTTCGTGCCAGCTCTGAGCGCAAGTTCAAGAGATGGTTCAACGAGATGAAGGCCGAGCAGGAAAAGTGGCAAGAAGTTCGTGCGGATTTGCTGGGTCAAATCAATGCCGAGCGCCTCCTCGTACAGTCAGCAGAGCGCACCATCGAACAGAAGCATGCGCAATTTCTGCAGGAGCATAAACGCGCGAATGAAGATCGCAGAGAATTGGTCATCGCCAAAGCCGAAGCCAGACGTGCTTGGGAGAGTCTTGGTGACATGGAGGCCACGAATACCGAGATCATGACCAACCTACGTCAAGGCATCCCCACTAACATTGGAGGTATTCAAGTCGTCCCTATGCATGCCACAAACAACCAGGATCACCAGCGTCGTGAGCGTCCTTCTACCACTGGCGCCAATGTTGCCGACAGCCCTCAGTACCATCAGGTAAGATCCCAACAGTCTCCCCAGACGCAACAAGGTCAACAACAGTACCAGCCCATCGTTCCCGACATCCAGTACCAGGATGACGAGCCATCGCCTACAAACACCGATCCCTTCACCGAGTCTGTTAGAGCTGGCCAGCAGCTTCACCACGAGCCTGACCTTCAGCAAATCGAGTCTGATGCCCGCCAACCTTACCCTTCCGGCAGCACTCCCGCTTCGACATCAACTGCTCGTACCGCCATCTCCCCTCATCAGCAGCGCCGTGATATGTCTCCTCAGGGCATCTCACCCCTTTCGCCCAATGTCACTACCACCCGCCCTGCCATTCAGCCTAGCCAGGCCGCTATCGCAGGTGCAGTCAACGAACAGCCCGAGCTCTTTTACCAGCAGCCTCCCGGCAAGGTTTACCTCCACTCTTCGCCTGCAAGCGGTACTGCACGCTCCAAGACTCCTGCCGCTGAACCAGTCCAAGTTACCCACGATCTAGGCTCGCGCCCCTCGTATGAATCAGACACCACTGAGGGTACTGAGTACGAGATTGACGAGCATGGCGTTGTCCGTCGTGATGATCAGGGCCGTCCTGTCGTCTACCGCAACCCTAACCGTGGCGCTGGCCAGAACACCAGCCACGTCTCTTCCGAAGAATACGACACTGCTGCAGATGTCGCCCATGAGCGTGAGCTTGCTGCTCGTTACGGCGTGGGCATGCCTCCTCCTCCCATTCCTCGTGCTCCCACTAGCAGCGCTGAGGCCATGGCTTCTTTCGCCACTTCGACTGCCGAGGATGTCGAAACTGCTGGCTACCATGATGTCGAGCCTGCGGACTATGAAGGCGCTGGCTACGGTAGCGATTGGGAGGCTCTCCAGAGCAGACATCACCACCCCACACGTCTCTCGGACGTTCTCGAGGAAGATGAACGCAGTCGCACCACTGCTGACTAGTACAAGCATGGGGATGACAAGGACAGCTTCATCCTGGACGGCGCTGCCTTCGCTAGCCTTTTCGGCCTGAAGAGCGACGATGCTAGCAGCGACGAAGACAGTACCGATAAGGACAGCAGCGATGATGAAGAGATCATCTTCCGCCCTCGCTCGAGCGACACACTCGGTTAATCAATGTTGACGACCGAACCCAAACACGACACAACGATTTCCTTTTTCTCTTTCTTGTGTGATGGAAGCAGCATGACAGTGTGACTCAGGTCACTCTGCTCGTTCTTACTTCCGCCTCCATCACACCTTTTTCTTCGCTGATCTTTTCTTTCTTCTTTCCTTGCATTTCTCAACACGCATGCCGTTTTTCAAAGCGCGGCGCCAACGGGGAGCCTAGGTGGTGGTAATGGCTCTTTGCATACTCGGGATGGTGGTTCTTGTTTTCACGACTTCGGATGAGGTGGAGAAAAGGAGGAGCGCAAAACGACATCACGCAACGCAGAAACGCACACACATATGGGGCCTCGGTTTTTCTTTCTCTGCACGTTTTTTTCTCTTCTTCTTCTGGCTGAGGTGGTTGCCCTCCGAGGGTGATTGCTGATGACTTGCGCTTTTTTTCACTTACGCTTTGTTCCTTTTCTTTTCTGGCTGAGGTGTTTACTCTTTTCGAGTGATGCTGATGACTTGCCCCTTTTTCCTGTTTCCATTCTCCACTCTTCCTCGCTCTGGATACTTCTTGCAGACTTGATGTTATCCCTTTTAATGAGCTCTTTTAGTTCTGTAGCGAACACTTGCTTTGCTTTTCTTCTATACCCCAAACTCTTTGCTTTGCTAATTCCAAACTTGTTTCGTTCCAATCCTACCTGGTTGAAAAGTGTTTTGTAGTTGTCATGTCAATGCTCTTGTTCTCCTGATCAGCTTCTCGTCTTTCTCTCTGCCAACCAACACTAGCTGTAGAATTAGCAACGAAGGACACTTCCTTCCATCTCCACGTTTGTGCTTTTCAACTTGGAAGAGCTCAAGTATGGATGGTCCCCTTCCTCACTAGAGCAATGAACACCTTCTGCATAGATTCGTAGATGTTGATGTGAGAAGTTTGACTTGGTACCTTCGCCCACGTACTCCCAATCTCTTCCTCATCTATCTTCATGGCTCTTGGTCGGGAATCAACGCAGGCAAACCTTACAACTCACCACCTCTCTCTCTCCTACATAGACATATATCAACATGATATGATATGGAAATGCACAGTTTCTTTCTATATAGAAGTATGCCAAGTGGAGATGTGGAACTGATGGTCTTTTCTCTATGGATCTTGGTCTGTTGTGGAAAGTATTGTGCAACTCGACCTATCCGTAGATTAACCCGTGTTGTTTGCTCTCCGCCCCGACTCTCGGTGTCAAGATTGTCTCTTTTTAAGCTGTATTGCTCTGTGTTTGCATACTCGTCTCATCAATACAGTTAGTGCAGAAAGTTGCTCTGGGACCTGTTAGCTTGTGTTTCTCGCTTGAAGCACACAAGGGTGATGAAGCAGGGTTCGTGAAAAGACTTCACATCTACATGCATGGCAGAGAAGACGCAGACCAAGACGCCCTTGCTTCTGTCTCTGTTGTTGGCAGTGTTAGCTTGCTTGAAGGCCATGCCGAATGATGAACCAGCATACTTCTCAGGTATGAACTGCTTCAGGATGATGGCAGAAGACGTAAAAAGCATGGCCGGTGAGAAGAGCAAGGGCTGCAGCACCGGCTGGTCTTGTGATGGGACAAGGTAGCCACAAGGAAAGATGAATTGCGCTTCTATCAGCCATCGGTTGAGTAGCTCTGGATGATAAGGGAGAAAAGGCATAAAACTCAGATCTACAGCTTCACGAATATGAGGTCAGGAACGAAACGAAGAGCCAATGCACTTTCAATTGTTCTCATCTAGCTAGAGTTCGAAAAGATCTTGGGCCACTACCAGCATCCTACTGGCACGTATGAGCATCCTGTGATGCAGTCGAACAAGGACACTATGGCCTGGTCCTCCGGATGCTGAACCGTCTACCAAGAGCCAGCAACAACAGGAGCACCCCAAGGGTCGGGCTCGGCAACAGCAGGAGCCGAAGACTCGGTACCCCAAGCGGCGGGAGTGGGAGCCTCGGTGAAGGCACCAGCACCGGGGGCAGCGACATAGCCGGAGGTCTCCTCGTCCTCATCGTCAGTAATGTCGTCTTCGAATTCAGGCTTGCCACTCTCAGGCTTGAAACCCTCAAGGAAATCGGGCACAGTCTGGTCGCTCTCGAGAAGGATGTTCACAAGGAAAGGAGCCAGGTCCTCGTTACGCTCGTTGTAGAACGAGGTAGCGTGGCCCTTGTGGCCGATGCGACCGGTGCGACCAATGCGGTGGATGTACTCCGAGATGCCGCCATACTCAACGCCAGGCAAGTCATAGCAGATGACGTGGTTGACCTGGGGAACGTCGATGCCGCGACCAAAGACGTTGGTGGCAATCATAATGCCCTTCTCTCTGCTCTTGAAGATGCGCATCGAGTCTTGACGCTCCAGCTGAGAACGATCGCCGTGCATGAAGTTGGTAGGGAAGCCGCGGTTGAAGAGGTAATCATCGAGTTCCTCAACAGCGCCCTTGCTGTTGCAGAAGATCAAGATGCGGCAGGGATCTCTAGCCATAAGGAGGTCGTACAGAGCTTGCTTCTTCTGGTTACGTTCAACGAAGATGATGTCCTGAGTGACGTTCTTGTGGGTCGAACCAGCACGGCCGATACGGACACGCATGGCATCCTGGTCCATGTAGGTACGAGCCACCTTACGGGACTCCTTGGGGAACGTGGCAGAGAACAAGAGGTATGCGTGGTCGGGATCCTCGTTTGCATCTGGAAATTAGTTAGCATTGGCTTTGAGCATGCCGAGGTTGAGGTACTTACCACCGCCACCCATGATCTTGGCCATCTCATCTTCCCAATCAGGAGTGAGCATCTCATCGGCCTCGTCAATGACGGTGAACTTGACACGTCTCATCGAAAGGACATCGGGCTTGTTCATCAGGTCGTTGAGGCGACCGGCAGTACCAATGAGCAGATCGCAGCCCTTTCCGAGCTCCTGAAGGTTGATGCCCATGGGGATACCGCCGTAAGCGCAAACAGGGCGCAGCATGGAACGGTAACACAAGCGACGAGCCTCATCAAAGATCTGTTGAGCGAGCTCGCGGGTGGGGACAACGATGACAACCAGGGGCTCGGCGCGAACGCGGCTGCCAGCGACAGGACGAGGTCCCTGAAGCTTGCGGACCTTACCCATCAACTTGGAGATGATAGGGACAAGGTAAGCGGCGGTCTTTCCGGAGCCAGTCTGGGCGACAGCAACGAGATCGTGACCGGCGAGGATGATAGGCACACAGTAGGCCTGAATGACGGTGATCTCTTCGTAACCGCAGAGCTGGACATTGGCCAGAACCTGGGGGTGAAGGCCAGCAGTTTCGANACTGTAAAGCAATTAGCATCACGTAGGGTTCAGTCAGGAGAGAAAGGAACTGACACTGGCGGTAGGAGAGAACTGTCTGGGACCTTCGACGTTGGCTCTGAAGTCCATGATGTGGTCGAGGGAGGTTCCGGCCCTGTGGCGCTCACCGAAGAGCTGCTGTTCCAGCTCGGCATCGGGAGGACCGATGTCACCCTCTTCGTCGCTCCACTCGTAAACTTGAGCAGTGGTGGCCCAAGTGGNGGTGATGTCCGAAGGGGCGGCGTTGTAGGCATCGTAGTCGAGCTTCTCGTTCTCAGTCCAGCCATGAGTACGAAGGGCAGCGACATCCTCAGGGCTAGGACCAGCGGCCAAGGCAGCGGGGGCTTGGCCGAGACCCTCGGTAGGGGCGTCGTGAAAGCCGGTGTCGGACATGTTGCGAAGATGCAACGATCTGATACGGATGGAGTGGTTAGTCGAGGCACTTGATGACTCGGTTGAGCTGAGAGTGGTATGACTTGATGTCGATGAAAGACACGAAGTGTGAAGTGGTAAAGAAGGAAGTCGATGAAGTTGATGAAGGAAGTTGATGAAGGAAGTTGATGCAGGAAGTTGACGAAAGAAGGCGATGTTAAAGGGAGGTGGTGAAGGAAGTTGATGAAGGAGGGAAGTGGTGGAGGGAAGGTATTGATGAAGCAAGTGGTAATGGTAACCAGAGATCGTTGAAATGCGCACAGTGAGTCGACGATACCTGGTAGTCTTGAGACTGAGGCGCCGTCAAAGGCCGAGTGATGGTGGAAAGGTGAGAGGGTTGAAGTGGAAGGGAGCAGATGAACAAGAGACGAGGTGGTGGGAGGGCAACTGTGGAGCTGAAGGATAAGGACTTACAAGCGCGCGAAACAAAGTGCGCAGAGTGTTGAGTACGTGAGCGAGTTCGTTGGAACTCTGTGTCAGGCTGCAGTTGACAAGCGCGTCAGTGATGTTGATGCTTGAGGTGCAACAGAGGAGGGAAGGTGTGTTGAGTTGATAGATAAGTGGATCGTGAGGTGGGAGAGAAGAAGAGGGATGGATTGGTACTTACACTGCTCTGTAAGGGCGATCTTGATGTTTGTGATGGACCGAAGGAAGCGGAAGAAGGAAGGTGCAAAGGGAATCAAGCGCCGCTTTGAGTGCGAGGGTGGTGTTTGCTTGGAAGGAGCGCTCGCTTCCGTCGGCAGTTTCCCGAAACCGCGTGAAGGCACCTACCTACGCGCTTCAAGCAGGCAACACCTCTTTGAGATACCAGTTGACGGCTGCTGCTCTTGGAAGAAGTGAGCAGATAAGTTGAGTTTGTCTTCTTTGTCAGGATCAATTGCTGACTGCTGTGTTGAAGTCTTTGGATACCCACGTTTTGCTTCGCCAGAGCCAACTTGCCGATTGCGTTTGTGCCTCGAAGAAGACAAGGATGACGCCAAAGCAACAAAGAAAGAGCAAGGAGCTACAAGAACCAAGAATGTGCTTGGCCATTCACCCAGTGACCCAGTCCCTTTTCTGGAAGCGTGACTGTCTTCGCGAACGCAGACCATACATGGCCAGCACATCTTGCTCGAGTAGTCCATCATTGCTTTGCTGAGCACCACGGTAGAAGATGCCATGATCAAACATATCAACTTGCCTACGAGTGCTAGGCCTTGTCAAACAGATTTCTGTTTGAAAGCTTGGATTTCTGTTTGAAAGCTTGGATTTCTGCATATCGTTGTTCTTTGACTGTGATGTAGCGAGGTCAGTATATACCGGAAATACTCAGAGCGAGAAGCTCCAAGTGTGTTCCATGAGATCTGTTCTCTCATATCGCTTCTGTGGATGTTCGTTACTGAGGTATGGAAGAGATTGAGTATGGAAGTGATGATGATGTTGACTTCGAGTTTTGCGTTCAACTAGCGTAGTGCACGGCTCACTCCGAGCGAGACGACCCGCTGAAGGTATCAATTCGCATCTTGAAGCCATCATGGGTCTGCTTTTCTTGTTCTGGCCCCTTGACATATCCACGTAGAGGCTGCGGTAATCACTCTTGAGATACACTGGGCGAGCAGGTCATTATTCGTGGACAAAGATTTACTGCCTTCCAAAGATACTGTACCTCAGGGAATGGTTCTAAGATATCCCTAGCTCATCAATGCACAATGGCAATTTACACGAACATAACGGTCATAGCATGTATATGGAAACTATTGTGTACCCTTGCAGCTATCTATCAGGCTGGTCTCTGTATTGGAAGTCACACTGCAACTCCTTCGATTTTCAAACTGGAGTACGCATTCCCATCTCCAAGTTCTGACCTTCTCCAAACTTTTGCACCGCCACAGTGGAGCATCACACGCTCTGACCATGTGCCTACGTACCTTGGCAGAAGCTTGACTGGCTACGAAGGTGGCTTGCCTTTTGATTACACTCCGTCGAGCCGTCCTCGATCAACATTTCCTGAATATCCTACTCCAGCCGCTATATTTTCAGCTTTGCTGTGTTATGAACGTAGCAACGCGATCATCTCAGGGCATGTCTTCGAAGACAATCAATTCACCTATTTTCGATCCCACGAGAGGATGAGCGACCCCATTGATAAGCCTATCAAGCAGGCAGCGGACGAACTCGACTCAGGGTCTCCTGATAATCAAGGCCAACAATCAAAGCGAAGAGAATCTGGGGATCTTGGAGAGGAAAGAGATTATACCAACCCCAAGTACTAAAACTCCTCCGAAGTAAAAAAGTTATCTTGCACTGACTAAACACATCACAGTCGATATTGGTTCGAGTCGACAGCATGTCCTCTCATCGCAGGTACATTTGGTCCTATGGCCTCTGCCTTTTCGATATGCGCCTTGTCTTCAAGTTGGAGAGTATACATACCGCCCGGAGGTACTGTCAATAATTCGACCACTATCGATGACCCGAAATGGTGCTTCGCATATATCTGAACACGGAAACTTCTTCTGACGATAAATTACCAGNNGTTACTTGCAATCAATGCCATCTCTCTGGGTCTTGCTCTCATTGCAAATGGATCGTTGCTACTCAATATGACCCATCGTCTGCGATTCTCGATAGCCCAACCCATTACAATCGTTGGCTTCACTGTCTCTTCTGGACTTCTGATTGCGGATCTTATTGCTCTGACTGTGTCTCATACCTACCGACTTCCTACAAGCTCGCCTGCTGCATCTGCTGCTCGCCATGCGCTGACGTCGGCGTTCTACTATGCAATCATGGCTGCTGCCATCTACCTCATCATCGCCGCTCTAATGTGCCTGACTGTCTATGGTGCTTGGAAAGGACATTATGCGAGACAGTTTAGATTGACTGCAGCACAGCGAACATTGATGTTGCAGACGATGAGCTTCTTCACCTATCTTCTGCTCGGCGCTCTAGTGTTCAGCCATATCGAGAAATGGGAATATCTGGATGCCGTGTATTGGGCAGACGTAACGCTACTCACCGTGGGTCTTGGAGACTTCTCGTACGTTTTTCTCATCCATCGAGGCTTGTGGGCACGCTGAAGCTGACACATGACCTCTCAGNNACCACAGACGCATTCCGGTCGATCCCTGTTTATCCCATATGCCATCGGCGGCATCGTCATCCTTGGTCTCGTCGTCGGCTCCATCCGAACACTAGTTCTCGAACGAGGACAAAAGAAGATATCCGCCAGAATGATGGAGAAAAAGCGACTTCGAGCCGTCAATAGTGTTGGCGATGGCGGACAACGAATGCGCGTCAGCCGTTTCCAAACCATGAAGTTCGTCGAAAGTTACACAAATGCCGCTCAGAAGAGAGAACAAGAGTTCAAGGCGATGAGGAGAGTTCAGGAGTGTGCCGAAAGGGATCGCAAGTGGATTGCCTTGTCTGTATCTACGACGGCTGCTTTTGCACTCTGGCTAGCCGGTTCTGCTATTTTCCATGTTGCCGAGAAAGAGCAGGGTTGGACCTATTTTCAGACAATGTACTTTACCTATGCTTGTCTTCTCACGGTAAGTCGATGCCACGTCGACATCAAGTCGATGGTACGACGATAGGAAGATTGGGCCTTGCTGACATTTCTGCTGTTCTCAAGNATCGGTTACGGAGATTTTACACCAACGTCGAACTCTAGCAAAGCCTTCTTCATTCTTTGGTCGCTCTTAGCCGTTCCCACCCTCACGATCCTCATCTCAGATATGGGAGATACCGTGGTCCAAGTCTTCTCCAATGCAACAGAATGGATTGGCTCTCTCACCGTCCTACCCTCTGAACAAGGAATAAGATCCGCTCTCCAGGCCGCATGGAGCTCTCTCACAGCAACTCATCCTATTCATCATAGCCATCATGACTTGCATCCGGGTGGTGTAAGTCAGGCGGAGGGCGCGGGAGCAGACGATCAAGACCAACACATGACCATGACTGACCGCATAGCCGACCGCATGGCCAAACACCTCGAAGCCGAGGAACTTGATGACGCTCTATCTGCTGAACACCAAGGTGATTTTTTGGAGAGAGACATTCACTTCTTCAATTTTTTGTTGGCACGGGAGACACAACGGCTATTAAAAGACCTCAACGCCTCGCCNCCTAAGCTTTACGAATGGGGAGAATGGGAATACTTCCTCAAACTCATGGCAAACGATGCCGATGCCCCTGATCTCTCGGGAGGAGTCCTAGTTCCTGAAGATTTGCGACTACCAGAAACCAGAGAAGAGTGGAAGCAAAAACACATTGACCATAGGTGGTCGTGGTTGAGCAGGGCCAGCCCTTTGATGGGACATCAATCAGAGACTGAGTGGATATTGGAAAGATTAGGTGCTTGTCTGGAGAGGGAGTTGAGGGAGAGCAGATTGTTGCCGTATCGGACAAGGGAAGAGAGGAGGAAGCCGCCGGTGAGTATGGCGGATATGATTAGGAGGGGAAGGAATAAGCAGCAAGGTGATGACGACTCTTGAGACCCGAACGAGTTACCCAGTCGTCGCTGATCTGGGGTCTGGGTAGTTGTTGATCAATGTCGATACCCCTATTGTTTTCATACCGTCATATCCATGGATTTTATCGTCCCGCCTCCCGAGCTGTTCGTCGTGAACATAACTATCTAACGTTTTCTCTCCTCTAAGGGTATTTAATCTCGAACTCTTTTGTTCTAGCCATGAAGCGCGGGACGATTAAAGTTCAGAAGCACATCCAGCACGTTTCGAGAAGACGATCTAGACAACAAATTCAAAAGGAGCGTTAGAAGTGGTATCATGTGAATGCATGCGAAAAGGGGTATCTAGTAAAGGGTATCTTGGAGAACGTAAACAAAATAATTTCCACCTCAGCCTTTGGGCTCAGCTCTCCTTGCTTTGGCACTATCCTTCAGCTTGGCGTAGTAAGCTCTGAATTTGGCATTGTCATGCTCGAGTCTCTTGATCTCTTTCAAAGCAGCCTGAAGCTCATCGTCTGACTGCCTCGATGAATTGGAAGGAACAGCAGAGTGGGCTGTTCGCACGCTGGCCACACTGTGTGTCAATGCAGCCATCGAAGCATCTTGAGCATGTGACTCGAATGCCTGCAATCGGTGGCTCACATGATCAAGAGCTTGCTTGAGCGTATCGTTTTGTAGTTGCAGTTCTTCTTCTCGCTCCGATATCAGACCGCGATTTGGCACTCTCGCGGGTTGTGTCTCTTGTGCGTCGACAAATTCGGCAGGATCGTCTTCGCTGATGTTGGAGAGGTGCTGGCGACGAGCATACCGTTGCTCTCGCGTGACAATGTTCGCATATGAAGCGGTACCACCACTCGTGGGTATAACATAGAAGCTTTCGCCAGGACCGATATGACCGTGTTGTTGCAAAGCGTTCAAGGCAGCGAGCGATATCAGAGACTTGACGTCAGGGTCGTTCGAGGCTCTGGCGCTTGTCTTCTGGTGACGTGATGAGGTAGGCGAGTCGGGCTCAGGCGTGTCTGTCAAAGGGAGGGCGGTGAAAGCAAGCATGGACGATAAGCGGGAGAGAGGTCCAGTGGTCCAGTTGGAGTAGAAGCGAGAGAAGCCGTCATCTTGATCTTTTGACTGGGCTGAGTTGTCAGATGTAGTAGATTTTGCAGAGGCACGACGATCGACAGAAATGGTAGAGGTGGCGGCTGATGGTGCTAGAGAAGGCGGTTTGCGAGGATTGAGCGAAGAAGACTGTTGTGGAATGCCTCTGCGAGTGGCTATATCTTTTGCGAGGGCGGGTGAGGACTCGCGGCGTGATGGGTGTATCCTGGCGACTGGCGCAGGAGCCAATGAAGGCGCGACAGAAGGCGAGGTGATGGCTACTGAGGTGTCTGGTTCAGGAGAGTCGGCATGTTGGGCGTCTTGTACGGCTTTTGCGATAGTGTGTTTTGAGCGGATGATATGAGCTAGCTGGCGGTGATGTGTTTCCAGGAGCTTTAGCACACGTATGGCTTCGGGATCGGAGGTTGAGGGTTGTGCTTTGGCATATTGTTCGGCTGCAGCGAGGTGTTCGATGGCAGCTACGGCGAGGTGTGACTTTGACGTTTCCACGGCTGCTTTGCGCGCATGCGAGTGCGCCTGGTTATAGAGTTAGTAGGAGTCCTCGATGGAAGACTCGTATTCCTACCAAAGTCAAAGGAGCCTCCTCCATGGTGCCTGATCTGCAGCACAGAGAGAGGAAGCACGGAATAGGCAAAATAGAAACACGGACAGGCATGTGATAGCCAAGTACGTCATGAAACGCTTCCCGCAACTCCAACTTGATTGATGGAGCAGCGCATCTGGGCAGTGCAATAATTCTCCCAGCCGACCATCTATAGCCCACCTAGCCATCTCCACCTGTTTCACCTGGTCCCGCAATCACTCTGTTGATCCTTGACCTACGCCTCACCGTCTGACCTTGAACCTCCGTCTTCGCCAGCTCAATTTTCTCGAAACCTTTGATACACTCTCCCTTCGACCCTTGGCGCCGGCATGCGGGACCAAACACGATAGACTTTGACCAAACCAAGCCATGGCATCTGCCGATGTACCTCGTCGCAACCTGTCAATCCACCTCCGTCGAGGCCGCAAGGACGCCGACCGCAACGACTCCAACAGTTCGATAGGAAGCGGGCCCATGGACGACCATGTCTCGGGCCTCAAGCCGTCCATTGACAACGTCTTCGCCAAAGTCAAAGAACGAAGAGCCCGCAAGTCGCAAGACCTGCGCCGCAACAGTGACGACTCGTCCAAAGGTCTGCGTGGCCTCTTGCCCTCATCCAAGAAGTCGCGGCGGAAGAGCAGCACCCAAGACAGCGACCTCCTCTCGGCATCGGGCGACCTGCTCCAGGAGCGTCAGCGCGGCATCTCTCCCAACCCCAGCGAGCTTTCTCTGGGGAACCAGGGCAGTGGACATAGCAGTCTACTGACCGAGGACGAGACGACCAAGCGTAAGTTCACACTCTCAATCACCGTGATGCTATTCGAGGCGAAGGAGGGCTACGTGCCAAGGGTCCGAGCGCCGTGTGTCGTCGTAACGCCGATCGCAACAAGATGGTCCATTAGTCGTCCGTCCACTGCCGTGCAATCACAATCACCCAGGACCCTGGTGGCCCCGACCTCCCTTGCGTATTGCACCGTACACGTGCTGGATACGCGATACGGCCCAGCACTTGATATTCCATAGCCTTCAAAAGGACCCTCGTTTCTTCGCTTGCTGACTGCCCTGCCTCCAAGCAGTCCCGTCAGACCAACCCTCTCTCCTCACCAGTCCCACGCCGGCTACTTAACCCTCTCCTCACCTCTCATCAACGCCGCTGCCACCAACAACCCCTTGCCTGACGACATTCCCCACCTTGCTGAGAACCTGGCTGGCCCCGCATCCTTCGACAAACCCGCTACCTCACAGTCGATCTCTGCTACTCAAGACCGACAAAAATCGCCCGTCGATAGATTCAAAGGCGCTTTCACCTTGCCCAAGAAGAAGCCTGTGGCCGAAGCAACCACAGAAACACATGAGGCTTTCCCAGATCTCGACTTCCAACCCGACGTTCCCACCCTGTCTTCTCCGCGTCCCACAACTCCTCAATCGCTGCCGCCCAAACCCACCATCATCACAACCGTGCCATCTACACCTCCCAATACCGTTGACCCTCCCACCACTTTCGTGACACCGCCAACTCCGACCGAACCTCAGACTCATTTCTCAAATGCTTCTGCGCAATCGCTCAGCTCCTCCATCAACTCTCCTCCCTCATACGTAAACGCTGCCGCTCAGAGACGTAAAAGAGCCGGAACTTTCACATCGAGCAAGCTCGCCGCTTCTCCCTTGACTCCGCATATTGAGGAAGCAAAAACACCCGGAGGCACAATCACTGGCCCTGTCACCTCATCTGGTTTCTTCTCCTCCGTCTTTAACGCTGCCCAAAACGCTGCAAATCAGCTCAGTACCAGTCTGAACACATCTATCGCTTCACCAAAGAACAAGCCTCAGCCGTTCGATCAAGCAGACACCGTAGGCGGCGAAGAAGTGATTCCTGGTGCTGAAACCATCAGCTCACCAGAACTTGAGCCAGGTATCAAACGTCAACTTGCAGTCGAAACTCTCGGTAGAGGCGATCTTAGTCTAGATCAACTCGGCATCAGTGCCGAAAGCTCCGAGGTCAGCCCAATGACCTCCAACGTGGATCTGTCAGGTGTTTCGCCCAATCCTTCGCAATTTAATAGCAATGGCCAGAAGCAAGAAGAGAATGCCGCAAACCGCGCTGTTTCTGCTGCTTATGAAAAGCCTGTAGAGAAGGCAGTGAGCCAGGCAACAGGCGGAAGACCTCTGTCCGTGGTCTCGGGTGATGGTTCGGATGCAGGCTTCCAAACACCTCCCAGAACCTCGGGTACCTTCGACAGCGTCAAGCGCGCCAGCTCGGTCAGAAGTAAGCTCAGTGGCCGCAGAAGACATCGTGGTAGCTCTGCCGCTACAGGTGGGACTCTTGCTGCTGCGGTTTCTGCTAGTAGCGCTACTCTCGTCCCTGCCCTAGGTCAAGGTCATCGCACTACCGGTTTCGCTGTAGCCAGCAGCAAGCGCAACAAAGATTTCCATCAGTTGTTCCGGAGCGTGCCAGAGGATGACTACTTGATCGAGGACTATAGTGCAGCTTTACAGCGTGATATCCTCCTTCATGGCAGGCTTTACATTTCGGAAGGTCACATCTGTTTCTCCAGCAACATTCTCGGCTGGGTGACCAATCTGGTCATCAGCTTCGACGAGGTTGTGTCAGTGGAGAAGAAGAACACTGCTGTTATTTTTCCTAACGCAATCGTCATTCAAACTTTACATGCTCGAAATGTTTTTGCCAGTCTGGTGGCCAGAGACTCCACTTATGATCTCCTTATTGGCATCTGGAAAATCAATCATCCCAACCTGAAGAGCTCTCTCCACGGTGTCGCAATAGACGATGCCAGCACTGGCGATAAGACGGAGCGTGCTGAATCGATAGCTTCTGACAGGGACAGCACTGATGGGGCAACTGAAGATGATGTTTACGACGAAGATGAAGATCATGACGATGGTAGCTTCTACGAACCTGGTGGCAGCATTGCTGGTAGCGAAATTGGTGATCAGGCTGTGAGCAGGAAAACTTCTGCAGTCCCTGTCACGGCTGGTATCCCGTCAGCAAACGGTCCTACGAAAGGCGCAGAGGTTATCGAAGCGGTTGCTTCTGGCGCGACTGCTTCCGTCGACTTCCCCGGACCAGCCACGCATGCTCCCACTGAGTGTGGAGATGATGCCAGCCATTACGACAAGCCACTGGCCGACCTTACGATACCCGCTCCTCTAGGCAAGGTTTATTCCCTGATGTGGGGCCCAGCATCGGGCACATTCATGAAGAAGTGGTTGGTCGACGATCAAAAGTCTCGCGAGCTTTCTTTTGAGAACGAGAAAGGTGGACTGGACGATACTCACCGAACCTTCACATACTCGTACATCAAGCCTCTCAATGCGCCTGTTGGGCCAAGACAAACGAAGTGCATTGTTACCGCCACTGTGGATAACTTTGATCTAGAGAAGTGTGTCAGTGTCAACTGCAGCACTGCGACCCCTGATGTACCTAGTGGAGGTATCTTCACGACAAAGACCAGATACTGCATGATGTGGGGACCCAACAACTCGACCAGGTTGATTGCCAATTGTACAGTTGAGTGGACTGGCAAGAGTTGGCTGAAGGGTATGTATCGTTATCTCCACTCAGAAGATGTTGCTAATGTATGACANGGACCCATTGAAAAAGGTGCGAATGATGGTCAGACACAATACGTCAAGGACTTGGTCGCTGCGCTCACCGCTGGCGTGGCTGCAAAAGCTACAACCAGGGGTGTCCCACGCGGTAAGGGCAAAGGAAAACGCAGGACAGATGCCGGTGCACCGATCGAGAGTGAACGTGTCACAGTCGCCTCCAAGAAGGTACCAGAGGAAGCCAATTGGGGATTGTTCGAACCTATTCGTGGACCGCTGGAGCCAATCGTCAGCATTTTCCAGCCACTGTTCTCAGCACAGGTCGTCATCACGATACTAGCTCTGCTCCTGGCTTGGACGTGGCTTTTCCCATCTCGACCTCGCTCTACAGGAATGGGTTTCGCCATCGACTCGCCCGGAAGACTTGCCGCATACGAGGAGCTGTGGCGCAGAGAAGAAAGCGAACTCTGGGACTGGCTCGAGGATCGTGTTGGCCTGAGCAATGGCATTCCCGTCGGCGGTGCCACACAAGAAAGAACCGACAGACAGAAGGTCCTGGGCACCAAGCAAATGGGCCGCAGACTTCGCAACCACGAACTGGAAGAAAAGCAAGTGGAAGATGCGATCAGAGTTACTGAAGAGAGGCTCTCGACGCTGAAGGATGCGGTCAAGAAGAAGAAGGCGGCTGCTGCTGCTGCTGCTGCCGCTGCACAAAAAGAAGAGAAGAAGTGAAAACCTGAATTTTATCCTATGTTAGTCCTTTCCTTCCGGTCTTTCACGACACAGTCATTGGGTCATTGGCGTTCTTGATAGCGAGCGTGGATGAATTCTTTCGTTCTTCATAGCGATCGCGCTCTTCCTTTTTGTTTACGGAGAAAATAGCTTTGGGCAATGGTAAGAAAGAATTTGCATACTGCGAGTCGCTGTTGTTCCCCTATACGCTTTTTGTCTCATGCTTGTCGTCCCTTCTGTGCTTGGTGCTTTTTTTTTCCTTTTTTTTCTTGTTTCTTGCAGAGCGGATGTTACATGGAATCGGTGGAATTTCGGCTTCATGCCATGCCATGCCACTACTTCTAGCTAACATTCCATTCCATGTCAATTATCTAGTGGAATAATGCCAATTCCAACTCCGTCGTCGTCGTCGCAGTTACCCTGTCCTTCTTCTAGGTCACCCTATCCCTCTACGTAATCTTCCAGTTCCTCTACGTGATCTTCTAGTCCTTTATTAGTAGTAATTAGTAGGTTAACCTTATCAAAACAGAGGTTTTTCTACTAGCTCTTAAGGCACTTAATATAGCTAAGGTTATTAGTAGAGAGACTTGCTCGGTCCTACGATAGTGTCCTTCTATAGCTACTAAACACCCTTTCTAACTTAGTAGACATTAGATTAATTAAGAGGATATTAATAGCCATCTAAGAGAGGTTTAGGTAGTTTTGTTGCTACGTTAGCTTAAGCTACTAGTATATAGCGTCTTTAACAAGTACTAGAGGACTCTTAGTAAACTAGATAAACTCCTTAGGTATAGTAACTAAGCTTATATACCGTATTAAAGCCTACTACTTAGCTAGCTTATTTAACTCCTCTATTAATAATAGTGTCATTATAATAGGCTTAACCTTGTTTTTATACTTGGTAGTCTATAAAGCGCGCGTAGTAGTAATAGCTAGTACTCGCTATAACGGAGGCTATTGCTTATTAATATAGGCCTCGTAATAGGTTAGATAGAGGAGGAGCGCTACCGTATAGGTAGGGGTATAGTTATTAATAGTTTGCCACTTATTAAGTGCAAATTAGCTAGTCTAAATAGCGGCAATAAGTGCTTAATCGGTAGAAGCGCCTTAGATCGTGTAATTCTTATAGTGCTTACGTAAGAAATCCATTAACATAAGCACTTAATTAAGAGTTGCGTTATTACCTTTACATAGCTTAGTTACCTTATCGAGAGGTTATAAGTAGAGCCTTAAGCTACTCTTAATAGAAGTTATGCTCCTTCTTAACGTGTTTAGTAATAGTATCATAGGTCTTAATTAAGAGCTTTAAGGCGCTAGGAAGTACCTTATTAAGTAGGGTATAGAGTAGAGGATTACTAGTAGTACGGAAGGGGATGTTACTTAAGGTAATATAATCGATAAGGCGTCGGTTTAAGCGAGTTTTGTCGATGTCGGTAATAGTATATAATGTCTAAAAGGGTATTACTACTACTAGCATCTTTAAAAGTGTACTAGTTGCCTATCTCTAGCTATGTCTCTTCTTAAGGTATAATCTAATATTATCGTAGTTAGTAGTACTATAGTTATAAGGATAGTCTCTACTACTATAGAAGTAGTACTAGATCTTCTTCTTAAGCTTACGCTTACGCTCTTTAGAACGACGAGCTCTAGTATAAGACTAGAGCTCTTTAGAATCGCTACGGGTAGAAGCTAGCTTTTAAGAGCGCTATATTAACGTAGATTTAGAGTTATCGATATAGTTACTAGGGGTCGTTAGTGTTAGTCGTGGTCGCTTTAAAGGAGGAAATAACGGCTAGTCGACATTAGAGGCGCTATCGTTAGTCTTAGAGTTATTACCTTTAATAAAGATACTATCTAATTAACTCTAAGGAGTAAAGAGTCTAGGCCTTAGAGTATTAGAGGCAAATTTAAAGAGAGTGCTCTACTTAGAGGCGTATAGCGGCTAGCTCTAAGATAATCGAGAGTTTAGTTAGCTTTATAGCTCTTATAACTTATGCTCTTAATTAGCTATTAAACACATAATATAAGCGTTATAATTAAAGGTAGATTATTGTTATGGCCAACTATTCTGGGGAGAATAACTAGTCACGGAGTTGGACTCGTGAAGAGGAGTGTTAAGCGTAGTGAAGCAGATGTAAGTAGTAGTGTATACTAAAGGGACTGTTAGAATAACTAATTAAGTTGAACGCAGGACCTCTTAGTGAGTTCCTGCCTACCTATATACCTAACAGATAATAAGTGTATGCATGTTGCTCTATGTGCTCTGTTATGCTCTATAGAGCAGAGCAGCAGAGCAGAGCAGAGCAGATGGCGTGTTTATGCAGAGTGCTCTGCTGTGCCAAGATGCGGGGAACAACAGAGCAGGCTGTGCGACCCTGTCATTGGTAGGATCGTAACAATTATTTGCTTATTAAGATAAAGACAATTAAGAGCTAAGCTCTTATATTAAGTAAGAAGGTAGAAGATAGGATAGTTAATAAATAGAGAGGGATTAGTTAAGACGCGTTAAAAAGGACGCGTAAGGCTTCGCGTAAGCTAACTATAGACTAGCTAGTCGGAGCTTACGATCTTATCTCTAAGATAAGATCTAGCTAATTAGAGAGCTTAAATGAGCTACTAATTAGAAAGGGCGTTATAGCAAGTTTTTATACGCGACTACTATGCCTAAGCGTAGCACGCTCTAAGCTAAGGCTTACTACTATTAACTATAGTAATACTAGCTATACTAAGTAGTAGAATAGTAGAATATTCCACTTAAACTAACGATTCTATTCTATGCTAACTAGGTGGAATATTCTACCTTAAATCAGTGGAATATTCCAATATTCCACTTATTCCATGCCATCTAATATCCGCACTGGTTTCTTGTTTAGTAATCATGGTACGGGGTGACCCTGTCGGAATGCATCAAATGATACAGAACGACGTGTATCGCCACCACGAACACATATGTTCTTGAGGCTATGGACAGTGATAAATATCGTCTATCATACTGAGACGTAACTGCTGATCAAGGGTTTTGGTGCGTGCAACGGTGAGGAAATACTTTGTTGTCTTTACATCTCAAACTTGCTTATGGATACGCATTATCTAACCGCAGATGACACCCAGCACTTCTGTTCTGTATATGTGTCTCAAGCTACTGTTTTGACGAAGAATCAGACGCACGTGTTGGTATGGTGAGTCATGAGTTAATTCGTATTTTCGACCACTAGACATCCATATTCGCTTCACATCTGCTTCTCTCTACTGACCCATCTCGAATTTCGCACTCGAATATTTTGTTGCTGAAAACAACCCCTATACACACATATATCGACATAATGGAAACGGATTTCTTGTTGCAAGAGCTCGAGAGGATGGGAGCCAATGCTGCCGACTTCGAAGACGATGAGATAAGCGAAGTTGACATCAATCGCTGGCGAACACTNTTTTCCACGACATACGAAGATGCAGAGAACAGTATCAAGGCTTACCGAGCAGATATAGACCGCCAGAGGTTCAGCGGCGAGCTATGGCTTGAGCTCAGAGCATCCAAGGAAGCACAGGGCTTCGACCGCGAGGCCTGTGAGTATGCTCTGTTCTGTCGCTCGAAGGTCATGAATGCAGATACTCCGACTACCAGTCCAAGATCGGCACACTCGCTAGCAAACGACACCCTAAGCGGCCTGATTCTCGGTGGTCCTCTGAGTACCCCAGAAGATGCTCGAGATATCGCAGGGTTCACACCCACCGTGGCCAAAGCCGAGTCAGAAGACTCCTCAGCAAGCTTTTGCTATGTGACTGCAGAGGAGGAGCAGCGCATCAGGAAGGGTCTCGGGGACCGTGGTGTCAGCTTTGAGCCTTGGTTCATAACAATCAACGTTGCAGCAAAGCACCACTCAGCACTGCCTAAACTAGGCGTCGACGACACCACCATGCCACAACACCGCCTAAACAACATCACAGACCTTACTCAACAATATCCAATTCTCTACTTCTTCTACGGTACCCTAGCACAACCAGAGGTCCTGAAGCGAGTGCTGGAATCCGAACACGAGCCTAATCCATCGAGCCTACAGCCCGCTCATGTACTGGGTGGCAAAATCACAAACCTAGGCCAGTACCGAGCACTTGTGAACAGCAGCAGCGACTCTCGTGTGAGCGGACATGCCTTTATGGTTCAGTCTGAGAATCAGGAAAGGGCCTTACGCCTACACGAGACCAAGCTGTACGAAGTCGTTCGCTGCGACATCTGGCTTTCTGGAAGAAGCGTGCCTGTGAAGGGCTTGACCTTCCGATTAGCAGCATCGAGGTAAAAGTGTTTGCAGAATACCAGAAATACATGGTCTTTTGATGGAATATACAAACACAATATACACATAAGTTTTGCATCCATTTGTTAGTTTCAATGTGCAGGTTGATATCTGTCTGGGAAGACCGTTGATGGACGTTGTTCTCGGATGTCGGCCAGCCGGAGGTGCTTTGCTCCTGCCTCTTCCGTCGTCCTCCCCAGATGTACCTCTCCCGCATCATCGACTCTGTTTCTTCCAGCTCGTGTTGATCATTGAGATCTCAAAGGGAACCCACAAACTTGATTCCATTCATTCCGCAAATTCATCGCACTATTCCTACTCGCATTATACTCAAGTCCAACGGAGATTACTCGTTAACTCCATTCTCGAGTCAGATAAGCTTCTGTTCTCCACTCCGAGGCTCTTGATGGTTGGACTCGATTCTTGAGCTCTGTAATCACCTTCACTTGTTCACCAACGGACTCTTTCAACATACACGATGAGTTCTCTCCTCGCGGCCAGTCAGAATCCTCGGCATCACAACAAAGTCCAATCTATGCACCGGCTGCAGACGATGATTGGGAAGACGATGACGACATGGACTTCGAGGACGACGACGGCACCGAATATGCAACTGGAGACGAGATCTATTTTGCTGGCTCAGACGACATAGAGGAGACCGAATTCTACGGTAAAGACCACTTTGGCAGTCCAAAACTCGAGGGCTGTGGCAAACGCTAACATACATCGACTAGACGCCGACGAGGGACTCGGACCAGTCATGATAGACTTTGAGACGACCGATGACGACGACGAAGGCAGAGAGACTACGGCAGGCGCTGAATCAACGTCAAACGAGAACGAGGAGGAATCATCACAAGCAGAGACGGCACGGCCACAACCCGCAAGACAGACTATCGCTCGTTAGTGGCAACCTCTGCTATTACCAAGTACAAGTCGGCTGATAGCTTGCAGTCACACAACAGCAGATTCTACAACTTCTCGGAAACACAGGGCTCAGGNNGGGACTCTTTGCCAACGTTGTTGGCCAGCAGCGGGGCGGACTTGTTGCCGATGATGATGACGACGACTACGAGGACGACTCATATCTCGGATGGCACGCCATGGGTCGAAGGGCTAGACGGCCTAAGAGAGAAGGCTCAGGGTACCCCAAGGTTCCCAGCGAAGCAGGAAAGAAGTTGATGGAGTCTGGTACTTTCGGCACCACCGAGCGACCGCGAGGAACATACGGTCGCAAGAGGAAGCTCGCATACCGGAACATGATGCGCGAGCTCGGAGTGGGCGGCTACGGTGCTCAGAAGAGTGCCAACAAGCTCATATCCCAGACCATGATACCCTCGACGCAGGCCGACAGCATCATTAACTACAACCATCGCTGTTACTCTGGTCAGTTCTCAGACGATGGCAACTTCTTCTTCTCGTGTGCGCAGGACTTCAAGGTTCGTATGTACGATACCTCAAACCCATACAGATGGAAGTACTATAAGACGGCGCACTATTATGGCGGTCAATGGACTATTACCGACGCAACCTTGAGTCCGGACAACAGGTTCCTGGCATACAGTTCCATCAGAAGCGCTGTCTGTCTTTCACCTACAGATCCCGACAACACCATGGATCCTACGATACTCGACTTTGCCGACATGGGACAAGCTACGAGCCGAAGAACTGGACGTGGTTGGGGTCATTTTGGTATCTGGTCTCTCCGCTACTCTGGTGATGGACGCGAGATCGTTGCCGGTACTTCAGATTCAAGTGTCTATGTCTACGACATTGAGACACGGCAATCGATACTCCGAATTCATGGTCACAGGGACGACGTCAATGCTGTCTGCTACGGAGACAAAACCTCGCCACATATTCTGTACTCAGGATCAGATGATACGACGTTAAAGGTCTGGGATCGACGTTCGATGGGTGATGGCCGTGAAGCCGGTGCCTTTGTTGGTCACACAGAGGGTATCACATACATTGACAGTAAGGGCGATGGCAGATATGTGCTCAGCAACGCCAAGGATCAAACGATGAAGTTGTGGGACTTGCGCATGATGATGTCGACTGAGCGATTCGACAAGATTGATCCAGAAGAGCACACGACAGGTTTTGACTACCGGTTCGCACCTTACGACGAGGAAGAGTATGAAGCTCATCCTCATGACTGCAGTCTGGTCACCTTCCGAGGCCACAAGGTGCTCAAGACCCTCATCAGATGTCACTTCTCGCCACCGGGCAGCACAGATGGTCGATATGTCTATAGCGGAAGCCATGACGGCTCGGTCTATATCTGGAACATGGACGCCACGATAGCAGGCAAGATCGACGTGCTGGAAGCAACCAGAAACTCACGACCCGAACGAGACGAGCGATATGTTGATCGCTGGGAGCACGGTGGTGGACGCAGCCAGTGGAGTACTATCGTCCGCGACGCTAGTTGGCATCCTACTGCACCGGTCGTTGCTGGTAAGTCAAGCATCTTCACAACTCTTGGTCCATCTACTGAAACCGCATATNNAGCAACCTCATGGAACGGATGGGACCACGGTCTAGGAACATGCACAGTACATAGCTGGAACGACGGCAATGATTCGGACGAGGGTGAACCCAAGATGGGAGCACGACTGAACCCACAGCTCGAGCAAGATAGTCGATACTACGAGGGCGCCGCTGCTACAACTGGCCGAACCACATCCTCCCGACGATCGAGATTCGTGACGCGGGCACAGTTGGCTCGAGACGACGAAGAGGAAGAGTAGGCCTCTTCTGATGGCTTTGACTCTTTTGGCTTGAAGTCCCTCGATAGACTGTCTTTGGCGTTCACGGAGATCTAGAAACGATCTTTTCTGTTGCTTGGAGGACTGTATTTCTTAGCAAAATTTCGGGGACACTCCTTTTCTTTCTCTTTTGCTTCTGTCGCAAGGAGCGAGCTGTATATATTGATGGGCATTTGGTTTAGCCTGTATCCAAGCCGTATTCACTCTTTCAAGGCCAGCATTTTGCCAATCGTCCATCCCCGAGACCCGTTCATGGGATGTGTGTTTTGAAATGTTTTTGAATTGCGGGTTTGTGGTATCAAAATAACTGGAGAGACCATCTTTTACTCAATGCTCTTTAACGCCCAGAGATGTCCCTCGCTCTTGTTGAAGAAGAAATTGTACAGGTAAAGAAGATTTGAGCAGTCCGAAGGGGTGCTCGGGGTGTGTCGCAAAAAAGGTACCAAGCTGGTTAGGTTTCTTTCGAGGTTTGTTGCAACAAGGTGTTTCGTGGAGGAGCTGTGCGCCTTGTCGCGCACTTCGTCGTGGCAAGTCACTTTCGAAGATGAAAAGGGGGTTCGAGAGGGATAGGACGTATCGCTTATGCGCCACCGACGAGAATGTTGTTGACGGGGATGTGAACNNTATATCTTCTTATCAACTCTTGCCTCTCACAAAGTATAGCAGAGAGCGAAAGTAACGTACTCAACTTGACGATGTAACCGATAACGCCCATGACCAGGAAACCGACACCGACGGCCTGGCTGATCTTGAGGAATTCGCGCTTGTCGGGCTNTACTGTGCAGAGCAAAGGGTCAGATCTGAGGGATATGAGAGGGGAGAGAGCAGCAGCAAGAGAGAGAAGAGGGAAAGGCAACACGTACGTGCAGCGGTTGATGAATTGGGTGCCGTCCTTGACAAACTCGCGGGGCATCTCCATGATCTCTTGCATTTGGCTTGACGACATGATTGCGGGTTTGGTTTGTGTGGGTTTGTGGTTGAGGAGACAGAAGGTGGGATGTATCGTTCGGTGTAATGCGACGGGGAGTTGGTAGAGTACAGCTGGCTGTCGCTTTGCGGAGAGAGTTGTCCCTTGGTGTGGGGTCTGTGCGCAAGGGCAATGCTGCTCTCGCTGCTTCCCCTTTCTGGGGGGCTGGAACCTTTTGAGCTTCGTCTTCACATGAAAATGCTATTTCTTTGAATAAAATGTTGTAGAAATAATGTTTCCCTGATCCAGGCAACATGGGAAGACGTGGATTCGTAGCCACGCACCCAAATAATCTGCAGGCTTCGCTCAATTGGTTATATACAAAAAGCCAAGTTCAAGACTCGAAAACTCCGCCAAACACCATGCATGTGAAGATGAAAATATACACTACTTCTTGAGTAACAAACCGTCGCTGGCCAGGTCCTGGTCGTCTGTTGGAAGCTTCTTGTCAAAGTCCTTGCCACCCGAATTGTTGGTGGCATAGATCTCGGCAATGCAGAGGTCGAACGGTCCAGGGACACGGTCAATCAAACCTATACCGATACTTCTGACCTTTTGGCGCATCATGTCGCTTTGAGGCTCGACGACCATGCCGTGGTTTGTGCGGACAAACTCGCTGATAGGTACAATGACCGTCTCCCAGTCACCAGGCTTCTGAGCGTACAGACGGTGTTGATGTAGATCCGTCGGCACAATGGACTCTGTCTGAACATTGACGAAATATTTGCGAGCGTCACTCTTGACTTTGAGGGCAATGTAGCTGTACGAGTCGAGATCCCACAAGCCTTTGCCAAACAGATTGCGACCCGTGTCTCTTGTGCGCCAAGCAGCATATCCAGACCTCTGGATCTGTGGTCTGTCGGCGGGAAGCTCATTCGAAATTGTGCCGTGGAAACGAATGTGTGGTGGGTCTTGTGCATCTGCCGGAACGAAATCGAAATGGACCTTTGAGAAGCCGCCCATGTCTTTGTCCGACATAACTTTGCATAGCTCTGGCGTGTCGGGTTGGTTGAATGTGACGAGCGGGAAAGGTTTCTCTGGACGGTTGATGGCTTCGGCCTTGAGAGNCTGTTTATTGCGACCATGTCAGTTCTTGGACTGGGGACGGTATAGCAGAGATGTGGTGGAAGAAGACGGACCAATGCTCGACAGCCTCGAGAGTTCCAGCAGACTTCGCTTCCAGAAGCCAGGAGGGGCTAGTAACCGTCGCGTGCACTGCATGTTGGGATGTGCGGTGGTCGTGTGAGAATGAGAGAGAGAGAGAAGGAAGACGGATGATGGACTCTTTAGATGATCTGATAAGCTTGGAAAGACCCTGGTGGTGATGCATGACTCGCCAGACTCGGCCTGCAATGATGCGGAGAGTTCTTGCCTCCAGTTTTTGGATGCGCGCAATTTTTGGATCAGCCACTGCATCAACACCAACACCAACTATCCATCCACCACAGTATCGACCCGACATCTGCACGGCAGGGACTCTCTCTCACCGCAATCCCTTGTGCCCTTCCGACACCCATCGCACACTACCCTCGTTCATGACGGCCCACCCGTCCATTGCCGCCGCGCAAGCTGCTGTAGTCGACCCAAGCCCGATACCTCAATCCAGAGAAACTGGAGACGCATTCCCGCAAAAAGCACAGGATGGAGTCCAGCTAAGGCCACCGCCGCCTGTCGCAAAGTCATGGGCCCATTTTGTCGCCGGAGGGTGAGTCGACGCCCGCTACCCAATGTTCATTCCATCTTGCTGATCCAATTGCCACAGCCTGGGTGGAATGACGGCCGCTACCTTGACCTGTCCTCTTGACGTCCTAAAAACTCGACTACAATCCGACTTTTACCAATCACAACTCTCCGCCGCTCGCGCCGCACGAGGTGTCCCTCCCTTGTCGCAACTCTCCTACTCCCGAACTGCTGTCCTTCACATCCGAGAAACCTTCCAAATCTTGACCGCCATCCCTCGTACCGAAGGTTACCGCGCTCTCTTCAAGGGTCTGGGACCCAATCTCATCGGTGTCGTGCCAGCACGAGCCATCAACTTCTTCGCATACGGAAACGGAAAGAGAATATTGTCGCAAAACTTCAACGATGGCAAGGAAGCCTCTTGGGTGCATTTGCTAGCTGCTGCTGGATCTGGCATGCTCACTGGAACAGCCACCAACCCTATTTGGCTGGTAAAGACGCGACTGCAACTGGACAAATCAAGAGCCGAGAAGACTGGCAGTGGCCTGGACGGAAGGAAATACAAGAACGCTCTGGACTGCACCATGCAAACTGTGCGCTCAGAAGGCATTCGCGGACTGTACAGAGGATTGAGCGCGAGCTACCTGGGCGTGACGGAAAGCACACTACAATGGGTCCTCTACGAGAAGATGAAGAGCTACATCGCTGTACGGGAAGAGCGCATCGCCCTCGCCGGCCGCCCACGAACATCCTGGGACGAGGCCATTTCCTGGTCCCTCAAACTTGGGGCAGCCGGAAGCGCCAAGTTCGTCGCTGCACTTATCACATACCCCCATGAGGTCGTCCGTACGCGACTGCGACAAGCCCCTGTCACCACTTCGATTGATGGCGTGCCCCAACTCAAATACACTGGCTTGGCCCAGTGCTTCAAGCTGGTCTGGAAGGAGGAGGGTATGGCTGCTCTGTACGGTGGCTTGGTGCCGCATATGCTCAGAGTCGTGCCCAGCGCCGCCATCATGTTTGGCATGTACGAGGCTGTCCTTCGCTTCCTGGGAACCGACTCGGGTGTGTAATATAAGCTGTGAATGCGCGTGTCCGGGGATTGTTTAAAAAGCATTGGAGATCTGGCGCAAAATTCTGGGGGAGCTCAGGGAGCATGTTTCTGTCTAGATGTAACAATAGTATAGGAAGAATACACGGCGAGGAAGAACTCTGTAACAAAAGGTAGGTCAGCGTTGGGCCGCCAGTCACCCAACTCACATTCAAGGAAATATCGGGGTTCGACCCTTTCCAGCACATCAAAGACTACGTTCATAATTTCATGTCAACTACTCTTTTTCCTCCAAACGTTGATACTTGTGCATATTTGTGGCCAGCGTCACCTCTCAAGTCGATTATTATATGTACCGGCTTGCCGGCTCTTTCTCTGTCCCGATCTTCGGTCCAACATCCATGCTTTTCTCACAAAGCAGCACGCCTGAACTTTTCTCTGTACACGACCCAAAGTCGCATCAAGATCTTCCGGTTCATGGCACTATAGCCTACAAGCGACGATAGCCAATAGGTCCAGCCATGACAACGATTCTTGACGGCAGTACTTCGCTCGGGTCCATACCTTGATTTTCCCATCGCCATAGAACAGCCCAACCTCGTTCGTGCACAGATATCGTACAAGTAGAGATCGAGGATGAGAAACATAGGTAGGCATTTGCGAGTCATGATTGCTCGAATCTCTCATAAGAAAGTCTCTCCAGCAATGATGCTCTTGCATGATGTTTTACTCTCTTTCTTCCAGTTTCCTACCGTACAACAAATCTTCAACTCTTTCTATTATCTCTTCCACATCTTTTGCTCTACAACAATGGCAACACCATTAACCATCTCCGTAACCGGCACCGCCATCATCCCCCAAAAAGCAGAACGTGCCCTCCTCGACGTAGAAATCCGCTCTTCTGGCTTTTCCCGCGCCTTTGTGTCTGAAGAAGTCCAACTCTCTTGCCGCCGCCTCGAAGATCTGCTCCGCAAAACCTCTTCCCAAGATGCAGCCGAAACAGCAATAGTGGCGCACTGGTCAATGAAAGCTATAAAAACGACCTCGCAACTACCCACAGACACACAAGGCGCTGTTCTAAAAAACGCACAAAGAGTGTTTGAAACTGCCGTATCTTTCGATATACGCGTAAGCGATTTTGGGAGATTGGGGAGTTTTGCAGCTCAAGTGGCACAGCTGCCATATACAGAGATTCACAGTGTGAGGTGGGCGTTGACAAGCTCCACACGACAAGCTTATGCCAGCAAACTACGCACGATGGCTGCAGAGGATGCGCTGGAACGAGCAAAAGACTATGCAAAAGCGTTAGGATTGTCTGCTGTTTGGCCAGTCGAAGTCAGGGAAACTCAATGGGGAAATCATGATGTTGATGCTGTGATGAAAGTGCAGGAAAGGGCTATGGATATGAGGAGGCCGGTGGCGGATTCGGATCCGGCGTTTGCGGATTTGTTCTTTGAGCCTGAGGAGGTTACGATGAGTGCGAGGGTTGACTGCAAGTTTGAGGCGGAATAGTTGGGTTGCTTTGACATGTTGGCGTCCGTGTGATGAAGCGGTGGAGGTACAAATGTACAAATGTACAAATGTATAGGGTTTAATAGAGTAATGTGACTAATGATTAAGTTATAAGTATATACAAAATAATCGTGTCAATGACAGAGAACATCGACAACAATAGTGTAGAAGAAGCTGCGCTAATGGTATAATTTAACCAAACAAGAATGAAGAATAGGCGACACAGTCATCCAAGAAGGCATCAAAACCACTTAAGCAGCAACCTCAGAAAGAGTGTAGCTGTAAGATCTGGAAACAGTGATGCGGCTGTTATCCTGGTACTGGCCGTAGTTGGTGGCGTACTGAGGAGACCAGGTCTGGTTGTAAAGACCACAGTGAAGCTCGTAGGCAACACCATCCTTGCTCTGGATCCAGGAGTTGAAGAAGCGGCAGGTTTGGTATGAACCATCGCTGGCAGGGTGGCCCTTGTTGTAGGCAGTCTGGGAAGTGCAGGCAGTGGCGCAAACGCTGGGGTCGTATTCCTGGTCCTCACTGAAGGGGTAGTAACGAACGCCCATGTAGGTGTCGTGCTTCTGGCTGTCGAGCGGAGCATTAATGGCACNCCCGAGTTTAATAGGTGCTTCGTATCCAGAAACGCCGTTAGGACCAGGTAGGGCATTGTATGCATTGCTACCTGTAATCAAAACCTGAAAATCGTTGCGCCATTGGCCAAAGTTCTTGGCCTGAGAAGCAGAGACACCAGCACCCCACAGAGTGCACTTGTAGTTGGTAAGAGACTGAGGGTTGGGACAGTTGGTGTGGTTGGGGTCGAGAGTAGGGTCACGCTCGCTGTACATGTTGAAGGATAGACATCCTGAAGTTTTATCGCACAGAGAAGCGCATCCAATGGTGTCGTATGCAGTGAGAGTCCACAGACCCATGTACTTGTTGGCGTTGAGGGAAGCGTTCAAGCCGGTGAAGGCGGCAGTGTAACCATCAGGGGTAGGAGCGTTGGCTGAGAGAGTTTGGAGCTCAGGGATTTCGAAGAAGCCCTCGACAGTGTCGGGNNGGGAGGCAACAGGGCCAGAACCGGCAGGCTGGGGCTTGCAGGTGCCATCACGGCCGATCAAAGATCTGTGTTCGGCGAAAGCAGCGCCAGCAAGGGCGGAGACAATGAGAGCGGAACGCATCTTGTTGGTTGTTGGTAGTGAGACGTTGATTAGATTGAGGAGAAGAAAGAGAGGTAACTGAAGAGTGGAAGAGATGAGATGATGAGAAGCCAACTTACCTCGAGAGGACCATATCTTTATATACAACAAGTCCAACAAGTGTTGTTCACCGTCGAGTCATGAGGTAGTGGTCTCCAATAGGTTACTTTGGTTCTCCAAGGCGCTATACTCACTCGTCGACATTCACCGAGTCTAGTGGGTCGAAGGATTTGAACATACTGAAATTAGCCGTTGGTCACGACCACACAGGAAAGGCATCAAGCTTGGTAGACCGAGGAGGGTTGGCAGAAGAAAGTGGTACTCATCCGCGATGTGTACCCTCGGAATGCTGAGTAAGGTTCAACGGCACCGTAGAAGCCCTCGTGGGAAACTACGACCGTTATAGCGGCCCCCAGACTGAGACAAACGCTCGTCGAGCTCGTGTATTGTCGACTGTTTCGAAACCATGTATACACGGCGAAACCCTCGAAATAGAACCGGGAAGGTCTGGAAATGCTTCCTCCAAGATTGACCGGGAGATCTACAATATTGATGTCTGTTCGCAAATGAAGATCAATCTTGCTGCTCGGCTCGCGTAATACACTACATTCGGCAGTCGCAATCAGCCATACTGAGCGAGTCAGAGATGCCCTGGGGAAATTTGGCGCATGACTGGTGGTCGAAGACTGGACGATTGCAGTTGCTGGAAGCTGTATCAGACTGAGACAATATCATCGAGTATGAAATTCCCGTTCTTCCATGGAGTCTAACGGCAGTGAAGTATGGATGGTGGACATGAGCAATTCGTGTCGAGATGCCTGGAAACCTGCAATGAAGAACAACATCACCACCAGAAGTATGAGATTGAGACATGAGGCTGCGACAGTGCCATATAGTATTGGAGAGCTCTTTCGAGGATCAATTTTCCGGGTCGATATGGAATGAATATCGACAGGCGCGTCCAGACACAGCAAAGAAGGAGCCGGTCGTCATAGCGCACTCCGTAGAGAGCACAAGACGATAGTGGACCATCTAGAGCTGCTCATTGCTTATGAGATTGCGACAGGCAGAGAAGACCAGTTCTTGAGCGTCATATTACTGGCTGGCTAGACACGCCATAGGATCGTCCATGTGACATGATCAGGACTGCAAGGGCAAAAAATATTCGTCAGATTAGTAGATGACGGTGTCCTCATCGGCCTCGACTACGATATCGCCCGTGTCATCTATACTTTCTTTCCTATGTCGATCAGCATCATCTGCCGCTTGTTCTCGAGCTTCCTTCTCTACAATTGACTTGGTTGCGGGTGCGCCCACAGGCTCCGGTTCCGTCTCCGGATCTGCAATTGCGACTTGATCTTGAGTTGTTATTAACTCTTTCGCTGGCTCCGCTGTGTGGTTCGTGCCATTGGGTGCGTTCTGAACATGTGTAGAGGTGCTTTCTTGGTGATCGGCATCTTCGTTCGTGTCCTCGTTCTGCCAGCGTTGGCGGACCTGGTCAAAGTCGTCAAGCTCCTGGTCTATCTGGACGTCGACGTCTTCTCGTTGGCGATTGATCTGATCCTCTTGTTCTGGTAGCAGTTCCCACGGTTTGAAATATAGTTTGGGCTCGGTCGAAGTAGTCAAGAAATGGGACATGGCCTTTAAGTTCTCATGCTTGATGCGCATGCTGGCTTCATCGATCCTCCGTTGTTCTTTTCCTCTGGCAAGATTGAGAAGCTCGAGTCGTTCGGTTTGTCGCTCACTGAGCTCTTGCTCTTTCTGACGGCGACGTTCTTCTTGTTCAGCGCGTCGCTTGGCTGCTTGCGAGTTGGCAGGTCTCGTCTGGCCCAGTCCTCCTAGTAAATCTCCAAACAGCCTCTGAGAGCGCTTCTTCTCATCGATTGGTTTGACGGGGCGTCTTTCGCGAGCGTGTGGGGCTTGATCCTCTTTTCTGGATCTATCGGGCGAGGGCGACAGGCGCTGTCGCTTGGGAGAATCATGATTGGCAGACGATTGACGACGTTTTGTTCCGGCGCGTGCTTCTTCTGGAGTTTGCGACCGGGCAGGCGAGCGGCGTGGTGACGAAGGGGTCGCGTCGGGCAACACGACGGCTGAGGATACAATTCTGCACGCCATATCAGTTTCACTGCGCAACGACTGTCCATATGCTTAGCAGACTTACGGGTCCGTCATGTAGGTGACTGTGTGACGTCCAAGATGGAATAATGGTGGGTTGCAATGTTGATCCGAAGGCCGAGTCCAGCGTCTCGACCCTTCGATGAAGCCTGCCCCACGCTGTCACCGACTGACATCACAATGAACTGCTTACACAATCACTGAGCTTTGGTGAGAGCTCCGATCTATATAGCTCTTGATGCCAGTTGGAAGCTAGATAATTCAATCAATCGATTTCTTGTTATCACAACTATATCACAATGGCCAACACTATGTCAGACAATGCCAACAAGGCCGCTTGGCTCACAGAGGCCAAAGCCAACCCACTCAAGGTTGACCACGCTCCTATGCCATCTGCTGGTGCAGATGAGGTCGTTATCAAGAACAAGGCTGTGGCCGTCAACCCTGTCGACTGGAAGATTCAGGATTCTGGCATGTTTATCCAAAATTATCCCAATGTGCTTGGTACCGATGTCGCTGGCGAGGTCTACGAGGTTGGATCAAATGTTGAGAGCTTCAAGAAGGGCGACAGAGTCCTCTCGTAAGTCGCATCATCTAATGCAAATCATTCCCGAGCTGACAGGCTTCTANNCAGCCACTGCATTGGCCTCGGCACTGGCAAGTCTCAGAACGCTGGTTTCCAGCTCTTCTCAGCATGCCCCGAGATCCTGACCTCCAAGATTCCCGAGCAGACCTCATACACTGAGGCTGTCGTTCTGCCCTTGGCTATCTCAACAGCATCAGCCGGTCTCTACCAGAAGGGCTTCCTCGAGCTTCCTTACCCCACTGCCTCGCCCAAGTCATCAGGCAAGGTCATCCTAGTTTGNGGAGGTTCCAGCAGTGTCGGCTCAACCGCTATTCAACTCGCTGTAGCCAGTGGTGTCAAGGTCATTACCACTGCCTCCAAGCACAACCACGATTACTGCTCCAAGCTTGGTGCCACGGCTGTCATCGACTACAACAGCTCCTCGGTCGCCGATGACATCGTTTCCGCCATCAAGGACTCCGGGGCAGAGTTCGCTGGTGTATATGACTCGATTTCCTTACCCGACACCTTCAAGCACTGTTTCGAGGTCCTACAGAAGGCTGGTGGCAGCAAGAACATGGCTACCGTTCTACCACCTCCTCAAGACAAGCCTTCTGACATCAATGTCCAGGGCGTCTTTGCCATTACTATTGGTACCCAACACAAGGAAGTCGGCGACGCTGTTTGGCACAAGTTTGTTCCCGGCGCCCTCCAAAGTGGAGATCTCAAGTGCTTGCCCGAGCCCCTGGTTGTTGGACAAGGTCTGGAGAGCGTGCAAAAGGGTCTCGACAAGAACAAGGCTGGTGTTAGTGCCAAGAAGGTGGTCATTGAGCTGTAGGCGTCTTTAGCTAGTGATTGGAGGTGAGATCTTTTGAAGGTCGAGTTTGTAGTCTGGTAGTAATGTGAAATGCCAGTCGCATATTCCGAATCTAAGGACACAACTTGCTGCTTCAAAGTCTCATATTCGTGCGATGCGATGGGTGCGCTCATATAACCATGGAATATTGATCGTTTGGCGGGCGAAAAACTGTTGCAGTCTCTTTAGTTCTCTTTCTTCCTGTCACTGTAGTTGTCATGGACTCCTGGGGTGGTCATCTTTGTTTGTTGGTTGTGTTTTGAAAGTCGAAGCCCATCCTCTCGCGGGCGTCAAAAACATGAACCGCGGCTGGACCCACGCGACACTCCTGCCAACAACAACGCCAGTTCGAACGAGGAAGTCACTACGAAAACATCTACACGGCTCGGATTTCGAGAACAGTATATTATGCAGAAAGATTCTTGCTAGTCGAGCTGCTAGTCTTGCAGACATAACGCTCTCACCGTCTGGACTACTGGACACAAATACCACTCAAGATGTCGCGATTCCTTACACCATCAAAAATATGCATACTTCTTCTGGTACAATTATATCGTGATGGAAACGTCCCATCGAAGAGTACGATACCGCTTCTGTCGTTCATCTCCAAGCACACCATACACAGATCACCACTCAACACCTCCAACCAAAACCCATTGACTCCACCATCAATCGAGGACTTCGAGCTTTTGCTCGGATCGCATGAATCTGCGGTCCCGGGACGGTCTTTGTACCATTTATTCGTCGACCACCTATGGGCTATCCACGACTTTGTGACATTCACCGCATTCCTCCAGGACCAGACTTCGGTGACGGCTTCGCTCGAAGAACAAGCTGAGGGCAGCAAGGCCAAGTTTGTATGCAGTCCTACGAGTCCAATCGGCCAATTCGCGAGAAGATGTCATCTGGAGTCTGTAAGATTACAGTTCAGTGATGCATACCAGCTCTGGGAGGATCTGGTTGTCTTCCGCGAACCCACCAAGAGCAACTATGTTGAGCGCAACCCAAAGTCGCCCTATGCCAGTCATTATCCCGATGCAGCATCGGCCAATTTATTGCAGCCAGATCAAGCTAATGCATCGGCCATTCTCCTCGATCGCATGAACAAACAGGATGGTCGACCCGTAGTACCGTCAAGTCTGGATGATGTTGAGAAAGTGATGCACTTCCAGCTAGGGCAGCTGCAGAAGTTTGGTAGCAGAGTGTCTGGTGAGATGAAAGCTCAGCTGAGAGTAATGGTGGAGCAAGGGGCGTCGAAGCCTTCGGACATGCACTTCATCAAGTATGTTTTGATGTGCAAAACCAAAAACCATTTTTATTACTGACTANNGATTAGTTTCTTCGATGCTTGGAGAAGCGGTGCATACAACAAGGCTATTGAGCTTCTTCATCGTTACTTTGATTACACCATGGAGAGCCAAGGCACAGACCACATCAAGACATACCATCAGTATGCTTTACTCCATCTTGCCGTCCTTCACGCAGACTTTGGATGCTACGGCGAGGCAATCTCCGCGATGAACGAGTGTATCGCGACTGCCCGTGAGAACCAAGATGCTCGTTGTCTGCACTTCAGTCTTTCTTGGCTTGCCCACCTCCGAAAAGCGTATCCCGAATTTTCTCGTCTTGAGAATGGTGGCGAGGGCAGTGAATTGGCAGGCAACGAAAGCGACATCATTACCTTCTTGCAACAGAAAGCAGTCGAGAACAAGGATTGGGCGACTCTCAGTAGCTCTCTGCTTAGCCAAGCTGAAGTCAACGTCGAAAGCGGCGGCAGTGTAGCCAGAGCTCTGGAACAGATATACCAGTCCAGCTACCTCAACAGCTTACACAATGTGGCCAGCATGATACCCAGCCAGCTTCGACTCCATTCCGCCATCTTCAACAGACTTGGTCAAATGCCTCTAGCAGAACACTACTGCAAGGTCATGTACCATATTTTTCGCCAGGACGCCTCAAGGCCTGATGTACTCAATGTAGTGCTGCAGAATGCGCATATGCACAGCATTTTGGGTCAGTACGATGAAGCATACGAGCTTCTCAAGCAGAACGATCCTTCAAAAGAAAAGACATTACGCCTGGACAACACATTCACTGCATTCGCGGCAATGATCCGTCTCAGACGTGCCATTCACCAGTAAGTTCAAACATCAACTCATGTGGAGTCTCTCGACTGACCAGCATCAGCNAATGACTTCTTCGTCGCCGAAGAGTTCCTTCGCCAGCTAAAGCCTATAAGACAAATAGCAGACGCAGGCGTCATCTTCGAAACACATGTCCTCGAGATTGAACTACTGATGCGTCAGGGCAAACTGTCCAGTGCATTTGACTGTATCGAGAAGCAAGTAGCCGAAGCAAAGGCTGCGGATAGTGCAGGTACGAAAACATCTTTCATGATGCAGCAATAGGCGTGACTGACCTTGGACNNAGATATCGTACGTCGCATCAAACTGCTGATACTCAAGGCAAGGCTCTTTGCAAAGGCAGGCTTGCCGACTAAGGGCTTCAGTATAGCAATGCGAGCAGCTTCGTCAGCCCAGAGAGCTATGATCATGCCGGCAATGTGGGAGGCCGTGGGCGCTCTCTGTGTAATCCTCATTGACCTTGGCGAGTTTGATGCGGCGAGAAGTCTGGTGGATGCCATTATGCCGCAGGTAAGTCGAAAAATGCCAGAGTTCTTTTGGTTGCAGTCAGCTAATTCAGAAAAGGTTCTCGAAGGCGGCAATACAGCTACGATTGCACAGCTATATTCGATTCTCACAGATTCCTGTGTTGGACTCGCCGGCAAGACGTCTCAAACAAACCCGAAGGAAAGCTCAGATCACATTGATGCCGCATTCATCTACCTTGACCGGGCACACGAAGGTACGGGTAGCCCAGACACCAGACGAGTTGCAGAAGACTAACAAGACACAAACNNAGCATATCGCAAGATAGAGGACCTGGACGGAATTCTGGAGAGTCTCATGAAAAAGGCAATGCTGTACAAACACAGAGACGACGAAGACATGATTGAAGAGATGGAGCGTCTATACAACAGCACGGTCCAGGAAGCGGAAAGAAGGCAGTTGGCGACGCAAGGGCAGGGGGTTTAGACGAGCAGATAGTCGACGGAACACAGAAACAGCTGACAAACGAAACGTTAAATAATAGTTAGATGCATGACCTCTGCTATCTGTACAATTGGCGCGAGGTGACTCCCGGGTTCTACGGCTCTTTTGAGCGCAGGAGTGTTTGGCTAAAGGACAAAAATCGAAAGGCTTCTTAGAGATACGCTTTGTTCATTCCAGATATCGGACGAGAATAGTTTACTCGTCAGACTTCTTGTGGTAGTTGACCTTGTCGTTCCAGAAGATGGTCTGAAGAGAGCAGTTGTTAGCTATACCTCTCGTATTTGTTGGTCGAGTGAAGCTCACCTTGTCACCGTCACCCCAGAAGTAGTTCTTGGTGCGGATGTTCTGGTAGGGGTACTCGGGCTGCTCGGACTTTGGGGGCATGTGGGACTGGTGCTCCCAGTGCTCGAGCCACAGGCGGTAGGCGTTGACACCACCGAGGATGATCGAGGGGATGACGATGCTGTTGTGCAAGATTCTTGGTCAGAACTTTCGGACTCTCTTTCTTTCTCGGGCCTTAGGAGTGAAGGATATCTCATTCTCATTCGTAGAGAGGACAATAGGACGTTGGGTACTGGAGGATGCATACTAGATGGAGAGCTTGCGCCAGAGGTCTGGAGTAGTGAGTCAGCGTAATTCAAGACCAATCGATATGCGCACGATAGCGTCCAGCTCAGAACGTACCACTGGTGGCAGCAGCGTGGTCCTTGACGGCAGCACGCTCGCGGTTGAAAGCGTTGTCGGCGGCGCCCTGGAAGCCAGTCTGGCCGGCGCCGTGGAGCTGGCGACGGCCGAGCTGGCGAAGGATGGGAGAGCGCAATTGCTTAGCGGCGCGTGTGGTGAACATGGTTGCAGTATATGAAGGTGAGTGGAGAGTTCAATTGCTATGGCTTTTGCTGAACACCTGATTGACGGTCGGGTCACGCACAGCGCGACGTCCCGGCGGGCTTTGGCTCGGCGCCATCACTCCGCTCCGCTCCGCTCCGCCGTCACGGTCTTCTTACTTGCCGCGGCTCTGCTGCACGTCATACCCTTCGTCACGTCCTCCAAGAGGAAGTCGCGTGCATGGTGCTTTCCTGATCATATCATACCAATTTGTCAATGATTTGATCCTTTCGACTATGTTCAGCTTATATGTGAACGTGCAATTGATTCTACTACTTCCATCATCATGAGGCTCACGACCTGGAATGTCAATGGCATTCGCAATCCATTCTCTTACCATCCATGGAGTATCACAAAGACCTTTCCGGCCATGTTCGATATCCTCGAAGCCGATATCATCGTTATGCAAGAACTCAAGATCCAGAGGAAGGATTTGCGTGACGACATGGTGATACTTGATGGCTGGGACTGTTATTTCAGCTTGCCTAAACAGAAGNNAAAGGTTTGCTCATCCCAATTGTATATCGCTTGAACAAGTTCTTATACTTGTGCTCTAGGTTACTCAGGTGTAGGTATCTATACTCGCAATGCCACTTGCTCCCCCATCCGAGCTGAAGAAGGAATCCTCGGAGTCTTGACGCCACCAAACTCAACAACGCAGTTCCGCAGCCTGCCAGAGTCTCAGCAGATCGGAGGATATCTCTCCGAGATGGAGCTTGCAGAACTCGGTGTGGATCCTCTTCTTCTGGACGCCGAAGGCCGCTGTGTGTGTCTCGAATTTCCNGCCTTCGTCCTCTTTGGTGTCTACAGTCCTGCCAACTCGAATGGTCTTCGGGATGACTTCCGTTATGCCTTTCTCAGTGCTCTGGACTGCCGTATACGCAAGCTCAACCAGATGGGCAAGCGGGTTGTCTTGGTTGGTGATCTCAATGTTTCTCGAGGTCTGATCGATACAGCCTCGTCTGCTGAGGATATCAAGAAGGCCGGCTTGACGAGCGAGGAATACGTCAGTACCCCCAATCGCCGCATCTTCAACCAGCTCATCATCAACGGCGAAGTCTATGGCGACAGAGATGAAGGCCGAGAGCAGCCTATCTTGCTTGACACTACCAGAGAGTTTCATCCTGAGAGAAAGGGCATGTACACTCATTGGGAGCAGAAGATCAATGCCAGACCTGGAAACTTCGGCAGTCGCATTGACTTTGTTCTGGCAAGCGGCTCTATGCGCGAGTGGTTTGTTCATGCCGACATCCAAGAAGGTCTCATGGTTAGTACAGTTGTTCATGGCTTCTTGTGCGCTGGCTAACTGTAATCANNGGGCTCTGATCACTGCCCGGTCTATGGCGAATTCAAAGATGTTGTCAGTGTCGAAGGTGACGATGGACAATCAGAAGTAAAGCTGGTCGATATGATGAACCCTCCTGGTGTATTCAACAACAGCATTCGTCAGAAGGATTGGAACATCAAAGACCTGCCTCCTTTCAGTGCCAGACTCATGCCAGAGTTCTACCAAAGAAGGAGCATCAAGGACATGTTCAAGAAACCCACCGCTCCTAGCACCTCAGCCATCGCAGCTACTTCGTCAAACAGTCAGACAGCCACAACATCGACTTCCCAGCCTTTGCAACCCGCCGATGAGCCTCCTGTTACAAATGGATCTGCTTCCGTAGCAGCACCCTCCTCGAAGATCGCTATTTCCCCGTCTCCAGAGAGGAAACGCAAAGCATCGGAAACATCTACATCTCAAACAACGAAGAAGCAGAAGCCCGCTCCCATCTCCACGTCAAAGGCGGCTCCTACCAAAGGCCAAAAGAGTTTGAAGGGCTTCTTTCAATTAAAGCCAAAGTCGGAAGAGCCGATCAAGAGTGCAAACGGGAGTGGACCTGATACGAGCGAGACCGTTGGTCCTGGAGATGCAGAAGAGCGAGTAGGCGATCTCTCCATGTCCGAAGCAGCCTATTCAACATCCACGCCACATTCGCTCAACACCAAAGATTTGACATCTCCTGCTAATGCACAAGGTAGTCCAGTGGTTTCTGACACCCCCTCAAAGCTCGAAGCTCAACCTCTGCCTCCTCTTGATGATGATGACGACGAGATGGTATACGACCCGATAGTCAACAAGGAGTCCTGGCAGACCCTGTTTCGCAAGCCAGCAGCACCATTGTGCGAAAGTCATGAAGAGCCATGTAAGAGCATGCAGACCAAGAAGAAGGGAGAGAATCAGGGGCGTAGCTTCTGGATGTGTGCGAGACCGCTGGGACCGTCAGGCACAAAGGAGAAAGGCACACAATGGCGATGTCCGACATTCATATGGTGCAGCGACTTCAAAGCAGGAGAGACAAGGTAAAGGTACTAGTTGTGGTTGATTGCTATGGAAAGAAGAAGCAGTATTTGCTTTGAAAGAAGAAAGACGAAATGAAACGGAAAGAAACAAAAAGTTGAAAACATCCAATGCGCAGTACGCCGATCATGCAAAGACTCCTTTTCCTCCTAGGCTCCTCCTTTTATTTTTCCCTTCTGTAACGACAACAAAGAACGATGATGATTGGCAACCACCATACTTGCAGAAGATGGTTGATGTTGCAAAGCAAAAGCAGATCAGTTGACAAACTCCATGCCCCACATGTGCTCAGGCATCTGCTCCAAGAACTCTGTGAAGCGCTGAGACTCGAGGTCGTTGTACTGGAAGCCGTTTTCGACAGCAGTAGCAAGACCGCCATCCTCCTCCATGGTCTCGAGCTCGCGGGCCAGCATGTCCTCGAGCGAAGACTCGAAGCTGGTCAAGTCGGACTGGGCCATGGCGAGGTCGTTGTTGGTGAAGGTGGGGTTGGAGAGAGAGGCGCCGGCGTTGCCGTCAGCCATGGCACTGTTGATGGCAGTGGGGAGAGCAGTGCAGGCGGCAGGAGCGCGGACCGTGGTGGGACCAAACATCATCTCGGTGTTGTGCTCGTCCAAGAGGTTGGTGAAGAGGTCGAGTTGGTTGGGCTGGAAGGAGTCGAAGGTGAAGGAGGCAAGATCGCCATTGGCCGAGTAGCTGAGAGAAGGGTCGTTGAAGTTGGCGAGGTCGACAATCTGGGCAGGCGAGGTGACAGATGAGAAGGGGCTAACTGTGGATGGAGTGGGCGAGTAGGTGGTGAAGGCGGCCGGCATGTTTGCATCGACAGATGCAGAGGCTGAGGCTGGAGCGGAAGTGGAAGGGGTGTTCTGCTGGGCGGCCAGAGCCATGGCCTTGCGCTTGGTCATGCGGCGCTTCTTCTCATGGGGCTTACGAGGCTGGTATTGGTAGTCGGGGTGGTCGCGAAGGTGCTGGCGCTTGACGTTCTCGGCCTTGTCCTTCCACTGCTTCTTGATAGGCTCGGACTCGTCACGCCACATCTTGCCAATGATCTTTGCTGTAGACAATTGTAAGTTGTTGATCATGAAGAGGGATTGCGCGCAGAAGAAGCAACTTACAGATCTCATTGTTGTGGAGACCAGGGTTGCGGGCCACGATGTCTGAGTGGTGATGCTTGCGATAGAGAATGAAGGCATTGGCAGGGCGGCTGACTTTGATGCCCTTCTTGGGAGACTCAGGAGATGCGTGAGAGTCAGGCGACGACATAGCAGTCTCATCTGACTGGTTGTGTGAGCCAGGAGACAGCACACTGATGTGAATTGATTCAGTGGCAGCGTCGTCCTTGACCTCAACCTGCGCATTGCTGAAAGTGCTACGAGAAGTTTTAGTGCGCGTTCGAGAAGGATGCGCGGAACACATACCTGCAACGCTGAGCGATGGCAGCAACTCCATCGTCGCCGAGGCGGCCTCTGAGATCGGATGGGAGAACAATTTCGGTGCCTCCAGCAGCACCGCTTGCAATCTGGATCATGGCGTGGTACCAAGTCTTCTCGATCTCCTGTTGCTGAGCCGACATCAAGGGGAAAGCCGAAACTGATGCCATTGTGTGAGTGGTTGTTGGTGATGAATCTGGTAGTGGAAGATTGAGAGAGGTGGATGAAATGGATGAGATGGAAGAAAGTCTGGCAAAGAAGCGAAGAAGAAACTATGCGCAGAATTGGAAAGGAAAGGAAGAGAGGGAACTGTGAGATGGATGTGAGTGATGCCTTCGAGGTGGTTGGTGATGCTAGCCCAATGAAGCCCTCAATAAGATTTGTGAAGGCATCAATAGTGACAATAAATTCCGAGTGAACACCAAAACATTTTTTTCCATCGCACTCACTGCAACTTACTTTATTCGAACTTCACAACCGCATAGACCGTTGAGTCCGCTATCCATATCCTTCAAGACCAGCGCACTCTTCGACAGCTCGTCGCTCCTGTCCTCGGAGCAACGCAAGAATGTCGTTTTCCTTCCTGGCCGCCAAAGACAACCCTATACAAATCAGCAAGCTGTTCAACGAAAATGCGGAAAGAAAGGATCAAGAAATCCTGAGCATGTTGGATGACATCCACAGCGACCTCTCCAAACTGGCCATCTCGCAGGAGCCAGAATCCAACAGCTCTCACAAGGACTCACTCAATCTATCTCGCAAGATTATGTTCTCCACCCAGTCTCAGCTGCAAACCAACAAGCTTGCTCGTGTGGGAAGTCTATATCAGGCAGACCAGACACTGGCAAACGAAGTGTCAGCTATTCTCACCAGCGATGACACCGCTCCACCTCACCTCAAGAGACTGATGAAGTCAGCCTTGCGCGAAAAGCTTCTCGAGTAAGTACAATTTGCACACCTGCTCGAACCGTTGCTGACAAGTAGAAGATCGACAGATGACTTCACGGTCGCTCTCAGACTTGTTGCCAAACCCGGTGTTCGACTTATCGCTGGACTGACAAATCTCGAGCGTGAAAGCGACCAGTTGCTCCAGGAATTCTTCCAGCTCAATCGCGAGCCTAACTTGGCAGAAATGGAGATGCTTGCGGAAGCTTGTCTTGTGCCAATCGAGACGATTGCTATCTGGTGTGAGTATAATTTCAATCAAGCAAGCATGAAGTTCAAGCTGACAAGATGCAGTTGCACTTAAGCGTGAACAAACTCGCAGACTCTTTGCCATGCAAGGCCTTGCAACAAAGGGTAGCAGACTGGGAACGAAACTCCGAAAGCGTGAGCGCGACCTTCGCAAGGGCCCAGTTCTGCGCCCGAGTCTTCCACCTGAGTTCTCGGATCCTGACCTCAACGAAGGTTGGGAGGCAGCTGAAGGTAAGAAGCTTTCAAACAACTGCACTGAGAATAGAATAGAAGCTGACAGGTCGACACAGTCTACTGGCGCAAATCCCAGACATAATTTCCACGCCGAAAATACCACTGCTCTTGACAGGTACAAGGAGTCTGTCTTGCAATCGTCTTGGTCTGGAATGTGGGCAACAAAGACTCAAGCAAGGGGCCAAGGGTTTGCGGCGAGACCACAAAGAAGACAGCTTACAAAGAGTCGAGTTCGACATTATTTCTTAAGATGAACGAGATGTGGGTACTGTCGCGATGAAATTCGTAGAGGAGGGAGTGAAGGAAGGTACAGGTTTCTGTCAAAGCTTCTCGGCTTCACCGCGTTTCACAGCACACGTTGCTCGAAACGTGACTCACTTTCTTCGAACAAAGATATATTATCTATCGAACTCGTCGTCAATGTTACTGCTCCCATCGAGTGTGCCGGGGCGAGGAAATCACTTGGTGAATGTACAAAGACTTTCGCGTCATTACTTTGGCCAATACTTTCACTGCCATTCTGTATCATCATATTCCGTGCAGCGTATTTTTCTCAGAGCACCAGCAAATCCTCTTACAAATTGTAGCTTCCGTTCCGTCGTATACCCATGCATAAATTCTGCTGTGATGTCTGAGTCGCTAGGTCTGCTCCTCGAGAAGTATTCGCCTGAAAAGATTGCAGAGGTCGTCGATGTCGTGATGAAGAGGCATCCTGCTACCTCTCAGAGAGTTGCCGTTGCTTCGACTACCACTACTTGTGTCCTCACAGTCACCGAGCGCAAGAAGCGTGCAAAGGACCCAGTTACCTCTAAAGATGCGCACTCAACACCCTGCAGCGGCGCACCTACTCCTCCACTGAGCTCCAGGATGGCCTTTGAAATCCAGAATCAAATTGGATCGTCAAACGGCAGTGCGCACAAATCATTCTGACCAATCCATCANGGTTACCACTCTCCCATCTTCAAGTCGTTCCAGCAGAAGGACATCTCTGGCTTCTTGACTCGCATGTGGCAGAACGACCCCTTCAAGGCCAAGTGGAGCATCCTCGCTAAGGCTTACTCAATCATCCGCGAGATCAACACCAAGAATGCTGCGCCTCTCGAAAAGTTCCTGGCGCTCACCTGCCCTTTGATCGGCGTCATTCCCAGAGACGACTACCTCGGCGTCATGGGCTGGAGCATCGTTGACACCGCTGGAGTCAAGGACATGGAGCGCATGTACACTCCTGACATCTCTTCGTTCCCCGAGAACATCCTGACCACCAACTTGTCCTCCGAGGAGATTGTCGCTCACTGCCAGCGTGTCAGCTACGTTGATCACAATGACAACGACGTCGCTCGCAACCAGGGCTCGACTGCTGCAATCGCTTTTGCTGCTCAGCCCATGTCCGAGTCGGCTCCTGAGGAAATTGTCGCTCGCAGCCATCACGTCAGCCGCGTCCAGCAGAACAACAACATGGCTCGCAACTTGAGCTCGGCTACCACCTTCGCCAGCATGGCTGTTCAACCCATGCCCAACGACACATCATCATCTCCTCCTGTGTTCGCCTTCTTCGACGCTGAGTCGCCTTACCAGCAGAACCAGCAGAACGACCATGACTTGTTCGTCGGTGGTACCACCATCCAGGGCGCTCTGAACCAGAACAACAACAATGCCGTGGGCGCCAGTGGTCCTGTCAGACAAGCCGTTCACGACCTCTCGAACCAGCAGTATCCCTTCATGGACGAGTTCGACCCCTTCCAGTCCGGCTCGCTTGACTTCGATCCCTTCAGCATGAACCAGGACGCCGCCTTCGCCAGTAACAGCATCGGCACCTACCTTGCTCCCAGCAGCAACGACTTCCCCGAGACCTTCAACATTGACGACCTGTTGAGCAGCGAGCTTTTCGACATGACCCAGTAAGAGTTGCAAAGCAACATGTCATTCTGGCCATGAACTCGTCGGACGAGCTCTCAAGGCACAAGACTTGGTCAACCGACACTACATATTGCGACCGATGGTATTGTATATAGACGAAGGGATTGGTTGTCGATACCATGGTAATTACAGTAATGAGGGAGGAATGAGGGCGTTTGGGAAAGGACAGAAGACGAATGAGGGGTCGCGGGCGTTCTGGGGAGGTGCGGAAGCTCGGGCATGCGACTTTGGTGTAACTACGACTCGCGACCTTTCTTGTACATAGACCACACCGCGCTTTACATTCTAATACAAGCGATCAAAATGCAATTCAAAGCCTCTTAATCAACCCGCTATTCCCATGCAGCAAACACCATGACTCTCAAATCGCTGCTGCTGGCGTACCTCGTCGGCGGTCTGACCTTCATCCCCCTGCTCGCCCTTGCACTTGGCGCCTTCGCATACGTTGCATTCACCCAACCCGTTGCTCCCGTATCGACTGCCACCAATACCGAAAATGTACAATCGACTGCCACTGCGAAGACGATAGATGAACTCGGCGAGAAGAGCAAGGAACAAGACAGTGAACTCGACACGGCCGCCGCCTACTTCGCCGTCTGCAGAGAGTATGTCCCTGGCGGCATCAATGGCAAGCCTCCAGAGCGATCCACTCCGGCTGGCGAGGTCCTCATAGCAGAGAGTCCGAGTGTCTACCAGAGCATGTACAGAAGCATCTTTGAGCGAGGCAAGACATCGATTCCAACTATCGAGGGTGACAAGCGCGACGGCAAGGCCGTCAAGAAGGCCCGCAATGTCTTCTACGTTGTCTTGAGACACGGCCACCTCATGCTGTACGACGACTCCGAGCAGGTCGAAGTGCGACACGTCATCTCTCTTGCCTACCACGACATCGATGTATATGCTGGAGGAGAGCCCGTACCCGAGGGTGATCTGTGGATCAAGCGCAACTGCATCCGCCTAACCAGAAAACCCTTGGTCGGCGAGACTGCTCCTTCGTCAAAGCCCTTCCATTTCTTCTCCGACAACTGCTCCGAGAAGGAGGACTTCTATCATGCCTTGCTACACACACAGTCAAACATCATCAATACTGACCCACCTCCGCTTCCTCAGAAATTCGAAACTCCAGACATTATCAAACTCGTACAGAACCTACACTCATCTGACGCTGACGCTCATTCGCGCTGGATCAACGGCATTGTCGGCCGTGTCTTTCTCGCCATGTACAAGACCAAGGACATCGAGAACTTTATTCGCGTCAAGATCAACAAGAAGATATCTCGCGTACCCAAGCCAAACTTGATCGCTTCCATCGACATTATGGATATTTACATGGGCGACAGCGCCCCTATCATCAGTAATCCCAGGTTGAAAGAGCTTACGGTGAACGGTGATATGACAATCGAGCTGGACGTGAAGTACAATGGCGGCTTCAAAATCGAGATGGGAGCGGTTGCACGCATCGATCTTGGAACCCGCTTCAAGGCTCGTGAAGTCAGCTTGATCATGGCAGGCGAGCTCAAGAAACTCAGCGGTCATCTTCTGATTCGTGTCAAGCCTCCTCCAAGTAATCGTATCTGGATGACCTTTGAGACCATGCCTCAAATCGAAATGAGTATCCAACCTATCGTCAGCAGCAGACAGATCACCTACGGCGTTATCCTTCGTGCTATTGAGAGCAGGATCCGAGAAGTCATTGGTGAGACCATTGTTCTTCCCAACTGGGACGACAGCCCGTTCCTGGACACCACGAAGAAAGAGTACAGAGGTGGTATATTCGAGCCTTCGCCTTCAGATGAAGAGCCTACCGGCATGGAGAACGCTGTACACGCAGACGCTGGCTTGGTTGAAACTGCAGCACACGAACTCACCAACAGCGCTGGTGATGCAGACTCTGACGATACCGTCATCCACACCCTCGCTGAGACTGGAGCGAAGACTCTGAGCATGCCTAGCCTTCTAGAGCCAGTTCAGAAACTCAACTTCCGAAAGAATGCAAGACGGTCAGCCACTTCTCTTCTAGGAGAGAGCATTGAGAGTCCGTCAGCCGCATCAACCAGTACGACCAACATGTCGACACCACTTCAAACACCATCCTCCCCACCACTTCGTCCGCGTACGCCACCTGGAAAGCCTCGGACTTTACGTCAAAACTCCTTCTCTGCCGCAGCGACGCCCTTGGTCAGCACAGAAGGCTCGAACATTGAGGCAGTAAGGTCACATACAAAGAAGAAGGGACAAAAGGATGCGGTTGAGATGGTAAAAGAAGTCAACTCAAAAGCACAGGCTACATCTCCAAAGGTACTTCGCGAAACAGAGAATGTCCTACCTATCGACTCCGAAACATTCTCAACCCTCGCGACGCCAGAAGAAGAGGGAGAAGAAGCTCCGACAGATCCTTCCATCTTACGGCGAAGTTCTGAGCCTCTAGAACAGCACACGACGAAACAAAGAACCGAGGCTCCTCAAGCACCTGCCACTGCGGACGCCTCGACGATACCTGCAAGATCACCATCGGTGAGGTCTTTGGACACGTCCGTCCCTTCGGGGTCGAGTCCATCTCATCTCAGTACGGCTGCCAATGCTGCAAAGAAATGGGGCTGGCAAGTTCTGAACAGACAGAACGGGTCTTCGTCCTCGACGTCAGGAAACGCTTTTGGCTTGGCCAAGAGGTTCTCAGTATCTTCGGCTAGTAGTGGATCATCATCGGTGTCATTGCCGTCGCAGCCACCTAACCCGAACGCCCTAAAGGCGGCATTGTTGGCTCAACCAATGGGCCGTGGAATGCCCTTGCCACCACCTGGTACCCCTCTGCCTGGACCACAGAAAAGCCTTTGGGCGTCGTCTGGCTTGAACCTACCAAACCTCAAGCGCAAACCTGTAGGAGCACAACCGGCCGCTCAACAACAGAGCAAGGAAGTAGAGAAGCCTGATCATGTTGGCGAGCAGCAAGCTCGACAGCCTCCACCGTTGCCCGCGAGACCTAGACCCGCAAGCAGAGAGATTCTTCAGCCAAATGTGGTACCTGCTGGATCGGAACGGCAAACAGGCGGAGACCCTGACGTACTTGTCGTTGCTGCGCCTGTGGAGGATGATAGTATGCCCAACACACCGATTGTTGAACGAGTAGACCACGGCATGCCCGCATACACAGAGCAACCTCAGACAGCTTCGCATGTGGAATACATGTCAAAAGAGCCTCATCCAGACACCGAGCAGACATATGTTGAGCAAGCACCAATCAAAAAGATGCAGCCTGAGCACGTAGCGGTGCAGGAACTCGCAATGAATCCACAGCACATCCACCCTCAAACAACAGCTGAGCCCACGAAAACAATCCTGCAGACAGCAACCCCTCATGACGAAAGACACGAAACAGAAGACGGAGAAGTCAGCGACTCACTCGAGGCAGCCGACGTGGCAGGAGAAATGCGTTGATGACCAGAACAAGTTTACTCCTCCACTCCTCCACTTTGATTATGACACGACAAAACTAAATACGCAATGAACTCTTCTACGTTACTCCCCTCCAATGACTTTCCTGGTTGCCAGGATGCGCTTTCCTGGTTTTTGCTCTGTGCTTGCTCTGCCTGTGATGACGCTTTCAGAAATTTGTGCTTACCTTCGTCAGTCACTTCATAAGCGTGAGCTATAGTGAAGCTCTGCTAATCTATCAACATTTCGCTGCTCTATTTTCGCCGCGCAACTGCGCCTTCTTCTTAAGTGACTGTCGAGGGAAAGGTGAACTTATTTTTTTCTTTAGTCTGAGGCATTTTCGGAACAGTGATCGAACAAGGACCCTCACTAGGCTTTGGAGAGGACTCAATAAGAGACAAACCCATATCAATGGTCCGCGTTTTCTCTAGCCATGAGGAACTTGAGAGTTGGATTGGAACATACTGGTCCCATAGCTCTTTTGGTTGCTTGAAGCATCAAGGATACGACGAAGCTAGCTCTTATACTGCAAATAACAGATTGTAGTCTACAAATATCACGTCTCAGGAAAAGGCACAGAAGAAAAGGTTTCTAGAAGGAAAAAAAGAATTGATTGATTGATTAGTGCAACCCACCAGTTACAAACACGCAAAGCAACAGTATCGCACTAGTCAAAAACACCACTTACCTGTACATCTCCTTTTATTCTTGAGGAAATTTAGTAGTGGCAACTAGCAGTGCATATCCAGCCCTGAACCTTGGATTACAGCATACGAGCACCGCATCTAGGGCAGTTGAACCAGAGGTCATTAATGGGGCGACCAAAGAGAGTGAACGAGGAGGTATTGCTGTAGGAGCACATTGTAACTGTTTCGAGAGTTCTGTGCAAGTAGTTTTCGGTAGATTTGTGCGTTGGAATGGTAATGGGACAACTTGGATTTGGGAGTGTATATGTATCAACCCGAAGCCAAATATAATGGCTTTTGTTCAACTTGTGATGGAATTGGAAGGCAAAGAAGAGCACAAACAACACTGATAATGACAAAGGGATTGTTGGCAGGCTTGAAAGAGAGGCAGTGGTAGCACAAATAAGCCAGCCAATTCAGACAAAGGATACTGCTGCTCGGATAGAATCCTCAAAGAGGTGTGTGTTCTGGCTAAGACAAATGGTATCGCATTTTTAACATAATCGATTAAGAGCGAAGCAGGGCGTGCAATGTACATCTGCAAGCAGAGGCGGTGTGTTCGAGAGCAAGAGGAGTGGAAACGCCCAGATGTCGCTGAACCGCAGGAGAAAAGGACAATAGACATCATTAAACTAGGAAAGGGTATTCTGAAAAATGCGGAAATCCGAGGCTTCGTCGTGATAGAGGAAAGGGCGGCAGTCAGATCTACCAGGCGCTGCGGTCCCAGTTGGGATNCTGGATTTATGCGTCAGCGGATGTGTTCGATGCAGGCAGATTAGATCCAGAATAAAACGTACCTTGGACAAAGCTTCCGAGCACGCGACTTCCTGTCTGCAGAAGAGGATGGCCAACGACAATCTTGAGGAACCTCTCCAGACCTTTCCTGCGCTCTTCAATAACGGCGTCGTCGAATTTGTTGAAGTAGACCTTGCCGGGCAATGGGGGAATAGTGACTCTAGCGCTCTCACGTTCAAGAATATCGCGGAAGTACTCAAAGTCTGAATAACGGCGGCGCACACTACTGTTGCGCAGCTTGAACGAGGGGATGTTTGTGCTCAGGCGGATCTCGTAGGTCGTGTAGCGCGATGAGGGAGTCAGACCATGGGTTTGCGGATTGCAGACCTGATAAGCGCAATAATGTCAGCGGCCGAAGAAGATAAATGCAGCGACGCGACTCACCTCAATCTCAAGAAAGTTCTCGGGTGGGCCATAGATCTCCTCGAAGCTCTGTGATCTCGAATCGGGCATTGCTTGCATGGTCGAGGTCGTCCTCGAAGACGGACTGGGCTGGAATTGGTTCATGGCTAATTGAGAGATGCTGTATGCGCCCGTCGAAGGTGTGTACAAGGCCGAGGTGCGCAATGGGTGGAACAGATGGGAGAGACAGGTAGGTAGTAGAGAGGATGCGCAAGTCGGCAATGCCGTCGCTATCGCGTGCCATAACCTTACGCCATTGCCCCGCGATTGGCTTGGCTGCCTGCCTTAGCGCGCTTTTGGCTCTTTGTCACCTTCGGTCTTTCCAACATGCTCGTGCTGATGATCTTTTGGTCCATGAGTCTTCCCATGTTCGTGATCCTGTGGCTTTCCATTTTTATGATGCTTCGTCGCTGGAGGTTCAGTCTCTTAGCCCTGTGACTCCTAGTCCTTCAATTCCTTGCGTGCCAGGTAGTGTCCGGCAGGCGTCAAACTGAGATAGATCAAGACAGCACAAGGGATCGAGGCAGCAAGTGTAGCTGGTCTTTTGAACATCGGTGCAGGATTTACTGTCTTGTAGGGTACAGATTCAAGGATGATTGATAGTAATTGGATAATTCAATGGTTAGGTCGTGAGGGTGTGATTCGAAACTTGAACACCTCGTTATGTACTCGTCGAGAACAGAAGTTGCAGGGTGAACGCCATTGTCATCATTCATTGGGAAAGAACACCTGCGGTGCCAAAGCCAGAGCATCTCACATCCTTTTACAACCTCCGAGAAGCAATGGAGATCATAAGATCCTATGACTCTCTGAGATAAGATAAGGTCTGCGGCAATTTGTCGGCATGGAACAAAGGCAACTTCCTTTGATTGCATGCGAGCTTGAGCTCTGCATGTCTCTCTCTACTGTTTGCATCAATCAATTCAGATATCACTGACTAGCTATTGATTGGTGAAGTCTGTGATAAACAGACAAAGCTGCTTGCCATGGGTAGCTTGAGTTTGTCTCAAGGATGCACCATCGGGCTAGATGTGTCTTGACGGAAATCCACAATTATGCCAAAGGCCTTTTTAGCAGACGTCACGGTCGAGGGTCAGTACGTTCATGCTACGTTATATACCAATGTGAATTGTTGATGTGATGATGCTCATACATATGCTTGTTGTATTATGTACATCGATGGATGATGGAGCAGAACTGAACTTGAGCAACTGCTGCTAAGTTCTGAGGAGAGACTTGAGGTAACTTGGAGTGAATAGGCGATTTCACAAGCTACCCGGGTTTTGGGCCGACTGAGACAGCATGGATGTCAAAGACGGGCCACAGACAGATAGACAAATTCGTTTTCAATGCTCCCAGGAGATGCTAACTTTTGCGTCTGATCCGAGCCTGTCTCTATGAATGGTCGTCTATCGTTTGCTAACGAATAGTACGATTGTGTGCATCCAGCCTCATTCCCTACGACTGAGGATTGCGAGTCGAACTTCGCTTTCATACGAAAGTTGAAAGGGCAACACGTAATTGAACGATGTCGAAAGTGTTGTGCAGGAAGTCGCGACCAGCCGGACACTTCTGCTTCCTTCCTTTTGTGACTTTGTGCAGGCGCACGCTCAACCGCTCAACCTCACACTGGTTTCGAACGCGTGGACAGATTCTTAACTGCTTACAACTCGGCTCACGCATATCTGTCTCGTCCTCCGAAGCGGCGTCCTCGGACTATTCTGTATACAACAGCTACATACCCACTCTCATCCTGGCGAGCCAAACTCACTCCGGCCGCCGTGCCCGAGGTAAGTGCAATGGCCGCTTGCCACCTTCTTTGTTGACCAGCGCTAATCATTTATTCTATCATCAGCTTGGCAGAGGCGTGCCACGCCTACTCTGCACAACATCTCCGAGCGTCGACTTCCGTTGGGCACTCCAGCAGATCGCCTACTGCCTCGCTCTTCAAAGCCAAAACCNCCCTTCAGCCACATCAACGTTGTCAAGGCCGAAGACTTGGAGCGCGCAAGAGCCCATCAAGAACCTGCCTCCAAATCGTATGTTTCTTCTTCACCCGGACCCTCGCCCAAGTCTTTTAGCAAGAGTTTGAACCCTGGCGAGACTGGCAAGATGTCTTATCTTGACTCTGGTTCCGAGGACCAGGTTCGCCTCGCTGAACTGGCGACAGCAAGGCTCGAAAGACAGAGCAAGAGGATCATCGAGAACGACCCCACCGTTCCTTTGAGTAAGCTCATCGACCCCAAGACAACACGACACAGGCTCCCCAAACATTGGCCGGATCTTGACTACCCAGACTCAAGCGATAATGATGTGACCTTGACGAGTCGCGCATCCAGAAAGGAAAGCCCATTGGATGTCCACGCCAAAATCTTCCGACCCGGCTCGCGCGACAGCTCCATCTCTCGCAACCTCGAGCCGCCTCGAAAAGACTCTGCCACTCTCAGTGCAAATGATGGAGACTTTCAGCTCGTCACTAGCAAGAAGACCAAGCCCTCATCTAGATCTGCTGTTGGCTTGAATGCGCACGAGGTCAAAGTTGATGACAAGTCGTCAGCTATCATCGTCTCCTTTAACAGGCAGGAAATCAACGAAGTTTTTGGCAACGACCTGCCTCCCCTTGCTTACTTCCANGGAAATGTCGGAAACAAAGAAGGTCAGGTCGGATTTGCCATGCATCCCAATGGTGACATTTCAGCTCAGCAGTGGTCACAATCCGATTACCAGTGGTTCAACATTGGTCAGTTTTCCAATTCGCGCAGGCGTACTGAAGGTACTCTTGCCTCGCATCGTTTAAAGGGCGAGAACGAGTTACACTCTCTCCTCCAGCATAGCCTTTGTTACTTCAGAGCGGTTGCGAAGCAGCATGAGGCGTCCACGATGAAGCTACCCTTCGGCCTGAAAGAACTGCAAGCTTACATGCCCAAAGTTTCTGTTAATCGCCCTGCGCGAAAAGTGGCAGTTACACCTTCTGTTACTGAAACTCCAACCAGATCGGAGTCTGAACAGCGCTACCCAGAGAAGAAACATCCGGCACGTACACCATCGCTTGGACCAGAACTTGAGCCTTGGGCACAAGGTTACGCCTCTCGTGTTCGCAGTAGACGCAAGTTGTCCAGTACTCCTGTGGCAGTGCCATCCAGCAACCTTNNTTTCCAACGCGACTTCTTGCCCTCTACTACAATTAACACTGCATCGACCAGTGCTCTCAACAAGCTGCCTTACAGCTTGACTGCCCTCAACAACCTATCTTTTGGGACGTTTTCTGCAGACAGAGACCATGATGCTGTTGACAGCACTTTCTTTTCCCCCAATCTCAAAGTACCTGCTTCGACACAGCCTGGTGTCAATGAGCATAGCCAATACCTGAGCTCATTTTTGCCAAAGAGCGTACCACAGACGGTCACCTCACAGCTCCACTCGTCTTCTGCCAATCTGAACTTCTCTACCTTTCTCGAAAAGGCACAACCACAAGTTTCCTCGCCTGATCAAGTACCCGCACCGTCTCAGCGCAGTTTCACAAAGGCATGTCTGGACAAGATATTCGATGCTGCTACATCTCGCAACATGAACGCCAATGCAGGTGATCGAACTGTCCTTCACGATCCATTTCAGAGCCAATCTCCTACGCTTCCATCGATGATCAAGCAAGACTCGGAAGTTAAGCATCACGACAACATCTGGTCAAGTACTCCAATCGGTGAGGCGACTTCGAGTTATATTGGCGAGGCATCTTCGTCCACGAGCAGTGAGGATGTAGCCTTCGATCCTCTTGTTAGCGAGCCCGAGTTCGCACCAAAGTCTAGAACGATGGAGATTATCGACATCAATCTACCACACATGACGACTGAAGAGCTTGCTATGTACTCGAGACCAAGTCCTCAAAACTTCAACGGCCCGTTCTTTATGGGCAGCCCTTACGTTCCGAGCGAAGCCAGCAGAAAAAGTCACGAGCAGGAGCTTCATGATTGGTTCTATAGTGGACTCACAATTACCGAACGTCAGAACGAACATTTTGAGTACATCAAGACAGCACACAACCAAACATCTAGCATCGCACAGCCGAAGTTCAATCCTGGACCCATCGGAACACCTCCTGCTAGTTCGGTGTCGAGTAGAAACCGAGAGCCGGAGCCGTTCAATGAAGTCACGACGCGCTTGTTTCTCTCCATGCACGAGAGCCTCTCACAATACACTCAAGGCCCTATCGAGCAGCGTCGCGGATATCTTTCTCCATTCTGCGATCCACCAGAATGGTGCATCGACAAGAGCGCCAACGGCAACAACAGCTTNTTTGGCGAGGATTGGAGTCAGCCNCCTGAGCGTATTAGTAGAGACTCGCGCTACAGACCCCTCCCTTTCGAGAGCAAGTTCGACGCTTTCGATGGACACCGCGGTGTCAGTGCTGGTGGTGTTCGCCCTTCCAACGCAAGGCTTAGATTCGGCTCGAGTCTGAAGTACTGAAGAAGGTTACGAGAATTGACAACCAAGGAAATCAAGGCGGATCAAGACTATGGCAATGACTGTCTACGACAGGGGACTATGAGGTGCATCAAGGATATTGATATGGACGGGGCGTAAGCTGCAGGTCAAGCGAATGGACGACTGGGGATTAACGATTCTCGATGCGTATTCGTGGTTTCTCGCCTGAAGATAGCTTCCATCATAGACAGACGAATCAATACAGGCACATCGATTACCGGGAGCTTCGTGTGCCTCTTGAGCGAAGAGTTCGTAGAAGTGTGAGATTTGAGGTGACAGAAGAAAAAGGCGGCTTCGAGTTGAGGTATCTATACAATTTGCGAGCCATTTTTAGCTGTCTAGTAGCCCTCCTTGCCCCACTTGTTGTACTTCTCGTGAAGCTNCCTGGTCAAGATATCAGCGTTGCTGAAGTCGATATATGAATGTGGGTAGCTACTCACTCTGGGCAGGTTGACGTTGGGGACAATGACCTCGTTCAGAGCAGAGGGGGCGTCCTTGCGAGGCTTGCTGGTGTCACCGCCGGGGTGGTACTGGTACTTGGCCTCACCACCGGTCTTCCAGGGCTCGGAGTCGACAGCCTTGCTAACGGGGTTCTCGGATGAGGAAGAGGTGGGGTTGCGCGAAAAGTGCCAGCCAGCAAGACCGAAGGCACCGGACATGATGGTGAGCAGGANTCTGTTTGATTGCGAAGCCTTGTCAGTAATCGGGTATCCTGTCATTGGCCGGTGGATATGAAGCACAGCAGTGAGGGGTGCTCGTAGGGGAGGCATTGAAGTTTGTGGCTTGTTCGCAGCATCTTTCTATCTTTCTGGACAGGCGCAGAGGGGTTGTCGACGTACGTAGAGCTCGGGGTCCTTGCGGGCGCCCTGCTTGAGGGCGTTCTTGTCGGCTTCGCGGCTGGCGGCAGAGGCAGCGTTCTCGGAGCCAGCGTTGATGCCCGAGGCGCGGAGAGGGCGAGTTGCGCGGAAGGCGGCGCGTCCGATGATTGAGGCCATTGTGAGGGGTTGTGTGTGGTGTATGGTAGAGTGGAGAGATAGATTCAATTGCGTTTACGGGTTGCTTGCGGTCGGATTGAATTGGCGAGCTTCCGCTCCTCCAATGGCCTGACTCTTGGCGTTCCGCTGTGCGGTCATCGTGATTGATGGGTCAGGGTTGTCCTGCTTACAATGCTTTCTAACATGAATAGCACTATAGCTCGCCATGTACAGGATATTATTGGATGAAATACCGCGTGTGGCATCCTTCCCATAATATGACGCTACAGCACTACGGATGTCGTATTGTGAGCATTCGTTGGCTGTCAACATAACATTTTCTGTTTTCGAATGTTTCATTCCCTGCCATCAACACGAATACTACGCAAACCATGAAGCACCTCGACAACCAAACCACAACATACCAATCATCCAACCTTTCAATTCAGAATGGGATTTCAACTAATCACAGTTCTCGGCCAGACAGAGATCTATTCATACAAGCAGATTTTACATGGCCTAGAGTCTTCGACACGATAATGGTAGATTAATAGTGTTGATAGAGTTCAGGTGGCACGGACGGCTTGACTCTCGGGCAGCGCAATTTGGAAACGGCGCTGATCGTGGTTTACTCTACACCTGACGACTTCCTGCACAGAGCAAACAAGTCGCTGCACTGTTCTTCTTCAGTTCAGCATCTTGTCGCTTTGGTGTGTTTCTGGAGGACTTGTGCGCCATCGACGACCAAAACAACAAACACAGGCGGCACACAGCAACAGGACATGCATTGATCATCGCCGGCGCTTGACGATCATGGCCGACAGTGTCCTTCGTACCAACGACGAAGGTCCGGACGGCGACCACCAACACACCCATACTGTCCTTACCACCACCGGTCCTGTTGGAGAAGCAGGACTTCCACCATCACGTCCGCACGCCTCGAATACGACCAGCTCACATTACCGCACACGATCCGCCGCTCGCGTGGGTTCTCCCGTGCCCTCTCTGGGTGGCCGTGGTAGTGGCAGCTATCAGAACGACCCCTCTCGCCGCACCCACGTTCCGAATCTTATATCGAGTGCATTCCTTCCAACCAGTCCGAGACGTAACGAAACGCAATCTCCGCCGCCCACGAGTCCGCAAAACCCGCAAATTCCCATCGCAAGACCGAGTATCGACAGTGGTCGCAGAACTCACCGTTCTCGCAATAGCAATGCGTCGATCGTGACTCTCGAGCAGAGTAACAGGCCTCGAATTGACCCGGATGCTCCTCCCTTGCCCACTTCCCGAGGAACTGCAACCACAAACTACGAGTTCAATCGAGATTTGCAACCCTTCGGCAGTGCCAAAAGTCAAGAGAGTCAATATCCTTTGCGGAAGCCGCCTGCACTCGATATAGACGGTACCACTAGATCCGTCTCTTCGTTGCAAGCACAAAAGTCGCCCATCTCTCTGCGTCCTTCATGGAGCCGTCAGAGTCGTTCGAGCAGGGCTAATGGCAGAAGCGCCGATAGAGACGGCCACGAAAAGTTGCCCTCTGTGCCACCTTCACCTGCAAACCACCCGGCCACTCCCGTCGCCCAGGGCCACAAGCCGACTACCGACGGTAANAACTACCAATACTTCAATGGAAATGCCGTCTTCTTTCTCCGTGGCAGACTTATTAATACTCGGCAGCGGCCGCTTAATGTCTTTACTGCACTCCTTGCTGTCATCCCTGCTGCTTTGTTCTTTGGCTTCTCTGCTCCATGGCTATGGCATAACGTTTCTCCGGCGATACCCATCCTTTTTGCCTACGTTTTCTTCATCTGTATATCTTCTTACCTTCATGCCTCCTTTTCCGAANNCCCGGGGTGAGTTTCTTCTGGCTATTCCGTCATAAAATTGTGTGCTAATATGTTACAGATCATCCCACGTAATCTACATCCTCAGCCACCTACTCCAGCGGACGAAGACCCGCTAGCTATTGGACCATCCACCACAGAATGGGTCACTGTTAGATCCTTTGGCCCATCTGCGGGTGGTAACGGTACTACCGCCATGGAGGTTCCCATCAAGTTTTGCAAATCTTGCAACATCTGGCGGCCTCCACGTGCTCATCACTGTCGCATCTGTGACTCGTGTATCGAGACTCAGGACCACCACTGTGTTTGGCTCAACAACTGTGTGGGTCGACGCAACTACCGCTATTTCCTTACATTTGTCGCTTCCGGCACAGTCTTGGGCCTATTCTTACTCGCAGCCAGTCTTACCCATATCCTTGTGTGGATGAAGCGGAACCACTCGGATTTTGGGCACGCTCTCAACGTCTGGCGTGTTCCAGCTGCCATGTGTGTGTACTCGTTCCTCATCCTTACATATCCTATGAGTCTCTGGGGTTACCATCTCTTCCTCATGGGCAGGGGCGAGACAACCAGAGAATATCTCAACAGTCACAAGTTCCAAAAGAAGGATCGCCATCGTCCATTCAGCCAGCACTCAATCTTCGCAAATTGGTCCAGTGTCTTCACGAGGCCTCGTCCACCGACATATATGCAGTTTAGACACCGCCACGAGGAAGGTGATCAACGCCTTGGGGAACGGCGGTCCAGAATGGCCAAGCAGTCAGAAAAGCAGGGCGACATGGAGATGAGCGAGATCAAAAGCGGGACTGCTAACAGCAATGTTGGTGGTTACCAAGGACAGCGAACCTTGACTCCTATTAACAACACACCTAGGAGGTGAAAGTCCTCTACTTATGCCTTTGCTTTCTCTTCACAGCTCCTATTCATGTTGCAGCACTTCGTGACGATTGCTCACGTCCATAATGCCGGTTTTATTCTATTTGCCTTTTCTTCTTGGTTGTACATCTATATCTAGCTTGTCTCTATACCCCTATCAGCGAATCAATTCACTTCTCGAGACACGTCAGTCACATGTTGAATGAGCCGAGAGCGTAGATAGTGAGGTACATGCACATGTTCATGCTGACAGCGGGTGTTGCTAAGGGGAGCGGAATGCCACAAAAGACGCGACTGAGGCGCGGGAACTTAATCCTCCACTCAGCTCCGATTCGTGCCACAACAAACGGAAACACTATCCCTGAAGACCCCTGCCTGCCGAGGAGAGCAATGTCCTTCTAAACTCATCCTCAGACAGCAGCCAGACAGATACTTGTCCTCGCCGAAAGGTTAGAGCTCTTTTTCGAGTCGGCTCAGCGAATATAGCAACGGCTCTTTAGTCGGCGCGTCTCTTTCTCGCGTCTCTCCCCACCTTGATTTCAACCACTATCACCTCGAACCAAAACCAACCCAGTACCCGCCACGTACGATGGCCAAACAGAGAAAGAGCTTGCCCGTGCCGCGACTATCAACGGGCTCGACAAGCTCATCTTCAGCAGCATCGAACATCGAAGTTGGTGGCAGTGCGCGTGAGGGCTCGCTCTCATCGGCCGCTCTCGCTCTGATGTCTACACCCCCTACCAGCGTATCCGAACAAGATCATGTCGGGTCAGCAATCGACAAGGAAGAGATGAGCGCGACATCTGCAGCAGACCTGACGCGTCGTGCATCGTCACGTCGCAAGTCAGGTCCGGCATCATACAACCTCGGAGTCCTCTCTGGCGTACGCCGTACTTCTGCCGGTCGCGAGATGGCCCTGGAGAAAGCTGCTCGCAACTTCTCTGGAGACACACTTGTCGATGACGCTCCTGGACCTTCGTCCGACACTCCGAACCGCAAGCTCTTGAACGACGGTGTCAAGGCTCTGAACATGGACTGGGAGATGGACAACCTGCCTGGTGACAGTGCTTCCGATCGGCCTGACAGGAAGAAGCGTCGACACAGATCTTCGATGGACATGTTGATCGAGACGACCGGTCGCGCCCTGGGCAGAGTGAAGAGCGTGCTCGGCAAGCGAGACCGAGAGGCAAGCGAAGCCGACAAGACAGACCGCAGACAGAGTCGCAGACTACTGGCCATCGAAGGTCCCAAAGACGCAAGTGAGGAGGCACAACAAGACGACGACACCGTCCATGAGCAATCAGAACGTGTTGAAAGACCCAGCAAGCTTGCTCGCCTCTCTTCGAGCTTCAGCATCAACATGCCACAGGTATTTTCTACCAAGAGCAAGAAGCCGACAAAGCGCTACGAAACCCAAGGTCTATACGCAGGTCAAAGCCTTACAAGCTATGATGATCAATCCATCCCCAAGACTTCGCGGAAGCCCACTGGCAAAGCTCGTCCTTTGTCAACCTCCTTCCTTCCTGATGCTACCCAGCCCGAGAAGCGTACTAGTCTTGTCGCCTTGCCTATGTTTTCCTACCTTGAGAGGGAACGACCTTTCACCATTCCTTACGATGTCTTTGCTCCTGTCCACCACCAACGTGGCGAGGAGAAGCCAAAGGACTGGGGCAAGGTTCACAAGAACCGTTTGGTCGGTGACGCCAAAGAATACTGGAGGAAGCCTCACTACGAAAGATCTTTGTGTATTTGCACGCCACCGCTCCCCGGATCGTCAGAGCCTGGCTGCGGTGAACATTGTCTCAATCGTGCAATGGATTACGAATGCGATTCGAACAACTGTGCTCTTGGAGATCTATGCACAAACCGTGACTTCGCTGGACTTGGAGTTCGTACGGAGCGCGCGAACAAGGCTGACAAGAAATCGGCATACTATCTCTTCAATGCCGGAGTCGAGGTCATCAAGACCCCAGACCGAGGCTTTGGTGTGCGCGCTTGTAGATCGTACGAGCCGCACGAGATCATTACCGAGTACACTGGCGAGATCATCACACCTAACGAGGCTGGTAGAAGAATTAGAGAAGACTACAAGGATAAGGCCGTAAGTTCAGATGTCGCGAGACGCTTTAAACATTGGCTAACGTCGTTCTAGGACTACTACCAGATGGAGTTCGATCAAGGTATGATCCTTGATGCGACCAAGGGCTCTATTGCCCGGTTCGTCAACCACTCCTGCGAGCCAAATTGCAAGATGCTCAAGCGTTTCGTCGGAGGCCAACCACGAATGGCTCTGTTCGCAGGCGACCGTGGCATCTTGACTGGCGAGGAACTGACCTACGACTACAACTTTGAGTAAGTTAAAGACCAGTCCTTGCCTGAACAAATTAATTCTAACGCGATTCACAGTCCTTACTCTGTTAAGAATGTTCAGGAGTGCCGTTGTGGTGCAACCAATTGCCGTGGCGTCTTGGGTCCGAGACCGAAGGATGCCAACAAGCCTGTAACCAAGAAGGAGAAGGAAGGAATGGCCGCTGGCATGAAGCGCAAGGTCGGCGAGTTCTTTGGTGCTACCCCTGCAATCGACGTGGACAAGGAACTTTTCAAGAAGCGCAAGGTTCCCCAGATGTCCAAGGGTTGGGTCTACGTCGACGACACCATGGAGAAGACCAGAATTGAGGAGGCTCGCAAGGACAAGGAGATTGCACGTCTTCAGAAGCAGGGAATCCTTCCGGCAGACCTCGAAGTCAAGAAGACCACGACCACCACTACCGTTACCAAAGACAAGAATGGGGCCAGGCGCTTCGTTCAGAAGGTGACCACTAGGATGACTGGTCACAGACCTAAGGCCACACCAGAAGCTCCTTCCAAGAAAGTTCAGAAGCTCGGAAGACTCTCGTCCATCAAGAACAAGGACAGAGAGGCATCGCGAGTAGATGACAGCTCCCGAGTGACCAAGCCTGCTCGTCGCAGCATGGATAATAAGAGCATTCCCAAAGGCTCAATGAAGGTCAGGGCGGTCACCAAGGATGCAGCTAAGATGGCTCGTACTATGAGAGCAGTCAAGGCGGAGGATTGAAAGTGAAATAGGATTGGATGGGGCTTGGGAACGGTATACCTGGAACGGCGTCAAAGAGGGATGCAGGACATGCACTTGGATATCTGTTCTTCGTTCTGCAAAGGTTTAACATGTTTTTAATTGCAAGGATATGGTCTTTTTCGAATCGAAGTTGTCATTTTTCTTCATTTTTTATCCCTTCCATGTCTCGCGAACAATTGGGTCAGCGGCATCAATCCAGGCCTTGCCAAGCATCTGTCAAGTCAAGGGTCGGACGGAGATTCGGACTCTCGGTCTATCAGCTTTTGGATGACATAACGGCAACATTTGCTTGGAGATACCTACCTACTATTTTACTACCGACTGACAATTGAATTTACCTTTGCTGAACGTCGTATTTGAAAGGTGCGTTGTTGGCCTTGCTTTCTGAGTCCACTCACCTAGTGCATACGACGAAGCTAGAGACGAAGCCCATGCTAATTGATTGCCGCAGATACAAGTCGTCGAAGAATCTCTCGCCTCACCATATTCACATACCCAAACATGAGCGCATCACAACTCAAAGTCCGTTCCCTGGTACGATTAACCCATCTCGAACGCGCCCTAACCGTCCTGCCCTACAAATGAATCTTGCGACACCACAATTCGCCGCTCAGAGCACATCGAGCTAACAGCATTCCGACACAGTACCGCAAACTCTTGCGCCAGGGAAACCAGTTCGCCGCATACAACTTCCGCGAGTACGCCGTGCGTCGTACCAAGGATGCCTTCCGCCAGCACATGTCCGAATCCGACTCGAGTAAAATTCAAGAGCTTCTGTCGAGNGGAAACACAGAATTGCAGATGTTGAAGGTGAGTCCTTAGACAAGCCCATGAAGAATTTATGCAGGAAGCCATATGCAGTGGTATCAGGTCGGAGCAAAATCAAGATGGAGAGCGAGAGCGGTGTTGGGATAGCCTCTACGATATCTGCGTACCTGCGCATATGGCCTGCATGACACACTTCATACATGAGACATGTCACAGTTGCTGACTCTTGCGCTTCAGAGACAGACAGTTGTCAGCCAATTCTTCCAGCTAGACAGGCTAGTGGTCGAGGGAGGCAAGACAGGCAAGCAGACTGGCGGCAGAAACGACATCATTAGACAAACCGAACACGGGTGAGTTCAGCAGTCGTGTCAGTATACTCGAGCACATGCTAACATGAGAGCTAGCTGGGACTAAGCTTGTCTTCTTTTGGGTGCGACGGAAGTGGAGTCACGGTTTATATGCTTTATAAAATACCACTCGCCCTGCTGGGCTGAACTGTAACCATACCACTACTCGAGTCAACATGAACATTCTACACACATGAAATCTCATCCTTGTTGCAGCAACACCAAGTTGTCCATTCACTACTGCTGCTCTGCTAGAGACCTAGACTGCGCAACCAGCTGTATGCCGAAGAGTCGCCGGTCGCCGAGACTCCCGAGACGTCCGTCAAGTCGCGTCGTCGTCGGGCCGTGAGGGGAGACGCGCTGTCGCCAACCAAGCAACAGTTGTTTATCGCTCGCAAAAGTGCGTTAATAAGAGACAGTTGTCCGAAGGCAGCACTATTGTTATCAGGAGACGTATCGGACTTGATTGGGAAACAGCGACTTGCCCTCTGAAACTCTCTGACCGCAAGTGTAAAAAAACGCAGTCATGGCTCCTGTACGTGCCTTCTCTTTCTGTCCCACTCTTCGCCTTATTCCTTTCTGTTTCGGCGCTTCTCTGTCTGACCTTTCCCTCTCACTGCACCTTCCCTAAAACTCCGCGCGTCATGCTTTCTCAATTTCCCGCAGTCCCAATCGTCTTTCCCAAGTTCCCCATTCAAAAGAGCATGAATCCCAACGTATCATTGGAAGACATCGATTACGAGGTTCTCGAAGCCGCATGCATCTTGGTCAATATTAGTCAAGGCACCCCTATTCCAACAACACACACGGGCTCTAGTTCTCATCTACCCATCTCTACCCCTTCATCCTCGCAAAATCATCGTTCCGCCAGCAATACGATCTATTATCTGGAAGAACCAACCATAGCCTTCTCGACCACCGAGCAAATCTCAAAGACCCTAACTGACGTCGATGGCTCAACAGTTTCGCGCTGGAGGCCGCAGCAATCGCTCTGGTCGCTCCCAGGCAGATGCTGATGTATTCGAGGGCTTGCCTGTTCGTCAATGGATTTCCTCAGACAGCATAGTGGGCCTTCCACCACCAACAGAGGTTGTCCAAGGCGGTGACAACGCCTTGCCTGAACTGCCCATGCCACGTGACTCACACCTGCTTACTCCTTTGACACAACAACTGCTGCGTGAAGCAAGAAGACCTAGACTTGCAAAGCGACCCCAGGAACCAACCGAAGATGACAAGCAGGAAGAAGAGGAAGAGGGCGAACCTGTCCAAACTGGTTGGCAATCCAAGAAGTGGAGCCAAGTGCCCTCTCACCAGGAAAAGCCTGAGAGAGAGTTCCTTGCCAAGCGCCGCAAGGGTCTCCCCAGTATGCACACTCAGATAGCACTGCAAGCAGCAAATGCCGTGGCTTCGTCGGCAAACACACGGAAAACTAAGATCATGAAGTCGGATGCAGACGGCAACACCACAGTCTACGAAGTCTTAGTTCCCGAGGGCCAAACCGTCGAGGGCGAAGTCGTGGATGATGCTATCATGGCTGATGCTGCCCCCATTCAAGCAGCTCCCGGCACAGTCATCGATGGCGTCGGTATCGCCAACGCTGAAGGTGTCTTCGTTGCGACCGATCTGCTCCAGCAACAACAACAGCCAATGAGACGCAAACCTATTCCTCCACGTAGAATCAGAAAGGGTGGACCTGGCCGTGGCAAGAAGAAGGTCATGTTCAACCCAAACGAAGGACACAACGCTGCAGCGACCTCGACACCTGGAGGTGGAGTCAGTGTCGCTACGCCCTCGTCCCTCAACGCAAATGCAGACGACTCAGCCATGGACATCGATTCTACTCCAAAGCCTGACGCCAACGATGAAGGAGACGATGAAGACGGCGAGGAGGGCGAAGATGGTGACGAGGATGACGATCGTGAGGATGGGGAGGTCAGCGAGGGAGAAGAGCTTCAAGATGAGGAGCCCACTGAAACCACAACATCCCTATCAACAAAGCCCGACGTGGAAGAGCAAGTCCCAGCAGCCACGGAACCTACCGAGGCCGAGGAGGCTCCTGCGCCGGTCACAGAGGAGCCTATTGCGCCAACAGAAGAGGTTTCCGTGCCAGTCACAGAGAGCGCTCCATCGCCAGTCACAGAGAAACACGAGCAACCCGTTTCAGCAGCTGTGGAGGCAGCTGAGGAACAAGATGAAGCTACAGAAGCTACGGAAGCGTCCGAAGCCATCGAAGCCACCGAAGAGCCTTTAACTGCAGAGGCTTTCGAGGAAGCCACGGGGAAGCCGGAGACATCAGCTACAGAAGAAGTTCAAGCAACTGAGGAGCCTGAAGCCGCAGAACTACCACGAGAGCCGAGTGACAAAGAACCCACCGTCGACACGACAGCAGGGTCGGAGAAGTCCGAGGAAGACACGACTATGAAGGAGGCATCCGACAAGGAAACAGAAGAATCCTAGAAAGGTTCTAGTGGAGATTCTGAGGAGGATGCTGAAGGAGAGATCGAAGAAGATTAGGAGATTTCTGGCAATGTAAATCCTTCACTTTGTTCTCCTTGGATGACCACAGAAGCGCAACTCGAGCAAGACACGTCTATGGGGAGGCATCCGGCCAACGCTCTGACCAACGCTCTGAAGAATTCAAGAAAATTCCTGAGATCGAGGAGAAAGATCTTTATGGACTGACGAGTGACGAAGACGAAGACCGTAAACCAACACATGATGACGACCAGTCCGAATCTGATGACAAAGACTATCAACCCCGATCAGATGATGACGATAGTGAAGATGACAACGACGATGGGCAACTGCCGCTAGGAACAACACTACACAAGTTTTCAGAAGAAAACGAAGAGGACAATACACTTAATCGAAATGATGAGGAAGATGAGGAAGAATACGCAGGGTCTGAATACAAGTATATTGGAGAATTTGATGGAGACTCTACTGGAGAGTACAATGAACGTCCTGTTGGAGAGAGTGCATCAAGTTCTGAAAATGTTGACTGGAGCCATAAACCAAAACGCAGTCCTCGTGTGGAAACTGGGTCTCAGAAAGAACACGTCTGTGCGCGGTGTGGAATATCGGGCATCTCACGTTCCAGGACAATATGCATGAAGTGCTCTTGCGTAGAGAGAAAGATGGCCAGCAGAAAAGTCTGTGAACACTGTCCAGATCCACCTTGCCGCCCAGGACCCAATGGTTCCCGTACCTTATGCAACAAATGTGGCGTGAAATGGTACCGGGAAAAGCAAAAGAAAGCCGAAGTCAAATTCGACTACCTTCCTCTGGCCTGCTCGAGGTGTCGCGAAGACAAAGTGGGATGCGACCGCAAACAACCATGTGGTCGCTGTGTCAAGAGAGGAGAATCTTCCACTTGCAAGTCGGAACCTCTCTCTGCCAAAGACAAACACGGCCGCAAAAGAAAAAGGTCATGCGATGGCAATCGTCCATGCGGTGGATGTGTCAAAAAGGACACGCTTGCGCTTGCAAGTCCGGATCTCCCCCTGCCAAAATCGCCAAAAAAATCTCCCAGTGCACATGGCGACATGGAGGAGGAGCAGGACGAGGAGAAGAAAGACAATGAAAACGAAGAACGTGTCTGTGCAATCTGCGGAACTAGCGACAGTCCTGAGTGGCACGATGGACCTAATGGTCCCAATACCTTGTGCAACGAGTGCGCATTGCGGCGGGCTAGAGAGGGTAAGAGGAAGTGACAAAGATGCATGAGCGCAGACAACCGTTTGATGCGAGTGAATTGCCTGTTCCTCTGGATCCGGAATCAAAGGATATACTCTTGTTCGTCGTCTTCATCTTCTTTCACTTGACCTCTTGGTCTCGGCAGCCAAACTCACCTCCAGCGCTCTTGAGTTGCAAGGATGGCTAGGATCTTGTCATGGTTGATACGGTGGCTATGAATCCGCAGCTGTGCCGTTGAGGTTCATGTGTTTTTGGTTTCTGTTTTGGCGTGTGCATTAGTAACTATCAGTACAATTCTTCCCCAAATTGATACCTTCGACATGATTATCTATTCTTCTTCGTCTTGCACCGAATCTATACAGTATCTCAAAAGCCTTCCGTCTCGCAGTCACGGTAAAACAAAACTTGAGCCACAAAGGTGCTTGAGCTACAACGTTCTTCACAGACAACCGAGTTCTTACACAATGAATTGGAAAGACACTCTGATTGCAAAGATAAAAATGACCGTGACTGTGATTTCGACGACGACAAAAGTCTCTTAACTACCCAAATCCACATCTTCATCACTCCATTTAGCATCCTCATACAAATTCCTCGCACCCCCACTCGGATCCAGTTTTTGGAAAAAGTCTGGCGGGACTGTAGGCGTATACCTACGTTCGCGTTCTCTGTTTACGCCGCCAAAGCCTGCGCCATAGGTCACCAGCATATCTGTTGATGTGGGGAGGTGGAAAGGTAGCAGCAAGGCGGGATCCACGAGATTGCCTTCGGNGGAGTCGTCCTCGTCTTTGCGTAGTACTGGGGGTGGTGGGACAGTGGCTTTGTCGCCTTTTGCGGGTGTGGAGGGGGAAAGGGATGGGTCGGAGGTTGAGGTTGCTTCTTCGGCGGCTTTGTGGGCGAGGTGTCTTTTGCTTTCTTCCACGAGTTTGAGGGCGGCTTTTGGTAAGAGTTTCTCGCCGACTTCGGCGCGGTAGTATTTTACTGCGTGGAGGAGTTGTTTCGTCGTCAAGGCGGGTAATTGTTGTAGTGTAGTGTCCAGCGCTTCGTCGTCTTGGCCGAGTGATGAGAAGCACTGTAGCCATTGCAAAAGCTGTACTACTGGCGCTAAATGCTTACGAGCAGCTTCGATAATGTTTTCGCCTGTGGCATTCAAGGAGCCGTTCTCAAAGTGCTCGGGAGCTCTGTTGTTGGTTCGTGCCCAGTCTTCAAGCTGTGAGATGTTCATGCGGATCTGCATTGCTTTTGTTCGTGCGAGGTAGCGCTTGTTGGACATGATGCGATTGAAGATCTCAGCACTGAGCCAATATAGCAGTTGTGACATGACTTGCGTGGTAATGACAGAATGAACATCATAAAGGTCGAGGACGAATAATGTCGAAGATAGAAGAGAAGTGATGTTCCTAGGAGACACCTGAGCGCGACGCTTGGGCGAAGGAGGGCGGAAGCGTTTCTCCAGCGGCTCAGGCGCTTTCACCTTTGGTTTTGACCGTAGGAATTTCCATTCGTTCTGGAAAGCGATATCTTCGAATCCAGGGATGGTCTCGTGATCTAGCATGGCTTCGTCCAAGACTTTGTCCATGCGCCTTTCCGCATCTCGGATAATAAGCACATAGATTTCGTGGATCAACTCAGCCATCTTGGCTTGGAATGTCGAGGTGACTTCGGCCAGTCCAGGATCCTTCTTCAGGTAATACAACAAGAGGGTTGTATTGGACATCCAGAAAGCAAGCATAGTCATGTCCCATTGATGCTTCTCTACTACGGCGTAAATCTTGTCTTGAGCTGCGTTGAGCCACTCGGTCAGCAACTCTTGGCTAGAGTGATAGTGTGCATATCTGGCTCCGAGGAAAATAATGTTGGCGGGTATAGGTTTTTGAGATGGCGATCGCTGGGGAGTCATCTCGGTGACAACGATGTTGAGAATGCGATCTGAATCGTTCTCCTGGAAGACGAACATTTGGTCGTTGAGGCACCTGTCCCAAACGAATTCCTGCGAGTCCTCAAACTCGTCTGCAGATTCGGGTTGCTCGTCCAGGCCGAGGTTCCCTAGGTCGACTTCGAGATTCATTGCGCTCTCCATCATCATGCGTCGCTTCATCTCATTTTCGGCCATTTCCTCCTCGAAGCGGTCTTGAGAGAAACCAGAGTTGTAGAAATCATCCGTCACACCGGCATTTCCAATCGTGTAGCCACTGTCGTTCAAATACTCTGACATGTCGCTATTTGGTGCAACGAAATCAAGGGCAGTCCTTCCGGTGGATGACTGAATCTCGGTAGAAGCACCATGGTCTAATAGAATTTTGGCAATGTCCTTGTGCCGGTTGGTCATGGCCCACATGAGGGCGCTCCATTGGTTCCTATCTTGCTTGTCGACCTCAGCGCCAGCATCCAGCAAAGACATGACGACATCTTTGTGACCGAAGCAACTTGCATAGACCAAGGGAGGAGTGCCTTCGGAGTCTACAGCATTTACGTCGATATACAAAGCAGGACTTCCTCTGACTAGACGCTTAATTCGGTCGACGTCACCGTTGCTGGCGGCCATGAAGAGGAAGTCTTGTAGCATCTGTCTCTTTTCGGCGTCGCTGAGGTTCTTGTCGTTGACGACGTTGTCTTCTGTGCTTTCAATGTCGTTGTCGTCTTCGTTGCTTCGGACCTGGGTTGCCAACATGTGGGCCAGCCTGGAGTCGTGCTCAGCCAGGTCGCGTTCGGAAGGATCAAAGTCGTCGGGTTCGTTCAGAGAGAGGTTGAAGTTGTTCGATTGGGCGATGGTGGGGGCGGTGAGGAATTGTGACTGGCCTGTTGGGTGGAAGGTCAGCCAGGACTGAACAAGTAGATCAGGCAGTCACATACCTTGCCAGGCATCGTAGTACTCGGTCTCGACATTGCCGTAGCCAGAGAAGGTCTTGCGGTCATCTAGTGAGCGAGGCAGGTCGGCAGGCAGTTCGCGCGGCTTGGGCTGTTCGTCGAAGCCATGCTCTTCGTCATGTTCGTGGTCGTTCGGGTGGTCTTCCATGGCGCTTTGAGTCTACGAGTACAGGGGGTTGTCGGAAGCGAGGGATCGGGCGCAAGAGTCGTGCATTGCACAGTGGTGTAGCTGGTCGTGTGACAGAGAGCAGATTCAATAGGAGAACATCGGCGACAGCGATATTGTGCGACAGATTAATTGTGACCGTTGACGATAAACATGCAGCAGGCGCCATCATCTCCTACTTGTCCCACACTTGACCTTCCGACACTCTGTGTCCGTGCGGAAGCTGTCTGCACGCGTCTTCCAACAAGCATTCCCCATGCACTTTCGACGAACTCTTCTTTGCAGCTCAATCCTGTATACACGTTCTCTTGATTGCTCTCATACAAGCCGAACTTGTGTATACTGCTTTGACATGGTCTAGACTATGTCTCCCTGGCAGAGACATCTCTCGTGCCCCCGCCATCGGGCTAGGGTTCCGACGCACGTCACAATTGCAGTGGGGCGCGATACTGCGATAGGTGACACTCCCCGATCAGCCATCTTGAATTGTTAAGCAACCCTTCTGTGAAACTCTCCCATTTCCTTGTCCTCTTTCCTTGTACTTCTCTCTCGTAGATTGTCTTATACCTATACATCTACTTGACATCACTACTTATATCTCGCGCCATATTCAGAGTCGGGCTTCCCAGTAAACACCCGAGTGTATAATCGTCCAAACTGCCCACTATGGCTTCAGAGAAGAGAAGCGAGCGCGGCATCCGCATCGCTATTGATCGCGGTGGTACCGTGAGTCATACTCAGTGTTTCCCTCTCAACACAGCCGACTTACTGTACTCCAGNTTCACAGATTGCGTCGGCAACCCCGGCACAGGCAACATGGAAGACGATGTTGTAATCAAGCTCCTCTCCGTGGATCCTCAAAACTATGATGACGCCCCTCTAGAAGGTATCCGTCGCCTACTCTCCAAATTCACCGGCAAAGACATNCCCCGAGGCGAACCGCTAGACACGACCAAGATCGAGAGCATTAGAATGGGCACTACTGTAGCCACAAACGCCTTACTAGAAAGAAAAGGAGAGGATATCGCCATGGTTGTCACAAAAGGCTTCAAAGACTGTCTAGAGATTGGCAACCAGAGCCGACCCAACATCTTCGATTTGGCAATCAAGAAGCCCGAGGTTCTTTACAAGAGGGTCGTCGAGATTGAGGAAAGAGTCACACTGGAAGATTATGCCGAGGATCCTACGAGGAACCAGACAGATGCAAAAGCTATCGAAGAGGCTGGCGACAATGCCGAACTCGTCAAGGGCTTGTCAGGCGAAGCTGTTCGCATTCTCAAGAGACCCGACCACGACCAAATACGCAACCAATTACAGGAAGTCTATGATTCTGGCCTCAAGAGTATCGCTGTTTGTCTCATGCACGGCTACACTTTCCCGAAACACGAAGCCTTGGTAGGCAAGATTGCAAAAGAGATTGGTTTCGAGCACGTCAGTTTGAGTCACGAGCTAATGCCCATGATCAAACTTGTTCCTCGCGCTACTTCAGCTTGCGCAGATGCCTACCTAACCCCTGCGATCCGTAAATACATTGACGGCTTTCAAAAAGGCTTCGAAGGTGGACTGGGCACTGCCAGTGTCAAGCATGAAGAGGGTGCAAGAGGAGCGCGATGTGAGTTCATGCAATCGGATGGAGGCTTGGTTGATGTCGACTCATTCTCGGGTCTACGCGCTATCTTGAGTGGTCCTGCCGGCGGTGTGGTTGGATATGCCTTGACTTCATACGACCCCAAGACGAAAACACCCGTCATCGGCTTTGATATGGGAGGAACTAGCACCGATGTATCAAGATACGGTGAGGGAAGATATGAACATGTCTTCGAAACTACGACCGCTGGTGTTACCATCCAATCTCCCCAGCTCGACATCAATACGGTCGCTGCTGGAGGAGGCTCACGATTGTTCTTCAAGAACGGACTGTTTGTTGTCGGACCAGAATCGGCAAGCGCACACCCTGGACCTGCCTGCTATAGAAAAGATGGACCACTGACCATCACCGATGCGAACCTGTTCCTCGGACGCCTTTTACCCGACTTCTTCCCTAAGATCTTTGGCAAGAACGAAGATGAGGGCCTGGATCCTGAAGCCAGCAAGAAACTTTTCGAGGAGCTGACGACAAAGATCAATCAAGAGGTCAAGGACCAGAATATGTCTGCTGATGAAGTTGCCTATGGATTTATCAAAATCGCAAACGAGACCATGACAAGACCTATCCGTAGTCTGACCGAAGCCAGAGGCCATGATACCTCGAAGCATAGACTTGCAACCTTTGGTGGTGCAGGCGGTCAACATGCAGTCGCTATCGCCGAAGCTCTCGGAATCAGCCAAATCTTGATTCATCGATACTCTTCAGTTCTCTCTGCGTATGGAATGGCTCTTGCTGATGTTGTTGACGAAAGACAAGAACCTGACTCAAAGGTTTGGTCTGACGAAGGAGATGTACGCAAGTATTTCCANAAAAAGATGGAGGAGCTCAAGAAGAAGTCAAAGGCCACCTTGAAGGACCAAGGCTTCGAAGAAGGTCATGTACACTTTGAGGAATACCTCAACATGAGGTATAGAGGAACTGAATCAGCTTTGATGATCATCAAGCCGAGCAAAGAAGACGCCGAAGGGAAGTTTGATGGCGACGACTGGGCCTTTGGCAAAGCATTCGTTGAGCAGCACGAACAAGAGTTCGGGTTCACTCTTCCCGACAGAGATATCATCGTCGATGATGTCAGAGCTCGCGGTATCGGCAAGACCTTCGAAGGCCTGGAAAAGACAGTCGATCAACAGTTGCAAGAAGTCAAGCCCAAAGATGTCGGCAAAGATGAAAAGATTTACGGCAAGTCTCAGGTTTACTTTGAGGGAGGTCGACAAGAGACTTCCATCTACAAGCTCGAGGACCTTGCACTTGGCGACCGCATTCAAGGACCTGCCATCATTGCCGACGGTACTCAGACTATTGTCGTCACGCCTGGCGCTTCTGCTCTGGTCATTGATACCCATGTTGTTATCAACATTGGCGAGAGTGACGGATCTGAGAAGAAGCTCGATACCGAGACGGTCGATCCGATCATGCTCAGTATCTTTGCCCATCGATTCATGGCGATCGCAGAACAAATGGGTCGTGCGTTACAAAAGACGAGTGTCAGCACCAACGTCAAGGAGCGACTAGACTATTCGTGTGCACTCTTCGATTCAACAGGAGGTCTAGTCGCTAATGCACCTCATCTTCCCGTACACTTGGGTAGCATGAGCACATGTGTGCAGAAGCAGGCAAAGATTTGGGAGGGCAAGCTCAAACGAGGCGATGTCTTGGTCTCAAATCATCCCATGTATGGTGGCACCCATTTGCCTGATATCACAGTCATCACACCGGCGTTCAGCGGTGACAAGATCGTGTTTTATGTCGCCTCCCGCGCCCATCATGCAGACATCGGAGGCATTCTCCCCGGATCCATGCCNCCTCATTCTCGAGAGCTCTTCCAGGAAGGAGCATCCATCAAGACTGAAAAGCTAGTCTCGGAGGGAAGGTTCAACGAGAAGCGTATCACCGAGCTTCTGCTTGACGAACCAGCACAACATCCTGGATGCAGCGGTACCCGTTGCCTAGCGGACAACATCTCGGACTTGAAGGCTCAAGTTGCTGCGAATCAAAAGGGTATAAATTTGATCAACACACTCATTGATGACTACACCGAAAACGTCGTTCAGTTCTATATGAGAAGTATCCAGCAAAACGCAGAGAACAGTGTTCGCATGCTGCTCAAAGAAGTCAGCAAGCGTTTTGAGGGCCAAGACTTGTCGGCAGTCGATTACATGGATGATGGCAGTCCTATCAAGCTGAACGTCCAGATCGATGCTGAGAAGGGCGAAGCTGTATTCGATTTTACAGGCACAGGGCCAGAGGCAAGATCGTATCTGTTAGATCATTGGGACTTTTACTAACCATATTTTCATAGNGTATATGGAAACACGAACGCGCCCGAAGCAGTAACATACAGCGCTATCATCTACTGCCTGCGCTGTCTCATCAGCGAGGATATTCCTCTAAATCAAGGATGTCTGACACCAATCCACGTCAAAATTCCCAAAAAGTCTNNTTTCTTGTCGCCTTCAGCCACTGCAGCAGTCGTCGGTGGCAATGTCCTTACGTCTCAAAGAGTAACCGATGTCGTTTTGAAAGCTTTCCAAGCTTGCGCTGCTTCCCAGGGTGACTGCAACAACCTGACCTTCGGTTTTGGTGGCAATGCAGACGGCAAAGAACATGTCAAAGGCTTTGGCTACTACGAGACTATTGCTGGAGGGTCAGGTGCAGGACCCACTTGGGATGGTACGAACGGCGTGCACACACACATGACGAACACACGCATCACAGATAGCGAGGTCTTTGAACGTCGTTACCCAGTCATCTTGCGCGAATTCAGCTTGCGAGCTGGCTCTGGCGGCAAGGGTCAACACAACGGTGGTGACGGAGTCGTCCGCGACATCGAGTTCAGGATCCCGGTCCAAGTATCAATTCTCAGCGAACGCCGTGTATACCACCCTTACGGTCTCGCCGGTGGTGAAGACGCATCCTGCGGCAAGAACCTCTGGGTACGCAATGTTGCCAAAGCACCTGAAGAAAAAGACAAAGTGGAAGAGGAGCAAGAGGTCAGGTACATCAACCTGGGAGGTAAAAACACTGCAGCCTTCCAGCCTGGCGAGAGAATTATCATCAACACGCCTGGCGGTGGTGGCTGGGGCCCTGTGGGTGAGGAGAGTAAGGCTAGTAAGCTGTGGAGTGATCCAAAGAGTCACTGGAAAGGAGGAAGTGTTGCTGCCAGACAAGCCGAGGGGGAAGCCAGTGCTTAAGTGGAAGGAACGTTGCGGAGCAGCGGTCTTGCATACATAGAAGAAAAGCATTGCGTGGCCTTCCAAGCCGCTCTTACCTAGCATTTAATCCCGCCAGAAGCGAGTAAAGAATGTTGTTTGGGTCTCAGCACCTTGCTCTCGTTGAAGCAACACTTAGGGAAGGCCAGCAATCCGATTCAACCCAACCATCTATCTCAACTACTTATGCAACCGCTCGGTCTCTCAACTTCTCCACATACTATAGGTTCCCATCATACTCCTGTTTTTCATTCAGACCGACCATCTGCTCCACAGTCTGCGCCGCCTAGTCATAGCATCGACACGGTGGTGTGACCTATGCAGCACCCAGACATTCCACTCGGTTCCTCGTTCTTTGTCATAGTTGGTTATACGCGAACACTATAAAACCAGGGACTGCTCTTGGTCAAATAAGATGGTCTATCAGAAGCTCTAACGATGGAATGCTTATTAGTCTGCTCACTCTCGATTAGATTGAGTCAAAAGCTTGTTGCATGTACGTACAGTGATCGAGCAGCTTGAGTAAGCTATCTTCCACACAGAACCTTACAGGTAACAACCATGTGGTGCACCCTACATGTTATCGTCGCGGACGACAAGCAAAAGAAGACACAAAACATACAGCAGCAGGGATTCCCACGTGGTCACCCACCGTAGTACTAATCTGCCGTTCAACTGCTTATATATGGCAGAGCGGACGNNGGATGCCCAGTTTTCAGCTGACTGTGGCCGTATGTGCTTGGATCTTCTTTTTGACATGTTATATACCAATTGTGTTTAGCTGCTACGACTTCTGTCCACTGCCGGCAGCCTCCCTCTTCTCTCCCGAGCCCATTGCCGACAGCAAGATACCCGCATAAAACCCCCAAGTGGCACCCAAGAGATATCCATACCACTCTCTAGGTTTCCCCATGTGCCATAGCGCCACAAATGCAGCACAAGCAAACCATACCCCCGTGGCTAGTGCCCTATCCCCGGCCGCTCCCACCTCCTCATAGAAAGTATGAAACGCAATTGGCCAAGCTGGTATTGCGAGGAATCCAAAGACGATCTTGGCCACAGTCGTGAAGTCATCTGAGGAGGACTTTTGGATTGGCCAGGAGATATCTGACGACATTTTCGTGTCTGTTTGTTTGAGGACGTGGTTCATCGTTGCTCTTAGGGTTGCCATTTGACTATCGATGGTGTCGAGGCGAGTATTGATGGTGGGTGCCATTGATGAGCCAAAGGTTTGGAAGCAGAGTGTTATTAATGCCATGGCGCCTAGAGCTGTCATGGCTTTTGATGACAGTGTGGTTGCGATGGCCATGGCTTTGTGGTATGATCGTTGGTTGGTGATAAAATTGTTGATGGAGAGACGATGGATGTAACGAGAATTGAAGGAGATACCCTTGGTTTCTATGATAAAGTATTACACACGTACTCCTCTTGCTCGTGGTAGTATGGTTTGGAAGTCGCATTAGAAAGATCTGCGTAGGATTCAGGTGACGACACCGAGGATGAATGCAATGCCTGATTGGGAAAGCGATATCAAGCGTGAGCAGTTTCCTATCAGAACTGCCCTGCTCCATCTATTCAAGAATCCCCTTCGGCTGTTCAACATCTACTTCAATACCATCTATAGTGCTCCTAAGCATCCGCATTAAATCCTCAAACATTAGCCTCATGTAAATCCTTCTTAAACCTCTCAACCACCCTCTTCTTGCTCTCAGCAAAATCCACATGTGGTTTTGGATATCCGAGTTTCTCAAACTCTTCCTTGCTCAACCTACCATAAGGATCAAAGATATCCTTGCCTTTCAAGTCCTTCAACTCAGGAACCCATTTCCTGATAAAGTGTCCATGTTTATCACATTTCTCCGCTTGACTGATGGGGTTAAAGACTGTATAACTAGGTTCCCAGCCTTGTGTGTTGTTCGAAAGATCCCAATCGATGAGGTGGGTAGCGAAATATCTTTCTCCTCTGCGGTAGTCAATCAACATGTTTGCGGTGAGGTAGGAAGCAGTGTTCATGCGAAGACGATTATGCATATAGGCTTCTGTGTTTAGCTGTCGCATACCGGCGTCCACCCAAGGAACTCCTGTTTTGCCTTGACACCATTTCTCCCAGCCCTCTTCATCGTCTTCCCAGTGCACATTGTCAAACTTTAGGTTCTGGGGCAAGTTCATTGCGTTATGAGGGATGGCGACAAGGACTTGACGGTAGAATTCTCTAAAGACGATTTCGCGGACCCAAGAGGCGATGCCAGAGTCACCTTCGTCAAAGTGTTTGTTGTTGTTATGTTTCTTTGCGGCAGCGAGGGCTTCGCGGACACTGATTATACCGGCGGAAAAATATGCGGATAAGCGCGAGGAAGGATCTCTGGCAGGCTCGGAGCGGTGGCTGGCATAGTCGGACACTTTCTCGTTGAGAAAGTGTTGGAGGCGTTTGATGCCTGCTTCGTGGCCTGCAGGCCAGAGCTCACGGATGCGTTTTCTTTCCTCGTCGCTGGTGAAATCTTTATTTTCTGGTAAAGAGGGTATCTTCGAATCAAAAAGTTTCTTGAGTTTATCGACAGCGGACTTGTCGTTTGCTTCAGGAGGAGCCACGAGATTGAGGTGTTCAGGACTTTGTTTTGTTTCGGTGAGCCAGGCTTTGTGGTAGGGTGTAAAGACCTTCATTGGTGTCCCGCTACCGGTCTTGAGCAGTCCTGGTTCGAGCACTGTCTGATCGTGCAAGAGCTCGATCGAGACGTCCTTCTCTTCCTGAGTGTGATGTGCGACTTTGATATCACGACGGGTCTCATCGACCTCATATTCAAAGTTCGCAAAGACATGAGAGATGTCATTGTCCTTGACAAACTCAACGATCTTGTCCGTCTTGTCTGCCCTCTCTTCAGCCGTCACAATGGCCATAGGAATATTCTTTTCGCGCAACTGCTTCTGCAACAACGAAAGCGACTCGAGCAGAAAGTCAGATCGAGCAGGGCTGGTCCCATGCCACTCCAGATCCTTGGGGCTGTACAGATACATAGTAATCAAGTTGCCATCTCCCTCTTTTGCCTTTTGTGATGCAGCATAGAGTGCGCGATTGTCGTCTGCTCGTACATCCTTGGATCGGAACCAGTGCAGCACATTGCGAACCGTATGATCAGTCTTTTGCTCCGATAGAGCCTTCTCGAGCGTCTCAAATGGTAAATGCTCGTCAATCTGCTTTGCTCGCTTTGGCGAAGGATGTTTGAGATCTTCGTTATAGATGGCCGAGTGGTCGCTTGGATGTGCGTCGTGGGGATGCGCGCGTTTCGACATGTCGCCAGAAAAGACTCTTGTAAATTGAATGTTTAATGGTTGGCTTATCGAAGGGAAGGGAAGTCTTGCTCCTCTTGAGCACACTGGGTATCGGGTCAAGTAAACACAACTGCCAGTGGCAGGGAAACGGTTCCTGAGCAGTCTTCGACGTCATGGTCAATAAAGATCGAGTGCCCGATTCGACCTTGTAGGAAGTAGCACCGGTAAATAGGCGCTGACAGACTCGAGAACAGAGGTTCAGTCGTGAAGCTCACCGGTATACTGAACGAAAGATTGATGAGGCAGACCATTGCTTCACGATCTCTTACGCCTACATCCCTTACCTGGCCTCTTCGAATCATCACATCAACGGGTCTATCTCGTGCAGGCAGATCAGGATCAAGATCGCGAAAAAGGTCGTGGCTGAACTCTACAAGTAGGAGTGCGTCATCGTGCACGAGCGAAACCTTGTCCTGCCAAGAGAACTGCTGAAGGGACTGGCTTGAGTTGAACCCTTGATTCACCTCCTATCACGGTATATACCTATCGTGCTCTCGTTATGCCATATCATAGACCTGAAAACGGTCAGCTTACGTTATAGAAAGCTTCAGCAGAATACAACTGTAGTCTAAGGTAGAGAACAACATACTCTCTTTACTGTTATCCAACTTCCACGTTCAACAAGAAAATGTTTCTAGAGAATGTTTCTTTTCATTACAGACCAGAGTCAGCCATGTTCGAGAGTTTCCTGTCTTCGTGTGGAACGAGTGAGCCTGGCAGTGCTCGTTGAGATATATTTTTGTTCTTTTCCCCTTTCCAACGCCGACAAATAACAATTTGGGGTTGATTTGCGAGTACATGCATCGCAAGAAATCGGAGAGGCATACAAATACATGTTTGAAAAAGAAGAATAATCAGCAGATGAGAAGGATTTCAGAATTAGGTTGGTGGGGTTTGCAAATGCAAGGAAGAAAAATAGAGAAGTGTAAAAGAATGAAGGTATAAAGAAGAACCTGTGGAGTAAAAACAACAATTTGAAAGAAAAGAATAGAGCAACGAATATAGGTAAGTAAAAGATTAGTAGGTGGACTAGGCACCCTCAGTAATCAAAAGTTCTAGAAACTCAATTAGAAAGTCTTTTCGTTCGTCGCAAGAAGCCATTGTTCTGTCTTTCAAATGGCAGGCTCTTCCTCTTCCCAGCCAGGCAAACCACGCTCAGCGGAGATGGCCAAGCCGTAAGGGTTGCTGTTACCAAAGCCACCAATGCCTGCGCCAAGACCAGCAAAGTGCTGGTTGTGCTGAGGTTGGGGCTGCGAGAAGACGGGCAGACTAACGGTACGTGAGTGCTGTCCTCTTGCGGCGCTGTTCTGGCTGGCATGCATGCCGTTACCGCCGCCACTGCCACCACCAAAACCGTTCGAGAGACCATTGCTCAAGTTTACGGAATGAGTGGCGTGGTGACCGAAGTGTGAGGGCGCTTCGAGTGCGGTGGATCGTGTGGGCATGTTGGAGTCTCCGCTGTAGAAGGCTTGCTGGGTGGTCATCTGCGGTTGCTGCTGCTGTTGCTGTTGTTGAGGTTGCGACAGACTCAACTGTGCGAACTGAGGGCTAATCTCGTTCGGCGAAGAGGAAGGTTGAGATTGGACTTGCGATGCAGCAGCGAGGTACATGGCCAAGGGGTTGTTGGCTCCAGCGTTGAGAATGGTCGATGCAGTGGGTCCTTGGAGAGGGTTGTAGTTGTTCGATGCGCCCGCACTAGGAGAAATGGAGTTCTGGCCACGCATACCGCTCACAGGGCTGGGCGATTGTGTGCCTTCCTGCTGAGACTGTCCCTGACCGTTTGCAACTACTTGGCGAGGAGGGTTTCCGCAACGATCCTTGCCGAAGTTGACCTTGAAACGCTTGTACTCATCCTTGCTGCGAACAGCCTCGATGGCCTTGATGGCATTGGCGATGTTCGTGAAGTTGACAAATGCACAGCTCTTCTCACGCAGAGTGTTGACCAGCTCGATCTCACCGTACTCGGAGAAATCCTGACGAAGACGCTCCTCTGTCCAAGTTTCGTCAAGGTTGCCGATGTAGACATTGCGCGAAGCACCACCGCTGACAGCAAGAGCAATAGCAGGAGGAAGGGCGCCGGAGTGCTTGCCCCAGCCAATCTTCAGACGTCTGTTGTGGATCATAAGCCCCTGGAGGTTGGAAAGAGCGAAGAAAGAGGCAGCAGAAGTGGGATCGATGAAAGTGACGAAGCAGATGTGCTTGTCGGGAATGTAGCGAACATGGTGCAAGAGACCACCCCTGACAACATTGCAAATCTCCTCGATGGTCGTCTCGGGGTGGATGTTGCCCAGGTAGACAGTGCGGTTGCCCAGGTTGTTGACACCACCAGCAGTGGTTGCGACGGCAGCTGCAGCAACAGATTGCTGGGCCAGAGCATTCGAGATCAGATCACGGTCGGCGTTGTTCAGCACGTGTGCATAACCGGGGGCGATACCAAGGTACTGAGCAGCGTTCTGCTGTTGTGTCTTGGAAACATATGCGCAACGATCCTTACCGTAGTAGACGCGTCGTGGTGGCTGCCACTTGGGCTCCTGGGGAAGTTGAGAAACAGCCTTGATGGCATTTCCAATTGACAAGAAGTGAACGAATCCAATAGCCTTCTCTCTGACAATCTTGACAGTGTCGATAGGACCGTACTTGGCCAGATCCTCTCTGAGCTCATCCTCGGAAACTTCCTCGGGCAAGTTACCCAGGTAGACGTTGCGGGATGCGCCTGACTGCTGGACGGCAAGAGCGACCGAAGTAGGAACCGATGAGGGCTTGCCCCAGCCAATCTTGATGTCCTGACCCTTGATGCACAGCTTTTTCAAGATGGCATCGGAGTGGAAGTGTGTGGCCGAACTTCCGTCGAGGAAAGAGATGAAGGCACAGTTCTTGTCGGGAAGAAGACGGACCGACTCAATTTGCCCGCTACGGACGTGGCTGAGAATTTCTTCGGCAGACGTGTCCGAGGGGATGTTGCCCAGGTAGACGGTTCGGCTTGAGCTCGACATCAAACCAGGGGCAATGCCCAGGGGAGCAGTCGACAGGCCGTTGAGCGACTGATTGTTCAGAGGGTTGTAGCCGAGAGTGGGAGACTGAGGACCCTGGTACATCTGGGCGTGCATCTGGGGAGGAGACATCATGCCAGCGTACATGGNGGGAGACATGGCAGGGTTCTGCTGGTTCTGGTACTGGTTGTGCTGCTGCTGTTGGCGCTGAGGTTGCTGAGGGAAGCTAGAGAAGCTCTGGAAGCCGGGAGAAGCGAAAGCCGAAGGTGACTGAGGCTGGAAGGGGCTGCCAATCAACAGGTTGGAGGGAAGCAGAGGCGTAAAGTTCATGTCGAGGGCAGTACCAGGGGTCTGCTCAGCCTGGGTGGCCATGTTGGACATGCGGCCAGTATTAATTGACGGGATGTTTGTTCGGTGACGGTCCGAATAGCTAGAGATAGAAGGCTGGTTGGTGGTGAAGGCGCTGTGCGAGAAGCCCAGGTTATCGCTGCTCATGCCCAGAGTCGAGAAGGACTGAGTTGGGCGATGGAACTTGGGCTGGCCCGAGGAAGCTTCCGACACCTGCATCTCCTAGGTTGGAAGAGACTAGGGGGTTTGAGTGGGCGGAGGGGAACTCGAGAGTTCTACTGGGGAGCGGTCGGTGGGCGAATTGGACGTGCTAGGTCGATGGCGGGGCCGTGTAATTAAAAGGGTATATGTTCCAGGTTTATCCAATTCAAAAGCTCGTATATACAGCTGGAGCGAATGCGTGTCCTCCTCTTGACGTGACGTTGAATTGTCCCTGTATCAGATTGAGGTTGCCTGGTCAAGACTCAAGCCACGGGCAGTGATAGGTCGGGCGGCGCAATTAAAGGAGTCGTATCAACGAAGAGAAGCCCGCAAGCGAAGGGGAAGGCAAGAAAGAAGAAATGCGAAAGAATGAAGCGAGTGACAGGACGAGACTGAGTGGAATCGAGCAGCGCGTGAAGAAGAAGAGGGCAAGCAAGAGCGCGAGACGGCGTTGGGCCGATGCTGCCACAACTCGGCATGCTTAGCCCAAAGGAAATTACATCCACACCACGGACCTTCTCCTCAGCGCTTCTGCCACCACATACCCAGCACTTGTCCCATCCAGTCTCGCCCAAAGGCCCACGATAGCCAGTACACGCCGCTGCCAGAACCAGCGGACGGTGCAACACCGCACCGTCTCGCCTTCGACTAGCGACGCCCTCTCTTGTGTAACCGTTGATACACACAGTGAACGATCGTCAGGCACAGAGAGAGACGTCCGTGCCGACCTGAGACGAACCCCATTTTTTAAGCGTCCGCACCTAACTCTCTTTTCTAGAAGGCCCAAACGCTTGTAGCCTGTAAGCACATGTGCCGAACAAGAAAGGGGTCTCTATTTCTGCATTGTTATATACAATCCTGCATGAAGAGGCGTCGGTACTCAAATCTGACAACCCATCTCTCTGCAGCCCTCGATCTGTGTCGCGTGTTTGCTGACCTCAAATCGTCAATCCTTCCAAATACGCTTCATCTCCTGGGAAACAGCAGATTGCCATCAACCCACACGGCTTGGTGCCAACCAATTGCATCCCCATCCATTTGCAAAATCTCATCACCACATTTGTCTTCGCATTTCCTATCTTAATATAACAATATGAAAAACGCTTTTTCGCCAGCCCACTTTTCTGTTTCACGTGCCATTTGGGACGCATCTTTTTGCCTAGGCCAGGGTTCGATATCAAAAGTCAAGACACTGATGCCCCTGTCTCACGGCCGAGTCCAACATGCACGTACTAGACACGCCATATTTCCGAGGAGCAAGAAGGTGTTCGATGTTCAATTCGTCCACTGGATCAACAGCAAAAAAGCTGCTGTGTCAAAAGCTATCTACTTCGTGTGTGCTGCACTCGACCAAGTCTTCTTACCACGCTTTTCCTCGAGCAAATCCTTGCGCCGCTTTTTATGACCATCTCGCTATGCTCCTGAGTAAGATACTTGTACATGCTCCATACCAAAAAACTCCAATATAACAATACGCCCCCAAGCAAACATGATCGACCGTCTATTTGCCGTACTTCGTTCCTTGTCTCGTGGTGGGTTTGCCCTTTGCGACAACTTTGGCGACGCCCTTGGCTTCCTTCTTGCCCTTCTTCTCCTTGGGCTTAGGCTGCTCAGAATGCAGATGGCCGTTCTTGTCGATAGCTGTCAAGTTTCTCCATCTGAGACAACGTTGACTGGACGCTTCGATGTCAACGTAGGTCTTCTTCCTAGTCGACACACGAGTGACGGGCTCGTCATCCACGTCCTCCTGATTGATACTGTCCAGATGCGTCTTCAGAGTACGCATTTGACCAGTGATAGGCTCTTGCCAAGCAGTCATCTCCTTGCGCAATGCCTTCTCTCTGACACCGCGGTCGTCAAACCAGTTCAGCAGCAAGGCAATGGTCTCCGGATCGTCGTAGTATCCCCACTCGTTGGCTGTTCGCAGACTGGTGGACCCTTCTTCCTTGGCTTTGCGGTCAGGAACAGATAATCCGTGATCTTGAACGTAGGTGCGTTGTAGGTCTTCAGGCAAGTCGATAAAACCCAAGCGCTCCATCTCGTCAGGTCCTTGGACCCAGATACGCGCATTGGCGTAACCATAACTGCCAGTGCTGCCATCAGTGAGTCCAGTAATAGGCATGCCATTGCGTTCAAACCAGTAGTAGCGATTCCAGAATCTATCTCTTCCAAGTACTTTGGTGCGCTGACAGTTAGCCTCACGAAGTTGTTCATCGCAGGTTGCAATCTCCTTCTCGCGCTTCGAGATCTCAACCTTGAGTTTGTCAATGTCTTTCAAAAGTTTGGTGAACTCCTTGGACTGTTTGGGGTTGGTCTTTGCTTTCTTCTCTTCGCGCTGCTTTTCGCGTCGAGCTGCATCTTCGTCGCGCTTGCGCTTTCGCTCATTACCACGTCGGAGAGAACGGCCGCCTTCTTCTTCCGCATCCGAGGTGGCAAGATCCACCGTGTCCATGGTCTCGTCGACATGACTCATACTCATATCCATAGGATCAGGGTGTTCCTCCTTGGGTGAATCCGGGAGATTGTCTGGGAGCAAGATTTTCTTCTGCGTCTCAAGATCACCCAGTTTTGCGACACTNNGTTCGAGGGTCAGCTAATATTCATTTGTCATGGACAGATGAACATACCTTTCTTTCTTCGATTTTTGATGCTCAAGCTTTTCCTTACGGATCTTGGTTTGTTCCTCGCTCATGTCTTCGAGGTATCCTCTGACAGTCTTTGTGCTAACACATAGCAAGGTGATCAGCTGCAATGCAGAAATGCGAAGGTTGATATCAAGGCGAATGTAGTTGATTCTGACACTCTCCAGGCTTGGGTCTTCGTCCAATGGCACGAGTTTGGACAACACCTTGTCGCATTCTGACTTCTGGCGAGGATTTAGCGACAATTGATGTAGCAGGCCTGCCATGATTGATTGCCAGCCTCCATTAGCAAAATCGCGAGCCTTTAGACGTTCAACCCAACCGTAGCTTGCTAACAATTCGGGAGTACGATGCGGACGGTGACGGCCTTCGGCAGGGGTTCTGCTGGATCTGCCGTTTGTCTCTTCTGCTGCGACATTGCTGATGTTGCTCATGCGGCTTCTAGTTGCGTGTGCAGGTGCATCCAGGATGGGAGTGACTGGCTCGCTTTCATCAATCTCTTCGTCAGAAGACTCCTCCTCAACCATGTCCGGCAGAGTAACTTGGAGTGTGCCCTCCTCGTTGACAATTGTCTTGAGTACTGCACAGTGTGCTTCTTCAAGCAGCTCGCATGTAACTTCATCAGAGGTGAACTTAATTGCTTCCACGAAGTCGTCGAATGTAAAGGCATCCAGGATGAGTACCTCGGAGTGTACATTGAGAGTGTTCCAAATCTCCAGTAAGGGTCCCACATATTCCGTGCGAATCTCGCCCTCACCAGGGTTTTGCGATGTGATGAACTTCAGGTCAGGACGAACAAGGTCATTCTTCCTCGCAGGAACGTCCAAATCTTCGATGGGATATTTGATGGGTGCAGGAGCAGGCTTTTGGGGCTCCGTCTTGACTGCAGCTGCTTGGTATCCAGGAAATCTGGAACCATTGAGTAGTGGAGTGGTGTAGCCCTGTAGTGAACCGTCTTGCTCAAAGTCTCCGATAGTGAGGTTCTTTCCTTTACGACCGTTGACTTTGTTGAATATCGAAGTGCCTTGTGGTTGTCGAGGCATACCAGGTTGAGGTGAAGCTTGCATGCGTTGGGCAAGATGGGGAGGAATTTCCATGGGCAGTCTGTATTGCCTTGCGAGATGCTCCTTGACCAGCCACGGTGCACCAGTAAACATGTCGCGTTGTATCGAGCTCTTCAAGAAGGATCTCAGGTTTTGCTTGGTAAAGAGTTTGCGATTTCTCTTGATGTGCTTGTCGTCCAGAAGGGCTTCCTCGCCACGTTCGTCGTTGAGCTTAACAAAGTAGCGAGAGAAGGCGGCGCGTTGGATAGAGCCGTCAGGGTTGAGAAGTTGCGGGAACTTGGCCTTTTCGCGGATCACGCCCTCGAACTGGTCGCCATTGTCGAGAGAGACGCTTACTTCCTCGCCAGGAAAAAATTCGCTGCGAAACTCNNCTGCACAAATCAGTGTCTGGGATGTGAGAGACCAGCGAACGATACGTACTTCAAACACGAAGGACACCAACTCATCTATGCGGGAGATGTCTGAGAACTGGACCTTTCTCAAAATGGGGTCGCGAAGAGCCTCAGGGAAAATCTTCTCAATGTCGCTGGAGCTGTTGTTNNCTGTATTGTGTGAGTCCGACATGTTGTGTACAGTCAGGAGGTTGCATACCTCTGAGTCGATGGCGGCGAAGAATGTCAAGCCGGACTTGCCATTGACGGCGTCTGTAAACTTTTTCTAGGGTGGCTGTTAGGGTGTGGTCATAGGAGGTGTATTTGGATCAAGGGCGGTGTACTCGGTTGTAAAACTCGAAGCTATAGTTGTATTAGTCCTGAGCTGCGAGGGGCATCAAGATGTAACATACCGAGACAGATACGATTCATAGTCTGTAAAGACTTCGCCTGATTTGGGCATGACCCAGACNNCTGTAGAAGAGTAAGTCCGAGGTGGATACAGATAGACCAGGGCAGATATGCGAACCTCGGTGTTGTTGTCGATTTTGGCAGGTGCCGGAGCCATCGTCACCGGCTTTCTTTTGTAGAGGACCTGGAATATGGTAAGTCCAGTCCAGCTTTCACGTGCCATGTTTGGGGAGCAGCGAACCATGTTGGTGTGGTGGGTGTGATTCAGGCTTGGAGCCAAGGAAGAAGAACGCGAAGAGCGAACGAGCCGGGATGGGCGTAGACACGGCGGGGTGTCTGGATCTAGTAGTCGTCTTGTCGCATGCGAAAGTAGAGCCAATGCCTTCCTCAATTAACGCGTGATGTATGCTCGGGTCTCATACGAGGGATGGCGGTTGACGATTGCGACCGAGGCGGCCGTCGGTGGACGAGGAAGATATTGCTGCGGCAGACGCGGGTACTACGCGCAATAAATCACGGACGAGGCTTCAGAAGTCGGAGAGGGTCTGCGGGGAGAGTGGCCGAGAGAGTGCTGAGGGATGCGTGCCGTTTGGAGACAACCAGGTGTCGCGGTCGGTGAGAAGGAAGGAGGAGCAAAGAGGGAGCAAAGCTTTGCAAGAGGAAGGACATGACCTGTGAAGAGCCGTCGTGGGGAAGGCATCACCTCCGGCCACCATGAGCTGCCCATTCTAGTATTGCTTTGGTCGCGTTCCGAGCACTGGGCTGGCTGCGGGTCGGGCCGTGACTTTCTCTTCGCAACGCCCAGCTCCCATTCGCATGCTCCGTCACCTCTGGCTTGCTGGCCCATGACCCTGCGCATCGCCACTTGCACAACAGCCAACACATTTGGGCTCGTTCTGGTCGCGTAATCCGTGCGAGCAACATGGTGATAAGTGTATATGATTCGAATCAATCGTTAAGCTTCAAGCTGGTAATATCAAGATCAGAGCCAAACCACATCACTTTCCACGATTCGTCCCTCCAGAGAATGGGTGCCGTGGCCGGCCAATTGATTTCCAGAGCCATACCTGTCGACACCTGAATATTGCACAGATTACCGCCTCGGACAAGGATTACATCTATGGACAATAGCTTTCTCGACATCTGTTTTGATACCATTCTTCATGCTGCGCGATACTGTCAAGCTATTACAAGAAGCACAACCCTGTCCACACGAGCGACTTGACAGGCAACCCAACTTCATCGTAAGGGTGCGTCTACAGAAAAAGAGAAATACTGCAATGCACTTCCTGTCTTGTCATGTCTAATCTAGTCATGAAGTAAAATACACAATCAGAAAACTTATCCAACTTGACACCACTCCCATCGCGCAGTATGAGCTAGTGAACATGAGCGGCAGGAACTCATACTTTGCGCCAAACACTAGCTGGTGGATCAGCGAGCAGTACGCGATAAGTGGGATTGCCACCGCAATGTATACGAAGGAGAAACGATCGAGCAAGAACACTCTCGGTCTTGAAGANNGCTACATTAATTGTCAGTATATCTGTGTTTTGCTGAATCTCCCTGATGGAACTTACGCTGGAGCGAGCTGATCGAATGCCATTAGCAAAGCTACAAGCCAGAAGATGGTGTAAATCGTCTTGATCGGGAACTCCTGAGCCGTAAACAGTAGCGGGAAGAGCGAAACATGACCAGAGACTGCAAGAGGTCTAAAAGCTCCAAGATATCTGCGATCCTTCAGTGCGATCAAGCTGAAGGGGATGATCACCAGCAAAACTGCCTTCTCATGGACATGCCAACCGAACAAGAAAGATGCATATCCGCAGAGCGTCAAAGCTCCCACGAAAGTGTCCCAAGTTGGTCGGAAAAAGAGCTTGACAAGCGCCGGCTGCCTTAAGTCAGCAATTCGTCCTCTCGGCTCTCATTAGATTAACCTACCAANTTGTGCTGCCAGAGTCAAGACAAATGTCATTCGTGGAGAGATGTCAGGAAGTACAGCGAAAGATGTGTCTCCAACCAATCCTCGGGTAACACTATTGATGGCCTCCCTATTGACGGACAGATTGAAGTAAGGAGCCACTACTTTTGTTAGATACAGTACATGCCTTTTGCAGAGGGCAACTCACANGTAAATCAAAATTCTGTCGGCAAAAGAGTACAGTGCCCAGACGTTCGGAGCCCAGTAAGCATGACATAGCCCTCGGGAGAAGGGAAACAGGCGGCTCAGGAGTTGATCTATCTGGTTCCAGTACACGAACGGTCCAAATGCAAGACCGAACACGAGCCCAATTCCGAGTCCGAGCTTGACGCATTTGGCAAAACGAATTTTGGACCACGATCGAGGGTCGAGGCAATACACACGTAGCAAGAAGACAAAGTATGCTGGAGCCAAGTAGAGGTAGATGTGCTTGAAACAAAGCAAGACTGCAAATGTGATGCCACTCGCCAGAAGTCCCGATTGCCTACGTGCCAGCACGATTGAGAGGACGAGGACGCCGTACATGAAGCCGTTGTACTGGAAGTGGATGTGATCGATTATGAGCAGACCAGGAGATAGGAGGATAGAGAGCGCAGCCGCGTGCGATGTTTTCTTAGCGGTAATAGGTGCACCACGAACATANNTCTGGGTTGTTTAGTGACCATGCCTTTGACTCAGGGACATCGAAACATACAGCTGGAGTGCATAGAGGAGTACCAACTCAGTCAAGATCACCGTGGCTCTCTGGAAGTAGACTGTTTGCCAACTAGAGTGTCCGAGGTTCTTCACTTGGAGCATATCGGTGTCGAAGAACCGAGCAGCTTGTGACATGCACCATTCGAATGCTGCAAAGAAAGGGGGATAATCAAGAGTCCATTCTGATGTTTTNNCTGACATGCGAATCAGCACTTTTTCCCAATCACTGTTCAACGGACACACCTCATAGTACCAATCTTTGACTGGGAGGGAATTTGTTATAGCCAGCCAATTGCGATGTACCTCGAAATCTGTCGACTTNNGCTGCATTCGTGTTAAGGGGTGATGGAACATGACGGCCAATTCCGCTTACTATGCTGGCCACAACAGAATCTTGAAAGCAGTGGCGACAACCGCACATTGTGTGAGTGATGGATATAGATCCGACATGCTTGCCTGAACTTTTTACTCCAATGAGTCCAAGTCGACCTTTGCTTGCACCATGAGGCTCTGGCGATGAATTGGCCAGATCTCTATCACGTGAAAACACCGACTGCCGATGCCTCAAACGCGTCTAAAGCCGCCAGACGCGACGCGCTTGCGTGCTTGGCTTTGACTGAACCAGATAACCGCCGAGACTCGGCAAGGCCTTAGGTTGACCGGTACCGTTTGCCGATTCCATCAACCCTCCTGGCAACCTATCACCCATGAACATATCCAGGGAGATGCATCTTTCTCCACAATGTCGCTCGTCCATACAGACCATTGCCACGCTCTACTAAACAGAACACGTACTTGTACCCTGCCAAGATGATCGGCGTTTCAGATTTCAGGGAGACAGAAACTCGAATGACGAAAGTAAGTCGCGACTCGAAAGTCCTTTGCTAGTTCTGCTTTCTCGACATCTTCGACCACAGCCTCTCTTGAGCTGTATTCCTTTGTGTACATTTCTATCGTTACTGTCAATTCTATCCTTTCCCACTATATACTCTCATTTTCGCCTTGTTCATATATTCTTTTTCTCACCCACACTCTGTTGATTATGATCTCCATCTCGCGCAGATGGATCCTTACCTGCATTATGATCTGTGTAACACTATCGCTCGTTTTCAACCTTCTAGAACAAGATGACTGGACACCGCCTCCGCCTCCTCCGCCAATGGAAGCTCCTCCCTTACCGCCGGACTTTAGCTGGAAAACTCTACCCCGACAATGGCCATTGAACTCGTCGATGATACAGTTACCGAACGGACCACCTGCCCAGATTCCGCCCATCCAACACAAATTTGCCAAAGAAACACCAGTGGAGAGATACAAGAGACAAAAGAGGCTGGCGGCTGTCAAGAACAGCTTCAAGCATTCGTGGAATGGATACAAGAACAATGCTTGGTTGCAAGATGAGGTCAGGCCGCTGTCCGGAGGATACAAGAATGGATTCGGAGGCTGGGGAGCAACGCTGGTCGACTCCCTTGATACTCTCTGGATCATGGACATGAAGAAGGAATTCGACATAGCCGTGAACGCGTTGAACCACCTGGATTTCACCATGTCTCCCTCAAAGACGATCAGTGTGTTCGAGACGACCATTCGTTACGTAGGCGGCCTCCTGAGCGCATACGACCTGAGCGACGAGAAATATCCAATTTTGTTAGAGAAGGCGATTGAACTTGGCGATATGCTGTATGCCTCGTTCGATACCGCCAACAACATGCCAGTGGTTGGATCCTGGAACTGGCTGAAGTAAGTCCTTCTAACATGGTGTCCGGTCATGGCTTACAATGTGCACAGGGCGGCTCAAGGAGACCTGCAACACGCGCCTTCCAATGCGCTTTCTGCCGATATAGGCTCTCTCTCCCTTGAGTTTACTCGATTGACTCAGCTTAGTGGTGATCCAAAATACTACGATGCGATCCAGAGGATCATGAACGTTTTTGAAGAATCACAGAACACTACAAGGTTGCCAGGAATGTGGCCAGTTTCTCTAGATGCTCGCAAACTGGATTTTACCAACGACAGAGTGTTCACACTTGGTGCGATGGCCGACTCGTTGTATGAGTACTTCCCAAAGGTTCGTTCGTTCTCCTGTAATTTCGTAACACAGTTACTAATGATCACANNGCAATATCTTTTGCTCAACGGCAGAGACAAGCAGACCCAGACCATGTATGAGCAGAGTATGGCTGTGGCAAAGGAGCATCTGTTTTACAGACCCCTAAATCCCGAAAACCTGGACCTCCTCATCTCCGGTTCTGTTAGACAGGTTGGTGCAGGTTATGACCGAAAGAACGAAGGCCAGCACTTGGCTTGCTTCGTCGGAGGTATGGTTGCTCTGGGTGCCAAAATCTTCAACACACCAGAAGATCTTCGTACAGCACAACAGTTGACAGATGGGTGCGTGTGGGCATACCAGCAAATGCCGAGTGGAATGATGCCTGAAATCTTCGAGGCCATCCCTTGTACCGATGATGAGGACTGCAAATGGTCCGAAGAGAGGTGGTACAAAGGTCTTGTAATGGCTGTCCATCGAGTCGTCGGCACGAGTACCACACTCAAAGAACAAGCACAAAAGATTATCGAGAAAGGAGGACTTCCGCTCGGTTTCGCCAAGGTGGTCGACTCTCGCTACTACCTCCGCCCGGAAGCCATCGAATCTGTGTTTTACATGTATCGCATCACTGGCGATAAGACGTGGCAAGACAAGGCATGGCAGATGTTCCAGGCCATTGATTCGCACGCAAGAACGGATATCGCGTATGCCGTCGTCCAAGACGTGCGGGACGCACAATCACAACTCACCGATACTATGGAAAGCTTCTGGACAGGAGAGACACTCAAGTACTTCTATCTCGTCTTTAGCGAACCAGACCTCGTGAACCTAGACTCCTGGGTTTTGAACACAGAAGCTCATCCTCTGCGCAGGCCGCAGGATTAAGAAACACAGAGATGAGAAAACATTACTCCTGGAATATTATAGAAAGGGCAACAATCAAAAGTACCTCAGCATCAATCTTTTCTTTTTGCATCTGAGAGCGTGGAAACAATGTAACCTCTCAAATTCTCGACTGACCAACCAGATAATCACGGCTACTTGACCAATCAGCGCACGCATGTTTCCACCAAAGACCTGTTCACTTTTTAGGGAGAAGCGCAAAATCGACTTTGTTGTGATGAAATACAGGTAACAAGTCCTGCAAAGTCGGTCCCCGTGATGTGACAGGTTTACCTCGGACGCCTCTTCCACGACTGCATCGTTCTAACAAACGACCTGGCAGTGCGGTCCTGTACAACGATCAAGACATGGCGGCGGGTAGCGGAAGCAATCGACCCTGAAAGTAAGGTTTGTGGTTCGTGAATCGATGTCGGACAAACGAAAGGCCTGCTCCCTGACAGAAAAAGGACCTATAAATATGCATTGTTTGTGACAAGTAAGGGTGCGTAGGGGTTGGTCAAACGAGCATGATGATGAGTGTTTGTTGTTGAGGGCAAAGGCACATGGTCTTTATGTGCGACCGACCATGTAAGTCGATGCTCTTCCACCTCGTTGTCAGCAGAGTTGTTTCTTTTTGCTTTCTTGCCTCTCTACTTTGATATCCTTGATATAGCTATCTGGTCAGCAGTTCGCCACACTTTGACATAACCAACATTTGCAAAACTCGAATCCTTGACGCTGGCTGGTTGTTTGATTATATAAGGCACCAATCGGACAGGTCATGTCCAGGCTTCAGGTGTAACAAATGATGCTGCACAGCAANNTACTGCTGGACTTGAAGGGAGAAGTTGCAGCTCACCATGTATAAATCCTACTTCTTCGTACATGGGTATACGGTTTCCAGAACAAACACATCGACAAACGCAAACAGACTGCTTAGACACACAAACCGCTTCTACACCTATAGTCGTCTTTGAAGACAATCTCGAGGACAACACATTAACACTAGCACCAGCGATGTGTGAAAAAGGCATTCTCATCTGGACCTGCGGCTGCACCCACATCCAAGACCCTCGCCCCTGCCACAAAGCACGCTTTCGCAACAAAGCCTGCGATGGCTACGCTTTCGCCTGGGCATACCGCTCGCCCATCCCCATCCACACATCCCTGCGCTGTCCCTCGTGCATCCGCGTCGACGAATCCAACGCCCTCAGAAAAGCAAACGAAGCCCTCCTCGCCAAATCTTCTGCATACCCTACTCTAGTTTCTGTGGCCGATGGGGATGACAGGCACAGAGTCAAGACAGGAAGACCGAGCTTCTCGCGCACGGCTTCGGGGACTCAAATGTTGAGGGTACCCGACAACTGGACGAGCGAGATGAACAGGTTGCCAGGCAATGCGAATGAGTATTCTGCGTTTTTGAGTGGGAGATTTGATCCTTTGGTCAGATTGCCGGATACACATATTCCTTTGGCACAATCTTCTCGAGCGGCGTCTCCCACTACACATACAAAGCTAGAGAGGGGAGCCAGAGAAATGCCCATTGCGGTGCCAGGGATGCAGAGATCGCGCTCACATGCGCCACCACAGTGTTTCCCGGGTCCTGTGATGTTGGGCGTGGACGACTACCCTTACGTTGAGTTTAGGGGTGCTTTGTCGGCGAGACCGGGGGCAGATCGACGTCCTTCTTATACGGGCAAAGTGTTGGACAANGGGTGGGCTCCTCCGAGTAGTGGTACGTTGCCGCCGCAAAGTGATGTGGATACTGCGCCGCCTTCTCAGGTGCCTTCGCCGCAGTTGAAGGTTTCGCCGCCACGGTTGAGGATTACTTCTTCTGAATGAGGCCGGAGGAAGATGGTATCGCTGTGCTGATAGCGAGGAGTGAACACGATGTGTATGGAGACGAATTATGATTTGATGATAAGCGAGACTGAGATACCCAGGAGATAGATGGCTGAAGCGTCCGTTGTGCTGCGAGTGAGATGTTCTATACTCTAATGATTATCAACACATACTATCTATGGGGAAGAGAGCAAGTTTTCGTAGTCTACCGTGACTTTTTTCAATTCTTCGCGTCTTCGATGGCCCATTGCACGGCATCGTACACGTCGTCTACGATGACGGTTGGTTTATGAGCGGGCTCTCCTCCAGCATACACGCCTGTACGGAGAAGGATGGATGACCACTTGCTTCCGAAGGCACTCTTGTACGAGTTCCCGCCTGCGATATCTGACTCTGTTTTCGAGGTTAGCAATTGATTTCAACCGTAGAGATGTAGCTCAGCTTACCTGGNGTTGTCGCCCACCATGTAGACCTTACGCAGAGGCTCTATCGACTCGCCAGTGTACAGGTCGTTTCTGTGTGCTCTCAATCTCTTCTCGGCGAACTCATATGTCTCGTGGTAAGGCTTGCCAATGACCTTCTTTTGCAGTTGTACACCAGCGTTCTGGCCTCCAGTGATGGCTGCCCAAACACCCTCGAGACCCTCTCTGAAACCACCCTGGCCTATTCGCGGAAGGTGGTATTTCGCAGCCCACCATAAGTCCGGGTTGGAGAAGTAGAGTTTGGGCTGGTTGTCTTGTTGGTAGCCGTTGTTCGGAAGTGTCTTGTCTCCGTTCTTGCTCGACAGGGTGCCCATGATTCCCTCTCTTGACAGTAACAGATCTGTTATGATGGTCGTATCCAAGCCCCAATCGCGAGGATCATTGTATACAAAGACTGCATCGATCTTCAGGGACTTGTCCGGGTTCTCGGCATCGATTGGAGCGGGTAGGGGTTTGGCGAACTTCTGGTAGTACTCGGCGAAGATCTTGGTGAAGGGCCAGATGTCGGGGTATGCGGTGACGATGTCGCCAGGGGTTACGACGGCCTTGAAGCCGTATTTCTGGGCGACGAGCTGGCACTTGTCGTGGTCGCCTCCTACTACGAGCACCGTCTTGTCGTGGAGCTCCTTCATGTCGGCAAAGGNGGTGTGGCTCTGCACAAACATCGAAGTATCTAGTTCGATGTCTAGCTTCTGGCTGAGCTCGTCGACTCTTTCCGATTCGTGCTTGCCGCCACCATTGGTCAGGAGGATGAAGGGAATGCGTTCGGTTTGGAGCAGCGATAGCGCTTTGTGGGCTCGAGGCAGAGGATCTGACGAACGGAGGAGTACGCCATCAANTACTGCATCGGATCTTAGCGACAAATCTGAGATGGAAACGCACTATGCGACATACTCAAATGCAAAGGCAAAGTCTGGGTGTTTCGCGCCTGGTCTGGACGTGATCAGAGATCGCGACGATTGTGCTGAGCAGGTCGGTCTGCACCAATGTGGGAGCACCGAAGGCCTAGCAAGTCTTCTCAGTGTCGTCGTCGCTGTCGTTGCCATGTTGCTGTTGTGTTGAATGATCAAAGAGTCATCTTGAGCTATTCGCCGATAACTCCATAGATTTGCATACGTCACTGCTATGGGCCCCCGAACTCTTTTGTGCAACGGCTATACCGATTAACCTGACATGTTTAGTTAGAGATGATACGATGTATGGACTCGTATCTTCTCATGTACAGTCTACCTTTTGGTTTAACATGTCTACATCCATCTGTCTCCCATGAGTGGTATCACATGCAGGATGAGCCACCTGCCCATCGACGTCATGGCTAGGAGCTCACCAACCACCCGTGTCGATGGTAGGGATATAAATCCAGCGCAAACAATGGCTGCTGTTTCGTGAGCATTTTCAAACTCATTCAAATCACCTGCAGAAAAGTATGTTTAGAAGATTCTGCCTGACGGTGCCATGTTCTAATAACAACTCGGCAGCTTATCCATCGCAATGCCTATCGGAGAAGACAAGAAGTCTGGAGTCGCCGGAGGAGTGACTGCAGTCACCTCGACCATCGGCAATGGTGTCGGTGGTCTCTTGGGCACTGTTGGTGGTGTCACTGGTGCTGCTACTCGAGGAAGTGAGTTAATGGTGTATGTTCTTACATAGGCTTGCGCTAATGGTTTCTACAAGTTGGCAACACTGTAACTGGAGTCACAGGCAACGCTGGAAAGCCACTCGGCGATGCCTTGGCCTCGCTCGGAAACGGTGTCGAGGATGGAACCAACAATATTGCTCGTGGTGTTGAGGCCGCTGGGCAGGGCAAGAAGGCTTGGTGAACGCTTGGTCTAACGAATTACGACTTTTCATCTTGTGATGGCGTTATTGTTTCTTCGACTCTATCACAACAACACGCATTATCTTTGGAACCTCCAACTCGTATAGTATTTCCATTGCTGTTTCGGTATCTCATCAATCTTGTCTCGCGATATTACCATGGTGAGTGAGCGTCGAAGATGCTCGAGAGTACGCGAATGTTGACCCACTCAATAGGCGCTTGCAGACGATGCCCGTGTACAGGGAGGGATAGCCGATCTGTTGCACGCGTTGGCCGGCTTGATCAGATGCATCTCCATGTGTCTGTTTGCATTCACAGCGAAGATGGTAATCACCGCTATGGGCAGACTGTTAACCTACGATTCTCGAGGCGGGGGTGCCCACAAAAACACGAACAATAGCGCAACCCCGTCAAACTCACACGCATATGGAACAGATTCTTCGCGTACAGGATCGGAAGAGGAGGTGAAGGGATGGTGAGGAGTGCAGTTCGCATGTCAGTCAGCAGTAGTGTTGTTATGTCGTATAGTAATTACTAATCGTTTGGTGAGAAAGACCGCACTATAGTAACGTAGTAATTTCTATTTACACCAAAATCAATAGTAATTGCTGTAGTACATAACAACACTGGGACTCCGACTCCGACTCAGCAGTTGAGTCGATCGCCCGCGGAAGGCAACCGAGACCGAAGATCAACTTCGAGATACTATACCTCATACTCTTTGCATCGCTGTTGCCATTGTTCATATCTCATCAATCAACTCTCAACTTCACCAATAATCGCACCATGGTAAGTTGGAGTCATCTTCTCATTCGAAAGTGCTCACATAGTTCGCAGGCGGTCGCAGATGACGCTCGGGTCCTCTCAGAAGTGCCAGTCCTGGTACATGCAATAGCAACCCTGATCAAGTGCATCGCCTTCTACGTGGCAATGTGCGGACTGAGAGTACTTGTTGTCGAGGTGCTAAAACTGGATCTCGGACCTGCTGTCAAGACTATGGTGGAGAGCTCCCAAGCCCATCTCAAAGCACCAACATTCCAGGCGCAAGGAGGAAACTGGTTAAGCGAAGATCTGGGACAGGAGAAGCGGGAAGTTTGAAGAATCTGGGACGACTCAGTAGACAGTAATCATCGTCTTTCTTCCAAATGTGTTATGAGTGAAGAGTGAAGAGTGAAGAGTGCAGATGGGTGGTTGTGTGATGCAATCTGTGTAGGCTTCACGCCAGAATCGATATCTGTAGATAACAGGCAATGACAACCAAATCATGAGATAAAAAGCAATCATGAGCTGCTCCGACGTCGAGAGAGTGTGAAACCATGTTGCTCAGCAATAGGTCGTTCTTCCTAGGACATGTATAGGGAGGATGAGTATGCTGACAGGGTGATACCTATAGCCACGAAGCTGTTTTCAGATCGGCAGGATGTCGGCAAGTCGGCAGGCCTCAAACTAACCCTTCCCCGAACGCGGAGGCGGAGACTCCCTTGACGACGTATCTTGGCGTAATCGGTCTCGTCATATTGCTGTATCGTGCACAGTCAGGCAGTTGGTGTATGACAGCGCCCGATGGTTTGAAAGAGCCGAGGAACTTCTGTGGTTAGCAGTATGGCGCCAAATGGCACGGGTCGCAAGGGTGAGCGCCCATGGCACACAGCGCACGATGCGGCCGACAGCTAACTCTCTCGTCAAGCACCGGCCCCAGGCAAGCCAAAGACGTTCAAGTTTGCGTCGCGCTCTCGTGTCGACGACGCTCTAGGCTCCGATGCCAAAAAGCAGTCACTCAAGCTGAAGGATGAGGTCGTCAAGAGGTTGCCCAAGGCGTCGAAACCGGGCAACTGGGACTCGGACGTCGTAGGAGGTGAGTCGCTCCAGGCAGCGCTCTGTGTACTCAAGCTGACGCTGCGTCGCATCNNAGGCATAGACAGAGACACGAGCGGAGTTGTCAATCGCGTTCCTATGGATGTCGCCAGAGCCTTCGTTACAGGCCATCCGATGCAGGATGTTGCTGACATTGTGCGTTGCAACCACTGCAAACGCCCGGTACTCCGACACAAAGCCAAGGCACATATCGAGGAGTGTATCCAGAAGAAGCAAGAAAAGCAGCGCAAGAAGAAGGAAGCCAAGGACGCCCGCGACGCCGCCGCGCGTAGAGCTGAACGAGAAAACGCCGACAGTGAATCCGAAGACGAGGACATCACCATGGCTTCCAAGACGGCCGGCAAGACCGACGGCACCTCGGGCAAGAAGCGCAAGGCCGAGGACACAACCGAAGGCGCAAAGAAGAAGAAAAAGAAGGACGAGCCAAAGACCAAGGCTCCTCGCCCAAAGGCTCCTGTCGATGTCGAGAAGCAGTGTGGTGTTCCTCTCGCCAACGGCGCTCAGTGCGCTCGCAGTCTGACATGCAAGAGCCACAGCATGGGTGCCAAGCGCGCCGTGCCAGGAAGAAGCGCTCCTTACGACAAGCTGCTGGCCGAGTACCAGCGCAAGAACCAGGCTAAGCTGCAGAGTACGTCTCTCTCGTCATGTCTATCTCCCACCACAACATGCGCTAACTCTCACCCAAGANNACAAGCCCTCGAAGCCCAGCAACCATTCCAAGACGACGAATTCGCCCATGCCGGTCCCATCGACTCAGACGAAGAAAAAGACCTTGTCCTTGCCGCCATCGCTCGTTCACAGCCACGCCCACTCTGGCAGGCTCAGCCCGTTCCCCTCAAACGCAAATACCAATACGTACGTCTCAGGGAGATGATGAGCAGCGCGCTGGGCGGAAAGGGGCTTGGTCTCTTCCGCACCGGCCCTCCACCTGACGAATACAACAACAATCTCATGAATGGCTTGGATGCTATGAACGCAACCCCAGACAACAGCGACAGAAGAATGAGCGGCGTGCAACGAACAATGGCAGGAACACACTCCCGCAAGACGAGTGGCGTTCCCTGAGCAGTGCATTATACATGGTTGGGGTTGGCGTTTTGAGGCTCTTCGTGGGGAGACGGTTACTTGATGCTTACACATGATACCCATTTTCTTTTCCACTGACGAGCGAAGGAAAGCGGTTAGGTCCTACTCCAGGACTGGACATGCCAAATGATCATCTTAACTTACTTTTGTGCACCTCTTTGCCCTCCATTCGAAAAGCTTCCTGTTGCAACTCGAATACCAACGCGCTGACAGATTTTGTCACGATCAGATGTCGAGCGAACGTGGTTATCGATTCTAAGCTTTGTGGCCGTCAACGGCAATGCTTGTTTTCAATCGTCATCAAAACATGTGCGCTTGGATTCTGAACAGAACTCTAACAACCATTTGACACTTCCAACGAGAACATCTTGACCTGCGAACGCCTTGAGGTCATTGAATCACTAGCAAGTCTCTATGAGAGTATTCAAGAGGACCAGAGTTTCTCTGACGCCTGTGCCGTGCCACAATATTTCGGCACTCAACGCATCGGCAGTTACAACGTCTTTCTATCGACTACTTTTTGCAAAACTCTAGATCCTCATTCTCCAGGTTCTCACAGAGATTGAAAGTAAGACAACCCCATCTCGATCTTGATAGTCAGTACGCATTGGGATTGATGCTATCCGCCGCTGGCCATGCCACCAGATAACTACTATCACACAGCAGAGAGCTACGTGCTTGTGTGGCCTTCAACTGCCTGTCAGGTATAAAGACCATTCCCTCCTGTACTTTCTTTTGCTGTACTCATCTCTTCTAATCTTTTTAATCTTCACAATGCGGTCCACTACTATCACTGCTTTCCCTCTCTTCTCTCTTGTACTTGGTGCTGTCAACTGGAGTGCCTTGGAATCATGTGTGACTCAAAGTGGCACTGCTTCTGTCAAGACAGTGTCGACATCAGTGTCTACTACGACTGTTCAACAGCCTGATATCCTCGTCAAGCATACATTCCACCCTCAACATCTTGTTACTCCCCGACCTTTCACCAAGACCTGGACTCATACCTTTCAAGAAACCGATACTGCTGTATCTACCGTCGTCGTTCACTTGACGCACACCGAGTTTGTTCCAAACTCGACTATTGTAAACACCTACACGCAAACAGAAGTTTCTAGCGTGTACACCACGGTGCCAGCTCCTTCGGACTTCCTACCCATCTCCAATACAACAAACTCAGCGTACCCCAATGGACAATCGCTCAGCTCGTCAGCTTCTACATCAAAGTCCAGTGCTTTGCAGTCAAGCTCTATGCCTGCTGCTGCTTCCGGCACTGCTGCTGCCAGATTCAACATGACTGCTTCGGCTTCTGGCAATGATGGATCAGGTGCTTCTGCTGGCACTGATGGTTCTGCCAACCTGGACACAAGAAACCTCAAGAACCTCAAGCAGTTTGCCCATGCCGTTCACTGCTTGAAGAGTGTCCTTGTTCAAAAGACTGTTGACACCACCACCACTGGCACCACACAAACCAGCACGCTTGCTCAAGCTACAGTGACTGCTACTGTCAGCGCAACAATCACCGCCATGGTCCAGCCAAAGTTCGGTCATGGAAAGACTGTCTACACTACCTCCTACACGACTGTGACCAAGGGCTACAACGTTTATTCGAACAAGTTTGTGACTGCTCAGGTCACATCTACCGTTAAGGCGTATGCTGCATGCCAAACAAACAACGTGATTAACGCATTGGCTCCTCCTTCTGGCAAAGCAAAGTCAAAGACCACTGTTGCAGGATCTGCCCAGCAATGCTGCGAGCAATGTCAGCAAACCAGCAACTGCGTTGGCTCTGCCTTCCAAGCCTTGCTCCCTCTCGGCGGTCGCTGCATTATCTACTACGCCGACACTTGCCCGGCCCAGTCCGCAAATTCCCTGCAGTACACTCTTGCCGCACCCAAGCAGTCTCTGGGAACCTATGCCCTAAGCAACGGCGTATGTGGCTACATGTTCTCAGCTGCTGGACAGGTGAAAGCCCATGGCCACGGGTGATAGTTGGTATCTTAATATCTTATAGTTAGATGAAGTCAATATAAGTTACTATAATATAATTTTCCCCATGATCAGGTCTACCGCGTCATCTATGTGCCGAGTAGGGCTTTGTCGGATGTTGCGTGTGCCCTACTATATTAACCTCCAGCCTTGATGTAGCATACCGCATGTCAACCTGGATATCATTCAATGCGATTCTTGAAGGATCAACGTCGGATACCAGGTTTGTTGTTTCAAGGTTCATGCAGCCATCACGTTTGATTATGTGTGGCCTGCAGGTGTTCGAAAGAGCAGAATCTAGGAAGAGCACAAGAATCATGATGGCTGCAGCATCCATCACCACGAATCGAGTTTCCCTGCTTGTCGTTGAGCGTGAGTCGTGACTGCCGGCCGGGCGAGAACGGACGGGGAGAGAAGCTGTAGTATGTACGAGAGTGAAACATGCGTTGCGCTTTTGGTGTGCGCGGCATGTCCACTTTCGTTTCCTCACCATCTCGACCAGGCGATTCCAAATGGCGATTCTCTTTGATGGCGCGATGGACGAACCTTCCATCGCTCTGTTATCACTTGGGGCGAGTCGTGAAGGTCGTGTCAACTGAAGATTTTCGGGACATCTCCCTCTGCGACGGTGCCCTCCGCAAACCACAGTCAGGCGGCCAGCGCGGCTCGGCTTTTGCGACTTCCTGCATCTTCTGTACCCTATCATCGACAAACGATATATTCATTACCACACCACGAGGTGATATGGAACCCACTAATGTATTAGAAGCAGACAGCTGCAGACCAAACTCGACATGGCTTCTTGGTCACACCTTGCACAGAGTGACATGCAGACAGACCAATCTCAGGGTCCAACAAGCAATGACACCGGCCGAGCTCATGTTTACCACCGAAGAACTCTTTTCAGCAAGGAGGATGCAGTTTCACCAACAAGCAACTATAAGACTCTGATACTGCCAACACTGTGAGTGGGTGCTTGTTTCACTAATGCCCGGAAAAGACTGCGCCCAGCCAAATCGAAGCCACAATCTTTTGGATCTCGGTGCCGCTAGATCGTTAATGTACGTTAATGTATCCTCAACGCTACCACGGCTGGTGCCTCCACGATTCATAGTGCACTGTCGCGAGTCATCTCAACGCTGCTATTGCTTGCCGCTCGGAGTGAAGATTTTGCTGGAACAGAGCAAGAGGCGCTACGAGCTTCCGATTGCTTGAGCATGAACCTTCCACTTTCGCTTCTCGCCGTCGATCCATTGGTTAGTGCGCTCCACCGAGGCACGTGGAGATAGGTATTGATGTCTTTGTGCATGAAAACAGGCGTTCTCCCTTCTTTCTAGTTGATATAAGGGCGGAACTCCCAGTTCACTCTTGTCGTGGGCAACCTAGTGTCAACATGTACGAAGGTGTGGGGGAACTGAGATCGTTGATCGTGACGTTGAACGACACACAACAAGCAGCTTTGCTTGATCGTCTCTTCTCTCTCGCACGGGATGATACGCCGGATATCGATCAATCTGCTCCGGTGATCAAGATAGTATGGATCTTGCTTGCGATGTCCACAATCGTGGTCACCACGAGATTGGCAATCAAGTTCCGGACAACTCGCCGACTCTATCTTGATGATGGACTCATGGCTTTCGCCTTGGTAAGCTGGATCACACCTCTCGACTTTGACTCACTGTAATAACCTTACTGTTAGTTACTTGCTTGGGTTCATGCTATCTTTCTACAAATCTCATTCTACAATGGTCTGGGCCGTCATGTCTTCTATCTGGAGCCCGACAAGAGATATCTTGCTCTCAAATACGGATTCATCTCTCTGGTGTGGAGCTACATCTGTCCTATGTTTGGCCGCCTCAGTTTTTGTGCATTTCTTCTCTGTGTTGCCAAAACCGATCCTCTGACCAAGAAATGGCCCATCTGGACTTTCGTTGTTTTGCAAATAGTTGTCAATGTTTTGGCATCTGTCCTTCTTCTGGCGACCTGTGGAACTCATCTCGAAGACATGTTTCTCCTGCATCTCGGAAATTACTTCAACTACTGCTTGAACATAGACATCCAGACAAACTATGCTTACTTTGCTGGTGGTCAGTATTGCTCGAGATGAGCTATCTTGGACGATATATGCTGACAGGAAAACNNAGCCGTCAACACCCTGACCGACCTCTTTTTGACCGTGCAACCTGCTCTGTTGATTATGCATACCAAATTGGCGACAAGTAACAAAGTTGGTGTTGCTTCTTTACTCTGTCTGAGTATCATGTAAGACATCCATTCAATTGCATAGATTTTGGGACTGACGAAATTCGAACACAGTGCCATGATTGCAGCCATTGTAAGGACAGTCGCTGCGCACACACTTAGTGACGTTGGCGACTACACCTGTAAGTTTACAAGAACGACATCCTCCGACAACATACTGACGAAATGACCAGACGAACTTACACCATTCGTTACATGGGTCTCGGTCGAACTCAACGTCGTGCTCACTGTCACATCCCTACCTCTCTTACGACCACTTGCCCAGGGGGCCCGCCAACAAGCGAATAGACTATTCTCAACCAGTCGCAAGATAAAAGAGCCTTGGGATGACACGGTCTCGCTTCGCAGCTTGCATACCTCAGGAGACGAAGAGAACAAGACAGGAGCTGGCGTAGGAGTGGTTGCTCTGGCTAGTCCAGCAAACGACAGTGGCTTTTTGGCACAACAGGACATGTCAAATGTCGTTCGAACGGTAGAGGTGTCAATCAGCTACGAAAGCAACGAGACACCAATGATACATGCTTGCTTGGTTGGACTGGTCCAAGGTCAAGCAATGGAACGTCTGGCTGGCCGATGATTCCGCGACATGGCTTTGGTATTTCCTTTGTTGTTATCTTTCTAATGTCTGTGAACGGCCTAGAAGTTTGCCTATTTTTTCTTGACTGTTGGTATTTTTGAGCGACCGCTGCATCCAGTTGTTGTTCCTGTTGCAGACATGTCGACTACAATGACCAGACTCGTCAAAAGCTGCCCTGCATTCTTTAATATACTGGAACACGACCAGCCAAGATAATCTTGGCCATGTTTTTAAGCATGATGCTTCCGGGTCATGTGAGTTTCGTGATTGACCAAGGTTCATGGCCGTTTGGTCGGCAGAGGGATGACAGGTCCAACCTCCTGCAGGACGAAGTGGCTTGACACGATCGACTGGCAGGACGACAAAGTGGCTGAGCCAAACGAAATGAGGCTTGCGTGGCAGACATGAATGGAGCTAGAAAGAAAGAATTGACGTCGATTATGCGCAAGCAGGGCAGAAATATGACACGGAAGGATGAGAAGCTGGAAAGCCAAAAGTCCAGACTCTCGTAACCGAAGCTTGCTCTGACGAGGCTCTGTCTATCTATTTCTGCGTTTGGAACTTGCGTGCCCAGTTTCGCAGGTCTACATGGGAGGAATTTACACGTTTTTGATGGCAACCTGGACAGAGAAGACTGTCACTGCAAGAGAAACGAGGAAGCGTTCATGGAAGGGTAGAGAAGGACAAATCACTATGGATGATGAAAGTGCAGCCCATGATGGTGAAAAATCCCGGACGCGGGGCAGCCTGTTTGGTGTTTGGCAGCTCCTTCAAGATGACGTGCGTTGGTGGGGTAGATACATCATACTTGGTACCGTCCGACCTGTGGCTCACCACCACGCGTGCTTAAATACCTCGTCTAACTCCCTCCAACAGAGACTTTCTTATACCATACCATCTTCTGTGAACAACTCTCATCTTTGATACCCAACCAACCTTTCACCTTATACCCCTATCCAACTTATACCCCCATACCAACCACACATCATGTCGAACGTCCCTGGTACGTCAAGCTTAGAGCTCTCAAGCTCTTCACATCTCAACCCAATTCATAGCTAACACATCTCCAGCCCATCTCCCCGGTGACCTTGGCGAGCATGACCCTCGCCGTGAGGCCCACCCCGTCGGCAACGAGCCCGGCTCTGGTGGTCACGAAGTCAAGCTTGGGTCCAACGAGGCCAAGGGCATTGAGCACGGTGCCACTGCCGCCGAGCACAGCAACAACAACAACCCCAGATCAGACAACACTGCTGAGCAGGCCTTCAACGGTGGCAGCGTCGAGAACATGGACCGTCAGAAGCGTCAACAAGCATCAGACATCCCCGGCGGCCGCACTGGCCACGACGGTGTTGAGACCACCTCACCCGTGCCGGCGTTCAGCAAGAGACCAACCGCGGCGACAACTACGGCAGCGGTCTTACCGGTAACACCGGTTCCGGCCTGACTGGTTCCGGTCACCACCACGACCACTCTCACACTCACCACCACGGCTCGACTGGCTCGGGTTTGACCGGCGGTCTTCCTCAGTCTGGCATTGAGCCCATCTCTGGTGTTAGAGGCGCCGGTGTTGGTGGTGCCCCTACGACGGAGGCAACCTCCAGTCCTCTGGCTTCAGCGGCTCCGACCCCCAGGAGCGTCACCAGCTCCACCACGGCACTGCCCACCACGCCCACGACTTCAGCCACCAGCACAACACCCGCACTGGTGAACTCCTCGACCCTGCCAGCGGTAGAGACACTGGCATTCCCGGCTACGCTGGCGGTGCCTCTGGTCTGACCGGCTCGCACACCGGCACTGGCTTGACCGGCTCGCACACTGGTACCGGTCTTACCGGCTCAAACACCACTGGCTACGGCCAGACTGGCTTCGGCCAGACTGGCTCCACCGGCGAGCGTCTCAGAGAGGACGTCCGTGAGGGTGAGCGTGGCCTCACCGGCTCTCACACCGGCTCGGGTCTTACTGGCTCGCACACTGGTACCGGCCTTACCGGTTCGCACACTGGCACCGGTCTTACCGGCTCAAACACCACTGGCTACGGCCAGACTGGCTTCGGCCAGACTGGCTCCACCGGCGAGCGTCTCAGAGAGGACGTCCGTGAGGGCGAGCGTGGCCTTACTGGCTCTCACACCGGCACCGGTCTTACCGGCTCAAACACCACTGGTTACGGCCAGACTGGCACCACCGGTGACCGCCTCAGAGAGGATGTCCGCGAGGGCGAGCGTGGTCTTACTGGCACTTCCACCGGCCACCACGGCTCGACCGGCTCAGGCCTGACTGGCTCTCACACTGGTCAGCACGAGACCACTGGCGAGCGCGTCAGAGACGAGGTCCGTGAGGGCGAGCACGCCACCGGCCACAACACCACCGGTACCACTGAGCACAAGAAGGCTTCCCTTTTGGACAAGCTCAACCCCCTCAAGGACTCTGACGGTGACGGCAAGAAGGGTTTCATGAAGTAAACTTCTGGAACACATCACACAGATACCCCTTGATCATGATTACAGTCACGAACGATTACTCTTAATGTAGTATAACGAACCTTTCTGAATGAATAATAATTTCTTCAATATTTTGCCTGCCTCTTTCTTCTCCGTTCAATATCATATTGTGAAGTGTTCGAAGATCTGACATGGACTGTGGTTGCTTTCACATGATACTGAGTTGGTTGACCAAAGCAGTCGCTGTGATTGACGAGTTTAACCAAAAATGACAAAACAGTGGTCACAGGGTTTCTTGGTTTGTCCAAACGTTGGATCAAAACCTCGTGCCGTCTTAGTGAAGAATTCCGGAGGAGTCAAAGTACTTGGTATACTGTGTAATTTTGACGATGCGTAATACTAAGCCTTGGTTCTTTTTGGTGGATTGGCTCGTGGTTGACTGATCTGTTGCCCTCGACTTGAGGCGTCTCTGCATCTCTGACTTGGCGTCACATCTCGAACTTGTCTGAGGTTCCGAGTCCGGTCAAATCAGACGTCAAAGATGCCTAGCATCCAAGACAGCATCAACCAGATCAAAGATCAGATACGCGATCATGACTATGCACGGCAGTCGCACGAGCAAACGCAGCGCGAGCACGAGCGCATCCTGGACGAATATGACCGTATGACGCGCCACCGTTCAACACGCATGCGCGAGGAGAGGGACACACGCAGACACAATGGCAGTGAGAGACGCAGATCTAGATCACCACCTTCTCTGCGCTTCCGCTTCAAGGACGGCAAGAGTGGTGGTAGTGACAGGCGCAAGAGCAAGCATTCATCACACAGGCACAGACACAGACACATCGAGAGACGCACCGATGAACACGACGACGCCAATGTCCAAGGCTATACCGCTCACCCCTTCTCTCGACCGTGCACCTCTGAGTATCTGGACCCGTCCATTTCAGCCTCGTCTCAGCCCGAACCCAATGCTGCCCAGCCTGTAGACCCCGATGTTGCTTTCCGAGAGTCGCTGTTCGACGCTATGGCAGACGACGAGGGCGCGGCATACTGGGAAGGCATCTACGGAGAGTCTATCCATTCATATCCTCGTCTGACCCTCAAAGACGACCAAGGACACCTCGAGCAGATGACCGATGACCAATACGTCGAATACGTCAAAGCCAAGATGTGGGAAAAGAAGAATCCAGAGCTGCTCAGGGAACGTCAAGCGCGTGCTGAGCGTGAAGAGGAGGCTCAAAATGCAAGATCGAGGCGCAGACGACACGACAGTGAGGATGACGAGTATGAAGAAGACTTTGAATGGGTCGGTAATGAAGAGAAGGGCTACGAGAAGAGATCTACACGCACCCGTCGCCCAAAGCCAGACACTCGAAGTGCACCACGCGACAAGAGCTTCACGTCCGATGTTGATGCCGCTCTTGCTAGAGGTGCCAAGCGCAAGGAAGTCAAGAAATGGCAACAAGCCTGGTCGTCTTATCAACAAAGATGGCAAGACCTCAAAGCCAACTCCGCACAACTTCAGGGTGACGAACTCCTCAAAGCAATCCCTTGGCCTGTCCAAAGTCTTGCTGCCAGAGACGTCGCCAAACAGAATGTTGAAGACTTCTTCTCTAATGCTCCACTGGATTCTGAAGAGGTTCGAGCCAAGACTCTGAAAGACGAGAGTGTCAACTGGCATCCTGACAGATTCCAACGTCGCTTTGGTGGAAGCAATGTCGACGAGGACACACTCAAACTGGCTACCAGTGTCTTCCAGACCATATATGAAATGTGGGAGCGCACAAGGCCAGCCAAATAATTCACCTAAGTAGCATTCTCGGTTCAACGATGCATTGGCTGTACTCCTCACGTACCACCTCCACCATTCTTCTGTCTATCAAGAACCGACTTGTTGTCAATTCATCCTGGTAGAGACTGTCCATAGCGACATGCGCATGCCCCAGGACTGACATGCGGCCAAACACGTGCTTCCGCATGTCTCGTCCATCAGCAATATGCCAACTGCCACCTCAGTAAGACAGGAAGTCATACCAGTCGCACCTTCCACAACGCATGGTACAACGATGCCACGTGCGGTGCCACGCGCACACAACAAATGCAGGAACATGAAGGCACGATGGAGGAGATTCCGTGTTTAACTGTTTTGCCAAACACCTTTGCTCCTCGACCAAAACAATATCCTTCATCAACAAAAGATCAGAATTGAATCATCACAGCTCAAACAACATTCTTGTATTCCCAATTCTTCTTCATCCAAGCAAGGTCTATTTTTCCTTTCAGCAAAGTGTGAAGTATCCAATCGACTTTGATGATCAAGTTCATTGACTGATACCATCTCAAGCCTTTTACATCTTTCCATTCAGACGCCAACAAAGTCCATCAATACCGAACAAGTCCATCAATACCGAACAAGTCCATCAATACCGAACAAGTCCATCAAACTATCCACCATGTGTCGCGCGAGAATTACCACATACCTGCTTTGCGGCTACGTTCAAAAGCACTGCGATTTCTGCGTCTCTGCTCGTAAGGCGAGCACTGCAGTCGAATGGGATCCCACGCACACCTGCCCTAACTGGGACAAGAATGCTTTCACCGAAATTACCGAGAGTGTCAGCAAGCGTTGCCCTGCTCATACCAAGGAGTACCTCGAGAGAACTACTAGAGCTGCTAAGAGATGAGCTTGTTAGCCATTACCTCTTGAATGGAAAGACAGGGACAAGGCTTGAAGGAGACGAAGTCTATGAAAGGCTTTCTTTGGATGATTGCGATCGATGAGCGGCACAGAAGCAATGTGGTATCCTTTTGTCTGGTTCGGGAGAATGGATGATTGGTATAGGAGTATGGATGTTACGGCAACAAGGACGATGGGCTTGCATTTATAATTGCAAGCAAGGCAAATGTGCCGGATGGACTATGCAAGAGAGTTGAATGTGTTTGAGCGGAAAAGTGCAAGGGAAAGGCAAATGTGCTGGACCACAAAGACACTTGAAAACAAAATCAGAAGTATGTCTTCCTCGATGCTTGTGTCCTCTCTTTCGGGTATCCATAATCTATTCACCTAAGGTTGAGTCCGATATCCGAATTTCTCATGTACGCTCCTCAAGCATACCCACCATGCTTCAATCCCTCAATCATACCTCCACTCATTAACGCCCACCTCAGCACATTAATCCCCTGCACCTCACCCCCAGCAGCAGCTCCGAACCCTCTCACAAATTCCTCTGCCACCTTCACACCCCTGAGTACATCCCTTCCCTCTTCCGTCTTTTCCAAAAACGCCGCTATCCACTGCTCCAACTCTTTTTCTTCTCCACTGCCTATAATACTCTTGTTGATGCCAACAGAAAACCCGACCAGTGACTTCAACACAACAGCAGCTTTTGCAGCGAATCGACGGTATTGTAAGCCTTGAGGACAAAAGTTGATGTCTTTTGGGGAGGGTAAGACGTCTGCGTATTCGATGAACGTCTCTGTCCATTTTCTGAGTTCCTGCATTGAGAGGATGCCTTTGTTGACATGCTTGAATTGTAACTCCTTCATTGTTACACCGTTCTCTCGCATCCAATCTAGTGCTTTAGTCAGGCATTGCACACCTTCATCCAAAGGAGATCTTAGATCGTAGATGAATGTTTGCGTGGTATAGTAGAGTGGCAGTGTTTCATTGCGGATAAGAGAACAAGTGTGGGACATAGGAGGAGAGATCCAGGAGTTATATCCACAGTGTTGGGAGAGGAGATGTGAGGTCTGAGATGAGGAGTCGAGGATGTAAGAATAGATTTGGAGACGAAGTTCGGCTGGGAGGCTGAGGAGAGGGCTTGGGATGGTTGTGGAAGCCATGATTTTGACCACGAAATTGTTCCTGAGGGATTGATGGAAATATTGAGAGTAAGGAAAGGTATAGAGTAGGACAGAAAGCAGAGTAACCATAGACCAGAAGAGTGAGGACAAAGGTAGTACTTAAGATAGTTATCAGATCATCTAAGATCGTAGGAATGGTCTGATCAATCTGATAAGATTTACCGCTTATTGCGATATCGGGCTTGCGTGCGCCCTGCCATGACTTCTCTTCTGGAGTCCTTCGCGTTTCATGCCTGAATGAAGGTCTCGTCTTACATACGCAAAGAGCCAGCGTCTCGGGTCTGCAGAGTATCGTCGTTACAAGGTATCGATGGGTAGACGGTAGACAGAGTGACAGAGGTGAGAGGTGAGCTTGAGCGGACTGCTTCTCCACATTGAACGCACCGAGTTGTGAAAATGCATAATAATGCATAACTTCTTCTCAAGTCCGACATCGTTCGTAGAGATTGATGTGACGAGACTCTCTCACTAGACCTGTGTATCGAGATATTCTTACGACCTTTTGCAAGCCAGAGCTTAAGCCAGGCTTTGCCATCGGAACGAACTTGCATCTGGTGTCGACTCTTCGTGGCTCCGCAAGAATCAGCTATTGAATACCCAAGCAAACTATTGCACAACAAGGTATTTAGTCATACAATCACATGTATATCGGAACTCATGCTAACCAGTCTCAAATAGGACGCACCTATCGAGAGTGAATCTTCATCTTATATCTCCACAACGACACACAGCTGGAATCTGATCGTGGAAATCATCCATCATGACTTTTTCCCACCCTCTCCCACCAGATCTCTTGGAGTCTCAAATATCGACACTAGATCTTCTTCTAGCCATGTTCCCAGACGAAAATGAATTCGACGTTTCCGCATCAGATCTGGCTCTCATCACAAACATTCGCGACAACGGCAGTGAAAGCATAACATCAACGCCTTCAGAGATTAATCTGGCTCTACACGTATCCCTGAATTCCACACACTCTATCCAAGTCAACGTCACAGCACCATTGATAACTACAGAAAAGGAACCTATGGAAGCACCACCGATAACGTTTTCTCTGCGTCAACCGACTTGGCTGGATAAAGCGAGTTTGGCAACTTTGTCTGCAACACTGCCGGAGGATATCTTTGGCGCTTTGGATTTTCTGCGTGATGAAGGCCCCTCCCTAATCCCTACAGCTGCCACACCGACAGAAACAAAAGCTTCTACTGGTCCTCTGGTGCGCGTATGGTTTTACTTCCCTTCGCTGAGTACGCGCGAAAAGCGGCAACATATGGTTGACTGGGCACCCTCTTACTCCCTCACTGGATTTGTTCTGGCAGGGAAGCCGGGCTTACTTTGTCTCGAAGGTTCAGCGTCAAACATAGACGCATACATGAATGAGATCAAGACAGTATCTTGGGGCGACATTCCTTCGCATCAGAAGAAGGTGTCAGAGAGGTATAGGGAGACTGGTTCGGAAGTCACCAGGGCGTTCGAGACAATGATAGAGATTACAGATTTGGTGGGAGAAAGACACGGAGCTAGACAGAATAGAGGAGACATGGCTGCTATAGAGGCTTGGTTGAAGGATAAAGGGTTGGGAGACATGTTTGAAAGTGTCATATTGCAGAGTTAAGTTTAAAGGCTCAGTAATCAGGCCATTCGGGGTCCACTTCATTTCTCCATGCGCGGAAGCCGCCTTGTACGTCCTTTAGACTTTTAATGTCTGGGTTCATAGTTTCTAGCATTTGCACGACAAGCTGTGAGTCGTTGCCTAGTTTGCAGACGACCAGGACGTCTCTTCCCGTGAGGTCTTCGATGATTTGAGTGTCTTCGCGCAGACGGGTTTGCAGACCTTGATAGGGTAAGTTTATGCTGTTGGGTAGACTGCATAGCTCGAACTGTGTAGGATCGCGAACGTCCAGAACGATCGGAGCGTCGTCGTCGTGTGGCGATGCAGATGAGAGAGTGGAAAGGAGATCGCCAGCACTGATGCGGGATGAAGGTGGTAGTATATCGACAGGGTTTGTGACGCCGCAGAAGGCGACATAGTCCATTGACCCAGAAATTAGACTCGACTCTGTGACTGTATGGTTTGTCGAGCATGAATCACAATCAACACGTCTCGAGCGTAGCTTGACATTCCTGAACTGAGGTATGCTGTAGGCAGAAAAGAGGAGAAGAGACGGAGGAGGTGCTGCTGCTTCCGGAGAGGAAGTGATGAGTTTTAGAGTTTCCAGAGCTTGAAGAATGCCCATGACGCCGACTACAGGACCCAAGATACCGCCTTCACCGCAGCTGACGACAGACTCAGCAGGTGGAGGACGTGGGAAGACGCAACGGTAGCAAGGACCGCCATCGGGTGCACCAGGAGCTCGTGNGGGATTATTCAAGACGGTCAGTTGGCCTTCGGTACGAAGAGCAGAAGCTGATATGAGAGGCTTTCCTGACAAGACGCAAGCATCTGAGATGAGGTAGCGTGATGTCGGATGATCTGTACAGTCAAGTACAAAGTCATAGTTATCGAAGATTTCCAGAGCAGTAGAGGNGGTCAGATGAGCTCTATAAGGAATATAGTTGACATTCGGATTCAGGCCGCGTAGGAAGGTAATTGCACTATCGACCTTGAAGACGTTGACGCGGTCGGTTGAATGTGCGATTTGACGATGGAGATTTGACTCTTCTACACTATCGCCGTCTATCAGACCCAGAGTGCCGACGCCAGCGCCAGCGAGGTATGCAGAAGCAGGACAACCCAGACCTCCAGCACCAACGACGAGGACTCGAGCAGCCTTCAATCGCAATTGGCCTTGCAGGCCGACCTGGGGCAGGATGAGTTGACGGCCATAGCGCTTGAACTCGGTATTGCTAAGACCAAATCTTTGTTGTGGTTGTTGATCCTGATAGTATTGGTGTTGTGGGTTGTTCAGGGCGCCCAATATCTCTTGCTGCCAGTCTGTCTCGAGCTTGCCCGCATCTTGGGCGCGGTGTTGGGCCTCCTCGGCGTGGGCTAGTTGTTCTCGGAGTTGTTCGAGTTGGTCCTCGGTAGCCTGAATCTGTTGGCGGAGTGCTAGGACGTGTGCGTCGACAGCCGATGTTGAAAAGACGTCTGCCATTCTTGGTCCAACAGAGTCAAGTCTCGAGCGTCTGGAACAAGGAAGGTGCAGCGTGCGAGGAAGCAGCGGGGCAGCACTTGGAGCGGCGCTTTTCCGCGATACGGACAAGAAGTTTTTGCGCCTTCCTCAGCAAAACCAACAACCATGTCGCAACAAGAACAAATCCCGCAAGAAGAGGAAGTCGCGCAACAAGAGGAGGAACATTCACAAGAACAAGAAGAGCAACTGCCCATCGACTGGCCCGAGAACATCGAGTACCTGCGCCGTCCCAAAATCTCTCCCGCCGTACCCGCCATCGCTCTCAAGATCCTCAACACTCCGACTGCTGCGACTGCTTCCTTTACACGCTTCTCTGCCGATACCTTGCAGTTTCCTAACCCTGACGTCCGTATCGTTCCTCTCAATGACCCCGAGCATCCAGCCAATGGCCAGTTCGGCCTAGCTGCCAAGAAGCACTTCTATCCTGGCAATTTCATCCTACCCTACATTGGTCTCATGCACACCAACAACCCCAAAGATACCGATCCCGACTCCGAGTATGACATCTCGCTTGACCGAGACCTTGATCTTGCTCAAGATGCTGCCAAGTCCGGCAACGAGGCTCGCTTCATCAACGACTACCGTGGCATCGCCGATAGACCCAATGCCGAGTTTCGCGACATCTGGGTCCAGACTGCTGANAAAAAGTGGGAGCGCTGGATTGGCATCTTTGTTGTGACCTCTGGCAGCTCTGGCATGAGAAAGAACGGCATTAGACCAGGAGAGGAGATTCTCGTCAGCTACGGCAAGGGCTTCTGGAAAGACAAGAAGGACGAGTGGGTCGCGCCAAAGAAGACATACGCGCCAGACCCGGTACAAAGAGTGGGAAAAGTCCGCGTGCGAAAGTAGTTGGCAGAAGACCTCCTCTGTTCTTTGTCAGTGCCTCGCTCGCTTCCATGGACATGAGCATCGCATCGCATTGCATCGCATCCCTCAGGCGCATACGTGGCCCTCGTATCCAGTACGCCATGGCTATGCTATACCCAAGCTGCTGGTGTTGATGACCATCTTCAAAGGTTCGTTAACGACTCGCAACTCGAGGCCTTCTGACGTCACTGGTCAATGGCTCTAGTCTTCGGATTTGATCAAATGGCCGACTATTGCAGTCTCGACGGACAAAAGACCATCACGCGCTCAAGAAACATGGAGTTCGCATGTGTCCTTCTCCAGGTACCACATCTGCTGACCTGCATGTGTCGATTCTTGAACCAACCACCGGGTAATTTCCTGATGCGGCCCGGCGGATCAATCCCTCCAAGCCCACAACAGGATCAACAGGGTCGCAGTGGATAAATCCAGAGAACCGTGATGGTCATCTTATGTCATGTATGACTGTTTATGATATGAAGAACAGGTCACCATTGGACAATCTTTGATTGGTTCTTCCATCATGTTTATAGCATTTATTCAGTTGCTAGACACTTCAGCTGGGGCAGCCAAAGTCGTGAAGGAACCAAGTTTTGTTATACGATAGATACAAAGTTACACCAAGACACTCGGCCTAACCACCTACGTACGCACATGCTGTTTCTTCCTATAACCAAGAATCCTCCACTATAACTCCTCCTTCTCTTGGGTGACGTTTCCCTGTTTATTTTCACTGTGCGTGCATTTACTTATTCTCCAATTCTCAAAAGGGCCAGTGCACTGCCATTACGTAGGTACCTAGCCCGTTTGTTCCGTTCGCGGCTCTGCTCTTTTCTGGCGGCGTCGGCGAAAGTATATAGACCACGGCCCCGGAACGCCATCGTCGGCAAGGGGACTTTATACGTACCTGTACCTTCCATTCGCAAACTATACGTTGCTGGTGACCCCTCTTCTTGGATCCATCACATACACACAACCCATTGGACATTCTGGACTTGCACTTTTCCTGGATTGGACTGAACAAGGAGAAAATTGAACCACGGGTGAAATTGGAAAAATGGCAAGCCCTTTTGCTTCAATTGCAAACCAGAGAGTCACGTCCCAACGACCGCCGCGAGAAACACCAGAACTAGATTTTGACAGATGCGCTGCGTTACACAACACAATAGCCATCTATGGCTGGCTACGTAGTGGCCGTAAGGTCGCTGACATGGACCGCAAAACCTGGTGGCAGAAGCGCGGTAACCCAACTCTGGAAGTCCTCCTACGGCCTTCTTTGGTCAAGTACCTAAAGAAAATCTTTGATCTGCCTGGAGGAGACGGAAGCCATTTCTTCTATTACATCAGCAGAGTCTCTAAGCCGAGGGAGATGTTGTATCTTGGAGATTTGCTGAATGACGAAGAAAAGAAGATCAAGGGGAGAAGCATCGATTCATCACTTTGTACATGACGAACAAGGAGTTGGTCAGTCAACGGAGTGGCATTGTGTAAGAAAATCATCGCAATCGTTGAGAAATCCACGCTTTCTCAATCTTTAAAGAAATTGCAAGCAGATGATCATCGAACAAATCAGAAGGGCAACAACGCTAATCACGGAGTGCAGATACGATCAAGAGACTGGCAAAGCAATCTTCATGCCTACTTTTCTACACATCTTCGACCTGTACGACCAAAACTTGCCATGGCAAAGACTGGAATCGATTCTCAGCGCTTATATCGACATGATCGAAGCAGGAAAAGCCGTGGCCCTGCACGAATCTATTGGTCGTGAGCCACGTCTCGGACCAGTTCAAGGTGCAGATGGCCAAACTTCGTGGCAAGAAATCGCACCTTCTGGACCAAAAGTAGACCCTTATACTGGAGCCCGTCGATCACGCTACGACACTCACCCTTGGAGTCTGGTTTCCTACACTCATGGCGACTTGACTTCCTGTCTAAAATTGTGGGAAGAGCTGTTCACAGTAATCGAAATCAAGAGCGGATTACGAGATGAAGAAGAAGACCCAAACACCACACCCCTGTGCAGTCGGTCTGGTCTTTCCGCAGCGGGTGTACCCAGAGGATTTGCCTACGATCTACTATCTCACGCCCGGCAGCCGCGAATCTGGTACGTGGCACCCGGAATCCGTCTGCCCCAGGCTTCCGAGTTCGTAAATCAACCCTTCAAACACGTTGCTGCAAAGTACCCAAAGGAGACCGAGGGTATCAAAATGCCGTTTTTGTTCTTCCGCGCTGAGGGAACGGTGACCTCGAAACAAGCAAACTTTCGTTGGCCGTTCAGCACTGTACAGGAAGTACCTTGCGGTCTCTATCTTGACTCGTACCCGAACAAGGAAAACCCATTCGAAGATGCCTGTCGCCTCGTGCTCCCCTTTCCGGTAGGAGGAAACAAGAAAGCCAAAACCAGTGATGGTAGATTGATGCAGAAGAGTCATACAGAGGTCTATGCTCATGGCATCAACCCCTTTACTTTACGCCATGGTCCCAAATTGACGGCGATATTGGAGAATTGGTTGATGAATGTTAAGAGTGGGCATTGGACTGTGGATGAGCAGGGTGTTTCTGGCGGTGTAGAGACTTGGAAGCAGGCGGACACGGAAGAGCATTGGGACAAGTACGTTTCGGCGCATTTAGCATTGTAGCATGGGTAGCATAGTACGAGCATCTTCTTGCATTATGACTTGATGTCTTCCTCCAAAGCAGAGCATCCGCCTTTGATAGCACTCTTAAATGCCAAGACATGGCTCGGGACGAGGGTCTGCGCATATGGTAGGTTTGGCTTACCGTGCACGACGTCACCCAGGTCGTTCGCTTTCGGCTTGCACTTCCATCTCGAATTTCCTTCTCAGTTGCCTTTGCGTAATATAATCTCGACATAACCTTTTTGATCAGATACAGATCCTGGCCCTTAAAGGCCCAGAGACTGCCAGCATGTCCTACCTGGATGCCGCTCAGTCAAGTCGGGTCAGCCAGGCATATCGAACCCTTGGCTTGGTACCTATCAGCTCTCAATACCACTCTGGTGCAAGAACATTCACAGCACATCGACGCAAGATTGCTATTCAAGATGAGAAGCTGGCTCTATCACGAGAAGAGGCAGTGGAAGACCCGCGATTAAGTACAGAAGAGTCGTTCCCATTCATGGATCTACCAGCAGAAATCAGAGTGCGAATCTATCAATACGCTCTAGTACGACCGCGGAGACTGCATCTCGAGGTCGCACGAACACCAGCTTTGGCTTGCGTGTCCAAGCAGATCAGACAGGAATGCCTCCAGACATTTTTGCGGGTAAACAGCTTCCAGGCTTCATACACAAGAGGCCTGGACAGAACCTTTGGTCTGAGTTTCGCAGATGAGACTCTAGCATGGCTGAAAACATTACCCTTCACAGCAAAGATGATTCAAGACCTCAGAATCACATTTCAAGGAGATCTCGGACAGGAGGCCACAGATCAATCGTCTTCCAAATCATCGCTACGGCAAAGGAAACCTGGGTCAATCACTTCAACCGCTGGTGTCCGTTTTGCATAGATGGCTATCACGGCTCTTACTACCATCTTCCGCACCCAAACTACGATCACCCGTGCCTCAAAACCAACCCGTTGAAACTCAAAGGCATGCACGATGAATTCGTAGCCGCTGTGGAGCGTACCTACTTCAAGCTTTCGGATGACTGGGGCAGAGGCGGTCTCTCCATTTGCGAAGTTATTGACCTGGCAAAGGCAGCGGATGAGATCAAACAGAGCCCGGATGTGTTTATACCGTTTTGCTTTTCGATACAAAAGTTGGTCGAGCATACGGATAAGATTGAAAAGTGGGCGGGTGTGTATAGTGATTATTTGGCATCGCAGAGGGCGCAGGAGGCTTTGCTCGAGGCTGATGGACTTGAGGAAGAAGACCTTGCTCTGCAATGAAGTTGAGCTGATTGCATAATTTCATATTCGAATTGGAGGGATGTGGATATCTACTACACAGTGGAATGTACCTGGACAGTACGACCCTACACGCTGGACGTGTTGCATTACTGGTTTCCTTGGGGTGCCTTCGACATCGGTCAAGTATCCTCTTTTCCTGTCCAGCCTTTCGACAATAGTCTCGACATCTGCTCTGGTTTTATTGGCTCCACAAAACACCTCTTCCATGCGGAAGGTCTGGTGTACGTGAATCCATCCTCCAAGTCTTGGATCCAGAGCTGCCGCAGCCGTCGCGAGAAAATTGCCAGATGCGGGAAGAACTCCACATTGCACGTGTCTGACTGGAGGTAGCGAGCGTCTCAGGTCGTGGATCCTGGCCGCAGCTTTGTCGCCGGATTCGACGAATGCGACTAGCCTAGTTCTTGAATGGACCTTTACGGCCTTGCCCTCGGTCTGATCTCCATGATGAACTTGGATGTTCCATTTATTCCTCACCGCGCCTCTTCTCAAGCCTTCTATGCTCCATGGATTCGCGTCCCAGCAAAGCACTTTCTGGACTCCAGCTGCTGCGTAGCTGAAAGCGAAAGACCCATTTCCTGCAGACAAATCGACCGCTGTACATCCTTTGTGGGTGTTATGAGGGTTCGCCGTTGCTTTTAGACCGGGCGTTTGCAGTATCCTGGCACTTTCTGCGGTGTTGTTGTGGGAAGAAGAGGTGTAGCGAGGGACCCAGTATTGCGTGATACCATTCTGCTTCATGCTGACCCAGACGGCATTGTCAAAGTCATTTTGAGATGGCTGCTCATTGCTACACGCGATTGTAGCGTCTGTATGTGAAGAGGAGGCCTCATCTGAGCGTGGTCGCAAAAGCTTGGTACTCGTGTCTTTTTCTGCAGGAACACCAGAGATGGCGCTGTCGTGTCTCGGGAGTTCAGAAGGCGGGTCCGTAGTTTCGGAGGCGTGGTTCAGGCGACGGTCACAGGTGGACAGGAAGATGCTTTCAATCTCGTCGGACTCGAGGTTGTTCAAGAGACTGCTCCATGACTCCATCTGGTGTTGAGATGCGCGGTTGTTGCTGCTGCAGTGCAGCAACAGATTGCTGTAAGAAACGTGAAGATTGTGGCTTCAGGCTTCAACATTGATTGTGTGTAGTCTAGAAGGAGAAAGGCAAAGAGAACAAGTCGAACAGAAGGTTAGCAGCTTCTTGGTCGCACCGTAGCTAGTCCCCAACTTTGCGATCCTGAGGCCTAGGGATTGGCGGTGCTGGAGATCGGGGCAGGGCTTTGGGGATGTGAGGTGACGATGATCTTCGCGCGAACCAATATATCTCCTGTGTTTCCCACGGTCGATTTCGGACTCTAGGACGCCTGGATAGTCTTCAAGGGCTGCTCTTCGTCATTCCTCCTGGTTTGTCACCTCATCCCAGCTCTTCGGCATCAGGATTCCGCCTTGGGAGTGCACATATTATGTCTCATGCTTGGCAAGCATTTCAAGGTTCCCTCTTGCTGCTGGATTTACACAAATGCTCGGTTCGGAGGACCGTCTGTCGTATTGAGTTTCTACTGCATGATTCCTCCTTTCATCAAACTTTGTACAAGGTTTACGAAAGTTTCCACGCACATGGGTTTCGCGTGTCACGGAAGAAGCTTTCAAACTGCCAAGGGGTCCAGCGGATGTGTCTCCGAAGCCGCCGGCGCCGGAAGAGTCAACTTTCCCGAGCAACGATGATGGCTTCTGCTTGCCTAACTCATACACATCACTCTGTGACAGCAGAAGACCAAGGTGTCTTTACAGATACCGCGGACATTGAACGTCAATCGACGATACGAAATTCAAACCATCTGTCAGCAACTGGGATGCCTGAAGTCCCTTCGAATTCCAAGATCCAAGAAGAGTGACCCATGACTCTAGGTTATTAATTGGAACACGTGTGTACAGTAATCATGTTCGGAAAGCAGAAGGAGTAAACCCGGATCTTTTTGACCATATATGCATTCCAAGAAGCGATTTGCAAGTAGGCTCAAAACTGCCTTGCCTGTTTCCAAAAAACCGTCTCTTCTCAACCGACGAAGCGATAAACAAGCAGCATCTGGAAACCACTCTATGCGCGCTTGATCTCCCACTTCTGGCCTTGGATGCTGACCTCCTCACTGGCCTTTTCGTCGTAGTCGTACCAGTCGCCTTCTGTCAGGTCGATGGCGTCGAACTTTGTGTTTGAGTCGATGCCGGTGGCTTTCCACTCACCNNCTACTCGATGTATTAGTCCTATGTAACAGAGATTTGGGAGTCTGGTGGGAAGTGAAAATACATCTGGCTTGAACTCGACAAACTCGAGCCCTCTGCAGTCGAACTCGATGATCTTTTGGGCCTTGGGGGTGTCGCTGTGAACATAGAGCTTGGGCGCTTCTTTAATGGATGCCGAGTGTTCTCTCTGTTTGCGCAAAGTCAATATGGTAGACACAAAAGGGAGGATCGTGAAGAATGAACAAACCTTGCAGTTCTTGCACTTCCAGACAAAGTTGGCTTCACCCCTGCTGCCAGATACCTCGTTTTGTTCNNCTAGATTGAAGATGTTGGTAATTGGAACAAGATGGGAAAAGAAAGAACCTACAAATCTGCTCACGCTGACCCAGTTGGGGTGGACCTCACGACATGAAGTACATTGCACCTTGAATGTGTAGTAGAAAGGGCTGTCCTCAGTGTCGATGGNGGCGAGATCGGTTACGCTGTTTGGAAGATGTTGGTAATTAAGACTACGAATCCACCAATACATGACCTACCCGTTAAGCTCAGCGGTCAAAGTGAGTGCCAACATGATTGGATGTAAATGTTTCGAAAGGAAATGGTTGTTGTTTAGAAATGCTCACAGCAGCACACAAGCAAGAGAGCAACGGCAGAGAGTGCCAAGGCCGAGCGGGACAGTCGACTCGCGGGACCCAAAAATACCAGTGGTCAGATCCCCAGAGACGGCACGCGCAGAGACGTCGACAACAGGCCTTCCTCTTGAGTTTCCAAGGACCTGGTGGGAGGGAAGCGCGATGCAGCAGCAATAATAATGCAAGCACTTTGGTCTCGGATAGCGCAGACCGGACTCAGCTGCCATTGCCCGTCATGTGTGTCGGCCGGTGCCAGTGGAGTTGCTAGGCGGACCACCAATGCCGCCGGCAGGAGGCCGGTGAGATGGGCCCTGTCGTCGACCTTTGTATACTCGGGCATCTTTGCCGCCGCCGCTACCACCGACGCCGGATTCAAGCAGAAGAGACGGGAACAATGGGACCGCGCCATCGCAGACATCAAACACGATCTGGACGATTCCCAATTGGGCAAGACTACCCAAGCCAGGCAAGAGACGGAAGGACACCTTCAGGCCGGACAAGAGCAGGAAGGGACATACAGGTGGAAACCGCTCTTTGACGACCCGCAGGACGCCGTTCTCGAAGATCAACACCAAGAAGCGCATCTAGATGGCCCTGTATGGCCAGAAAATACAGGAGCTGGCCTACATCGACCATTTGTTGCTCCCACCTCCATATATGCAAGGACTTCTACCCGGGAAAGGGCATTTGCCGCCCGCTGGACTACAAAGAAGATACGCACGACCGAGTTGGCTGTCGACAAGCTTATTCTTCGCATGCTGTTACATCTGGATGAACTCAATTCTCGTAAAGACTTAGCTACTGCTGTGCCGGAGTCATGTCACGATCTCTTCGGTGCCCCTACTTCCCACCTCAAGGCTCTTCTACTATTTACAAATGATCAACATATGGAGGCCACTACCTTTCCAGATCCAAACGCACACTTCAACGATCTCCCACGACAACATAAACACGGTGTTACTTATCGACAGGATGGCTTCGGCGAGTACCACAAGACTGCACAAGATCTAAACTCTGCTCTAGGCCTGCTGTTTGAGAAGAAAGAATCAGGCCAACTGGCCTATGAGCAACTTGTCGCAAGGATTGCCTACAACCTCTACATTTCTTCCGCGGCGCCCAACTTGGATTGCTGGAATACCTTACTCCGTGGCTTCATGGAATGCGACAATATCGGCCTGGTGAATCCAACACTATATGCCATTGAAAATGCCAATGTCCGTCACAACGAGACCACAATAAAGGCTACGCTCAAGTATTATATTATGATCAACCGGTCTACCGAGTTCACCGCCTTTGTTGATAGAATCCGCGGTGTGGGAAAAGGTCTCATGCTCGCAAAGCCCACCATCACTGTCAATGATTCAGGCCGTCCGCGTCTGGTAGTGAAAGAGGATGGCAAGATTGTTCAAAAGCCATATCACACGCCAGCAGTCACAGAAGTCATTGTTCAAGGCGTCTTGCACTTCATTGGCTTCGATGCAGCCCTCCGCATTGCCACAGACATGGGTCAAGAAGGATGGGGTTTGTCCATCCGTGGTTTGACTCCATTGCTCGACGATCGAGCGCGAAAAGCAGACTACAAAGTCGGATGCCAGATATGGGACCTGATCAAGAGGCTTCAGGAGGAGAGTAGAGCCAAAGGCAAACCAGAAAGACTGTTCGCCCGCACATACTCGGCGATGATGCGTTTGTGCAGTGCTTGCAATGAAATGGCGCGCTTCGACGAGATTTTGTGCGAAGCACGCGCGGCCAAATACGAGCATCGAGAGTTGCTGAATATGTTCAGGCAAGAGATGCTTAAAGGATCGTCTCCAGTGCGTCAGTTGGCAGACCCCAATTCGACTATGCAACGGTATAGGCACGGCATCACACAAGCAGATTTTGAGAACATCGAGGAGAAGGAACCCGAGAAAGTGGATGAGGAGGTCTGGACGGCATCGGAAACTCCTGCTGGTATATCATCTCCCAATCTTGACCCTACCTCTGGTCTGGATCTTCAGGATGACGATGATTGGCTTGATTCACCAATAGAAGTGAGACAGTGAGAAACGAGCATACGAACTGTGTACATAGAGCAGAGAGCATTGCATTGGTCGCGGCGTTCACAGGATACTTGGGAATAGGAAATGTACAGAGTCAGGCATGTATGGTCATTGGGAGATCATGTACAATACCAACGGGAACGCGATAGAAGTTGTAAATATGTATTTCATTAAATTCCCCATGTCTAGCTTCGAGAGGCTCTAGGCAAGAGCAACGGCTGCCTTGTAGATCTGGTAGAAACACAAAGCCAGACCTGCTGTCCATGTCAACGAACGAGCATGACTGGCTTGCTCTGATGATGTGTTGATCTAAATATCAGAAGTCAGCACAAAAACATATAGAATCGATGCCTGGAAATAAGGTCCACATACGTAGAGAAGAGTGTAAAGTACTCTGATGCCCAGGAAGATAGTGGAGAATTGGGCATTGCCAACATCAGTTCTTGTGAGCTTCTCGGCAAACACACCAGCCAGAGTTGCAGCAATGAACAGAGGCAAGCTCTCCATGCTGTTCTTGTGCGCAGCCTCGGCGCGTTCATAGGTTGCAAAGACGGCAGGAGGGAGAGTCTTCTTCATATGTTGGATGTTGCCCTCGCCTCTGCTGTTCGCATTTGACCATTGGGTATGCTTCTTGACAGTGGAAAGTGCATANNGCTGCGTGTGAAATGTTTAGATTTGAGTATTGGGTTGATTCAAAGCTGCTTACGCGTGAGGGGCCACGGCCAGAATAGTGAAGGCCGGGATGGCGAGGAGAGAGTAGTCTGCCATCTTGATGGTTGCGATATTGGAGTAGATTGGGTGAAAAGTGTAAAGATGGCAGGTGAGGGGGGAAACTTGACTGTAGGCACCAGGTATCCCTTCGCTCGTCGGGATCGGATCTCCTCTCTATTCGCAGAAGTAAATGATGACGCCGCTACATGTAAGTACGAATACGAAAGGGATTCTTATCTTATCGCTTGGCGGCGTCAGAGCGGGGTGTCCCTCTAATTTTCTCCGAAGTCCTTGTGGCGTCGCTGACTGAAGAGAAGTTCCTTCGAGAACAATTTTGGTGACAAGAATCAAGTCCTCTTGTTTCCTGCATTCGCCCTTTGGCCTTTTGTCGCCTCATACCACTCTCCAGGCACTCGACCGAAGTGCTCATTTGCGCCCCTCGTCAACTCAGCGGCGTAGTTTCTCGACTTTAATCCAGTTTTTACTTTTACCAGCACATCACCATGTCGATGGATCTCGACTCGGTGTCGATGGCACCCTCTGCCCAGCGCGAAGTGACCAACGCTACGTGAGTTTGCTTCCTAACTACCTCCTGAAGAGTCAAACTGACAAGAAACAGCATCCTCTGTTGTAACTGTGGTGCTCCCATTGACGGCACCGTCGCAGCCGGCGCTCTCTGTTACGACTGTATCAAGCTCACCATCGATGTATCGCAAGGCATTCAAAGAGAAGGAACTCTCCATCAGTGCAGAGATTGCGACCGTTGGTTGTCGCCGCCCAACCAGTGGCTCGTCGCCCAGCCTGAATCGCGTGAACTTCTGGCCCTCTGTCTTCGCAAGCTTCGTGGTCTGAACAAAGTCCGCATCATCGACGCCTCCTTCATCTGGACCGAACCTCACTCTCGCCGTATCAAGTTGAAGATCACCATCCAGCAAGAAGCCTTCCAGGGCACCATTCTGCAGCAAACCTTCGAGGTCGAATTCGTACAGGCCAACCAGCAATGTCCCGACTGTCAAAAGAGTTTCACACACAACACATGGCGTGCCGTCGTCCAGGTTCGCCAGAAGGTCACTCACAAGCGTACTTTCCTCTACCTCGAGCAACTTATTCTCAAGCACGGTGCCCACCGTGATGCAATCAATATCAAGGAAATTCACGACGGTATTGATTTCTTCTTCTCTGCAAGAAATCATGCCGAGAAGTTTGTCGATTTCCTTGGCAGTGTCGTACCTATGAAGAGCAAGAAGTCGCAGGAGCTGATTTCGATGAACGTTCACACTTCCGAGAAGACGTACAAGTTCGCTTTCTCTTGCGAGATTGTGCCCATTTGCAAGGACGACCTGGTCGCACTTCCCATCAAGCTCGCCAAGCAGATTGGAAACATGTTCCCCCTGGCTCTCTGTTACCGTGTTGGTACCGCCGTCAACTTGCTTGACCCCAACACACTNCAAACCGCCGAAGTCGCCACTCCCATCTACTGGCGCGCTCCTTTCACTCCTATCGCAGATATTCCTCAGCTCGTTGAGTTCATTGTCATGGATATTGAGATTACCGGACCTACAAAAGGACGTTTCGTTCTCGCCGACTGCACCGTTGCCCGTGCCGCAGATCTCGGTGTGAACGACACAACATACTTCTGCCGTACTCACCTCGGTGCTCTTTTGAACCCCGGTGACAGCGTTATGGGCTACCTTCTTGCAGGCACCCAGTTCAACAACAATGAGTTCGAAGAGATTGAGCAGAGCAAGACATACAAGTCGGCAATTCCTGACGTAATTCTGGTCAAGAAGCACTACCCTCGTCGCAAGAAGGCTGCCGGCCAGAAGAGAAACTGGAAGCTCAAGCGTATGGCCAAGGAGGAGAGCGAGATGCTTCCCCGCAAGCAGGACCAGGAGCGCCTCGAGCGCGACTTTGAGCTCTTCCTGCGTGATGTCGAGGAAGATGAGGAGCTTCGTCACACCATGCAAGTCTACAAGGCCCAACAAGAGGCTGCCAACGACATGGAGATGGAGACAGATGACGAGGACGATGAGCAAGGTCCTCAAATCCCTATGGACCAACTGCTCGACGAGTTCGAGGAGATGAACATGCAAGACGCAGAGTAAGCTCTTGCATATCCTCGATTGCGTGTTTTTGGCATGGTCAGCTTTGGGCAGTTGACCACAAAAAGGGGTATGGGATGTTTTCATGGCGTTCATAGCATGTAAGGCGTTCCATGTTCGTTATTCTTCTTATGATTCTTATCCTTTTTGGACGTTTAGAGATATCCATCAATGTCAGTCGCAAAAAAGCGGCACACTTTTATCACGCGTGCCTTCCTCATCTGTTCAACTTCGACATGACTTTCGATTGCTGCCTGAGGCTTTCACCTCGCACTTTCCCAACCTCAATCTTGAGGAATCACATGCTTCAGCCGTTCGACATGACTTCTGCCCATTTCACTGTCTCTACTCTCTGAATTCTCTTTGAGACCTCCTCACCTTTCCCCATTGCCTTCGCGGCTTTTTCCCTTCGTCCGAGCTTCCACACCACCCTTCTTGCGTGCTTTGCGCAGCTTTCTTCGTGCCCGTCTGAGCTCTTCATCTCACCGTCTCTTGCATGCCATTGCACCACCCAACTGTGCTCAGAGTAGTGCAACCACCTTTTCATACACTCTCATCGATCCAACGAAGCATCTTCACGACCGTCACTTCTGTCTGCCGGCTACCCACAGATCAGGATACTTTCCAACAACCTAGCTCAGCAATATTTCCGGTTTGGACGATTCGATACTCTCAACCTTGATTCATGACCACCGTGAAGAACACTCCAGCCTCTCCACCCACTGCATATCAGCTGGACACCATGCGTGGTTCCACCGAACTCGGCTCGCCTTCGCTGGCCCTCAATGTCGAGGTGCTACGCAGCCCTTCTCTGCCCGACAGTGGCACTCCTCTTTGGGATTCGATGTCGTTACCCAGCAGCCCTTCGCTTAGAGCCCGTGTGCCTGACTCTACCATGGACTTGAATCGTTGGTCAAAACGTGGCTTCTCCGAGGATCTCGCTTTGCCCCCTCGCCAGATTGAGAAGCCTTTCCGCTTCTTGGATTTACCTGCTGAGATCAGAAACATGATCTACGAGCTTACCTTTGACCGGATCGATGTTTCCCTTTGTCGTAATCGCAATCTCTGGAACTGCTCTTGCTGCTGGGGTTGTTCCTGCCCCTGGAATCATTGCTGCCGTGCACATCTCGGGTTTCTGAAGCGCCAGTACCAGCTTTCCCCAATTGCTTCAGTCAGCAAATCCATTCGGACAGAAGCCATGTCTCTTTACTTTGCTACTACTGATTTTACTTGGTATTGGGATCCTTTGAGGGTACGCTGTCATTACAACAACCACGGTCTTCCAACTGCCACCAAGTTCCTTGCGGACGTCATGGAGTTCGCTGCAACCAATGGCGTTCAGATCAAAAGCGTCACCGTCCGTAGTCTCTGCAACTGCCACAATCCCACTCAATACTTGGCAAAGATCGCTTCGTCTGTACGCTTCCTCGCGCCACTCCGAAAATCTCTTGATCTGACTGGTCGTGTGCATCCGGCACTTCGCGAGTTCAAGTTCGCGGAGGAGAATTCATTGGCGCGTCGCATCTTTAACTTTGCTGGTTCTCTTGAATCGCCGAACCTCAAGAAGATGATGATGACGAATTCACAGCTCAGACTCTTCCTGCGCGCCGACCCAGATGGATCTGAACTGATTCGTGCGATTGAGATACAAGAACGGGTCAACGCATGCGAGGCTCAAAGACAAAAGAAAGAAGCAACAAGAAGGCAAAATCAAGCCAAAGGACTTGAGAGATGGAATGGCGTTCTTCGCAGTCGTTCTGCCACAGATTAGAGGCAACTTTCGACTGTAGCGGGCTTGGAAGGAGACAGTGTGTGGAGATCCGAGAAAGAAGTTTGCAAGAGCCAGAGAGTGTGGCCTCAACGACGATAGCTATAACGTCTAAAACCTCCGCTTCACGACAATTTTCGATTGTTGCTTGCACAGCATGGTAACCATTTACTCATAGATGCCTGAAGAGTATCTCTGTTAGCTAATGTTTGCTTTTTTTAGGCGCTGGAACCCATCATCTCTATATGTAGCTTATGGCATGGCCAAAACATGAGAAGATATAGATCTTCCTCTGATAAATTCCTCCGCATCTTTCAATCGCTCTTGTCAAAACATGCATTCAGTCATACTTGGCCATTGTCCATAGAAAGATCCAGTCGAGGAAGTGATGTTATGCTGTTAAAAGTTCCCCTCATGATAGAAAATTCGGTTTCCAAAGTCAAAAGAAGAACTTGGGAGGAAGAGAATCAAGGAGATGAAAATAGCTCCCCATACAAACTTTTGACCCCAGTTCATCACTTCGGGTTCAATGCTGAAAACATCCAAAGCTACCTCACAGACTTCCAAGCCAGGCGAGAACGCTATAAGCACAGTGCACTGAGAACAAGTGACTTCTTTTGGAGTTCTTCAGTTCGGAGCTGGAGCGAGACATGAATTGACTGTCTTGACCAGTGTATCTTGTCTGAATCAGCATCCATTGGCTTTCTTCTATCTAGTCCATCCGAAACTTCATTGGTCATCCATCAACAGCTATCATCAGACCCATCAGTGGCGCCGTCGCTCCTGATCGGCTACTGACCAGCCATACTACATAAGGGTTGTGAGCAGTGCAGAGAGTGGTAGTAGGTGAGCAGGTCCATGAACCTTTTTTTTTGTTGCTGTGTCTCAACTCTTTGCTTTCGTATTGTCTTGCGTTGTTGCATCCTAGGGAGGTGCCACGGCAATGAAGACAGAGGGATGCAGATTGGGGTCAGTGACCTAATCGTTTCGCTTACTTGCTGTTGATATATGGGATATTTTGGTCGCGCTTGTTATGACTCGAGTCGGCATAGCCGTGGTTGCGTGGCACGATTTGCACCAGACTTTCTACTTCTTGGTTACAGGTCCACGTGTATGGGTCAACGAAGCCTAATACTTGTCCTGAGTAGACTGGTCTGGAGCTGAAAAATAGCAGCGCGAGAATCAGTACTTCTTGTCTGCACTCTCAAGTGTTCAGTCTCAAGGTTTGAGAGATGACACACCCTGTTCTTGTATCCAAGCAGTTACGAGTACTAGCTTCTGATTTCTTTGCACTGCTTTGTTCAAGTCAGACGGAACAAGAACTAACGATGACCTCCCAATCTTCTCTCACATCTTTGTCTGTTAATCAAACTATCACTTACTAGTCGTACATAGTTGTTCTAGCGACCGAAATTAACTATTCGCTCACCATCAACAAAATGCCTTACTCGGCAATGTGGCGGGCAGTAACCCATGGGCAGCTTAAATTACAAAGGCTTTTAGGAATTATTTCCAAAAGCACAGAGAGTCGAGAACGGAGCGGACCAGGTCCATGACTCCGTAGAGTGTTCCTGGGATCTCTTCAAGGCTTGGATCTCTACATGTCGAACAACGGTGCCGGGAGAGCGGTACCCGCTGATCGGTATCATCGACCGGAGTCGTTTCGTTCTCGACGTTTCGGGTCGGTGATCAGAGTATGATGCACCGGGGGCTGCAATGTCGCGCACGAGGTGCAGGCTCGAGGAAGACGGACTTCTGATATGAGAAGAGAGACGACATCTCTATGGTTTGGGAGAGCACTGTTGCTCTGGGATTATTTCTATACAGGGCGATTAGACCGGACGTTTTGACTGGGTTTCGAGCTCTCACTGGACAATGTCGAGCTTCTGGAAAGAGTCTTGCATTTTTATAGGTGGTCCATATTCTGTCGCTGGAGATGGAGAGTCGAGACCCGACTTATACAGATTTCCTGTCTTGGTAGAGTATACGACCAGGTAAGCCATACTCATCCGAGCCGAGATGCCTCATCTTATGGGCCATGCTGTATGATAAGTCGATAAACAGGAAGGACTAATGGACGGAAGGAGCAAAGGAGGTGGAATAAGTCTCCGGGGTTAATAACCAATCCCCGAGACCAACCCCTCATCAATCACGTCAAGCTCTCGACCTCGGAGCTTCCAATTGCTTTCAAATCAACCTTGATGAGTCAACAACAAACATATACTCCTTGGAATTGACTGCAAATTATCAGCTTCCATCAAACCCCTCAGCTACCGCGAACTGATTACTTGTCAAACAACGTACACCACCAAAGACACCACCATGTCGACAGCGTTCGCAATCATCGCAGGCGTAGGCCCAGGAACCGGCGCCTCTCTAGCCAGAAAGTTCGCTCTTTCGTACCCAGTCGCCCTCCTCGCCCGCAACCCCGACAACTACACCTCTCTCGTCGACGAAATCAACAAGTCAGGCGGCAAAGCCATCGGCATATCCACCGATGTATCCTCCTCCTCATCAATCACCTCCGCAATCTCTGAAATCAAAGAAAAATACGGCGACAAGTGTGCTGCAGCAGTCTTCAATGCCAGTGGTCCTTTTGCCAGAAAAAGCATTCTGGAACTGACGGAAAAGGAGTTTACGGGTGGTTATGAGGTTTCTTGTAAAGGCGCGTTTTTGTTTTCGCAGCAGACGCTGCCGTTGCTGGTTGAGCATACCAATGACGCTGGGGCAAAGTATCCGGGTACTTTGATCTTTACTGGCGCTACTGCGAGTGTAAAGTCGAATGCTTTGATGAGTGCTTTCAGTACTGGCAAGTATGCGATGAGAGCGCTGTCTCAGAGCATTGCGAGGGAGTTTGCGCCCAAGGGTGTTCATGTCGCTCATGCTATCATCGATGGTGTGATTGACATCCCGAGGACGAAGGAGTGGCTGAAGGATATGCCGCCAGAGGCAAAGATTGAGGCTGATGCTATTGCAGAGGCGTATTGGAATTTGCATACGCAGAGCAAGAGGGCATTCACTAACGAGATTGACATCAGACCCATGTTGGAGAAGTGGTAGAGTCGTGTATTCGTTGGTATGAGAAATGCTTTGCAGAAAGGAAACGGGGTATCATTCATGAATTCAAAAACGCCGTGTCCAAAACCAAAGAAAGTCCTCGCCCGGGAGCGTGTTTCGTTAGAACAGAAACGTGGGTAGTTCGTGCTCCTCTTGAACCTCTGTCTTGATCTTCTTTTCTTCTCTTTCACGCTTCAATCTTGTTTCTCTGCGTCGTGCGACTGCAGACGTTGCAGACTGAGAAGGCTGTGGGATAGATGGGAAACCAAAGTCTGGCTCCACTTTGATCTCTGCATAGTGAGCAGGCTCTGGTTTGATTGCTCTTGGTGGAGAAGGCTCGCGAATTGCGCGTTTTGGTGGACGAGAGATTTCGCGGTCGATGCTTTTGCACTTCTTGTGCGAGGATCTGTCCGAGAGGTCTGAGGAATAGCTTGTTGAGGACGAGGGGTGGTATGACGATCTTTGAGCGGTATTTGTGTTTGCGCTGCGTGGGTTTGCGAACGGCTTGCAGACGTTGTTCAGACGAGAGGGTGTAGGTGTCGTTGGCTGTGTGCGTGGTGGACGAAACAGGGATCTGGATGGCTTGGGAGCGTCGAGGTCGTCGTCGGTCGTGTCTTCTTCAGCCTTGACTTCCTTCTTGGCACCTGGACTCTTCTGCCTTTCCAGTGGTCTCCCTCGTAGATCCAGTGGTCGTGCTCGATAAAAGCCGGCAGCAGCTCTTGTACTGCTGCGTCCAACAACCTTGACGGGCTGCAGCCTCTCTCTCTTCCTCGGGCTCATCATCAACCCTGCCAGTTGTGTGCCCACCCATGGGTCATCATCCTCCTCCTCTTCTTCTTCTTCTTCTTCTTCTTCTTCTTCTTCTTCTTCTTCTTCTTCTTCTTCCTCCTCCTTCATGACAGCTTTGACAGCCGCCCTCTGCAGTTCTCCTATCTTCTTTCTTTGCCCATCCTTGCTCAGCTGTCCAATCACGGGTCTGGCTATCGCATCTGCGCCTCCCAGAGCTCTTTCCCTTTTCTTCGCTAGCTCTTTTTGACGTCGATATTCGGCGTGTGCGAGGTGTGTGGTGAAGAGTTGGGCAGTGGCCGTGAACTCATCCGTTACCATCCTCCAGCCGTCATCGGCGTCCCATCCGGGCCGCATGAACTCCTGCTTAGGGAGTGCGGGCGGTGGAGATGTGGATGGCGAGCGTAGAGATGTTGCTGCCCGGATGTTGTCTTTTGGCGTGCGAATGAACTCATCGAGTGCATCCGGCGGAGAGGACGGCGGGGACGAGTCGACCTTGCGGCGTTTGACCGACGCTGTGGTTGTCGTTCGTGACTTGCGATCGGGTGGGGCTGGATTGGCGAGCCATGGTAATGTTCGCGGCATCGGAGTTCTGGTTTGGTAGAAGATTGAGACTGAGGGAAGACGCGTTGAGTGGAGAATGTTTCGCGTGTGGAGGGGTCAGGAAATGACATGCGCCAAGTGAATGTGAAGGAGATGGACATTTCTTTGTTGTTGCAACACTTGCACCGCTTGATTGTCTACCAACACATTGTACATATGTGGTCACTTTTAGAATGCTTCGGAACATCTTGGCTATTCAAGAATCTCCTATTCAATGTATATCTACAAAGATCAACCAAGCTTCGGGCCCGGCACATCGGACACGAAATGTTTCATCAAAGTCTGATTGTTCTTCCGCTGGAGCCTTGCTTCGAAAGCCCTTTCCTGTCGTCTGGTCGCTTGTAATTGCTTATGTCGGGCGAGCAACAATGCACGTTGTTGGGGTGCAGGAAGATGTGCGAGAGCAAGACGATCGTTGGAGCTCAGCGTGCTGAGCTGTTTATCGACTCTCAAAGCCCGCACGTCTTGTCTTGTGAGTGCTTGCTTGTGAGGAGCTTGACTGGATGACGAAGGAGTATCGAGGTCTGAAGCCTCCAAGGGTGTTGAGTTGAAAGACAACAGCGGCGTCGCGCTTAATTCTGATGCTCGTTTATGTTGCTGCGTGGTTCGCACAGAACGAGATACGACCACTTTCCCTGAAGGCAGAGTAATGTTGTCGCTGTCGATCTTAATTCCTGCACCTTCTCCCTCCAGGTCCCAAAACTCTCGGTACTCGGACTCCACGTCAGAGATGTCGAACGCACAATGCTTTTNTCCAAGCATGTGCTGCTTGATTGCTTGGGCATTGCGTCTTTGTGTGCCACAGGTCAGACATTCGTGGTAAACCGAGATAACGAGGTTCAGATATGTGAGCAGAGTTGTTGGGTCAACAGTGAGCTGATGCGGTGAAGGGATCATCATGCCATGGGATCTGGCCATGTGTTCGAGGTTTGTGTCGATGCTTTCGCAGGTCTTGACACAGAAGAGGCAATGTGTTGGGTCGAATGCTATGTCTTCTAATGAAGCTTCTGAGGCATCATCGCCATCGCCATCATTTGATGATTGGTGATCAGTGTCACTGTTCGATGTGTCCTGCACGACTTTGATTTGGGATAATGGCTCAAGGGATGAAGCCTGAGTGGTGACATCGGTAGAACCAGACGTGTTGCTGACTGCGACCATTTTTAAAGAAGAAAATTGACAGCTGCGAAAAAGTGAAGATGCGATGGAGTGCACCCAGCTTTCTAGAGCGACTTACCATATTATATACAGCATGTATGGCTCGTCGTCTACAGTCGTGGAGCCATGATTGGGCAGAATGAACTGCGAAGGATGATTCGTCGCATCCATTCTGGTTGACTCATGCCTCAGGATGTTTAGACAAGCCAACAGACATCCAGCCAATACTTGAGCGCCTTGTACGCCTCAGACAATCTTCATCTCACATCTATACGATGGTCGTCACAATGGATTGTTGTAATAGGTTGTTGTTGAGATGAGTCAGAAAGTCAGCCAATGGACGATGCACTTTTGGGAAAGCCAGAAGATCTCCCGAACCGCGGCTGCACGTTTGAGCTCTGCATAACCCTTACATAAACTCGGATGTCAGCCGTAACGGCGCTCGACGCGGACACCACTTGGCAGTCGCATCTCGAAGCCTAGATCTTAGTGCCAGCCACAAATCGACGATGTCTTCGGATATGGTGCGCAAGATCGCGATGGAGTAAAAACAATGATCCACGAAAGCCCCTTGGGACGCGTGAAGTGCATCCAGACTTCCACTTTCACCAACGATGACATGGATAGAAACGACACACCGATGGGGCCTGCATCGCCAGACGGCGTAGACTGGACGCTGGACATTCCTGATACCGATCACGTTCGCTTCTTCCGATCTATACAATGGCATGAGACGCTTCTGGGCCCGGTACAGTCTTGGGGCACCGCTCTACGCCTCTATACATATCAGGTCTTTGCTGACAAGCGACCGAGTTGCGTTTATTGGTAAGTGCAAGCTTTATTCGCTATTCACCATGACTTGCTCTAATGTGATAACAAGNNGGGACCGGAAAAGGTCGCCATCTACAATGAAGGCTTTGCAGGAACTGCTGAAAGCTCCCACCCGTTCCTGATGGGTCATACCTTCGCAGAGGCATTCCCTGAAATCTGCAATGATATTATGCCTGTATTTGAAATGGCCAAACAGACAAAGAAAGACGTCCCAGTTATAGAAATACCTCTCATGGTCAGGAGAAACGACTTCCTCGAGGAGACACATTTCACCGGAAACTTTGTTCCACTCAGAGGAGATGACGGAAAGGTCCAAGGGTGGTACAATTCGTTGGCCGAAGTGACGAGACAGAAAATCACTGACCGCAGGCGAAACATGCTGAACATGATTGCGGTCCTACCGGAAGGTTGTACTTCGTCGAGTATTGGCTCTCATTTTATCGATTGTTTCCGGACGAATTCACTGGATATACCGTTCGCTCTTGTGTGGGAAATAGACAACGCGTCCCGCGGATTGAGGCTCACAGGGCGTCTCGGTGTACCGGAGAGTCACAAGCTGGCCAAACAAGAGGGTTGTCTTGATAGCGAGGAGGGTGTCTATCCGCTTTTGAAGGAAGCAGGAATCGATCCCATCACTTCGCCGTGTGGACCAGAGTTCGATGGTGTCGAATGGGAAGGCTTCAAGGAGCGATCGGAGCATGTCTGTGTCATACCACTCTCAAACGCTGGACGCCTATATGGATATCTGCTAATCGGAGCCAATCCGAGACGACCCATCGATGAGGATCATGACCAGTTCATGCGCGATCTCGCCTCGCAGTTGTCTTCAACCATGGCATTCTTAGTGTCCATGGAAGAATCGAACGAGCGACAGTCTCGCTTGGAGAACCAACTGGCTGCAAGTGAACACCATATCAGATACATGGCTGATCATCTAGATATCGGATTGGAACATTTATCGCTCGAAGGAAAAGTGCTTTGGGCCAACGAGCATTATTTCAATCTCATCGGCCAGGAGCCCACTACCGACTTCACGGAGCTGCGGTTGCCGTTCAAAGATCATGTCCTTGAGGAGGACCAACCCAAGATGTACACAGCCTGGAAAGCGGTATTGGAGGGTGTAATAACGACCACGACCGAATTTCGAATGAAAAGGCTGTGGAATCCTCCATTCGGCTCTCCTGTACCAGCTACTGTGCTCATATCAGCTGTGCCATACATTGAAGCCGGCGAGATCAAGTCCGTTATGGCATGTATGACAGAAGTCAGTCGTCTGAAGTGGGCCGAAGGGTGGCAGGCTCGAGCAGCTCAAGAAGCACAAGAGGCAAAACGACAACAAAGCGAGTTCACTGATGCCATCTCACACGAAGTCCGAAATCCCTTGTCTGCCATGCTGCAACTTGCGAACAGCATTTCTGGGTCTCTGGAAGACTACAAGGAGAAAGATACAAGCGCTGAGGAATACCTTCACGTGGTTCAAGAGAATGTCGAAGCAGCCAAGACTATCATCTTTTGCGCTTCTCATATGCGCAAAATATTGGATGACGTGTTGGTTCTTTCCAAGATGGACTTCATGCTTCTGTCTCTATCCCCAAGTCCAGTACAGCCACTCGACCTTGTCAAAAACGCTGTAAACATGCTACAAGCCAACATCTCAGCGGCAGAAATAGAGATGAAAACCGAGGCACATAAGTCGATTACCGAACTTGGAGTTGATTGGGTGATGTGCGATCCATTGAGAGTCACGCAGATCCTCATAAATCTGCTATCCAACGCGATCAAGTTTACCCGACTAGAGCGTCATCGCTGTGTGACTCTGCGGTATGGCGCTTCCATCGAAGAGCCAAGAAACTCGTTTGAAGAGGGCCTGGAGTGGGCTTCAACNAAAAAGGAACATGAAGATGTCACCCTAGAAAAAGAATGGGGCAATGGCAAGCAGATTTACCTCAGCTTCTGTGTCACAGATACTGGACCAGGAATGACCGAAGAAGAACGTGCCCGCCTGTTCAACAGGTTCCAACAAGCCAGTCCCAAAACCTCAATCAAATACGGTGGTACTGGTCTTGGGCTCTTCATATCTCACTCGCTCACGGAAAAGCAAAATGGAAGCATGGGTGTTGTATCACAGCCAAAGAAAGGTTCTACCTTCGCATTCTACGTGAAGGTTCGCCAATCACCCAACCCTCCTGGAAAATCTTCGAAACAAAGTCTTCAATCAACTCAGGAGTTGGTGCTTCGACAACTGGAGAATACACAAGCGTTGAAAGTGATCCAAGATACAGCAGTCATGCAAGAACCTGAAACAATGCCGCAACAGAAAATTGTGCCGAGTCCCAAGATGCTCCAAGAACAAAATCCTTTGCCAGAGGTAGCATACCATGTTCTTTTGGTAGAAGTAAGTTTATATACATATCCGCACTTCGTCAGCTTTTATATTAATGTTTCTAGNGACAACTTGATCAACCAAGCAATTCTTCAGAAACAGCTCACTAGAGCCGGCTGCATTGTCTACGTTGCCAATCATGGACTGGAGGCACTGGAAACTCTACGCCGCGCCGATATCTGGGAAGAAGCCGCTGGTTCTGGCCACAAGTTGGACGTCGTGCTAATGGACCTCGAAATGCCAGTCATGGATGGACTTTCTGCAAGCAGGGAGATCAGATCTCTGGAAGAAGCTGGCAAATTAACAAGGCATGTCGAGATTATTGCTATCACCGCAAATGTCCGAAAAGGCCAGGTCGACCGCGCGTTGGCGGCGGGTATTGATGCAATTATGGCAAAGCCATTCTTGGTTTCTGATCTGCTCGAGACCATCAAAATTCGACTGGGAAGATGAGCGCGAGCTTCAAGGTGCATCAGCCTACAGTGCAGCGCTACACCGCTAGAAGCGGCGTCCGATGTTCTTGGCAAGCATCTCTGTCCTTCCCTGATCAGCAATCTATCTTAGATGGTGATAAGCATACCATGCCATGGTCATCGAACAGTCTCAGCTACACCAAAGAAAGAAACAGTAAACAATTCACAGTAAGGTGACACCAGTAAGGTACCTGGCTGATCGGGAAGGTCGGGTTCGGTGACACGAGATCTTGTTTTACTCGAACACGTGGACTAAAATAGACCTGTGGCACATGATGCCTCTCCATACCCGGTTCAGAGACCGGTAACCGGGCTTGTCCTTTTGGTTGCGCGACCTGACTGGCAAAGACGAGGAATACAAGAACAACAACGACAAAATGGCATTAGCGTCCCTGCTTCTTTGTCACCTCACAGCTAGCCAGCATGTTGTTTCCTCTCTGCTAAGATGTTGCGAATATCAATTGAGGAAACTGCAAACCACGGACCTTTTTCCCGTATTCATGTTCTCTTCTTCTTGAGTGTTCGAAGATACATGTTGATCGTCTACACAACCATCAGCAGATTTGGTTGTTTTGTCGCTCAGTATCTATCTCTGGTTCTTTTTGTGGCGTGTCTAGAGGCCAGGTACAGTAAAACGTACAGCCCAGGCTTGATCATCATCGAAAACAACTTTGAGGCAGAGATTAAAAGATCCGCTGACCTTGAAAACACAGCGGCAATGCTGGCCATCACGGTACCGGGACGCCAATTTCTCGACGCCAGGGTAACCATACTTGTTGTCAAGATGATTGCACCACAAGAGCATTTGATCGAGGTGTGTGGTGTTTAAATCGTCAGAGTCCATTGTTGTCGAGACTTTGGTCGAATGTCAGTGTCATACTGTAGCATCTTACGCTTTTGCCAGGTTAGACAACGTGTCTGCAGGGGCAGGTGCGTGACGCGCGCATAGTGCTTCGGCATGATTGGTTCTGCTTTCATGCCGTAGAGAGTCAATCTACGCAACACGCCCTATACCTGCCTTGACCATCGAAATATATTTCTTGCACCGATCATAGTGACAAGTTCGAAAAAAGACACCCTCTAGTGTTATGCAAAGAGAAGAAAATCAACCAAGTTTTAGCAGTCTATATCGTCCTTTACATCTAAAGCTTTCCCTTGGCCATATTTGACAACATTTCTCTGCCAGTAATTCTGGTGGTGTGCCACAATGTAGGGAAATCAAGGGTGCTGGTAAGGCCGTCGGCGAAACCGAATCCAAGCATGGGAGGAATCCAACCACGAGCATACTCGAGAGCAAAGCAAGCATCGTCCATCTTGTACTGCTTGACCACGCCACGGCGCAAGTGGTGCACACTGCCTTGAGGGTAGATTTCGGGCTCGTAGTGGCCTGCGGCGGGTGAATAGGCCGTTTGAGTGCCCTTGAGAATGTGGAAGTAGTCGTCTGCGGTGTGGCGACCGGTGTGTCCTTCAGTTCCAATGGCAGTACCTGTAGATTTGTTAGTCTTTGATGATTTTAAAATCCATGATCGAGAAGGGTCCTACCGAANAATGATCAGATACTCAGTAATACTGGCGTGAATGATGTACATGGCACCCATTGCACCGCCGGCGTTGTTGAAAACCCATTCCTCGTCCAGGTTCACGTATTCGCCGGCAGGACCCTGGCTGAGCTCGCCAACGATCTGTGCAACAACAGCTCTAGTGTCGTTTCCATGGGTTGCGATCGCTCTTTTCGAAAGTTCGTGCAGTTGTTGTGTGTCGAAAACGTAGAAACTTTGAAGATTTTGTTCCATAAAGTAAACAATGGCTGAGAAGAGGGCGATAAGAATCGCGATGATGGAGAAGGTGTTTGCTCGGCTGCTTTGCGCAGACCTTAAGCCGCCGTTCTTCTGCGCTGCCATTTTTGAGTTGTAGGTTGTCTAGAGGAAGGAGCGGCGAGTTCAGAGAGTCCCAATTGCCCTCCTTAATCCCATGGGTTTTGTAACATCGAAGACGACATCAACACAAAAAAATCAGCCCATTCCATATCTCCGAAGTCAATCTCCGGGCTATCTGCTGAGGCCCGTGCGTAAGGGGTCCATCGCCGCCGGCATCCGCGGAAGTCGTGTCGTAGGGCTGAATGTTGACCGCTCGATGGGCCTGCAAGTTGAGAGTGGCCGTCTTGAACAAACAACATCAGGACAAAAACTTGCAGGGCTCGTTCTGTTTCACACCAGATATCAAGGGCATCTGAATGACGGCAGTCCAAACACTCACAAGGTCCTCGTGCCACCGTACTGTTGCCGCTGACACGTGCGCACCGGGACTTCGCGCAGAGGGAAGAAGCCACCCCTGTTCATACCTGTCTACTATCACGAATATGTATCGCGGCGATTCGCGTTGATCGTGGAAACTTCCGCATGCCTCGGGCTCTGCGGCTCTATATGTACTCGAGTACACGTGGAGGATGGTGTCTTGAAATCGACGGCGCCAACAGGCTTAGACCAACCCATAAAGCTTTCTGGACATTCGCATCAGCACGGCACGTCCATATCTAGCTACCGGTCTCAATATAGTGAGTGTGCTCGATTGTTCCTTTGACAGACTTTGCGATCAGCTCATGTATGCGCTGCTTACTGTCGACTGGAAGCCTGGATGCACTTATCAAGACGCCCAACCAATAGTGCTGCAGTGACAGCCATTCGGGTCTAGTCAAAGTACCCTCCGAATGTTGCATACTCTAGAGAGGCCTTCCAAATTTGACTGTGCTTCATCCTCCCTTATGAGAGATGTCCTTGGCTCTCAGTTCGTGACTGCAGCTTCCAACATCCCTCGCAGTCAGCCGATTGTTGTTGAAAACGAAAAGGAAGACACACCAGTCCAATACTTGGATTTCCAAAAGCTAGGTGACTATGTATCGCTCAACCTGGTTCTTCTTCCGTTTTAGCAACAAGCGGGAAGCAGACGCCATGCATGAAGCTGCAGCTGCATGGCTGATAAGAGAATCAACTTGTCTCTGTCATCAGCCTTGCGACTCGTTGCTCAAGCAAACTCACTGCACACGAGCCGATGTGACATGTTCCGTATTACTGTAACAGTACCATTTGCCTTGTCCATGCAGCTAACCGTGGAATCAATGGTGATAATGCAGCATCCACCCCTCTTGTCTTACATCTTTTCTTCCGTAACTTCATCTGTACACATTCTTTTTCTTTGATCGTGTTACATTACCAGCATGACCAACCAACCAAGGGCTTCTGGGTTCAGGTATGTCTGGCAATATTGTTCATTCTATGTGTTCTGACCAAACGAAGGGAAGCAATTTCTCCATATGATGAACATATATATCCTACGTTGTCGTCGACACATTCAACTCACCCACCTTCATACCAGCAATGGCCACCGTCACCTCCAGATCCCGCCGATATGGATTACGGTGCCAAGCATGAATCAATGGGTGGCATCGGTGCCATCTCGCCAGGTCTCGAATCAGTATGGGCTGGCGAAGGAGACAAGGAAGTCGTGGTAGGAACGACGGCATCAACAGCGGTACCGATACACACACGAGTAACACCGCCCGAAAAGAAGCCGGCACGGGTTTGTGGTCTCAGACGTATAGTCTTTTGGCCTCTGCTGGCTGCTACTTTCGCAATAGTGATTGGACTTGCTGTTGGCCTGGGCGTGGGACTCGGAGTGAAGCATAAAGCCAAAAAGCCAGCATCAACATCGGCGAAGACTTCTGACTACTACATTGGTGGCGCACTTGACCCTGCTTACTACTCGAAGCAAGGTGCTTTCAATGGTAGTGGCTTAGCGCTGGCGTCACAATCGTTTGGTTCAGGCGAGTATGGCGAGCTCGTCCTCTACTTCCAGCATCATTCTGGATCGATTCGGTGGCAGAGGCTGACACCGGACAATGGCTGGCTGGGAGGAACTGCATCAGAGGTCGTTGCAACGGACGCCAAAAACAGCACACCTTTGAGCGCAGTAGCCTATAGCTTGAATGGGGTATCTNNACAGTAAGTTTGCAGATGATTAGAGAGTATGTACTCTCATGCTGATTCACTTTAGTGGCATCTCTTCTACATTGATAACAGCAATCGTCTTCGAGAAAAGATCAATAGTAATGCGACAAACCTATGGATCGAAGGTCCATTAACCGGAGAGAACCACACCGTTCTGAATGCTGATCAAGTTGGCATGCAAGCCTGCTGGTATGGTAATGACTATGGCGACGCGGACTACAAGCACAGTCCCCTGCCAAACCAAGGCAACAGTACTGTCAACAGCACTACAGGCTCGAGTGCAGATGTTGGCATGCATCTCTGGTATGCCTCTGATGCTTCCACATTCCAACAGCTCGGATGGCGTAATGGCGATAGTAACTGGACTTACCAACAAGAATGGTCAGACAAGAATGGACATGCAGGATTGGGCTGTTACTCTTGGGGTCCAGGCACAACAACTTATGTCATGATGGTGAACAAAGATAATGTAGCAGAGATCTGGTGGAAAGATACAAACACCAACACCTCGTCCTCTGCAAACCACCCGATTAACCAGTGGACGAACAGTTCAGTCGCCATCAACAACGTTCATCCATCCTCCAGTCTAGGCTACACGAACGCTTTCTACACCCAGGGAACGGACGATTGGATCACAGGACACAACATCAGCTGGGCGTCCGAGAACACCACCATCCAAAGCAGCTTTCCAGTAAACAATCCTGGTATACCGGGGACTCATATGAGTGTGACAACTCTGCCCGACCAGAGTGGAGGAGACAGTTTGTGTGTCTTTTACCAAACGACTGGAAGCGACGTGACGTTCGCGACACGAGATCTAGTCCAAGGTGCTTGGACAGCGGCAACCTTGAAAGTCCCTGATTCTTGATTTTCTGATATATCGATACTGGTGCGGAAATTGTTTTCTTGGATCTGTTTTTTGGGGGTATTGTCTGACATAGAGTATCGAACTCTAACTACATCTTTTAACTATTGCTCTGACATGGTCCTTGAATCGGGTTGCTCACTCACTCACTCCTTTGCAGCAATTCTCTTACAATTCTTTCTGCTGTTTGGTCGTGGCTTGGTCACTCTTTTCGGTGTGATGACAAGTCTTTGGGTCAAGCGCTGTCCTGCTTGGAAAACATTATACATTACAAAATTATCAATACCCACTACTTCTTGCAAGCTGGCAGAGTCTTGACCTTGGTCGTCTTTGTCAGATTCGCAACGTCCCTGACATACTGCGACCAACTAGCCGAGAACTCCTCGTATCCACTACTCGTCGTGATGAACGTTCCATTATATCCAGCCGCAATAATGTTCTTGGTATCAGAATTCAACTTCGCATTCGCGTTCTTCGGGAAATCGTGAATCATGACCGTGCTCTTCTGCCTCAAGCACTCGGGAATCTTCTTGTTGCCACCGGCAGAACTCCAATCCGCATACGAGTTCTCATACGCATTGACGTAATCCGCGTACTCGTAGAATTTGGCATCGATGGGGATACCGGGGTTTGTCCAGACTTNTTGGTGCGATTTGGGCATTGTCTTGTGGATGTAGGTTTGCAAATCTTTCATGTAGGACAGATATTCGGTTTCGTAGGNGGCTTCGTCGACGAAGATGCCGTCGAGATGGATGTCTGACTTTGAAGTTTTCTTCCAAGTGGAGTAGGTGGAGATGTCTTGGTGTACGGTTTTTGCGGCGCGCTTGCCATATTCGATGTGTACGTAGCCAAAGAGTTGAACGTTGGAGTAGGAGCGGAGGGTGGTTACTGCAGAGACGATTTCGGGCTCAGAGGCACCGTTTGAGGGTCCTGAGTTGGGGTTTATAATGATGTTGAAGGTGGTGTTTGGGGAGGCTGAGATGGTCTTGTAGAGAGGTTGCCAGGCGTTGATGGTTGGCCAGATGTACAATGGTACGGCGACCGCCATGGCTAAGTTGACCATCTTGAAGGTATTTGAGTGGTTTGATGATTGGATTGGGTATTGGAAGACAACTTATGAGTTTCAGCAGAAAATGGTCGCAAGGCGAGGTATGTGATGCAAGAGCGTGACGAGAAAGTCGAGGAAGGAGCGATACGTGCCTCTTTCTCTGATGGGACCTACTCTAGCCTTTTTGGTTGTCACTGCCTCATCCTTCGAGGAGGCTTTGCAACGAGATGGTCTGTTAGGCTTCCAATATACTCGTAAGGGTAGTGAAACGTTTTCTGTAACGGCTGATAGCACACACTCCAGACGCACGTGCTATACCACTGCCGGCGGTAGTTCTACTACAGTGATATGCCTCCTGAGAGACATATGTCTGTGCTTAAGGAAACGCAAGTGGTCGAGAAGTTGGGCCCATCTCACTGCATTGGATACTGGCATTGAGCGACATGCAAAACATACCCAATATTGACGATTAGCCTGGGCTATCAGATGTGGGAGAAGCATGGCATGGACTCTGCGACACCACGAGATCAAGTTGGAATCAGAGCAGAGAGCAGCCAAGCCTCATCCAATGACGAATGATGGCTAAGTTAGAGTTGGTGATATAGACAGGAGACAAAGTTTGGCAGACTCCGCCAGCGCCAAGCACATTTCAAGCCTTGGGCGGGAAGGGTTTGATGCCTTCGAAGTAGTGCTGATGGTAATTTGATGCTGACAGTTGGCAACGTTCTGCTTGGTCATTTTCAGCCCATCGCCAGGGTGGTATAGTGGACGAGTTACGCGAGATCAAAGACGGAAGTTCCAGTCCGTAGTATCTTGACGACAAGAGATGTAGATATTGTTTGAGACAGACCATGAGACTGAACATTTTGACTAGCACCGAGAAGAGTAGCAACAGGCCGACGAAGTATACAAGCATATACGAATCACAAGACTTCCATATAATAAAACGAACAACGAGAGAAGCAAAAGCTTGTAGATATATGATTTATATACATAGGCTCTAGCGAGACCTCTGGATTTTCTGTTGCTAATGAGTTGTAGGCAGAACAATGCTGAGAAATAACAGGTGCAAAACACAACAAAGACAAGCCGCCAGAAAATTCCCTATTCAAACAGCTACCTTAAGCATCAACATCAACCAGTTGGCGTCCCTTATGCGCCGTTTCGGCTTCCTTGATCAGAATATCAAAGTCGCCGGACATCTCACACATGCCCTTGAAGATACCGTTATCCGTTCTGATAAGGTCCCAAGGTGATCCGAACTCGATCAACTCTCCCTTGTCCAGCACCAGGACCTTATCGTAATCAACAATGGTCTGCAGACGGTGGGCAATGGTGATGGTCGTGTTCTTAATCTCACGAATGGTCTCTTGAATCTTTGCATCAGTGGCGTAGTCAATAGATGCAGTTGCCTCGTCCATGAGCAAGACCTTTGGATCCTTGAGCAGAGCACGCGCCAAACACAAAAGTTGGCGCTGGCCTTGTGAAAGGTTGCTACCAGACTCTGCGACTGGCGAATAAAGGTTGGTGAAGATGTTCTTGTTCTCTAATGTGGCGGGAGAGTCAGTGGTGGTCTCGGCGGGTACACCTTCGGAACGGACACTGGCGTTGCCGTTTGTCGGTGTCGGGGCACGCGACGGCTCGGCCGAGGCAGCACCGACGAGTTGTGTTCGTCGGAGTGCGGTGAAAATCTCCTCGTCAGTGAATAGGCCGAAAGGATCAAGATTACTTCTGATAGTGCCGGTGAAGAGCGTAGGATCTTGAGGGACCATAACGATGTTCTCACGCAAATCCTGGAGACCAATCAAGCTGACATCAATATCATCGATGATGATGCTTCCAGTCTCGGCTTCAAGAGCTCTGAAAAGAGCGAGAGCCAGCGAACTCTTACCTGCACCTGTTCTACCCACAACACCAACCTTCTCGCCAGGTAGAATCTTGAAGCTGAGGTCCTTGAGCACCATGTCAAAGTCGCTGCGGTATCTAGTGCTGTAATCCTTGAACTCGACAGCACCCTGGCTGGGCCAGTCAGGCAAGGGCTTCTTGTCTTCGATCTGGTAAGGCGCTTCTTGCTCGACTTCGAAGTATTCCTTGATACGCTCGACAGCGTTCATGTTTTGCTCATTCATCGAATAAAGTCTGACGAACCACAATACGTTTTCAGTGAAAGTAACAGCATATGTCATGGCAAGACCAGCAGCGCCAGCATCGAGCTTGCCGACACTCAAAATGACGAAAGCACCAGTGAAGAACGACACCAAGGCACCGGTAACATCAACACGGAATGCGAGCCAACGGTTAGTGCCCCAACCGTAGATGAACGGCCTTGAGTGGGTGTTAACCTTGTGCATGTTCTCACGGATGAAGCGGCGTTCGTCGCCATAAGCTCTGATGGTTGTCATACCAGTCAGGGTCTCGCCAAATTGCTGGTACAGGGGACTGCGCTGCACAGATTCGAGACGCTTGAGGTCGCGAGCAGCGTTGATGTAGAAAGCACCAATCATGAAGTAGAGAACACTGATGAAGACACCAGCAATCAAGAAACGGGGTGTGATGACCGAGATGAGAATGACCGTGGTAATGATCGAGGCCATACAGTGGACTACTCCAACTGCAACAGGAGCGATCTCTTGATCGATAGCCTCAACATCTTTGGAGAATCTGTTCATGATCTGACCGAGGGGAGTGGAATCGAAGAAGCGGAACTTGGCGTGTGTGACAGACTCCATAAGCTTTCTGTGAATTCTCTTAGAAGCAACCAGAGATCCGTAGAAAAGGACACCTTCACGGGTGACAGTGATCAGCATGTAGACAAGGCCAAGAATACCGTAGACAGCAAGGTAGTAAGAAACGTCGACACCGTTGGAGTTCTCTGAACGAATGGAAAACTGGTCGGAGACATTGGAAGTGCCAAAGGTGGGCAGACCCCAAAGACAAGATCCACTCTTTACGCAAGACGCTCCACTGCCAATACCACTGAAAACGTGGGTAAGCTGGCGAGGTTCAGTGTAGACGCCCATGACAGACATTTNCCTCTTGTCGGCATAAGCGTTGGCCCATTGACGAATCCAAACGTTGGTTGAAACTTGCGAAACTTGCTGGAGGGCAAACATCATGGCGGTGACTACCCAGTAGTACCAAGTACCCATGTAAGAGAAGTACATGAGGATGACCTTGAAGTTGACACTTCCAGTAGCCTTGGTTTCGACAGGAGAGGTGACATTGTCCTTGTTCATGCCGGGAATATCCTTAGTAACGACCTTGTGGAGAGTGTTATCTTCATACTCGGCTGCGTTGGCGGCCTCTTCATCGGCATGGCCATTCTCGCCAAGAGCCTTGTCGCCACCAATGCCAGAAGGTACACGGGATGGCAGGTGCGATGCACCGCCTTCCGACTCTTCCAATGCCGTGCTGAGATCTTCGGTGAGCTTTCCAGACATGATGACATCCCTGGCACTGCCTTGAGTGCTGACTCTGCCGTTGTCGAGTACGGCGGCGAATGCAGCATGGGGAAGACAGAGAGTAGTGCTGTGAGTGACCAAGATACATGTTCTGTTGAGCATGAGAGGGCCCATAAGAGCCTTCTCAAAGATCCACTTGGAGGTATGGGCATCGACTGCAGAAAGAACGTCATCGAGGAGAACGTGCCTGGCGTTACAGTACAGAGCACGAGCAAGAGAGATACGCTGCTTCTGTCCGCCAGAGAGAGTGACACCCTTCTCACCAACAAGAGTCTGGTCACCACCATCAAGAATCTCAAGATCGCGCTGGAGAGAACAGGCAATAATGACGTCCTTGTAACGTCTAGGGTTCCAGGGGCTAGCAAAGACGATGTTTTCCTTGATGGTTCCGTTGACAAGCCAGGCCTGTTGAGCACAGTACGCGACACTTTCAACCAGTCCAGTCTCCGGATCAGCCTTGAGTTCTTCTCTGCTGTGTCCTCCAGGCAGGTACACATGACCATCGAGTTTAGACATTTCTCCCAGCAGTGCCATAAGAAGAGATGTCTTACCGCTACCAGTGGGTCCAACGATGACGTTCAGCTCGCCGATCCTGAAGCGCATATTGAGGTCAATCATCTTGAAGTCATCGGCTTCGGTGCCGCCACCCCAGCTGAAAGTTGCATTCTCAAATCCAATGACATGGTTTCCATCCTCATCAAATTCCTTGTCCTGAAGCTGATTGTACTTGTCGGTCTCGGGCTCGTTGAGGTATTCTTCAATACGGTCAACAGACACCTTGGATTCCTGAACGTGGGCAACCATATCGGCAAGCTGATCCANGGGAATGCGCAAAAGACTAAAGAGCGAAAGAGCGGTGAAAGCGACGGAAGGGATGAGGTCTTTCTTCTCGACCATGGTGTAGACCAGGAAGGTAAGGAAAGTGATGACCATGGGAGCTCCTCCCCAGATGGTAGCTGCGGCGGCCCAGATAATGTATCTGTTACGAAGGTTCCTCAGTTCGACCGCTCTCTTCTCATCAACCTGACCAAGGAAACGCTGCTCCCAAGCAAAGTACTTGATAATTCGGATGTTGGTAAGCACTTCATTGGTGGTGTGGATACGAGCATCGGTAGCTGCAAGGATCTTCTTCTGAGCCTTGGTGAACTGCTTGGCGATAAAGAGATTGACAGGTAGAAGAAGAGCCATCATGATAATACCAGCGATACTGCTGTAACCCAAAATGCTGTACAGAAGGTAGATAGCCAGAACAAACTGAACAGGTGTTTCTGCCCAGAGGAAATGCAGATAAGCGCAGATTTCGCTGACCTTGAAGGAGTCGACGGCCATCAAGTTGATGATTGTACCGGAGGTGACCTGATCGGTACTCTCTTCCTTCTTCGGAACATCCTTGGTAGCCTCTGAGGTCTTCTTGCCCTTGTAAAACGACTTGACCTTTTTGAGGAAGGCTTGCTTGACGGATTCTTTGGGTGCAGGAGCCTCATTGTCTTTCTTCTCTTCCTCGCCAAGCACTTTGTCGCCGGCTGCAGCAGCCTTACGACGTAAAGCCTTGGCATAGATCTCACCAATGATGATGGCACGAAGACGAATGCATGTCTTTCTACCAACCCAGAGAGCTTGGCCACCTGACAGGGCAGAGACGCAACCAGAAACGAACAACAAGATAACATAGAACCACGCAGCGTTGACCGGGGTATCGGCTGGGTTCTCAACGTATTCCAGAATAACCTTGAGGAGAAGAGTAGGAACAAAGAGGTTGACTCCGGAGAGGGCAGCCCATGCAGCTTGGATGAGCAAGCCACGCTTAAAATACTTCAACAAGTGCCAGGCGAGAGCTGAGGTTTTCTTGACCTGTCGGTAATTTAACAGAACAGCTTCGGCCTTGTCTTTGGAATTGAGGTTCCAAACATCCGACAACTCAAAAGTCTTCTTGTAGCCCTTCCAGATGATTGGATCGATCCAGGAGAAGGTAGCGAGAGAGAGCACACTGGCGAGAGGTTCTCTTGAGGGCTCAATCTCGCCTTCGTACTCGAGTTCCACGGGCTTGTTACCCTTACGTGAGGTGAGCATGATCAAAGCCAGCAGAGTCGTAAGTGCAAAGTGAGTGCTTGTAAGAGCTTGGACGCCCGTGGAGACTGGGTGGATGATTGCCGAGCGGAAGAGAAGGAATGCGCAGATCCACTGTGCGCCATAGAGGAGAGCGGTGTGGTACCAGAGCTTGTTGAACGAGTAGTTGTTTGTGCTGGAGAAGTAAAGACGCAGAGTAGTCAGGACTGCAACGTATGACCAGAGGGCGGTACTGCAGATGATTGTAGCCCTGCTCCATCCCCAGATGCCAGTGGCGCATGCAGCAGCGTGGATGCCAACCTCGGCCAACACAGCCAACTCTTCGATGACAGGCAGGACGATCTGACCTCGTGGCTTGTCGACCACAGACATCTCAGTGTTACGAGTACGGACGGTGCGAATAGCGAGATGCTCGTTTCTGTCAAACTCATCCGAGTCGTCGTCGGTGTCTGCGTCATCTTGAGCTCTGGGAATGCGAAGGTCCCACGGATGGGGATGCTTGGGATTAACGAGTTTGTAGGCATAGAGATATTTCGAGTTGATGGCGGTTTGAATTAGTTGGTAGGTAAGATATAGTACGGAGATTGCGCTCGCGATGAGAGGGATGATTCCCATGAGGTAGCTGGCACATGATTAGCGACGTGTCTTTCGCGGAGACAGGAAGGCGAAACATGTCTGTCTCTCAGAAACTCACTCATTCTGAAAGCAGTCGGTGAAATCGTCACTTCGCCAGATGGGCCCCTTGCATTGCCCCCAATTCAACATGGCGGGGACTGCGCCAGGACGTGGCAGCGTGCTTGTTGCTGAGTGTTTCGCCGCTCCCTCGAGCAATTCTTCTGATATGGGCCAGCTGCTCTGCTCGTGCAGTCTCGGGCTCTTTCTAGACGACAACGACAACAACCACCAGAACTTCGATATGTTGTGTAACAGCGACGCTGCGATGAAAACGTTGATGAAGGAAGCAGGAAGCAAGAAGCCAATCGCGCTGCTCGGCCTGAATATGCCCCGTTGATCGTATCTGCGTCAGTTCGGCAGCGCTTGTTCCAATTTAAGCTCGCCTGCTCTGACCCAAATGACTCGCTCGATTGGCTCGTTTTGCAAGAACACCTGGAGAGATTCACGGTTGGAAAGAGAGAAGCACAACACTCGAGGGCACTGCCTATTATCATATTAGAAGCACTTACGAGTGCCCTTGTGACCATGGCAGCTTCCATGCGACACGTATCACAGCTCTGGATAATTCATCCTCCTGACTCATCAAGCTACGATAACTCGCAACGACCTATCACCGGCTTCCCAATCAGGCAGGACCAAAGCCTGCGGAGTCCTACGCGAGCATAGCTCAACCACATTTTGAAAGAGGTACACCGAACGAGCAATTGAGATACGGCAAAATTTGTTAACAGACCGCTATACGCCATTTGATATTGACAAAGAGAATTTAATTCATTCGCTGGGTGAGGAGTCCAGTCATATCACCTGCAGAAGACCCACGCGTCGAAGCAGCAGCCACTCTCTTATCAGCTTTCAATGCTCGGAAGGGCGCAGACTGCAATCTTTCACGCCCTCCCCGCTATTGGCCCTAGAAAATGCCGCGCATGCATTCGCTTAGTTTCTAGGAGCAGCAACTGGGGTCCATGGCTGGTACTTGTTCTTGACACTATTTTGGTTTAGTTCTTCCGGGCTTCTTTGTAGTTTGGACTCCCTCATGACTTACGTGCTGAAGGGTCTGTATGCACTTCTGCTCCAGGTCAAGCAGGGACGGTGCTCGGCAGGCTCCCACGGGCGAACCTGTCTCTGGAGAAGGGGGTCTTGGGATGGGGCTTTGTCGACCATGTATGACATCCAGGCGTNGCCTATCATTTTGTGAGTAGAAAGCGCGATGCGTAACTTTCGCAGCATTTCATACCAGCCGGGCTCGATCTGATCACTGTTTGATATTGAGTCAGTCCTCCTGCTGCTTCATACAATATCATCGAACGGGTGTACGCACGGGTTGAACTCCTTGTCCTTGTAGTCACACCATCTTGTTCTCACTACACCCTCAAAATCAGATACGAGCTCTTCCAATATCCTGGTTTCAGCTCGACGTACAGGNNGCAGGTCCTCCATGTTCTCATAGTACTTGTTGCCGTAACGGTCCTGGCCGATGAGGGTTCCAGCCTTGGTATCACCTANTACTCCTTCAGTTGCAGTCGCGAGATGTCGAGATTGTTGCACGTCGTACCCATGTACTATACCAGCGAAGGTTCGAGTGAGTTGTTGTTGTTCGTCGAGGGTCATTCGTAGATTCCGGAGCGGCGGACGTACCTGCATCTGGTGGCCATATTCCTAGGACAATAGTTAGCGCGAGCGACCGAAATGACAGCTACAGCTACTCACCTTGAGGCCAATTGAGCGCAAGTTGCGCAGCGTTCTCATAATAGTCGACATGATGTGTGGTGTGTGATCTACAATCCTCACTGCTCTCGTCGCGATTGAGGATGCGGCAATCGATGGTCAGCAGGCCGTTTGACTTGTTTGTTCCCGACTCGATCGCCAGCCTTGGCATCAAATGTTGACCGAAACATCTATTTATCTGATCTATCCTTCGATTATCAGATCACTGGTCACGAGTAGGAACATGTTCGCAAGATGTGTTCCGAGGCAAGCAGCCCGTAGGGCAGTAAGATCTATCAGATCTTCTCATCAGATGCCCATGAAAAGACGCTATTCGAACTCCAGCGTCGCGCCTACTACCAATGCACCGTCTCCTGGAGCAGCATTGGGAGGGTTGAACACCGAACTGGACAAGCTATCCCCTCGCTTCGATATCTCGTCGTCTCAGATTGAGATCTTGAGGTCTCCTTCTGACTTTTACGAGACCTTGAAGGCAAGTCGAGCAATCACTTCCATATTCATCAATTTCTCTTTTCATGACTCCTAAGCATCATTCTGCTTTCTGTAGTATTGATCACATATACTATTTGACTCGACTATTGGAACGCTGAGGCTTGGAGTCAGCCTTCGACGCCACTTGACTGACTAGAAACAGACCAAAATCAGGACTGCGGAAAGGAGAATATACCTCTCCACTCTGTACATCGGCAAATCCGAGCATGAATTGGTACGTCGATCGTTTGTGTTCATGTGTCCTGAACCTAACGGCCGGAATAGNATTCAAACCATCCAAGAATCTCTGAAACGAAACCCCAATCTCAAAGTTTCCTTNTTGACGGATTCTCTGCGAGGAACCAGAGAGACACCAAAAGCATCATGTGCTACTTTGCTAGCAGCCTTGATCGATGAATTCGGCCCAGACCGTGTCGAAGTATGCATGTACCACACACCAAACCTCACTGGCATTCGCAAGTCCATGATTCCCAAGCGCATCAACGAAGGCTGGGGATTACAACATATGAAACTCTACGGCATCGACGACGAGATCATCATGTCAGGTGCAAACCTTTCTTCTGACTACTTTACCAACCGCCAGGACCGCTACCACCTGATTTCTTGCAAGCGTATCACCGACTACTTTGCCAAGGTGCACGACACAGTGTGTAGCATTAGCTACCGCGTAGTACCGAATGTTTCTGCGCCTGGAGGATTCAAGCTTGACTGGCCAACCACAAATGCGCATCCGGCACCTTTGATAGACCCAAAGGTGTTTATCACTCAAGCCACTAAACTGCTTGCTCCGTTACTGAAACCTGCTACTTCGACTCTTCCTCAGACGTCACAAACGGATACACAAATTTATCCTCTGCTCCAACTAACACCTCTCCTCAAACCTGACACATCGACCGAACTGCCAGCTCTTACCACGATCCTCAAGACCTTGGCCACCCCAGCTTTCGCAGGAAGCAAATGGACNTTTACAGCTGGTTACTTCAACATGACGCCCTGGCTGCGTGACTTGCTCTTGGCATCCAACCCAGCATCTGCAAATGTTATTGCTGCCTCGCCATGGGCAAACGGCTTCTATGGTTCTCCTGGTATATCAGGAATGCTGCCGGCGGCATATACACTTCTCGGTCGCCGCTTCCTCTCTTCAGTGCANAAAGCCGGACTCGAAAACCAAATCACGCTCAAGGAGTGGAGAAAAGGTACGGTCAACACACCAGGTGGATGGACATATCATGCAAAGGGCATCTGGGTGACGCTCAAGAACGAACCTGGTCCCAGTGTCAGCCTGGTTGGTAGCAGCAACTACACGAAGAGAAGCTATAGCTTGGATCTGGAGGCGAATGCGTTGATTGTCACGAGGGACGTGGGATTGATGAAGAGGTTGAAGGAGGAAGAAGAGTGGTTGCAGGAGTATGCCACCAAGGTTGACCAAGGCACGTTTGAGAAGACCGAGCGTAGAGTTGGGCTGCATGTGAGGATTGCCATGTGGATTGTGACGCTGGTTGGCGGTGCTCTGTAGATGATGTTGTGGCCGGTTGAGCATTTGTACGATATGAAGACTAGAATCTGTTGGTTGGAGAACTGCATCCCGCTTCAGTGTGACCATTATGGTGTTGAAAGCATTCTCCAGCAACTCCACAACAACCATCATTCAAAACACCCAAACATGTCACAAGAGCACAATCACAAGAGGAAAAATCGCAGATGGCCTTTGAATCATTTTTTCATTCCGGCAAACAGCATACCAGCCGACAACACCTCATTCCCTTTTTGTCTAAGTCAGAAGGACGAGATGCTTACTGCTTCTCAGCAGCCTTGCGGGCCTTGGAGCCACGGAGCTTGGTGGGCTTGACGGTGGCCTTGACCTGGCGGGTCGACTTCTTGACGGCGGAAGCGCGCTGGACGGCCTCCATGTGCAGGTCCTGGCGGTAACCCTTCTTGGTGGAACCAGAGACGGCGTTGTTGATGAGCTTGCGCGAGGGGTGGTGGCCTTGAAGGTGGTTCTGGCGAAGGAGCTGCTNGGGCTTGCTCGAGTTCTTGGCGACCTTGGTGGTGAGCTCGATCTTGCCGTCCTTGGCGTTGATGCCGATGGCCTGGGNGTTGGCGAGCGAAGAGTNACTGCGCGTGTTGATTAGGTGCCTGGTTGCGATTGCGAGGGGAGCGATTGGTGTCCTTACCTTGCGCGAGTGGAGGTTGGTCAGGTTAAGGGGGTCCTTGGAGAACTGAACACCACCGGCCTGGTTGCGCTTCACGAGGAAGGCATTGTTGTGGCCTTGAAGAATGCGCGCGTCAGTTACAGGTCCTCTGATGTTTCAATTGTCGTCTCTCCGCAGCGCAAGATTCAACAGTGGTCGAAAGTCCAAAATTCCTTGCCCAACAAGGGTCCGTCTCTTTCAATTCTTGTTCGGAGCGGGGAAGCACATACGGATGGTCTCCCAGATGAGGTCGTAGGAGTTGTTGTCGAAGTTGGTTGCCATTTTTGCTGTGATATGAGATGAAACTGGATTGAAACTGGAAATCGTGAATATTCAAAGGGCGTCTGTGTGGGCTGAAGCCCGGCTAACCTTCCCGGACTGGATACTCTCAAGAAGCCCTATTCTGTGTCGGTTGCCCTTGCCGAGAGAGTCTGGGGTTGCTGCCAAGCATACAAGACGAAGGTCCGCAGCAGTCGTAAGCTGAGCCTCCGCCGCTGCCCGTTTGAGATCGATCCTCTTTCAGCAGCAATCTCCCCTGTCGTCGTCTGCTGCTTCTTCATTTCTTCCGTCAGCCCTTTATGTGACTGCGTATACCTCTGGCCTTCCTGGGCCGCAACCCGATCATCTACAACTGAAGTCCAACATCCACTCGGATCGCTACTATCTCCGGCCAAGGCCGCTGCTCACCATCAGTCCATCCGTCCATCCCGAGCCCGCGACACAAGGCCCGCGCATTCCTTCTCTACCTCTCTTTACTCTCAAACCCGTAATACCGTCACAATGGGCTATCTCTTCTATTCAATAACCTTCCTCTTCCTCGTCGGCGCAACCGGTACGCTCGCTTCGACCCTCCTTCCGCTTGTCACCCACTAACACGACTTNACAGCGCTATACCTAACCAAACACCTCTGGATTGCTCGTGCCCCACCGATTCCCTACCTCACAGCNCCCGGCCACATCCCCGAGCCCCTTTGGCGACTATCTCAATCCCTTCAGCGACTCAACCCCTTTGCCCAAAATGCCTACATCAGTCTGGGCCAAAATAGCTTCGAAGACGACATTGAAGCCGGCTTCAGCAGTGCGAACTTTGACTTGAGAGAAAATGTTGAAGGAGGAGATGGCAGACAGGGCTTGGATGAGCAAGGGAAGGAGAGAGTCAAGGCCATTATGAAGAGCAGAGGATGCGGGTTTGACGAAGCGAGAAGAATAGTCATGGAAGAGAGGTTTGGACGGGAGAATATTGGCAAGGATGGCAGGCCGAGAGATCCAAAGGCTGTCATGTTTGATCGTCTGTGAAGCCCCGATAAAGGACGGTTTCTTTTGTCTTTTCTACTTGGCTTCCAGCAACGGATTGTGGTCTGGCTTCTATGCATTTCTTTTGTCTGTTTGCTACTCGATATACCATGGTCCACAGACCAATCTTGTTTTCTAGTTGTCTTCGACCGAGGCCAATTCCGTGAAGGTCCTCCCACTTCTTGATATCCATCAATATACATTTCCATCTCCTCTCACCATGCAACCAAATCCCGAGCATGCCATAAACGCCTCGCTAAAAACAACAGCTTTTTCCTTGAATCATTGATGGAATCCCGCTATTCCAGAGACTCACGAGATCATCGTCTCTGGTACGCATTCGGAGGCATTCCTGGTGGAGGGGAAGGGAATCCAGGAGGCATGCCAGGCATTCCAAAACCTGGCGGCGGCGCAAAGCCAGGCGGGGCTCCATTTGGTGCAAAGCCTGGAGGAGGAGCAAATCCTTGAGGACCATTGTAGCCACCTTGGGGACCGTTGTATCCGCCGACGCTTGGAGGTGGTCGGGCAGGTACACCGGCAGCTGCGGGAGGCGGTGGGAGTTGATTTCTGGCAGCCGNGGGAGCGCCGTATCCGCCAGTGACGGGCGAAACACCATAGGGAGCAGCAGACATTGGAGTAGGCGGCGCGATGGGAGTGGCGATCTGAGGGGCCAGTAATTGCGGAGGTAGAGGTTGGACTTGGGGTTCAATGTTGTGTTCACGACCAGCGGCAGCCAGGGCACGCTCTGCGGCGTCTCCGTGGCGTTCTCCTTTGCCATCCTTCTTGAAGGCGTATTGAACAGTGATCTCCTTGTTCATGAGGTATTGGCCGTGCATGTTTGCGATGGCGTCGTCCGAGGCTTCGAAGGTGGTGAAGGACACGAAGCCGTAGCCCTTGCTGAGGTTTGCATCGTCGCGTGCAACCTGTTATATGTTAGCAACTCGAAAGAGCAGACCAATTGAACGGCGCATACCTTNTGGCGCAGAGGTCAAGCTGCCGAAGCGGCTGAAGGTCTCGAACAGAACGCGCTCGTCGACCATGGGATCCAGGTTTCCAACAAACAGCTCAGCACCCACATCCAGCGTCTTTTGTTTGTCTGCCGAGGCCTTGTTGACACGGATGGGCTTTCCCCATAGACGGATCTGGTTCATGATTTTGGCGGCATAATCGGCATCTTCTTCGCTGACGAACTCGACGAAACCGAAGCCCTGGTGTGTTTGGGTGACGCGATCCTTGGGCAGATGGACGTTGACGATACGACCGGCTTGCAGCATCAACTCCCAGACGAGTTGGTCGGTTACGCGCTCATCGAGGTTGCCGACGTAGACGGTCGCTTCCTTGTCTTGTTCCCTGGACATGGTGTTAGCTTGAGCTCTGGATGGGCAGCAGTATGCGCCCTTGGGTGTGTGTTGAACTGGGTGGAGAACGAGACACAGAAACAACAGGACACGACATACCAGTGCTTTCCTCCCGAGGCCATGTTTGCTCGTGTAGTTGAGTGTGATTGACAGAGCTGCCGTCTATCGTATGCGCTGGAGAAGTTCAGCAATGACGGAAGGCTCCGCTGCTCTTTTCGCCGCAAAGGCCGATCCAACGCCCGTCGCAAGTGACGATTTACAGCCTGTCGACGACTTCTTCTTCTTGTCCAGCCACTTTATACCCACCGCCGTGTCCATCTAGTCAACATGCAGCTTTCCGAAGAGACCAAGGTACGCTGACTGTGCATATATCATTCTCGCAACTTTCTGGCTAATGCTGAAGCAGGAGCGCATCTCGCGCGTCATTGACATTTCTCGTGTCGCTGTCCACTAGTACGTTCGCCCTGTCTTTCGTTTGCTCTATGCTCTCTGGAGCCTCCTGTCACTGTCCTGGTCTGCCGGTCAAAGTCATAAACAAGAAAGAGCAAGGAAACAGGCTGGTCATATACCGAACCTTGCACCAACACACCACTTTTTCCATCAACCATGAGAACATCCATACCAAGGCGACTCGCTCAATCATCACGAAGAGACTCCTGCTGACAGGTGTTCTTATAGCGGCTACCTTCCCTTGATCATCTACCTTGGCTACACTCGCAGCGTGCCCCGCCCTTCGCTGATCAAGTACGACTCAACCACAGACGATACGTTGGAGCGCAGCTGACAGACTATCAGGCTCTTCTCTCCTCTCGCCATCTAAGCAGGATGAGCTGGTCGGAAACTGTACGATAGACGAAACGAGGCATAAAGTCGTGTTGAGAGTTCACGGAGAGGCCCGACGAGATGCAGGACAGCCAGTTGCCTCGATCTTTGCACTGCCAGTAAAAAGGCTACTCCTCCCACGTCTTTGTACAAAATAAATCATGGCACTTTTGATGAAACCACAAACTTTACTCCAAACACTTCTATCAACGGGTATCTTGCCTTTTCCTTGACCGTGCTCTTCAATTCACTCTCTATGAGGTATCCTTCTTGAACCTGCTCGCAAAGGCCGGGAAATTCATGGTCGACTTCTTTTCTACCGGACTGGCAGCCTGGGCAACTGCAGCTGCCTTCTGCGCCTCGACTCCTTGGCTGACCTTCTCCAGCAACTCGGCTCCATTCATCTTGTCTACCTTGCCAAATCTCTTGCGTCCCTTCTCGACGTCGAAGAACTCTTCTTCTGCACGTCCTTCACCTTCTTTGGCTACAGCCATGAGGTCGACCGTCTGGTGCAGCTCGTCAAGACCCTCCATAAGCACGGGATTATCGAGGCTGCGAACAAACTCAATCAAGTGCTGCGTGTCGAGCTGAAAAGCCGTGACACTCTGAGGTGAAAGTCGGCGGATGGAGGGATCTAGCGGCAATGCGAGGATGGCATTACTTATATGTCCGAGGGCGTCAAAGTAGATGAGCTCTTTGATCTGCACAGGCAGTCCAAGCAATACACTAGACATGACATCGGAGAGATAGCGTGTCAGCTCCTGCATGTAAGGTGAAGCAGCCGGTGGCTCGTAAGTAGAACTCCAATCATACTCTGCCGTCTCGATCAAGTCGTCAATCTTGCTGTTGACGAGCTCGAAGATGCGCTTCTCGGCTGCCTTCTTGGCTGTCGTAAATTCTTCTGTTGCAGCGAGCACGATCGGGCCAGCTGCGCTGCTTGATGAGCGGGCTTCTGCGAGCAAATCTTGCAGCTCTCGACATGCTGTCTCGAAATGATCGAGGTTGGTCAGGATTTGCACAATTTGTCCGGGATATTGTGAAGACAGTCTCTCGACCAGAGACCTGCACACTCTGTGGCAGAGAAGTTCATCCAAAGNACTGTTTTGAGGCACGTCAGTAAGTTATGTGCACTTCAGGCGTGGGGGCGTGTGGTGGCTCACGCTTTTGAGTGTGTCGTCGATGACTGCGGTGTTCTGGAAGTGATCGTCCGAGAACAAATAGATCTGGTTGAGAAAGTTCCGGATATCGATGCAACAAAGCGGGTACATTTGTGAGAAAGGAAGAACACAGGGNNAAGCTACTCGAATCAGCATCATATCTTTGCCTGTCTTGTACGTAAACACATACTTTTGCTGTTCGCGATCCTTTTCTGGCGTGTACCAACTGACGTTGATGACCTTGTCGTACTCGTCGGGGTTGTTGATAGGCATGGGCATATAGTCGTCTGTCGAAACGATNNCTGCGTGTGAAAGTAAGCAAGTCTGCGTACGCAACACGAACCACTCTACCGGGCTCGCGAAGCCTGCATCACTCACCTCCTGGAAATCCTCGCTGAATCTCTGCTTGAGCAGCTGAGCGTACTTGTCGAAAATCTTGAGGAGCAGTTTGTCGAGACTATCGACAGAATAGCCCCAGCTNNCTGTTGTTGCTTGTCAGCATCTTGGCCGACCCCAGTCGAATGGTGGACTTTGGACGAAACTCACTCCCATGGTTTGGACGAAAAGCGCGATGACGCCCTTAATTTTCAACAGTTTTTCGTCGTTGTCGATGGTTGGTAGAGACTTGCTAACCAGTGTGATAGCACTCTGGCACATCGAGTCCCATAGCTCTTCAACCTGTATACTGTCAGCAACGCCCTGGACAACTCAGGAGACTAAACGTACATCGGTTGAGGTTCTCAAATTATCCGTCTTCATCATGGTGGCTTTCTCAACAATGGCGAACCCAGCAATGCTCTCCAGCAAAGTGCTCAACTCGCCTGCGTCTTCATCCAGGAGATCCAAGGTTGCGGGCAAGAGCAGCTCCTTCTGCCTTCGTCGGGTCGCTGAATAGTCCTGGCGAAATTTCTCGCTCTGGCCCAGAGCGTCATGTATATGAATAGCCTCGAACAAAGGAGAGAAGTCGACCTGCACCTCTTCGTTGTTCAGTACATCAAACTCCTCGCTCTCATCAGCAACAGCCTCCACTGCTGAGTTGAGCTTAAAGTTGCCGAGATCTGGATTTTCCTCAAACCTCATCTTGTGCCTGGTTCGCCGCATTTCTGTGTGATAGAATGCAACCTCGCCCAAGAACTGCGATGTCTCTCGAATACGGAAAAGCCATGTGTTCAAATCTGCCATGACAGCTTCAGCTATCAGACGCTGAGTTGCGGGTACCGAGCGCTCAATCATGCCTGCAATCATGTAGCGGGTGACTTCTCTGAGGTGAACATTCTGCAGCTCGTCCAAAGCTCGGAGTGCTGCGTAGCGGTTCTTCTCCTGAAGCAGGTCATGTACCTGATTTGCCAGCCGCAAAACCTCAAGGCAATCTTTCAGGGCTTGAGTAGCATCATCTATGTTCTGCCTGACGCCCCTGGAATCAACCAATGCTCTCTTTTGCTCCGCGAGTTTCTCTGTACTAGCCTCGATAGACTGACTGAGACTCATAATCTCAGCAGTCAAGGTGACGGTACCTTCCCGGACGCGTTGAAGCTGGTTGACGGAGCTGATGAATTCCTGATGATTGGTATTGCAAATGCGCTCGATCTCGGCTTGTCGGTCGTTCGAGACTTGTGTCAGCGCCTGGATGAGATGACCTGCACGTTCCGAATTTCCGACATCACGCATCACCGGGATTAACTGGTCGATGTAGTCTGTCTCGGAAGATGACAGGATTANTCTATACTCCATTAGCTCGCTGTCGGGTTTTTGGAAAGCCAAGTTCGATACCTGCTGAACAGCGCCCATGAACTCGTCATGAGGCTCAATGATTGCGGGCATCTTTTACTGCAATCGAGTTGCCCTCGAACTGGCAGGCTCACAAATGACTCCTCTGCACAAGACACGTTCTTTGACACGTATCGGCTTGAGCAATGAGCAGAACAAATCGTTCCCGAACAAGTGGAATGACAACAGTGATGGACTGTTTTTCACGACGGAATGAAGAGCAATCGAACGTGGTTAATTTACTAAACCTTTGACCTCAATGGTTGTTGGACTCGAGAAAGCAGAAGTACTCCATGCTTTGGAGTCAAGGAGTAGGTTGTGGTCAATGCGCTACGCTACGACCGCAACGGCTTAGTTGCCGCAGAGCCTCATTCACATGGCCGCAAATCCAGCTGCCAAGCAAGCATTGGAAGCAAACCACCCAACATCAGAAGGCTTCAAGCTCGATGAGAAAGAGCGAAGCCTCCTTCCTTGTCCGGTGCAATAGTATGAATTTTCATCTATCCCAGTGACCATGTTGAACTACACACATTCACGAAGGATACTCTCCAGTCGCTTCGATCACTCGGTTGTTGAACTCAGAACATGACGTGCGAGCTCACCATCAAGGTAGATGTACCCTCCTCGTCGCTGCCTCGATGGACTCCATCAACAAAGCCCATCTTCTACTCCATACAAATTCCCTCCTCCCCCTTCCATAGAGTTGTTCGAGCTTCTACGGGGTCGAACGTCTGGCCGGACTGATCGAGTTGATATCCACGACCGCCTGCTTTCGTCGAACTTTGGCTCCGTAAGGGAAGGAACCAGCGGTCGAGCCTTCCTCGAGGAGTGACCTTTTCGAGCACCTTCCTCTGTCCCATCATCTCACCCATGCCCTTGTCGGACTTGTCGAGTCTGCCTCGAACCTCTCTCGAGCCTCTTCACCAGTAGCTTCAGCATCGATCACTGTGCTCAAGCGCTCACTGCCTATACCGGCGACATCATCGACGCAAAGACGCTGGCTATAAGAAAAGCTCCGTCCCTCCACCAACTCTCCCTCCTTCCCCCACAACCTTTACCAATTTTGACACCGCGCACCTCTTCGCACAGTGTCTTCCTTCTTGGACTAAGATTATCTTCCTCTCTTCCTCTTCCCATTCCTTCTTGCATCTTACATCACAACCATCCACACTCCACCATGCCTCCACCTCAGTCCTCTGAGATGGCGCGTAAGGACTCCGCCAACCCTAACGAGGATCGCAAGGTCCTGCAGAGTGCCGCTGCCTCTGCGCAATTCACACCCTCTTCCAAGGTATGTCTTCTTTCTTCTTTCTTCTCTCTTCTCTCTTCCACTGCGCGCACTTTGCAAAACACCATCTTCCCCATCTACATCAGCGTTCTTGCCCTCTGTGCGCACATCCATTCCCTCTCTTTTCTTAGCACATTCTTGCGCGCGTCAGTTCGCATTCGCCTGCTGTTGGACTTGAGGGTTTGACCACCATGGTCCTATCCTATGAGCTCTTTGCATCGGTGTGTTCTTTCTTTGCCCTTTGCCTTTACTCTTCGGCTTCACCTACCTCGTTCATCTTCATCCTTACACACTCTCTTACCTTGACTCGTCTTGATCACAACTCCTGCCTTGGTCTGAACCATACCGTCCTTCATCTTATACAACTTCAAACTCGTCCAGTCTCATCGCATCCCACTCCATCGCATTTTTGCCCTTCCTCACCACACATCTTCTTCTTTCTCCTCCTCCTCTTCTTCTCCTTCTTGTATCTTTCCCATCTTATGGCTCTTCTTTTATGCCTTTCTCATCTTGACCTTGTTCCACCTTGGCTCATCACTGACTTGTCTTTTCAACAGAATAACGTTGGCATGAACCCTTCCGGACCTGTCTTTACCCCTGGTAAGGGCTTTTCGGTCGCTCATGACAACTCCAGTTTCTCTTCAGGTACCTTCTTCACTCCTGCCAAGAGCAGTGCCATGAAGCTGTTGAATATCGGTTCAACTCCTGATGGACCATCTACCAAGGCTTCTTCACCCTCTCCCATCAAGCCTATCGGTTCTGGCTCCTCTACTCCATCCAGCCAGTCTTCGCTGAAGGACGGTCCTCCCTTCAGCACAGATGCTGACCCCAACGTTGCTGAGACTCGCTTTGTGTGCTTCGGCATGATCCCTGGCGAGTGGCTTGAAGGTAGCACCCTTCACGAGGTCCTACAAGCAGTAAGTTTTTCTCATTCATGTTCCGATTGTTTACTANNACTGTCATAGACTGGCTTGGTCGGTCTTATCGACAACTGCGTCGCTGCTCTCGGCGATACTGAAGACTGTGTCAGCTTGTATTGTCGCTTTGACGACTTGCGCGCCGCGTTCGTCTCGAAGGCCATGTTTGAGAGTGGTCTTACTACAGCCAACTTTCGTTTTGTGGACCACCACGAGTACTTCGCCCACGATTTCACCCACGCTCGTGCTCAGGCCGTCTCGGCCTACGATGGTCAGGTCGAGTTTACAGCTATGCCCAAGAGCATGATGGACTTCAACCTGCACTCGATCTTCGATGAAGTTCGTGCCCTCGCCAGCGCCTTTGGCAATGTTCGCTCATTCGCGTACATCGATTCAAAGGGCTTCCAGGCCCCTCGCTTCCGTGCGGAATACTTCTCTGTGAACTCCGCCGAGGATGCTATTGCCATGTCGCTCCAGCACGACGCAGCCTTCTGCTCNTGTGAGTATCTTCCTTTTTCTTTTCAAGTATCTCCGCATCGTCTCTCATCTACCTTGTTGGTTCCTTACTAACATTTTCAGGACACTCTCACAGTGTCTATCAAGGAATACGCACCTGCTGGCTACAAGCGCTACGTTCATCCCGCCGCCTCGGGCATGACTGACCTGGTGGCCGCCACTGAAAACCTAGACGTTTCGGACGACTGGAACGACCGCTATGACAACTACACCACCCGCAATTCCAGAGGTGGTTACGCTCCTCGCCCACGTGGCGACCAGGTTCCCCGTCGCTTCCGCGGTGGCTACCGTGGCCATGGCTCCCGCCAGCCCGCCTGGTGGATTCCCTCGGAGGACTCTCCTGTTCACCAGACTGATATGGCCTTCTGGAGATTCAACCAGCCTCAAACTGTGAACCTCCAGAAGATTGAGGCCGGCATTGATGTTCGCACTACCATCATGTTGCGCAACATCCCCAACCGTGTTGATTTTGAGGACCTCAAGCTCTTCCTCGACGCCACCTCGGAGGGTCACTACGACTTCTCCTACCTCCGTATCGACTTTTCCAACAACTTGAATGTTGGATACGCCTTCGTTAACTTCGTCCGCCCTGAGTTTATTACCAACTTCGTTCAGCGTCGCGTCGGCAAGGAATGGAACATGTACGGTTCCATGAAGAAGTGCGAGGTTTCCTATGCCACCATCCAGGGCATCGACTGTCTGCTTGCCAAGTTCCGCAATTCAGTCGTTATGGAAGANAATCCTCGCTACCGCCCTAAGCTTTGGTACAACGTCGACTCCACCGACCTCCCGGCCATCGCAGGCGTCCCTAACCGCCAGGCCATTGGTACCGAAGCTCCATTCCCTCCTCCCAACAATGAGCAAAAGCGCAAGCGCTCCAGGGACAACGCCGGCACTATCGGCCTGTTCCCTCCTCGTCGTGGCAGAGGCCCGTACGGCCCTGGCTCTCACTACCGCGAGGGCCAGTACGACCGTGGTACCTCCTTCGCCATTGAGGAAGAACGCCAGCATGAAGAGCAGCGCCAGCTGCGCTTCAACGAGCGCCGCATGATCGGTTACCGCGGCAATGACCGTCGTCAGCACCCTGCCTCACGCAACGGCAGATACCAGCAGCAGCCTCGTTTCCGCGGTGATTATGAGGACGAGGAGGAGGACTACTTCGACGAGGAAGACCCCTTCTTCCGTGGTAACTGCCGCGGTCACTATCGTCGTTGAACCCTTCGTGGATTTGGCGCTCTCTTCAGCCATTGAGTGCTGAGTTTTGGACGCAATCACTTCTCGCTTGGGAACTACCTTTGCAGAACTCTTTCGCCAGTACAGAAGAATGTTCTCTATTGTCACAAGGTTGGCACTTGACAGGAAACTCATAGAAAACCCGACAGAAAAAAGATTGGCGGTATGGAAGCCTCAGGTTTGGGCATCATCAGACGTGTTCTTCTGGAGACTTCTGTTTCTGGACAGCGGTCGGTTGGGTTGCTTCTTTCCTGGTTGAGCTTTAGAGGATTGAAGAGGAGGAAGGATTGACGACATGATGCGAAATGAATGCTACACAAGAAAGAGATAGAGAACTCTACATTCTCTCAGATACTTCTAGCTTAGCCTTGCTTTCCAGACATACAGAACAATTCACGAGGTTGCCTTGATAAAAAAAAATGTTTTCTGTCCACATGTGCTTGTGATTATCTGATGAATGTTCTTGATGTTCTGTACCCAAGTCATAAATCCGATAACTCCGAGACGGAGGTTATTCTTGGCCTTGCTGTCTACCTTCTTCGTACAGTACCATCAACGTGCGACTATTTGTTCTCGATTCGAAGCTCTCATATTCAAGGAAAGCATATAGCTCTTTATTTCTCAAGTACATGCTGTATTGAAGCGCAATGCATCGCGACGACAGACAGACGTGAGCGCGTACAAAGAAAAACTTTGGACTGTCAGTGCAGAGTCCAAATACCTATTCGATCTTCGAAACTGAAGACCACAATCATTGAAATCAATAAAAGGACGTTTGAGCAAGAATCTACTTTCCATCACGAGTCGAGCTGAAAACGGCTGCTCTGACAATTTACTCATACCACGAGGATCAACATCAAAATCTGCAAACCCTCGGACATCGCCTAGTCTTCGTCGAGAGACCCTCCTTGAGCGAGATCTCGTCGAATAACGCCAACGAGGCTGGTATTTGGCTCCGCTTCTGAGCCGTCTATCAACTACCGGAATCTTGGGTGTCTTCTGGGAGAGGCAGGAACATAGACCTTTGTGGCTGGAGACATCGCAAGGGCAACAAGAACGGCCACAAATCATGGAGACCAACCCAATAACAACGATATCCAACCTCGCGCCTCTTAAGCTCCCATCCGTCTCGCAAACCGCCGATCTTCAACATCTGCATACATTAATGCACCTTCTGCATCATCGAAACCACAATCAACATCGCCGGACCACTTGGTATCGCCACTTCAATATCTTTCGCCGACATCTGGGCACTGTACTCGAACACCTAACAACACTCGCTCATGTACCTACCACCAACCTTGCGCGACACAAGAAGAAAGCAGAAGACGAAAATTTGCGATTAAGAATACAGCAAACCGTGTCTTTCTGGCGAGATGTGCTGGTGCCAAAAGCACAGCATGCGTTTGGACAGCTTATCGCAGACGGACGGTTTGCAGTGTTGGGCGTGGTGTTGATGGCAATCTTGAGTCACGTTTGCAGGGTGTTTGGATTGATCTCCGTCTACGAGAAGCTAGGNGAGGAAGAAACAATAAAAGCCATCGAGGTGTTTGCTGCAGAAGGATGGGCCGAAGACGAAGGTCTGGGTGTCCTTGTGCCGCGAGAAGCAGAGAAGAGAGAAGATCTCGGTGAAGTCTTGAGAAGAGATGACAGCGAACATGAGGAAGACATGACGGCTACAAAGGTCAAAGCCACAGAGAAGGAGCTGAGGAAGAATGAGAGCGGGTGTCTGGCTCCTGAACGCGATATGCTGGAACAGAGTTGTAAAGCACTGAAAGCCATGGCTACCGGCAGCACACCCATCACATCTTCACGAGAGTCCAGCATGCCTCTGCCAACAAAGACGAAAGCCAGCAAGAAGCTCAAAACTACAGAAACCGACAGCAAACCGAAGGCCACCAAGATCCTGCCTGCTGTCAATTGGGACGACAATTCAACCACTCCACTACCGAAACCATCTTCGAAGACCGCAGCAACATCTTCGAAGCCAGATGTTTTGGTGTCCACGACGAGCTCGAAGCTCAAAAGAAGAGACCGAAGCAAGAAGAAGACGAGACTTCCACCAGTGCTGCAAAGCCTGTGAAGAAGAAGAAAAAGAAGAACGCCATCGATGATCTGTTTGCTGGGCTGTAGAGGTATAACTGCATAAAGAAATTACTTAATGGGCTTCAAAGACATCATTCACAGCATACATGGTGCAAGGAGACCTTGGTCCAATGCTCAGACAGCTTGAGTACCCCTTACTATTCTCACAGTGTATATGTAACGAGAAGGAGAGTAGCGAGGGAGAATGAAACAGACTCATATACCAACAACCTCTCGCTAAAGTACCAATATCAGTGAGAAAGTCAAAACCGAGGTGTACCTACAGTCAACACACGTACAATGGTGAGGTGAGTATTGAATTTGCTCATGAACACGCAGCTTTGGACGTTCCACAGGTTACTTCTACAAAGGAAACATCAAGGAAAACAAGCATAGACTGCATCTTTGCATCGAACTAGAGAGATGGGATAACATATCAAGACATGCATGGATATTGGGAAGAAGAGATATCAAACAGGGTGCTCCCGTTGACCGAGTTCTCGGATCTCGGCCCGTTCCCGTCGGCTGTCGGACCACATGTCCCGGACCGGCTTCGGCAAACCTTCCCTCAACGTCAACTATTGCAGAGAAGAAAGAAATTTCTTGACAAACAAAAAGACAGAACAAAAGGTTGTTTCACCGAGCAACACACCGACAAAAGGATGATCACGCCAGGGTCGAACCTGGAATCTCTTGATTCGTAGTCAAGCGCCTTGCCATTGGGCCACGCAACCAGTGATTGTTTGATGAAGATCAGTGTACTCAGAGGCAATAAGTAGTCGTCGTGTCTAGGTGTATCTGATTCAATGTATGAGCTTCCAGTGACAGGAAAGTATGGTTATGTACAGCTGTTTCATACAACGGTTCGACAAGAAGGGTAGGTCCATGTCATTTGTATGGCAGGGCAGATGCAAGAGTTCATCCACGGACTCTGGGGCCATGTCCTCGTTCACCCAAAGCCTTGCCTTTGAGCTCATGGGGAGCAGGAATCTGTGGCTGAGGGAGGTCCTGGACTTCCTCGTTGGCATCTTGTGTTTTCTCGTCCTCCTTGCTTTGACCAGGCTTCTTGTTTTNTGCAANAGATTGGACGCCGCTGCCAATGGCACGCATTTCGTCCGATTCTTGATCTTCTTGTCCAATGGGCCTAGCAACATGATTCACGGCGATTTCCAGTTCTTCCGTCTCGTTCTGAGACTTGCGTTGTTGGTGCCAGTCCTCATATTCTTGCCACCACCAGGTGTGGGTCTCGCCATCGCGACCAAGGTATCCGGCCACACCGTCTTCGGTCACACGCTTGGCCCAAGGCTTGTCGACAATGTAGTGTAGGCAAACAACCTCTTCATCTCTCCAGATGTTCTCGTGCCAGTAGCGCATGGTCTTTAGAGCATTGAATTGCCAACCCAAGCTCACCCATTTGTTCTTGAAGAACTCGGCCAGGAAGTCTTGATCGGGGAACTTGAACTCGCCTAGCAGAGGAGTGGTGTTGAAGAAGTCAATCATGCGGTCCCAAAGTTGCTCTGAGGCGACGAACAGGAACATGCCGCTGTTGAGCAGGTGGTATGTGCCTCGCGAGTCTGGCGTAATTGGAGTAGGGTGTTCGAGGGCACTCGGGTGTGATACAGCAGTGTAAGCACAATTCTCTTTTGTCCAGTCTTCGGGAGCCCAAGGGTCTTTGTCGAGGTTGCAGACGCAAGCGTGGTTGGCAGCGATCCAATCGTTGGCAGGCAGGTGCTTGTCAAAGACGTGGTCCATGTTCCTGCGCAGGATCATGTCGGCATCGAGGTAGCATATCTTGTCATAGTTGTCAAGCTTGTACAGCTCGAAGACTCGCAACTTTGTCCAAGTATCGGCAAAGCGCTCAGCGATAAGGTGTACGTGGACGTTCTCGCGAGGCAGCAGGGCTTCGACACGGTGGAGAGTAAGATTACTGTGCGGAGCTTCTAGCTCCAGGGCGCGTACAGAAGAAGCGGGCAGTGTATCCGTGTAGAGAACGATGAGAGGGTATGCGCACTTGTATTTAGCCAAGGTATGAGCTAGAATCAGCACACCAGCGAGATACGACGACCGGGTAATCAGAGTACAGTAGGCATAGTTTTGGCCGGCCATGATGGGAAGTTGATTTGACACAGCGATGCCTGTGAGGTTCATGTAGAGGAAACAAGAGGCGAAACATGATTGACGTCCAGTGAACAGATGGCACAAAAGTCAATGACGTTAGTGCTCGCAACGCTTGGACTCTCCAGAGCCTCAAAACAGTCGAGTGCCATGTGGAGATATATGGGGTCGAAACATATGAATTGAGATCCTTGATGGTAGATAATTAAGAGCTTTCTATGTATCATTATTATCTTCTGCGAACACAGGCTGCAAGACGGAATGCCAATTGGCTCATGATCAACGCCCAATTGGGCTAACGCGTCGTGTTTTCGCGCTCGCTGCCTTCGGGTCGGGCTGGCGGCTGCCCGAGTGTTGCTGGAAAGAGCAGGTAAAGCAGAGACTCCTTCTGTAGACCAAATGAAAGTTCCACACCTCCGACTCCAATCCCAATCCTCATTAGCCCTTCTTCAATCAACTTTTCTTTGTTGCACACTGTGACACTCGTCAACAAGGAATCGCACAGTCCAGATCCACAGGAACAGGCGGGGATCTGCATTGTCTCTCTCGGATCTCGGCTCTGACTCGCATTGAAATCCTTGGACTGCTTAACTCCGTCAAGCCCTCTCCAGCATATCCCTGGTGGCAACGGAAGGTTTCTGTCAAGTGAGTGAGAAAGCAGGTCCTTTCTTTCTTCCATCTTGTTGTGCCTTCATTCCAAGCGTGCCTTTGCCTTGTCTTGGGCTTTGCCTCTGTCCATTTCTGTCGTTCCACTCTCCTTTTCTTTCCATCACTTCAAACTTCCATAATGGCCCGTCAAACCCGCTCCTCTCTCCGTGGCCCGCAATGTATGCGAACTCGCAATTGTCATCTTTGTGTGAAAGTACATCTGACTAACATGTGCCAGCCCTTGCATCCGACAACGCCCCCTCCAAGTCTTCTACAAGAGGCACATCCCTTTCGAAAAGGTCTACAACAATTCCAGACTCAGACCAGGACTCCAGTGATCAAGACCAAGTACCACCAATTGCCACCACCAGGGCCAGATCAAAATCTCAAGTTCAAGTTGTTATTCCAGTCATGTCTTCTCGTGCAAAGGCAGCTCTCCGCTCCAACAGCCCATCGTCACTGTCATCGGCCGATAGCCCTGATGCTCGACCAATCGATACCCCTGCCACCAGTGCTAGTGCCACTCCGGAGCCCTCGGTCCGCGGACGCCTAGGAAACAAGAGAAAGAGAGATACGGATGATGATGCTGCTCTGGCCAGACAGCTGCAAGAGGAGGAATGGGCAGAGGTCGGACAGCCACTCAANAAGATCAAGGCCGAGCCCTCGAACATTAAGACAGAACCCCTGGACTCCGCGCCCATGTCGAGATCGAGGAGATCATATGAGGTCAATGTCATCGATGACTCGGATGGTGAAAACATGAGTGACCTCTCTTCTGCCGTTTCTTTCAAGCCTGAAGGTGATTCTGAGGAAGAGTCCACCTTCAAGAAACACAAGGGAAAGGCACCACGCAGAGTCATCGCAGAGACAGACGACGAAGACGAGCCTTTGAAGTACAAGTCTCGCCTTTCCAAAGCCCGTGCTGGCAAGAAAGCGGTTGTGTCCAAGCAAAGAACTTCGATCGTCATTCCTGATAGTGACAGTGAATTGTCAACCCTTTCGATGACAACCGAGGACGAGTTCCGTTCTGAAGACGCTCAGTCAGGCGCCGCTGAGACTTCGGATGACAGCGACGACGACCAACCACTGGCATTGACGAACATCCGCCGCAGAAGAGGCCAGGCTAACCTCCAAGGCCGTGATCTTGGCGCCGAAATCAAGAAGAGAGGTTTGTCCAGGAAGGACCGCGAGAGACTGAAGCTAGAGAAGGCACACCCTCAGATCAAAACAATGTGGCAGGATCTTGAAGCTATTCCAATAATCAAGGGCGTCGCTGGCGCACAGCCACCCTCAATCAACCGCAAACTCAAGTCGTACCAGCTCGAAGGTGTCGACTGGATGATCAAACAAGAGCAGTCGAACTACAAGGGAGGTCTACTCGGAGACGAGATGGGAATGGGCAAGACGATCCAGGCTGTGTCTCTCATCATGTCCGACTACCCTCAGAAACAGCCGACTCTTGTCTTGGTGCCTCCGGTCGCTCTGATGCAATGGTCTCAAGAGATTGGCGAGTACACCGATGGAAAACTCAAGGTCCTCGTCTACCATGGCACCAATGCGAAGTCCAAGAATATGAAGGTCAGCGAGCTCAAGAAGTACGATGTCATCATGATCTCGTACAACAGTCTCGAGTCATTGCATCGCAAGGAGGTCAAGGGCTGGACCCGCAACGGAGATCTTGTCAAGGAGGCTTCGCCCATCCATGCTCTGACCTACCATCGACTGATTCTGGATGAGGCACACAGCATCAAGACCAGAACCACTCAAGTCGCCAAAGCCTGTTTCGCACTTAAAGGTAAGTACAAGTGGTGCTTGTCGGGAACTCCAGTTCAGAACCGTATCGGCGAGTTCTTCTCTCTGCTTCGTTTCCTGGAGGTCAGACCTTTCGCGGACTATTTCTGCAAGAAGTGTCCCTGCTCCCTTCTGCATTGGTCTCTGGATTCTCAGCACATGTGTACCGAGTGCAAGCACACCGGAATGGAGCACGTCTCAGTCTTCAACCAAGAGCTGCTCAACCCGATCACTCAGTCTGAGGACTCGCAAATGCGCTCGGAAGCCATGGACAAGCTGTTCCTTATCACGTCTCGCATCATGCTCCGTCGTATGAAGCGCGACTATGTTAGTTCCATGGAGCTTCCACCCAAAGAGGTCATCGTTCACAATGAGTTCTTCGGAGATATCGAGCGCGACTTTTCCCAGAGCATCATGTCCAACACTGCTCGCCAGTTCGATACGTATGTCTCGCGTGGTGTCATGCTGAACAACTACGCCAACATTTTCGGTCTCATCATGCAGATGCGCCAAGTGTCCAACCACCCAGACTTGATCCTCAAGAGGAAGGCTGCCGAAGGCATGAACGTTCTGGTGTGCAACATCTGCGATGAGCCTGCCGAAGAACCCATTCGTTCCAAGTGCAAGCACGACTTCTGCAGAACCTGTGTCAAGAACTATGCTCAATCGGTGGAAGAGGACGCTGGCGATGTCGAATGCCCTCGTTGTCACATCCCGCTCTCGATCGACTTCGATATGCCTGAGCTTGAGCAGAACGAGGAGGCTGTAAAGAAGAACTCGATCATCAACCGCATCAAGATGGAGAACTGGACTTCGTCGACCAAGATTGAGATGCTCGTCTACGACCTTTACAAGCTTCGCAGCAAGAAGCAGACTCTCAAGTCGATCGTCTTCTCCCAGTTCACGTCGATGTTGCAGCTCATCGAATGGCGTCTTCGTCGCGCAGGCTTCAACACTGTTATGCTTGATGGCAGCATGACTCCTCAGCAGCGCCAGAAGTCGATCGAGCATTTCATGACGGACCCTGATGTCGAGGTGTTCTTGGTGTCCCTCAAAGCCGGAGGTGTTGCTCTCAACCTGACTGAAGCTTCGCGTGTCTTCATCGTGGACCCTTGGTGGAATCCCGCAGCCGAGTGGCAAAGCGCAGACCGCTGCCACCGTATCGGACAGAGACGTCCTTGTGTCATCACTCGACTGTGTATCGAAGACTCGGTCGAGTCGCGTATCGTCATGTTGCAGGAGAAGAAGGCCAACATGATCAACGGCACAATCAACAACGACAGGGTGGCCATGGAGAAGCTCACGCCCGAGGACATGCAGTTCTTGTTCCGTGGCAATTAGAGTGTCATCGAGTAGACACGTTGCTTTGGTTTCTTTCCGCAGCGCGCCACGCGACTGTTTCTCATCTTTCCTTTCTCTTTTCTCTTACAGTCTCGGGTCTCTCTAGAAGATGGCTCGAAGACATGGCGGTGGTGGCAAAGCATCATCTGCAGCATGATTATACGGCATAACGATTTGCATCGCACTGTTTTATTTTTCGGTGGAGGACATTGCTCATTTGCTACCTCAAGAGTGGTTTTAAACATTTGTACAATAGAGTAGAATTATACCCAAAAGCTTCAAAGACGAGTGTTGAGTTTTGCCGAGGGCATCCTTGAGACATCCCATGTGCTGAAGGTTGTGACTAGCTTACGAACCCTTGAAAGGGTCTGAGTCACGGTCATTTAGGAAAAGGCATCCATGTTAGAGTAATATTGCAAGCTATAGAAGAAATGCGCAAAACTTTTCAGAATGAAGTAGTGTCCAACAAGCGTTGTGATTACATCGGGTCTCTTTGGATCCTGTTCTTTTCTGCATACAATTGTGCATTTGTATGTCTGCACTGTGACTGTCTTGAGCACACAGAGATGACTTGACCGATCTGATAAGGACTTATTCGGAGATGATAATGCAGCAAAAGGTGTAGCTCTTCCAGCTGCGACCCTGATGGGAAATTGAGTTTGGCTCCCATCGGGCGAGTGGACGGGGCGCCGGCTGGTACGAAGCACGACGTGAAAGTGGCAGGCATTGGTTGAGGCTTGGAGAAGAAACATGTTCAGCATTCAGCCATCTTCTGTGACCATGTACAAGTGAAAGGCGCCGGCCATCTCGCCTGCCTCGACGACCCTCGGGCGACCATGTCAACACCTTCATCCAGCAAGCGCGTCTCGAGCTCGGGAGCTAAGAGCTTCCTGCCATTGTCAGAAGAGTCGGCACTCTCGACCCGTGGCCAGCACCTTCCACAGCTCATACGCGAGCGCTCGACAACCCATGCTCCTGTCGTGACAGGACGCCGCCGCCGCTCATCGCTCGATGGCAACTTTGCTCCAGGCACCTCGCTTGAAGACGGCGCCGCCGTGAGCGACAATGAGCCACCGACACCTCAACAAGCTCGCTTCAGAGCTACCGCCAACGACCAGAACTCGGATGTCTCGCGTCGTCTCAGTTCGGGCGCTGTTGCCCTCATGACTCCCCAAATGCGCAGTATGCGCTTGATCGGCAACAGCAATCCGCGCTACCGCTGGGAGAAGTACTTCACACCCGACGAAGACCTCAAGAAGATGAAGAAGCCCATCCGTCAATACTACGAGCGGAACAACTTCCTGATCCAGCAGTACCTGTATATCGATAGACTGCTCGACTCGAGTCTGCCCCATGATCTGATTCAAGAGTATCAGTACAACGTTCACAGCAGTTCGGGAGCTGCCACCGTGCCGCCCACCATCAGCGAGGAGAACGGCAGTCCAAGTGCTGAAGCCTCTGCCAGACCTTCTCCTGCCCTCACTCCTATCGACGCCAACGGCAATGGCACCGCCTCGGCAAACCAAAGTTACAGGCTCAAGCGAACGCCTAAGGCTTTGTACCGCGTCGGTGCTGACGAAGAGACGCCCTTGTTGGCCGAGGACGACAGCAATTCGCTCTTCAATACCGGTATCCCTGCTTTCGAGCCCGATGATGAGCCTGACAGCCAGAGCCGCGTTGTCACTGTAGCCATCTACCTGAATCTGGTCGCCAACACTGTACTCCTCGGCTTGAAGATTGTCGTCACTGTCCTCACCTCTTCCGTTTCCGTTCTGGCTTCCTTGGTCGATGCAGCCCTGGACTTCCTCTCGACCGCTATCGTATGGACTACCACTAGACTGATCAGCCATAACGATATGTACAAATATCCTGTTGGTCGCAGACGTCTGGAGCCCATTGGCGTTCTAGTCTTCTCAGTCATCATGGTCACCTCTTTCGTTCAAGTCGCCATCGAAGGTTTGAACCACCTCACCTCCAAGGATCATACCATTGTGCAACTTAGCTATGCTGCTATTGCCATCATGTCTGCCACCGTCATCATCAAGTTCGGATGCTGGCTGTGGTGCAGACTGATCCCCAACAGCAGCGTCCAAGCTCTGGCCCAAGATGCAATGACTGATGTCGTCTTCAACATCTTCTCCATCATCTTTCCCTTGTTAGGCTACTATTTCAGCATCTGGTGGCTCGACCCTCTCGGTGGTATTCTCCTCTCCTTTTACGTCATCGGCGGCTGGTCAGCCACATCCCTCTCTCACATCCGCAATCTCACTGGTGCAGCCGCTTCTGCAGACGAGCGTAACGTGCTTCTCTACCTGACCATGCGCTTCGCAAAGACCATCAAGCAGATCCANGGATTGCAAGCTTATCACTCTGGCGACAAGCTGAATGTAGAGGTCGATATTGTGCTGGATGAGCACATGTCACTGAGAGACAGCCATGACTTGGGAGAGAGTCTGCAGTACGTCTTGGAGTCGGTGCCTACAGTTGATCGTGCCTTTGTGCATCAAGATTATGCTAGTTGGAACTTGCCTTCTCACATGACTCAGCAAGATTAAACTATCATGCTACAAAATGGGGCGCGGTGGTGGTGTAAATACTGGAGTCCGTGGGGAAGGAGGTTTCTTCGTGGGAATACCCTTTTTGTTCTTTTGCTAGCGTCTTGCTGTTGTGCTGTTTTACATGTATTTTGTGGTACCCTTGCTTCTGTGTCTTTTCATAGAGCGTAGAGTTGAATTCGTCTGCTTTCATGGAAGCTTTCTTGTATCAACCTTTTTGCTAGTCGTCACTTCCTGTCCACGAGTTTATTGTGCTCAGAAGCAGAAGAACAGTCATGGCAGAAGGGAAGATGGGAACCGCATGCCTAATTCGGCAACGAAGTGATTGATGTCCATTTACTTCTCATATAAAAGCTTGTCCTTGCCCTTTTAATCTCTATTCTTCTTTTCCTTTCTTTGCTTTTCGGGAAAGGAAACAACACAGCACACATGTCACGGCTAACAGAGATAGGCACAAATAATCCACAGGTGAAAAAATGATTTGATATTATGAGAGCCACAAATGGCTGTTTCCTCCTCCTCCTCTTCAAACATTCAAAGACTCGGATATCTATCCTGACACATCGGATCCAAAGCTTAGGCAAAGCTTAGGCAGAAGCAACAGCCTGAGCAACCTCCTTCCTCTCGGCCTCAAGGACGCTCTCGAGAACATTGACGGCATCATTGCCAACCTTGTTCAACTCGGCATTGACCTCGGAAAGACCAAGCTGCTCATCGGTCCAGAGGGGCTCGTTGCCAGAAGTCTCCTGGCCGACACCGAGGAAACCGCCCTGCGCAGCCCAGTCGGAAGTGCGCTTGATGCCGAGCTGGTTCCAGACCTTGTCCAGAGCCTCGACCAGGTGGTCACGGTACTCGCGGATGTGACCAGGAGTAGGGGTGATACGGAGACGCTCCTGGCCGACGGGGACGGTGGGGTAGTTGATGGCCTGGACGTAGATGCCGTGGTCCTCGAGGAGCAGATCAGATGCCTTCTTTGCAACCTCGGCGTCACCAACCAGAACGGGAATGATGTGACTGGGGTTGGGGATGACAGGAATGTCCTTGGCGGCAAGAGCGTCCTTGGCAGCACGAGTGTGCAGCTGCTGCAGACGGCGGTCGCCCTTGTATGCCATCTGGTACTCGATGGCAGCTTGGGCGCCGGACATGGTGGCCGGAGGAAGCGAGGTGGTAAAGATGAAACCGGGAGCGAGAGAGCGGATAGTGTCAACAAGCTTGCTGGAGCCAGCAATGTAGCCACCAACACAACCATAAGCCTTTCCAAGAGTACCAGTAATAATGTCAACGCGGTCCTGGATGGTGCCCTTGGGCTGGCCACCGTTTACGTATGCTTCGTAGTCGAGGTGCTCAGCAACACCGGCACCGTTCGGGCCGTACATGCCGACAGCATGAACTTCATCGAGGAAAGTAATGGCACCGTACTTGTCTGCAAGGTCGCAAATCTGCTCGATGGGACCAATAGAACCGCACATGCTGTAAACACTCTCAAAGGCGATGATCTTGGGAGTCTCTGCAGGAAGCGAGGCCAGCTTCTGCTCGAGATCGGCCATATCATTGTGCTTGAATACCATCTTCTTGGCTCCAGAGTGACGAATACCCTGAATCATGGAAGCGTGGTTGCTGCTGTCAGACAGAATGACACAGCCGGGGAACTTTGAGCCCAAGGTGGCCAGAGTTGCATCGTTGGCGACGTAGCATGAAGAGAAGACGAGAGCAGCGTCCTTTGCGTGCAGCTTGGCAATAGTTGCCTCGAGGCCCATGGCGTGCTGGTTGTGGCCTGAAATGTTGCGAGTACCACCAGCACCGGCACCGTACATGTCGAGCGTCTCGTGCATCTTCTTCAGAACCTGAGGATTTCTGCCCATACCAAGGTAGTCGTTGGAGCACCAGACAGTGACCTTGTCCTCGGNGGTGTCCTTGTGGGCGCGAGGGAATTCCTTGGCCAGGCGGTTGATGTTGTTGAAGTAGCGGTACGACTTGTCCTTGTGCTTCTTGTCCAGCTCGGTCTGATAGAAAGCGTCGTAGTCGAAGCGGGAAGTGTTCGGAGGTGCCGGAGGAGCGCCGTGCATTTCCTTGGAAGACTGCTTCTGTGCCTGTTGCTGCTGGTGCGCTGCGGGAGCAGGGTAGCGTACNNTAACCACAGGTCAGTAAAGCGCAATTGAAGCCTGGTTGCATTCGTGCTTACCATCATCGCGTCTCAATGGGCTGCTGTCCACTGCCTGAGCCTTTTCGGCACGGGTGGTGTGCAGGTAAGCACGAGGAGCACGGGTAGCGCGGGAGCTGTAGGCTCTGGAGCCACCGAAGGCGCCGGAAAGCAGAGTGTTGAGGCGAGTGCTCTGGACAGCCATTGCCTTGCCCATGACGGGGCATTGACCGGCAGTCACCTGCAGGTTGGACATGTTGGCCTGGATAGCATTGGTGCTGGTGCTAAGCGAACGAAGCGTGGCGGGCGAAGTCTTGTGCAAGAATGGACACATGCCGCGCGATTGACGGAGAAGGGCCTCCATGTTGATATTGTTTGTTTTATTTTTCCTTGTCTGGTTGTTGGAGGGGCGAGAGGGGAGGTGTGAAGGAGAGGAAGAAGAGAGGACGTCGGAGCGCGGATGCAGTCGTAGTGATGTGTAATTTTGATCAGAATCCCCGGCAGACCATCGAAACACTGGGAATGAACCGATCACCTTGTCGATTCGAGACCCCCGACGTCCACCGGTCACGGCAAACGCCCTCCGATGCGCCATAAGACTATATTCGCCACCTCTCATTGGTCCAAGTTGGTCGTTTTCTCGGCGATCCCTCGCTGGTGACGCCGAAGACGAAGAGAACCTCGAGCCTCGGCGCTGCTTGTCAGCGTCTTCATCTCCTATTTCGCACCGTATTCCGCCGTCTGCAAGCCGTACAAACCCCGATGCTCACGCTGGAAATCTCCTGCGGCGTCTGTCATATCCCGTCATGAGTATTTCATCGTATCATGGTTGAGAATTACCCTCTACCTCTCTGCCTCTCGCAGAGTGCCAGACTCCTTCCCTACTTCCACAAGTACATGGGCGTTTTTAGCCTTTTGATCAGCGCATCTGCTTCACAAAACGAGCGGCGCACGCTGCGAGCATGTGCGGTCTTGCCTTTTACCCCTCGCTCCTAATCAGGAAACCGTTCGTCCAACGCTTTGGACACGCATGTCTGGGATAAGCTTACCAAAGGCTTGGTCCTCATCTTACTGTACCTGCTTCCATCTTGTAGCTGTCTCTTGTAGTTGTTATTCTCCGGCTGTTCAGCTTACTGAGTGTGCTCTAAACTTGAGTACGACTGTCGACTTTACAGCGAAGGCAAGCTTGTGAAATCTTGTGACAGCTGCTCTCATTCCTCTGTTGCTTTGGTACTCAAGCCATCGACATGGGATCGTCGCGTTCATGCAGCAATCCTTGAAGCCTCGGTAAGTCCTCTACCCTAAGCTCTCTCCCCGTTCCTCATGAAGCTACGAGGAGAAGGAGTACACGTCCAGTGATGATCACTCAAGAGACTATTGACACCCTCGGCGGGAACATGGGTCGACTTTGCGCAAGCTCTGTTCAGACCACCGCAGGGACATGAGAACTCGAATACACTTGATCTGAGGACCTTGTATCCTTTCTTTCATCTAGTTGTCAAAGATTGAAGCAGTTGCTGATGACAATCCTAGCCTGATCATGCGTCCAGATCTCACAGCATAGTCACGCGAACAAGTCTGGAATGGAAAGTAATCAATGTAAGAAAAAGGGTTCATACAACTCATTAATGCATGTTGTCCATAGAGAATGTGTAAACGAAAAACGACCGCCCAATATGCATACTGCCAAAGAGGCAAGAAACTCCGAGCGCAATGCAGAATTCCATCCCATTTCCATTCCATTGGTTTCGTACCATTCCCATCTCGTTCCCAAACCCTTCGCCGAGGGTTGTCGTGAACAAACTCCTGAAAAAGCAGAACATCCAGAAAACATAAAAACCAAGACTTCAAATAGAAAGTACAAGAGAAAACACAAAATCCACACCTTAGAAACACTTTTTGTATCATCTCATCAGGAATGTTCTTCTTTCCACCATTTGTTCGTTTCGTATGCAAAGTTGTTGACCGTCCGTGCTGCTAATACAGCTCGTAGTCGTGGGTATCATAGTTTGATGTTCATGATCAGTATCCTGCGCAATCTATACGTTGGGATTCGTAGAGGCTCCGGGCCTTGTCGTGTTGTGTTTAGAATCTCGAGGTGATGCTTCTGCTGATGCTAGGGCGCTGAGAGCGCTTGGCGGGGCTGCCCATGCTGCTTCCAGGGTTGGTAGGCTGGAGCTGGGGTTGCTTGGATCCGATCTTGCCGAACTCCTGTAGAATGTCGAGACCCTGCTCGTCAAAGACATCATCCTGGATGCCCAGTCCAAACAGCTCATGTCCGTTTTGTTGAGGGAAGTAATTGTCAAGAGACAGGTCCAGCCAATCAGGGGCGTTGACAGTGCTCTCGGATACACCAGTGGAAGGAGGAGCCATGGTCACACGCTTCAGAGGCGAGCCAAGCATGACGGGAGAGCGCAATTGAGTGGGATGAGTGGCCTTAAGAGGAGTAAAGTGGAAGTTGAAGGGGCTGTCGAAAGCCATAGCATTGCCCTTGCCGGAGGTGATGTCGGCCAGGACACCAGTCGAAGTGACGGCGCGTTCAATGCGTGGACGCTTCTTTCCAGGGCTGCCACGAGCGCTGAAATCTTCCAGAGCAGCGTTCTCGTCGAAGATGTCGTTAGTATCATTGGATGGGCGCCNAGGAGTAAGCTCTTTGGCGGGAGTGAACTCATCGAGGTTGAAAGCAGNGGAGAAGGGAACCAGAGGAGTCCAGCTCTTTGCAGGCGATTCGCCGAGGAATGCCTTGATGTTGTTGCGATGGTTGCGCAGACTGGTGTTGGGAGAGCAGGACTGCGGAGGCTTGGCTGGACGCTTGAAGACAACAGCAGGGGTCAAAGGAGCAACAGCGGCGGCAGAAGAAGTAGGACGCTGAGGAGAGGTGTATTCGAAGTGCACGGAGGGCTTGCGCTTGTGGGGAGCGGTCTTCTTTGTAGGGCTGTCGTAGGACGAGCTGCGAATACGTGCAATCTCCTCCTCTGCGCGGCCACGCTTGATACGGCGGTGGTCTGGGTCGGCATCGGAAGTGAGGGCGACGTGCGAGATGGTAGGGTTTCTGACTGCTGATGACTCTATTGAAGAGTAGTAACCACTGTCCTGAGGAGCGGTGAACTTGCGCTTGCGAGCGCCTCCAGAGTGTGTCTCGGTAGGGAAACGTAGGCGGGAGGGGCGAGGAGGAGTGTCTTGCATGGGTGGAGGAGACGAGCCGAAGGCGGGAGGAGGAGAAGAACGCATAGAAGCACGCACGGCGGGAGGGGGCATGGCAAGCTCATCATCTTGGAGGGCGGGATCGCTGGCGGGGATTGTGCCGTCTGAAGAGAAGTGGTCCTGAGGGAATGAGGCAGAGTCGACGGCCTTGGTGTCAGTCTTCTTGACAGGGTTAGGACCCAAAGCAAAGCGGCCAATTGCAGGGGTAGTGACGGGGCGAGGAGCGTTGCTAGGGAGAGTCTGCAGAGGCATCATCTCGGAAGGAATCTGCACCTTCTTCAAAGGGCGGTCTTTGCAGAACTGGCGCTCCATACCAGGCTCAATTGCCCAGTAGTTGCCCTTGCCAGGGTCGTCCTTGGGACGCTCCTGCTTGATGAAAGCCTTGTTCAAACTTAGGTTGTGACGAATGCTGTTCTGCCAACCAGTCTCGGATGCGCCGTAGTACTTGAAGTTGTCCGAGATCCACTTGTAGATCTGGGCAAGCGTGAGGCGGCGGTTGGGTGCGCGCAGGATGGCCATGCCAATGAGGGTCGCATAGCTGAAGGTAGGCTTGTTGCCGTCGTCGTGTACGGGCGGCATCTCTTCGGGCTCGGGTAGCACAAAGTCGTATTGCTCTGCGGGCTTCACTGGCTTCTTGCTGGTCTTGTCGACCAATGCCCGCTTGATGGGGACGGCCTTTTGTGCGTTGTAGAGGTGGTGGTCGTAGGGGAACATGTTTTCCTTGTTCAGGTTCATGGCGGAAAAGAAACCGCGCTTGGCGGGTGAGTCGGACGGGAAGGCTGCTTGCAGCGGAGAGGNGATGGTGATGTTGTGGAGCGAGCGTCGGCCAAGAGGACCGTCGGGCGAGCTCGAGTGCTTTCTCGGCAGGCCGGTGGTGGCCGAGTTGTGCGNAGGACTGAGCACGAAGGCCGGCTGTCTGAAAGGTTGCTGGCCAAGGGCGCTTAGAAGAGCTGCCTCGACCGAATCCTGTGGGAGATCGTGGAAGGTGGTGGACGGCAGCACCGGCACGGGGTCGTGGTAGATGTTAAGCTGGTGGTGGTAATTCGTCCGACGCGTCGACGCCATGGACCAGGTGTGCAGGTTAGGATCTAGGTGGAGGGACTGCTGAATTGCGTCCGGCGAGAGGGACGGAGCTGAGCTTTGCTGCGTGTTTCGAGTTCAGACAAGCCAAAAGATGGAGAAAGTGGTCGGGCTTGGCGTGCTTTGTGCTAGTCGGTCTTGTGCGCTTCGAGTTGAACAGGCCGCTCCTGTCTTGGGGTACAGCCTTTTTTAATCTTTCTGCAAGCCTTTCTGCAGGAAAAGGAGCTTGGTTAGCACGAAGACCGCCAGTAGGCCCTTACAGGCTTGCGACTAAGATTGCACCCGTTAAGGGCAGAAGGGGTGCCTCACGCTTGGGCGTTAAAGAAAACCGCCCTGCCTTGCTCCAATCACGCGCTCGGGCCAGCGATCAGGACGAGATCTGAGAGTCGGACAGCGATCGACCACGCCAATTGTCAATCCGCGTCACGCCAGAAGTGCAAGCGGTGAACAATGGGACTGACCGCGCTGGTGGTACACTGTGCGAGGTGCGAAGAAGAAACCTGCAGACGCCAGCTGGGGAGAGGGTCTTTTGTTTATGCTTATGCTCGCTTTGTTGACACGGCAAGCTTTCGTCTGCCGCTCTCACCTGCAGCTTGCTCTCAGCGCATCCTGCTTCCTCCACTTCTGCCCATCTCTTCCACAACCTCAGCCGTCTCGTGTCCTCTCTTGCACAATCTGCACGACATGCAACCCGACTCGTCAACCGGCGGGGCATGTCAAGGTCCCGCTCCTTCCCGAGCGTAGCCATTGATGTCATTCTCTGGAATGCCTTGCATGTGCTTGCAACGCTAGCCGCTCGTCTGCTGCCTTTTGTCGGAGCCCGTCCCTCTTGTTCCTATCGATTGGCTCGCAGACTGGCAAGATTGCGGCAGCACAGGCCAGACACTTTAATTATGCATTGCCCTTGAACAATTCCCTAACCGTGTCCTTACTCCGCCTTGCTTGTGCGAGCCTCGTGAACCGGCATCGAGATCACGCTTTCCCCTCTCCGTCCAATGTGCGAACATCGGCTCGATGCCAACATCCAAAACCTGCTCCCTTGTTCCATCTTTCATACTACTCAACCTACTTCGTCTGCCGAGACGATTGCGGAAAAGAGTTGTGTGTGTGAGATACTGAGTTGAATCAGGGGGAAGACGTTAAGCGCCGGAGCCGTATGCTACCTCTGGTGAACTCGAGTTTGGCGTACATTCCGCGTGCACGACTATCGACCGCTACAACATTTCTTCCCACACCAAGCCGGCCTCGACCTTCCACCAAAGCCAAAGATATGTAGTTAAGGAGGTCGGCTGGTCAGAGGGTAAAAGACCATTTTTCCTTCGTCGGCAACGCGCGCGCTTGACAGCCTCATCCCCTACGTGTCGCCGTTTTATCCCAACTTCCTCGACCCTGACCCAGACCATTTTTGACCATCATTCCCTTCTCTTGCCACCCGGTCATCTCGGACGAAGGCGTTGTACTCCTTCGCTTGCGTCGGCCGGCGTGACCTCTTCGTCCTCAAAGTGTGCTCAACGAATTGTTCATGCTTACCGTAATTCTGTGGTCCTTTACCGCCTACGTAGTAGTCGCTTGAATCATGCCGAGTCCGCGCTGAAACTACCGGCGTTAGGCGTCCATAAGTTCTCAAACTTGGGGTAGTCGATGATCCATGGATCTTGACATCTCGGACGTCCTTCGAGAAGGAAAAAGCAAAGAAAAATTCTATCCATATGCCATTCAGCCTTCGTCGATTTCCATGTCCCCATCTGCGACTTCAGCAATTTCATCGCCCGGTGTCAGTTGGTGCTGTGACGTCGAATCTTCCCCTGCAGGCTGCGGTGTCTGCTGGTCTCTCTCATCGGCGCGAGGAAAGCTTAGATGTTTCCAATCTTCGATNNCTGTACAAGCCTATCAATAGATGTAGATTGGTGCATTTACCGGATCACTCACCTCCTCTATGATGCACCGCAGGCGATCGCGTATGCTCTCGACGGCGAAGCTGCCCAAGAGAAGACGCAACGGTGGAAATGAACAATGACCTAATTGCCAGGTAAGTTCGGCGCTCTTGACAGCACTGGTGGGCTGCTGGTTGCTAAGCCATTGCACCACCCGCTTCGCGTGGGCGGCAGGAGCATTCTGGCTCTCATAAGGCTGAGACGGTGACTTGACCAGAAAATGGCCATAGGTTGGTAGGCGGCTCTTGTCAGCTGAATCTGAACCCTTGTCGTCCAGTCCCGTGGGTTCGTCGAGACGGAGATGGCCTGGGGCGACGAGGGTGGCCTTGATGTTGAAAGCATCGACCTCGTAGAGCAAGCTTTCAATCAAACCTTCGACTGCATATTTGGTTGCGCAATAGGGACCGAGGCCGGGGACACCGAGTGCACCGGAAGTTGAAGAAAANNAAATCAGATATCGGCCAGCGTTGCGTTTGCGAAAGTAGGGGAGCGACTGCTGGACAATGTTGAGACAGCCGAAGAAGTTGGTTTCGAATTGTGCACGAAGATCGCAAACATCTTGGTCTTCACAAGCTCCAATGACGCCGTACCCAGTGCAGCNTGTAGTGGAATCAATGATGAGATCGGGGACATTGGGAGATTCGAGGAGGTATACTGACTTGACAATGACGTCCACGGCACCGAAATGTCGAATTGTATTCTCGATGACAGACTCGACTGTTTTAGAAACTCTCACGTCGCACAAGAGGCCGAGACAAGAGTCGTGCCAGCCTTGCATCTGATCAAGCGTGTGCTCGCCAACGCGGCCGACAGCGGTGACCTTGTCGCCACGAGAAAGACACGTCTTGACAATTGAGCGGCCCATGTGGCCAGTAGCACCGAAGACNNCTGTAACAACGCATCAGCATGCAGCACCCAAGCAAGGAATAGAACCGAAACTGACAATCCATGTTTTCTGGGTTGGAGAGTTCTCTTCTCCCGGAGGATCACATGTTGAAGGTAGGGAAAGCCCAGAGGTCGTGGTTGACGGAGATGGATAGTCTCTCGAAGCAGCCATGCGATCTGGAGTGGGAGATATAGGGGATGGCAGCAAAAGCCTGGATACCAACAATAATGTATAGTGCTACCGTATATCAAAGAGTATCCAGGATGAAGCATTTGTCCCTTGGACCCCGCATGAGTTGGGGCTGTCGCTGCCGGCGTCTTTTGGCTTATCGACAAGACAAAGTGCGTCATGCACTATATCTTTCTCGCGACTCTCTGAGCATGCGACAGAAACTTGTCCTTGGTTGAACAAAAGGGAGGAAGCTGGTGGAACATGTCCAAGGCAAAACAGGCGGCATATGGTAACCTTCCTCGGCGGCATTCCACAACGCGTCGCTGACTCTGGTATAGCCGCATCGCCTGCTGCTCAGTCGGGAAGCAGTGCATCCTTCGCCCAAGGCTTCGTGCTGGGCCAATTGACTCTGGCCTTAATTCTGATATTCCTGATCAAATTCTTCATCTTCGGCGAACCTCCATCGGCCGACAGTCGGGCAGCGACACGAGCAGCCCTCCGCCGCCAACGTACCCTCTCTCACGCCTCGTCTCTGCGCCGTCGCTCCTTCTCCGACCTCCGTCTACGCAAACGCAGTTCTGCTGCTGTACTCGCTCCACGCAACATCTCATCCGGCGGTGCAGTCCTCACAACGGACAAGATTCTAGAAAAGACGTACTACAATGTCGACGGGCACCAGCCAGAGAGCTTGGACTGGTTCAATGTCTTGATTGCGCAAACAATTTCTCAGCTGCGTGCGGATGCTCTCGAAGGAGATGCCGTACTGACTTCGCTCACAAACGCCCTCAATGGCGGACAACGCCCACAATTCATCGACGAAATCAAGGTGACTGAGATCTCGTTGGGAGAAGAGTTTCCCATATTCAGCAATTGTAGGGTCATCCCTGTCGACGAGAATGGCCAACCTGTCAAACAAATGCCCACCAAAAAGGGCACAAATAGAGGAGGGTTGGGAGAGAGCAGATTACAAGCACGCATGGATGTCGACCTTTCAGACGTCGTCACCCTGGGCATCGAGACAAAACTCGTCCTGAACTATCCCAAGCCCTTCTCGGCCGTCCTGCCCGTCGCTCTCGCCGTCTCGGTCGTTCGCTTCTCTGGCACTCTATCCCTCTCCTTCACGCCCTCCCAACAACCAGACGCTCCCGTCAATGAGTCCGAGTCGTCCTCGGCAAATCCATCGTCTTCGCCCACAACCCTAACCTTCACCTTCCTCGATGACTACCGTCTGGATCTCTCTGTACACTCTTTGATTGGCTCACGCGCTCGTCTACAAGATGTCCCCAAGATCGCCCAATTGGTAGAGCAGCGTATCCACGCATGGTTCGACGAACGCTGCGTGGAGCCTCGTNNTCTCCAGCAAATCGTCCTTCCCTCTCTCTGGCCGCGTAAGAAGAATGTCCGTGGAGGTACCGACGAGGTTCCCGAGGACGCCATCCTATCAGATGCAGAAATGGACGCTGCAGCTTCATCGTCCAAGCCACGCAACCGCGAGCGCAGCCGGGAACCTTCTACCACCAAACGTGATACACGGGCTGACCGATCACCTGCTACTGCCACAAGGCCAAAGCCTTCACGACAGGCTTCACGGCAGACCAAGCCGGAAGAGCTCATGACCGAGGAGGAGAGATTAGCAGCTGCTGGTGAAGAGCTCAGGGCTGCTGAGCAGAGAGAGTGGTCGAGAGAGCGTAGGAGCAGGGAAAGACACAACAAAAACAATGATGAATCGATCAGGCAAAGACCACGGCAGAGTCGGCTGGCGAAGGAGTTGGATGTGCCGTCGTAGAATGACTGGTACTGATACCGACCCATAGCGATTACGGCCGCCGAAACATGAGTGTACAACCAGTGTAGATCTAAAACATAATGTTCTTCTGAAGACTGCCTCATTTGCCCTGTCGCCTCGTCATTCCATTTGATTGATACGTTGTTCACATCTTGTGATTGGGAGAGGGGACGAACTGCGTGTTCTGAAGGCGAGCAAGCCGTAAAGCCGAGCACAAAACTCGAGATTCGATGTTTCCACTACACAGCACCAAAAAGACATTTCTTGATGAGCTCATCCATTTCTCCATGGTATGGCCATCGTATCAACGATTTCTTAGAGTCACAACCCTCTCATAGCCATATTCATACCATAATCACCTTGAAAAACCATCGTCGTGGATACAACCCTGTCACAAAAGTCACTACTCTCATTCTTTCTCCCAAACGTCTACCACACCACTTCCAACACGTCACACCGTTCACACGCCGTTCAACACCGTCAACGAGACACCAAAGACGAGCTGAAACCGGGGAAAGAACACGACATCATGTCCAACGCTCACGACTTGACGTCTGACCCGGTGGGAAATGAAATTAGCATAACGGGACGTGCTTATCTTGATCCATCATCACCTGCACCGCCCACCAAGGTGTGGAGACTTTATAAATATACCTTGACCGGTGTTAATCCCTGTTCATATCGTTGAGCTGTTAACGGTCAAAGAGTCAATCGATCGGAGTGGAGGAACTCGGATATGATGGCATGTAGAACTTGGGTTGCAATGTGAGCGGGGGTTTGGTCCGCGTTTGGGCTGTAAAGGAAAGTGTATTGCAGTCATGTGAAAGTTGCAAGTCTCATGATGGAAGAGCTGTCGAAGGATGACGAGTGGGTATTGCGAATGCTAATGAACGACGATCACTCTATCGCAGACAGGGTCATGCGTATGCTTGCTGCCTAATGGTGGTTTTCGCATCTACATTTGTGAAAGTCGTTCAGATTGGCGAATAGGTATGTCTTCTCTCTCTTATGCTTCGTACAATCGTATTGTTGGTACATCTCTCATCATGCAGGGGTTGCCTTCCTCAAGGTAAGATGTAGCCTCCATCAATAACAGTATCACTACCGGTCTGGTAGCTACTAGCGTCACTGGCAAGATATAGATAGAGAGCCTTGATCTCGCGGACGTCTCCCTNGATGGATTGTGTCAGTCAACTTCTCGATCCATTTGCTTGAGAGACACGAACCTGTCTGCCCATTGGAGTCATGCGATATGCCTCGTTGATGACGCTTTCACCTGCTCCCATCTTGGTGTTGAAGAAGCCGGGTGAGACGATGTTTACACGAGCAAACTCGCGCCACTCCCTGGCTAGGGATTTGCCTAGGTGGGTGATGGCTGCTTTCGTGGAATTGTAGACNNCTAAGATCTTGTGTCAGAGGAAGCTTGAACCCGCAGGGAGAGTATAGAGATTCACAGGTTGGTCGACAGGCACGTTGACGATGTGTGCCGAGATACTCGATGTGATGATCAAGTTACCCTTGCCCTGCTTCTTGAACTGCTCTCCAGCATATTTTGCACAATAAAAGACACCGTCAACTGGTACCACGTCAGTTTCGTTCATCCTCAAGCGTGATGGCTCCCACTCACCATTGACCGCGAACTGCTTCTTGTACTCCTCGACGCTAGTCTCCAAGATAGGCTTCGAAATGGCCATACCAGCATTCGCAACCATAACGTCCAGCCGTCCAAAGTCCTCGACAACCTTAGCGACCAACTCTTTCACCTTCTCCGGATCTGAGATCTCGATCTGATATGCCTTGAACTTGTTTCCATGCTTCTTTGCTAGCTCTTCGGCTTTTGTGATGGCCTTGTCGTTGGAGCGGTACCAGAGTGCTACATTGGCGCCGGCTTCGGCCATCGAGTCTACAACGGCACCACCGATGCCTTCGGCGGCACCTGTGACGACGACAACACGGTCTTTGAGGTTGAATTGCTCGAGAACATTGTCTGGGCCTGAGGGTACCGGCTTGGGCTCGCGGGGCACTTGTGCTTCTTCAATGGTCATCGACATCTTGTGTGGTAGTTGATCGGTGTTTGGTTCTGTGTCTGCTGCCTCTTGAGGTGTGTCTAGGTGTTCGGGAGGTTATGAGTGCTATGGGAACTGCAGAAGAGATGGAGCAGAAGCATGACGATACACATGGTACAGGGAGATAGTCTACCTTGCTATTCAGCCTAATTTGTCTGTTAACGTGAACCTTAGGAAGCTTCGATGGGTCAATGGTGGGGGTGTTTGGGGTGTGGCGGGGCAGTCGCGACTCGGTCAGCAGAAGCTCGGGAGAAAGCAACCCGAGTTGATTTCATGCTTGGGTTTCCTCCACATCTGATTACCAACACTGATGCGGTCTAAGAAGAACAAACGGATGTTGCGTATGACGGTAGATAGTCTATCAGAGGTATGAGCCTTGTACTTGATATCATCTAAGAATTAGGAGTGGGAGAAGGCAGAGCAGCAGTGCCAACAGAGATGGCAGCAAAAGCAGCAGCAGCATTCTCTAGAGCAAGCATACGCGTCTCTAACCCACTGTTGCATTTCTGTAGCTCATCGATGCGCTCATGTGCATGTTCAAGGTTATGAGTCAGCTCAATATTGAGTGTACGCTCATGTTCGAGTGTCTGGTAGAGGCCAGTGACGGTATGGTCAAGATCGTAGTATTGACCTTCCACGGTTGCGATACGCTCTTCGGAAGTAGAGTTGCTCTCTTGAACATCCTGACACAAGACGAGTAACATGGTGCAGATAAGTCTGCAATGAGACTTACTTCTTCTTCCTCAGGAAGGATGTTGGCGTTGCATTTGCTTTGGCCCTTTAGTCTGCAATAGGCACAAGCAAGACTCTGACTCTCCATAGGAGTGGAGAATACACGACACTTCCTCTTCGGCTTGTTCTTTTTGTTGTCCCAGCAATTTTTGCAGCAACCAGCAGGAGCTGGCTTACCAACATCGGAGAGCATTATGGCGTTCGCATCGAGGTACTTGCGAAGGGTGGCGAGCGCGGTGGTGGCTTTGGTCTTGTTCTGACTATTGACATCGGCGACAAGGGTGTTCCAACGATTGGTGGTGATAGACCACCATTCCGATTCGATGCTAGGTCTCTCCAGACCACGGTATGCGGCAGGACGACCAGAGGCACAAGAAGCCTTGGTTCTAGGCTCGCTGATAGGACCAGACGTACCAGCGATGGTGTCAGAAAGCAGGGTAGTATAAGGGAAGAGAAAGGTACTAGCGACGACGAGGTGGATGGCGACGAGGTGGAAGAAAGAAGGTATCCGCGTAGGGTCGACCATAACAAAAGGTAAACAAGGCCATGCTCGTGTGTATAGCGCTAGCTAGTAAATAAGAAATTCAGAAATCAAGATATCAGAAATCAGAAATCAACGAATGTACAAATCAACGAATCTACAAAGTTGCGAAGTTGCAAATTAGCGAATCAGCAAACCAGCAAACCAGTGAATAATTGCAGAGTGGACGCATTGACCAACCGTCCTCGAGACCTGTAACTTATCTAGAATGACTCTCCATGCCCAATATGTACTCTGCTGTTTGTAGCATGGTCGTCAGACAACTGCAGCCGCCGTGGCTTGCAGATCGCTGCACATCACAAGTGCCTCCATAATACGGCGCAGTCTTGGGACCAAGTACGCTCTGTTCGAATCTCCTCTAGCAAGGGATTTGAAGGAGACTTCAAGGGTTGGGCATGGAACTGGGAAGATCGAACGAAGAATTTGTAAATGCCGCATGCTGGGAACGTCGAAACCTACACATTGCATTTGAAGCCTTCCAGTAATTCGTTATAAGAGCAAGCAAGCAGTGGGTAGTGAGATGGGTCGTTATCATTAATCTTTATCTAGGGATGTTCGTAAGAGGGAGGAGTTATTACTCCGTTTTTGCAATGCGTATGCTTCCACCATTAGGGCTCAATGCTTGATGCATTGTTGTCTCAAAATGCTTGACTTTGCAGTCGTCTATCATGATCTTCTCTCCTCCTGGCTCAAGAGGAAGCAATCTAGGCGATGTTCTCTCCGATCAAGTCGACGTCAGCACACCTGGAGCTGTTGCTGGGAGCATCGTCAGTTCTCCAAAGCAGTTGAAATTGAGGTCCGAGGCTGAAGTAAGGAGCAGTTCCGTTGACACGGCACAGGGCGAAGCGGCCGTCGAAAGATTTAGGAGCGGTCGTCGAGTTTGAGCCAGACCAGACGAGCTTGCGCCCTCTGAAAGAGAAGCCAGTGGTTGCTTCACCAGTTGCACCCAGGGAGACATAGTCGTAGCCAGAAGGAGCATCGGAGCGGAAGGGTGCTTGCTCAACGAGACTGAGGTTGTATGCGAAGCCGGCAGGAGCGCCGTTGATTGCAATCGGCTGCTGGAGGATTGAGTCCGAAAGGGCTAAACGATATTGTTAGTGACAGTGTACCATCTCAAAACGGCGTCGGCCAGACTCACTCCATCCGATGACGACGGTATCGTTCTTGGTTGCAACAATGGTTGATTGACCGGCACCAACGTGGAAAGCAGTGAGGTATTGAGAGTTGAATGGGTGGGGTTGAATGGCCCNCGCGCCACCATGAGGGACTTCGGTGTGGAGGGTGAAAGGCTTGCTGCTGTCGAAAACGACGGGCTGGCTGAGAGGGAGGGCTGCCACCAGGGGCAGAACAATGGCTGTGGCGAGGGTCTTGATGGAGGTGTACATTGTGATGATGTTTTTGTTGTTGATTGTGATGTGATGGATGATATAAGTTGTGTCTTGGTAATGCTGTTGTGTTGTGTATCAGAGAGAATTCCACACGGAAGGATTGAGCAGAGTTATATGTCTTGACCAGGGAGGTCGGTGAGGAAGGCACGGCCGAACGGTCTGAACGTCATTGTGCCTGCCAAGCCCGCTGTTCCAGGCTTTCCCAGCCACAAACCCTTGTCGTCTATTCCCGATGTGGGGCTAGCTGGACTCTAGCATGTATAGCGCTGCCTATAAGCTATTAGCGCCCAGCATGTTGAGAACGTGGTCGGCGCTGAAAATAGCTACGCACGAGAGAATATCGTGCGGACGTTCCGCGAACCTTACACGAACTCACAGTTCTCAACTGGAGACCTTGCCGACTTCCATTCAATCGCACCAGAAGCACACGACTTGACCTGGTCGCTGGTGGGTCACTCATCGAGAAAATGATTCTTGGCAAGAAAGCAGACGACTTCTTTGTCGCCGTCAAGCACCATCTGGACAACATCAAGCCCGGTCGGTTGGACAGCAGCCTCGACGCCTTTCAACAAGCTGCCACAACCCTTGTTGACTTGTCTGGAGACCTCAAAGGACAGGACCTTGCCCATCTGATCTACAATGCCAAGGCGACCCTGCTTTTCACGCAGATCTACATTGTGCTGGCCATTGTGGTTGGCGCTTTGGTGATCAGGAGGCTGGGAGCATTCATTCACCATGTTCGCAAGAGCTTGAGGAACCTTAGCGATGTGACCGAGGTGCAGAAAAACATCCACTACCAGACTCAATTCGCTGGCGCCGTCCACCGATTCATTGAATATCAGCATGTCTTGCACGACAAAGAGTACTTGAACGACCCGCAGGATGCCGTCTACTTTGTCTATCATCCTGGAAACGACTGGCACGCCTCATTCCATGCCGAGGACGTCTCTGTCAAAGGGTTTGGAGGTGTCTACGACGATCTTCCAACGCTCATCGAGCATCTACGCACTCTTCGCCAGGATCCCGAGTTCAGTGCTGTCATCTTCATCTTACTTCCATCAGCCCATCGCTACGACTTGACTGTTGATCTCCGCTCTAATACGGCCCTCTTGCCTCTCAAAATTCGAGGGCAGAGAGATTATAGCGGCAAAGCACTATGCCGTGGTCAAATCAGAGGCATGCCGCTGGGCGTAGACCTAAAAGACGTTGATTGCTCGCCAAAGAAACCGGCACCATATTGGCCATTCCTTTGGCCATTCTTTGGCTTGGTAGTGGTGCTCATGGCATCAATCGCTACTTCAGAATACATAGAGAATTGATTGAGGTGGTTCTACAATTAGGACAGCCCTGCGCCATCTTGATTGGTGTCTTTCACTGTATATTACAAAACGATGAACCAGCTTTGTTCAAACAGAGTCAGTTGATTTGTTTTCTGAAACATTGCCTGTGCAGTGTCAGCTTGCCTGCCTGCAGGCATTTGGCAATCTTATGTTTGCATCTGAGCTGTCTCATTCGCTTAATGCTGCATTGTCGCATCCATCACGACTAGCAAGCGACCAATACATATATCTGTCCCCAATCTGCTAATGAGAGCGTTCCTCAGTCTACCCCTCAGCCGCCAGTCTCCAAGACTAGTATCAATCTGATCATCTTCCACCATGAGGCAATCCATGTTGGGCTGGAGAGCAGAGGAATTCTTCGTTGCAGTCAGGCAGCATTTGGACACTCTCGGTCCGCGCGGTCTCGAGGAGCTACGTTTCAACCTCGCAAAAGCAGCTGCGAATGTTATTTCTGTTTTCGAGCGTCTGAATAACGAGCATCTTGGTCGTATCCTTGAGAACATCCAACACATGACTGCAGCCATAGCCAAAGACTTTCAGCAACTCGATATCAGTCTGTTTCATGAGGCCTCCAAAGCAGTTCAGCATACGAGCAATATCGCGGCACAGGAATTGACAAAACTACATATCAACGGCCTTCAGAATATACTCAAAGCCTTCCAGCAGATCGCCGACAACATCGTATTGGTCACACAAACTCTACCGAAAACTGTCGATACGTTCAAGCATGTCTTGCTGTTCACTGTCATGGTGGTCACCCTAGCTACTTGGACTATCATTCGCAGTCTGAGAAACTTGGACAAGCACACAGACAAGATATCCATCAAAGTACAAGCCCTTAGCACTGAGCTCACAACCCATGAAAACCTCAGTTATCAACGCCAGTTTGCTGAAGCAGTGTACAACTTGATGATGCTCAAAGTCACCGAACAATACATGTATCCGGACGAACATCCTGTCAAGGTCAGCCCAATTGAGTCTCAATACGTCCTGTTCCATCCATCCTCCGATTGGCACGCCAGTTTCTTCGCGCACGGTACCTCAGTTTGGTCTGACCAGTTCTGGGATGAGGGCAAGGAGGGCCGGATTTTCAACCGTGTACGGCTCTTCAACAACCCCGAAAAACTCGCAACGTACCTACACGACTTTGAGAACCCTCAACTTACTGGAAAGCGCCAAGTCCTGCCACTCACGTACATCCTTCTACCTTCGACTCACTCATACACTCTCCCATTCACTCTGCGCATCCCCAAGCAACTGCAAGCTGTAAAGGTTGTCGGACAGACTGACCGCAGCGGCAAACCATACTGTCGTGCCTGTATCATCGGAGTCGATCCGTCGGACGCGGTTGACGTCGACTTGTTGGCTGAGCACGAGGCTCCTGACTATATGTCGCAGGGATCAGCTCCTGAAAAGCGGGTATATCCTATTCTCTGGCTACTCATTGCAGCTCTCTGATTTCAGGAGAAGCTTGGCCAGTTGTTCGGCCTTCTTGAAGAAATTGTTTGGAATTGGTGTGGATGTTTACTTTGGCCTTACTGAGTTAATGTTGTTCAGATTTCAAGGCTCATGGTGTCGTAAGTTGGGGTTGAGCTTAGTATAGGAGAGTGATCTTGCGATGAGTTGTATTATGTAGTATCGCAGACTCGTAGACTATATCCAGTTCTACCAAAGATATTGATCGTAACACGCATTAGGGGTATAGGAAAATTATGCATCATGAACCATCTCTTTATACGCTGTCACCACTGCTTGACAGCTCTAGCCCGGCCTCCTCGGCCTTCTTGTTCTTCTTGCTCTTCTTGCTCTTCTTCTTTTCTGTCTTGAGGGCCTTGTGCTCTCTGAACTCAGGGAAGAAAATTCCGGGATGTGCGACGGTCAGGGCGATGGCGGCGATACAGACCATNNCCTAGGTTTGGTGTCAGTAAACGTGCTTTTGTAGTTTTGTCTGAACAGTGACAACTTACATTCCGTCGAGAACCAGGAATTCTGTCTCGTTTTGCATCAAGGGATTGCCCCAACCACCAACCATCTCTGGAATACGGTACACGGAACGAATGAAGACGGTAATGAAGGCAAGGGCCGAGGCGCCAACATAGTACTTGAAGCCGGGAGTTGAGCGAGTCATGGGGTCATCGAGATTCGTTTGTGCCTCGCGGGATCTGTAGCGGCGCAAGAAGAAGTCGGCGGCGACGAGACCACAGAGGGCCATAGTAGCGACCTGGACGCAGATACCGGCGACCATGATTGAGTTTCCAATCTTGATCAAGTCGGGCTGCTCGCCGGCGGCGATACCACCACCTGCGGCTTGAACGAGGATACTGGCTGCATCGGCGGTGATGAAGATCCAAGTGTAGAGGCTTGGCTTCAGTCTAGAGTATTGAGGGCCGAAGTGGATGACCAGATGCTTAATGGTGAGGTAGATTCCAGCGGCGAGGAAGGAAGGCGACAGAATAAGGCAGACGATCTGAATCTTGAAACCCGTCTGACTCCACGGGTTGTTGTGCATGATCAGTCTGCCGATGTAACCAACACATTCTCCAAAGCATCCAATAACAACAGCAAAGGTGAAACCCTTCAAACGGGCCTTGATTCCGAGGAAGAGTTGAGCGAGGAACAGGATTCCGAACACGACGCAGAAGAAGACGTCTCCTCCTAGATTAGGTCGATATCCATAGGTGGTTGCTTCTACCGGGCATTGCGCAGAGACCTCTGTGCAGTAACCGCGTGCCATGTTGAGAGTCGCGACGCAAAATGCGGCGTCGTTATTCTATGACGACTGGGCTGAAGAATGAAGGTTCAAGGGTCAGCTGGAGAAAAGAAGACTTTAGAACGAAAACAAGCATATGAGGGGGTGATTGGAATGGGATATAAGCGATGTGTTGGCCTGGAAGGGCATCATTAATTGCGACATTCATCTCGCGCTTGCCCATCCTTTGCCGTTTCGTTGAAGATAGCGCGCTGTAAACGAGCTACGAACGTTTCTCGTAGGGCGTTCCTCGTACAACCGGAGCCAAGCTCGCGATCTGTGTGAGGCTCCGCAGAAAGAGAGGCGCCGCATAGCCAGAAATCCCTCGTAAGAGGCTGTCAATTAGCGAAGGAAGGCGCGCCGCGCTTCCTGCGATGCACGGATGATAGCCGGACCCTTGAAGAACTGCGACAAATCTGGACTGACGGGATGCGCGGCTCTTGCAACGGGTCATTAATGCCGAGAGAGTGAGCACGGGGGTCGATGTGTCCGATGATGCGCATACCGTATCGCCATGTTCTTCTGCACTCGAGCAAAAATTAACCCGAGGGCATCGACTTTGGCGTTCCTGCCAAAAGATCGCGAAATCTTCAACCCCACGCGAGGGCTCCGATGTCCTCTCGCCGTTTTCACAGGAAGTCTCGTAGTGGATGCACCCATTGCAAGAAGAGACACATCAAAGTAAGCTGGCCCTGTGTAACGTGAGGGCTCGGTTGCTGATAAGCAATCCATCANAAGTGCGATGAGGGACGTCCGAATTGTGCCAACTGCCAGAGAGCAAGTGTAGTATGTACCTACGATCAGCTCAAAGTCCCGAGTAGTCCAGCACAAAGTGCTAGTCAAAGTCCGAATGGGTCTACGGCATCAACTCTGGTCTTTGACCATCCTCCGACTTTTGATATGCTCGATCTGTCTCTGATGCACCAGTACACCATATCCACTTCTCTTGGACTTTTCGCTGGCCACGGCTCTCGAGAGATCTGGCAAGAAATGGTTCCAAACGAAGCTCAGTCAAATCCCCTACTTATGCATGGTCTTCTTGCCTTGGCCTCAATGGATCTTGCTCGGACACGACCCAACGAACGACAAATCTATGCGACCAGAGCATTGGCTCATCAGAACGCCGGTACAAGGCTGTTTCGAACAATGCTCGAACAAGTTCGTACATCCGACACCCACCATGTTCTCATGATCTTCAGTATGATGTTAGCCATCCTGGCCTTTGCGTTCCCACACGCGTGCGATGATCCGCCGGATTTTGATGGCATCCTTGATCTTTTCAGTCTTATGCGAGGTTGCAAAACCGTGTGGCTCTTGAACCCAGAATCGCTTGCCGGCAGTTCACTAGGGCACTGGATCAAGGCCACCTTCGCCGGCCACCCCATTGAGATGAAACCCGAAGTCGATCGTAGCTTCCAAATTCTGCGAGCACGTCTGAAAGATCCAGCAGATATCCTTGCCACAGATCAGCTTCTCGACTTCATACATAGAGAGCTCGCAACGACCTCAGACGGAGTCTCAAACATAGGTCGTTGGCCTACCATGGTCAGCGATGCGTTCTGGTTACGTGTTCAGAACCATGAAGTTGATTCTCTGCTCGTACTTTCGCATTATTCTGTTGTGTTAGGTGCGCCTAACTTCCGATGGTGGACCGCAAACTGGGACTCGATCTTGTTACAAGCCGTTGATAAAGCGTTGCCACAAGTCGACAAGAAACTTGTTGAATGGGACTTTCCTGCCATGATGAAGCTTGCAAACTCCTACAAGGAGAGCTCGGCTTGATCTGAGCTGGCGACAGAATCAATGATTACTTCGGGACTGCCGAATCTGTCCATCCTACAGACAAAGCATCCTCGATACTCTTGGGGAGTGATTTACCTCAAGGAAGCTGTGCAATGCCATCGAGCCAGCTTGCAAAGAGTCCGACAACAAGCGCGCAAGGTCGGGGAAGCAAACGTTAGGTGTGGGCCCTCAACATATAACTTCTAATTCATGTCCATCCGGAACATACAATTCACGTCTCGTAGTCTCTATCTGGTCAAAATTGCGCAGTCTGTACACGGTCAAACACGTACGTAGACATCGCGATTCTCGAACCCTGGCACGGCATATCATAGGAACCTTTGACATGCCCCAACCATAGGCATGCCTCAAGAATCTTGTTCTCGCAATGGAATTCGCTTTGAAAGCGAGGACACACGAAACGGACTTTGCTCCTGGTCTACATAATGAGAGGACTGCTGTCATATTCGAATCATGAGGGGTTACAGATTCGAGCAAAACATATGCAGCGAATTCAATTTCAGTTGATAGTATGTGCCACTGTTTGTCATATAGCGATAGTTCCTTCCCAGAATGTCACAAGCACTCTAGCAGCCGCGCAAAGAATCGTTACAACACAAACGCCCAAAGCACCAAAAAAAGAATCACAGGTCTGATGGCTGGGGAATTCACTTACTTCCTCACTCCGTTACTCCGTTTCTCCTCCTCATCTCTCCCCTTTCCTCTCCTCTAGCCTCTTGATTTTGACCCGACCCTTTTCCACAAGGGCGCCTGATCAAGAGACTTGATGTGTCGAAAAGCTGGCGAAAGTTTTAGCTGATGCAGAGGCTCGAACTCGAGCAAGTTGTTATTGTTGGCGTTGGTGAGTGATTGATTGGTTGTTGTTCACAGGAGTGATTGCCGAATTGAGTTAGCTTGATGGTGACGGTGAGGTGCCTTGCCAGACACCAGACCATTGGGGATGTGATTGTGATTTTAGGAGGTTGAGTTGGATTATAAGGACAACTCAGTTGTGGTTTTCACATGCGCTTCGATGGTGTTGTGACGTGAATGATAGATTAGAAGAGATTGGGCATAGAATATAGTGTTCTGCCACGTCGAGCATCGAGGAGCATGAGAAAGAAAGCGAAAACAATTTCGAGTCATGAAGATTACTACACGGAAGAGCAAGCTGGATTAGCATTGATGCTACCAGGAAAGAACTGAACTATTCATAGGGATCATGAGCAGCAGTAGGATGACCTCACGTGCCCTCATCTTCATCGTCTTCCTCGTCCTCTTCAGCTTCCTGACTTTCAATCTCGAAATGATCTTCGTCTGCTAGCTGCGATATCAGATGCGTAAGTGTCTCGCGAATGTTTTCCTCTGATGTCATGTGAACCTTGTTCTCACCCACGAAGTTGAGTGTTCGTGGATGTGGCGTCTCAACTCGAATGTTCTCTAGATGTAGGTATTCAAGATCATCCGAGTGCCGCAGAATGTGTGATAACAGTTTGTGAAGTGGTGTGGCTGTTTGGCTTGCCCCAAAGAAGGAAGTCAGATGCATCAACCGGGCATTGTTGATTGTGATACGGGTCAGCAGACTAAACGGCGGCGTATTAGGTAAAAAGATACCGTCCAGCTGTTCGACGAAGAATTGGCAGCCTGCCAAAGCGAGCTCGGTGGGATGTTTTTCCTGAATCCATTGACCAATCGCTTGTAGATCATGGGCCGTCACTTGCGTGAAGTGTAGACAACGACGTTGTCGATCATAGACAACTCCGCCATGTGTGAATTCCACAGCCAAAGATTCCACCGAAGCTGCTTGTGCCTCCTTCTCTTGATTAATCAGCAGCTTCTCAAGTCTGCACAGCATTTTGTCGAGTTGGAGATCTGGGTCCCAATCCTTCGCTCTTACAATGAGCCGACTAACCGACATGTGGGATGTCAAGACCTGTTTCACAATTCCAGCAATGTAATGGACAATGCACGGCTCTGAGATCCATTCGTTGCTGCCATAAGGACTGAATTTTAGCTCGAGCTTGACATCGAGGGTGCTTAGTTTGTCGAAGAGCTGCTGAACAAGCGGCGTTACGGCCCATACATTACGCCAATCCCGTACAAAGTCAAATGCCACGCCTCTGACTGCACAGGCATGTGTGGGACTTGACAAGATCTCCATCAACCGCGTAAGGTTATGATGCTGCGATGGATCTACCCGGAGCAGTTCCAGGTAGCGAAGAAATCGTTCATGACAAAGTTGCTCCAGAGTCTTGCTGACAAGTCGTAGATCGAGAAATGTTCTCTTGCAAGCACTGTCTGCGTGCTCTATGATTCCGATCAGAACCTCGTTTGGTAGACTGAGCAGTGCGACGCCCATCCTGTGACAAGCAGTCGGTTCTCGGAACGACGGGATTCGATTGACCAGATTCTGGGGTGATTATATTGATTATCACCCCCAGTATTCTTCGTATCGTATGTGCCGAATAGTGTATATCGATCCTGATGTTGACGGTGGATTCAAGAGAAGTCGTGGGTTCGTGGTGACGTAATGGTTGGTCAGGTCTAATGAGACGGTGTACTACTTAGTAGGAACAACCATCTAGTTTTCTTCGTGCGATGGGAGTAGATGTAGGAAGCTTGTAAAGGGAAGTCGGCAAATACGTAGGTAGAGTCACTGTATGCATATTAGCCAGTTGATGTCGGTCAGTTTTATACTTTGGTCCCTTTGCCAAGCCACAACAAACGTGAGATACAACATTGGGAAGGAACATGAGCCGGGTACTCGGAATTTATCTCAATGCATGGCTGTAGATCTTCTGCTGCTCTTTCCATACCCAACCACTCGGAGCCAAATCTTTCGCCCTTCGGCAGAATATCTAATCACCTTGACCATGACGTTGAGGCAGTATGCTCCTGACAAGTACGCAATCATTTTAGCCTCATATAAAGACTAATTATAGTAAGTTAAGCGTAGGAACATGCTCAGGATTGTCCGATTACTGAGTAGTGTAGAGTGAAAGCAAATTCCCAGCAATGATCGGAGGAGTCGAAGACGTTCCTCGAGCGGTCAAGGGGTGTGTTGGAAGTAGATAGAATTTCAGTATTCTATACAGGTACGATGGTTGAAATCGTGGGGTATCTCTAATAATAAAAAATCAATGCTTTTCGTAACCCGTCATTAATAAAACTGTTAAAGTCATGGTGTCGTGCTCAGAAGCTGCTGTTCTCGGCAAGAGCTTGGTGCTTGGGAACCTTGATGAATACGTTCCTGGTCCAGCCCTCAGCATCCTTGTGTACCTCCTTTTCAAGGCGGTATCCACCAATCTTTGGTAGGAGAACAGCCCAGAAAACCCAGTAGATGCCACCAGCTGCGATGATAGCCAGACCAACAACACAGTGGAGGTAGTAAGGGAGCGACTTGTATTGGTTCAACTCAGGAGTTGGAGGGGGAACAAATGGTGCAACGACCAGATAGACGTTGCTGAGGAAGAAGAAAATGGTGACCGGAAGAGTAGCCTTGACCGGAGGATTCCAGTTGAATTGTTCGCGGTGAAGATAGATCCAGATCAGTGCAATCGAAACGAAGACGTTGACGACTGAGAGCGGGTAGGAAATGACATTCAGGATGAAGTTGTAGGCGTCACCAGGAGGAGGGGCCAACATGATGATGACTGAAACGGCCCAGTGCTCGAATAGACCCATGAAAGGTGCGTTGAATGGCTTGTTGCTTGCCCAAAGCCTGGAGAAAGGTAGGATACCTTCGCGACCGAGTTCCTGCACAAGTCTGCCTTGGGAGAAGATGACCGAAAGTACGTTTCCGTAAGCCGAAAGAGCGACAAATACACTCAATGCGCGTTCAGCCCTGGGGCCGAANNAAACATTGCGAAAGAATTCAGCGGCCAGAATACGTCCGCTGCTGACAATGTCTGCCTTAGGGACCGCAGCGAAGTATGCGACGTTTGCGAGAAGATAGAGGACACCAACAATCATGATAGCGGTGGGAGCTGCGATCTTGAGAGTACGGACGGGGTTCTTCATCTCGCTCATGGAGTAGTTGGCATTGCTGTAGCCAATGAATGACCAGATGACGTTGTATAGCGCGGTGACCACTCCGTATGCAGAGCCTGTAGTTCCTTCAAAAGCGTTGTCGAAGTTGTGAGGTTTCTCGATGCGCAATGCACCTCCAAGGGCGGCAAACCCAGCGAAGACGATGATGAGCAGAATGATGAGCTTGATGACACCAAGAACGTTTTGCAGACGAAGACCCCACTTCAATGCCAAACCGTGAATAAGGAAGGCCGAAGTGATACAAGCGAGACCGATTCCTCTCTGGTTCCAGCGGTTGACAGGGACTTGGGCGGCGTTGAGAATATATTCGCCAAAGACGACACTATTAGATCCAGCCCATCCGAGGAGAACGACATAACCAGNTCTATCTCAAAATTAGTCATGTGTAGATATCGATATCCATGTAGCTGAACATACATAAAGACCAGTGACCAGGAATCTAGGCTTCTTGAACACGTGCTCAAGGTAGTTCTTCTCTCCACCGTTTCTGGGAAGTGCTGTTCCAAATTCGAGATACACTGCCATACCAGCAGCGGCAATGATCAATCCAGCCACCCAGATGAACAACGCAAGACCAACACTTCCACTGCTAGCCAGAATGCTACTCGGTGTAGCAAAGATACCAGTTCCAATCATGCGGTTGAAGATTAGGAAGATGGCACTGACGAGACCAATCTGTCGGCGACCTTCACTGGTTTGGTAGACATCGTGGCCATCGTCGCTTGCTGTCTCGTTGTCTGCAAAGGCAGAGGAATCCTTCACCTCGGCCTCTTGGTTCTTCTTCAATGATGAGAAGACCATCGCTCAGTGATCCGAGTTGGAGATATTGGATCCTTTGTCGAGGGAGTTATGCAACAGTTCTTGAGATCCATCAAGTCGATACCTCCCTGTGCTTTTGTAAAATGGCCACGCTCTTGCGCGAATCTTTGTCGAGAAGGCGTCATTGTCACTAGTATGCAAGCAGTAACTCGTTAAGTAATACAAACCACATGTTGAAAGCCTTGGGGTCTGGAGTTCGGGGTCGCGGCGTGACTTCGCTGCTAATTTTTCTCTACCTACCTGGCTATTGGCGCCCAGCACGCCCTACAATACCACGGATGAATCCTTGGGCGTATTGCGCATTGCTGGGCGTCGAAGACGTGCTGCAGCTGCCTGTTGTTCTACTGATATCCTTTGCTTGTTTGAGGATTGAGCCTTTATGGAAGAGAATTCGTGGAAAATACCATGACTCGCTTGTATAGTACAAAGCTCTTGTTCTTCAACGCTTGTGTGGTTCTTTGTTCAAAGCGCTGGTAGAAGACCCACTTTTTCTTTCTCATCAAGCGAGTCGCTCCTTCAGAAGCACATGGCTAGATTGTTGATACAACGACATCGGGTATCATCGGCTGAACAAAGTGCCTGTCAGATGTCCGAGCGACTCTTCTGGAAGTGTGGGCTGCTGCAGTCGCATCGTGGGGTGCGTAGGTTGTGAATTGAGAGCGGAGTGGAAAGAGGAAGACAGCAGATGCGAAAAGCCAAGAGGTTGTTGCTGGGATAGAAACGGTAGGCACAGCCCTGGCCCAAGCGACCCGTACGTGGTTCTAGTAAGCACGAGCAAGCGATAACTTCACATCACAAGTGTCGCCAGTGCCATGGACAGTCATGGCATGACCGATTTATAAGAATGATGTCTTCGATACGTGCTTGATATTTTGTTTTTAGAGAGTGGAGATAAATCGCGACTCGAGCACGACGATTCGACTGGGGGTATTCATACCAACGCGCATCTCCAACCGCTCCACCAATTATCCCGTACAAGCCCGACCACGTCAACGTCATATCGATACAGTAATGTTTATACCGACGATGCTTTTGTAGATATATACATACTTTCCGAAAAGCACAAGATGCGGCGCTCGCTCTTCTTCTGCAGGCGGTCATTCTGGGAAGCCCCCATAATCACAAGCAGATGCGGACGCCTGCTTCACACATCGACCACGGAGGGCCCGTCAACATTGAAGTCCACGAACAAACCGATCTCACCATCTCGTCATACATCCCCTCCCAAACGTAACCAGGGCACTTCCACAACCTCTGGATTCTATGATTCAAATTCAGCTTTCCAATGGCAGCCAGGCAGTGAGCCAGGAATCGACACTTCTACTGATGGCGTCGTGTCGCATGGCAAAACCTTTCCTGTAAACAAGACTCGCCAAACACTCCGACCTTAGGACTAACCACAGCCCACANNGTCGCAAATAACAGCAGTAGACTTCTGCGAGGAGCAAATCGAGCAGACTGAGCTCGACAACAACTCTCTGGCCGACTTTCTCAACAAACCAAGACCAGAATGGGCTACTTGTCGTTGGATCAACGTTAATGGACTAAGTTGGGATGTAATCAAGCTGCTCGGCAATCACAAGAAACTTCACCCTCTGGCCATTGAAGACCTGATGCACACTGGAAACCGGACGAAAGCAGACTGGTACCCAGAGCATGCTTTCATTATCATGACTCTCCAACGACTAACCAAACTCTCCTCGCAAAATGGTCGCAGCGATGCCGATATTCAAAAAGCTTTGTCAAGCTCGGAATCTCGCCATTCTACGCGCGGCCGTAGTGGTATCACCTGGGAGACCGAAAAAACCTTCCAACCACCGGACAACCAGACCCATCTGCGCAGCCTGCAATCTTATAGAGGAGATCGGTCGCCCGAAAGAGTGGCGTATATGGAAAAGAACTCCGTTCTGACACGCAAAAGCCTGGGTGTGTCTATCGAGCAAGTTAGTGTGTTCCTCTGTAGCGACAACACGGTCGTATCATTCTTTGAACACTCTGGCGATGTGATTGAAGAGCCCATTCTTAAACGCTTGAACTCACCCGAGACAATTCTGCGCCGAAGTGGCGATGCTTCTCTTCTAGTACACTCCATTATTGATGCTATCACTGATTTGGCCATTCCAATTGTCGCGACATACGAGAAGGCTATTGCCGAGCTCGAGATGGACGTTCTAACCCAACCTGCGATTGGACATTCAAAAGCACTTTATATTCTGACATCCGAGCTGTCGATGCTAAGACAGCAGATGCAACCGATAGCCTCACTGATCAACAGTCTGCGCGACCACCACAGCACAGCACAACTCCTCAACCGTGGTACTTCTTCAGCCAACCCTATCTCTGATCTCGCTCGACGTAGTTCTGGTCCTGCGATGATAAAGACACAGACCCAGTCCTCGGTCAACATCTCTCCTGCCGCTCACACATATCTAGGCGACGTAGAAGATCACTGTATCATGATCATAGCATCTCTTGACCAGATGCGGACACAAAGCGACAACATGATCAGTCTAATCTTCAACACCATGGGAGCATATCAGAATGAGAGTATGCAGCAACTGACCTTTGTCACCATTTTGTTCTTGCCCTTGACTTTCTTGTCTGGATACTTTGGAATGAACTTTGAGGAGTTCCCACCCTTGAAGAACACACACATGTATGTTGTCGCCTTCCTTGCGTTTTTGGCTCTGTATGTGTTGTAAGCACAAGTGGCTGACTTCTATCGTAGGTTCTTCTGGTGGTTGGCTTTACCCATTACCTTTGGCATGGTGGTGATCCTCTTGTAAGTCACCTACCTCGAAGATCGACTATGAGTAAGGCAACGAGCTAACCCTTAACAGNNACGACAAAGACTGTTCCGTTCAGTCAGGAGGTGGATGAATCCGGGCTCTGGTTCTCACAGGCATGCTATGCGTGAACAACGCAAACGACTGTAGGAACTCAAAATACTTATCATGTAGCCAGCTCTCCTACAGTTCAACTATGTAGCGGGCAGACCTTTCTTCACAGCAATATAACCAGTGTCGACGACACATGAATAGACCTTGTCAGACTGTACATGTTCAGGTCGCATGAATGTATGAATTGTGCCACAGTGATCGCAGTTCAAAAATCGAAAGGAGAAAAAGAAAAAAAGAAAGAAAAAACGAAAAGCGTGCATGCAGCTGTATATATATCATGCAACCAGCAAAAAAGCAATCTCATCATCTCATACAGCTGAGCCAAACAATTGAACAAATCCCCAAAAGTACATCGCCACTCACATCCTCTCATAGAGTCTAAACTCATATCTGACCTTGTCGCCCTTGACTTCCTCCTCCTGAACCTCCTGCACGTCTTCGCCAGCAAATGCATCCAAATNCTCCTTCTGCCGTCTCGTCCACTCTTGCTCGGCTTCGACATCAACCGGGAAACCAGTGTCACAATCCCACTCTCCCTCAACTCTGGTGAGCAAGATACTCTTCGCTTGGTCCATCTCTAGCGCTTGCTTGTAGATGGCAGCGCCGCCAATGACGAATACACGACCCAAAGGTGCTGCTTTGCCCTCCTTGACCTTTGCGGTGAGAGACGAAAGAGCAGATGAGATACTATCACCCACGACGACATCGTCGCCTACACCCTCAAGAGTCTCTGATCGGGAAATGACTACATTGGTTCTCTGCGGCAAGGGGCGGAATTTGGGAGGTATGCTCTCCCAAGTCTTGCGGCCCATGACGACGATGTTTTGGGGTGGTTGAATGTTTGCTGTTGCCGCTACTTCTGAAGAGTCAGAGAGTTGAGACGAAGTCTCGGCTAGCATGGAGGTGTCGGGCATGGATGCTGCTCCAGGAATACGCTTGGTGACGCGGGCGAAGTAGGCCATTTCCTTCTTTAGCATCGGCCAAGGCAAAGTTCCATTCTTGCCGATGCCATTTTTGGCCGTGGTGGCGACGATGAGGGTGAGCGGGGAATTGTTGACGCTGCTGCGGCCGCCATTGCGTAGGTTTTCGGTTGTTCTGAGGTCTGTGTGTCTTGCTGAACTGTTTGCGGTACTTCGGAATGTTCTGAGGANTGACGATTCGGGTGCGGGAGCTTGGACCACTTCACTGTAGGTCGGGGCATAGGGTGCCGATGGACCTTCGGCCTGGCTTCGACTCCACACGTGATCCATTTCCTCAATAGACAATGCACCTGCAGATGCTTGTGCAGGTGTCTCTGCGGCTTGAGTTGGTGCTGATAAGACAGGCGCATCGACCGACCCAGCAGGAGCTGCATGTTTGACATCGTTTTGCTGTTGTTCAGCGGCCTCGAATTCAAAGTTGCTGGAGTAAATGACAGCAGCAAAAGCCTCGAGGTCCTTGACTTGGTCGATAGCACCAAGGTACTCGTTGACCTGAGAGCCGACGGACTCGGCAACTACAAGATCATCAGGCTCACTGCTACCAGCAGCGATGACATGGGCTTGGCGACAAAAGACGGCAAGAGTCTGAGCAAACTTGCATTTCTTGTCGCTGATCTCAGTGATGCGTAATAGAGAGTCGGGTACTGGAGGGCTGATCTTGAAGGCTTCGGTTGCGACGCGATAATCGATGAGGTGGGAGAAGGTGGCGTTGAGGACTTGTGTAAAGACGTGGGTGAATGTTGGTGAGTCGATGAGATCCGATGTCTCATCAAGTAGCCTGCGAAGAGAGGCATTCGAAGACGCTGAGTTGGCTGCATGCATGGGGTCTTGCGACGTCTCTTGCGGTGCGGGTGATGCAGACATGGCGTCGATACCAGATTCGGACAGGACATGATCCTCCTGGTCGCGAGGAGGAAGCATGTACGACAGCCACCTATGCTCGCGACGCTCGGCCTCAGTGGCACCCTCGACCTTCTTACGGACTTCAAGAATGAGCTCGCTCAGACGTTCCAGTGTCATATCCTCGCGCGGGTTGATGGGACCGAAAACATCCTTGACAGCGGCGCCGACCTTCTCGACAATGTCTTTAGTGCCCTTGTGTAACAACCACCAGCTGAAGGTCAAGTATTTGCGGTTTGTTTCAAAGTCGTTGCCGTAAACGTTATCGTAGTTGTCGTCATCGTTGTTCTCCATGGAGATGTGAGTAGGATCCGAGGGGTTTGGAGGATTGGCGAGCGAGACGACTGATGAGAGGTATGTGCGACGGCCAAGGAGGTTCAGCTGGATACGGGTGAGGAGAGTGAGGAGCGAGAGGGTATATAGAAGAGTCAGGGCTCTTGTAATAGCTACAGTCAAACTGTCAGTAGCGTTCTTCGGTGTTGAGACTCTTTGAACCANAGACTCACAGCTAATCTTCATGTCGTTCCAGAGCTGTGCCTTTGACTNTTTCTTCAAGACCGACCTGGCGTCCTGACTGTCGCCCATCTGACTGGCATGAATGTAGCTGCCAGTCTGGAAGCTAGACATGCTGGCAGAGTCATCGATTGTGCTGGGCGGTGCCGAGGGGAAGTCGGACGAGGCTGCTTCTGAAGGGCCAGCACTCTTTGCCAGCTTCTCTGATCGCTGGCGTTGCAGTTCATTGGTGATGTCTTCGACGGGTAGAGCACCGATAATCTCTTCACGGATTGTAGGGAGTAAGGCTAGCACGGTGTAGGTGCAGTCCTCCTGGTTCTGCTCGAAGCGGCGGCGGAGGCTNNGTCACGCGGTTAGCCGACTGTCCAGTGTGTGCGGCGGTATAGAAGGCAGCAATTACTTCTCTTTGGAGATCCTCTCGTCGGCCATGCGCTGGCGTGCCTCGAGCCATTTGCTCCAGGCATATTGACCGGCCAGGTAGACCAGTCCTAGCGTGCCTGCCCCAACAGCGAACCTGGTGCGATTGCGCCTGAACCACCGGCGCGTCCCTTCTAACATGGCAGCATTGGTCTATCACTCTGCTGCTCAATTGCGCTATACACCCACGATGATCTGGTCTCGTTTCTCGTTCGATATCGTCACAACTGTCTGGAGACGGGAACCAAAGAGAGCTCCAATCAGTCTGGAGAAACCGACGTGCGGGTTGGACCTCGGCTTCTCTCGCCACATTTTCCCTGATCGAGGCATCACTTGTATCTTATCGCTACATCAAGAACGTCTTTGCATTATACGCTATTCTATCGTCGCATACCGACTGTCCTAGTATGCTGCGCACTCTCTCTCGAGCCACTTCATTGTTCTCTGGTCGTGTGTGAAGTATCCCTTGGTCTTCTCGTAGACCTTTGAATGATAGTCATTCAACCATCGCTTTTCCTCCGAACTGAGAAGCGATGCGTCCGTGAGCTTCTTGCACATTGGTGTCATTGTAACATGCTCGAAGCCCAGGTAAGGCTTGTCGCCAAACTGGTGCGTCGTCTTCTTCTCCGTTACCATGAACATATCNNTAGATCGTGTTAGCCAAACCTGCCTTTCGTGCGATTCCCTTGACTCAAACTTACTCTCTATTCTGATACCGAACGCACCGTCCTCATAGTATCCAGGCTCATTTGATATGACATTGCCGACGGCCAGCGGCACCTCACTGTAAGCAACTCTAGTGCCAATGCCGATAGGCCCTTCGTGAACGTTGAGGAAAGATCCAACGCCATGTCCAGTGCCATGACGATAATCGAGTCCCTCAGCCCAGAGGAACTGCCTTGCTAGAACATCGATCGCATACCCAGTGGTGCCTTTGGGGAACTTGACGTTGTCTAAAGCGATGTGGCCCTTCAGAACAAGAGTGTACGCTTTGCGCTCCATGTCCGTCGGCTCGCCAAAGTGCATAGTGCGAGTGGTATCCGTCGTACCATCAAGGTACTGAGCGCCTGAATCGCACAGATACACCGCCTTGGGATCGATGACACTGCATGCGCCAGGCTCTGGCTTGTAGTGGATGACAGCAGCATTCGCGCCAGTGGAAGATATCGTGTCAAAGGAAAGACCGACAAAGTGCTTGTGCTTAGCTCGGATAGACTCCAGCTTATCGGCAGCCTCAACTTCATCAATCTTGGCCTTTTCGTTGACGAGCTGGTCTTCAAGCCACGCGAAATACTCGCTCAGCGCAGCACCGTCACGAATATGGCATTCGCGCATACCCTTCATCTCGGTTTCGTTCTTGATGGCTTTGGCGTCGCCGATCAAGCTGCGCATCAAATCGACCTTGTCCTCTCCACCGAGTGCCTGATACAGAGCCCAAGAAGCCTTGTTGGACACAAGGTACTTGTTGTCTCCGGTAGAGGACGAGGAGAAGGCTTCCATGTCGGTAAAGATAGAATCGTAGGGTCGGACTTCAACACCCGAGAGATGCGTCTTTGCGGCAGCAGTGAGCTTCGACTCGTCAATGTATAGGATACTGGTAGTTGGGGTGACAACGGCGTAGGAGAAGAAGACGGGGTTGTAGGGAATATCGCTTCCACGCAGATTGTATAGCCAGGCGACCTCATCGAGCATCGAGACGACAAAGCCGGCGCTCTTTTTCTTATCCAGATCTTTACGCAAGTCTTCAATCTTGTCCTGGAACTTCTTGCCGGCGAAATCGAGCGTCAGGACATCGGCCTNTTCGTTTGGTCTAGCAGGTCTTGCTGAACCCCAGACCGAGTCTACGAGGTTCTCTTTGACGGCGATGAGGTCCTTGCCGCCCTTCTTCTTGATCTTCTCGGACAGTTTACGGGCATCGGCTGGCACGAAGTCAGCGGTGTCGGTCAGGTATGCGTGAGAGACGTACGNAGCTGTAACGGTGGTAGGGTCAACACCAACGATCTTGCCACCTTCGGATTGCTCGGCGGACCACTCCTGCCAGGTGGGCACATCTTGGAGACCCTGTTTGAGCAGAGTCCAGTTGTCATCGAGTTGCTTCTCGGCTTGGTTGAAGTACCTTCCATCGGTAGCCAGGGCCGCCTTCTCTTGAGTAATAACAGCAGTTCCAGCGGAGCCGGAAAAGCCAGAGATGTATTCTCTACGAGCATCGGCAGGGGCTATGTATTCACTCTGATGGCTGTCTTCCGAAGGCACAACTGCGAGAGTCAGTCAGTTGTCTGTCGATATGCATCCAGACGGCTTACTGTAGATATCTACCTTGTTGCGCTTCATGAGCTCTCGCAACTGCGTGAGCCGCTCGGTTGTGTTTACTTTCTCCATGTCGATAGGATATCTTCTAGTTGCCGAAGCGTGGAACAGTCTTCCGGCAGTGATGCCTCTTGAAAGTGTACTGAGTCTAGCAAGTCCACGTAGCATCTGCAAGTCGCGTGTCCAGTTGATGCCTCGCCGTCGATTCGACACGCTATGACGGAGTCACGGCCTAACAAACGCCGAAGCAAGTCTCCGGACCGGCAACCTCCGCCTAGCGAGCCATCGACGTCTCGGCGTCTGCATGCAAACATAACTTGCAACCAACTATCAAAGACAACCACCAAATCATAGGAGGCTACTCTAAGACATCAGTAGGTGTACAGCTACCTTCTTGTCGTGAGATCTCAACATCTCTCGCACTGCCCTCACGCCTCTTTTGGCTGTTGATTTCCTTGTCTGTTTCTTCGTGAGTGACTCCTGCAAAAGTACTCTGCCTTGGATCCTAGGCTGAGTCGACAACTATAGCAACACTGTCAAGGCTCCCCGGATTCCAATCTCAGCAGGTAGGTCATGTCATTACTCCCGTACGCACTGCCAAGGCAGTCTTTGGTGGGTGGTCGACGAGACGAGTGTTCGACGCAACGGGGCGTTCGACAAGACGAGTGTTCGACGAGACAGGCGTTCGATGAGATTCTGTTCACTCACTCGATCATTCGACGACGAGTCTTGCGCGACGAAGAACCCACTGCAACCGAGAACATCTCAATTCTATCACCATCCACAGATGCCCTACTCTCCATTGCGGCGGGCAGCAACTCGCAGCGAATGGCCTCACGGACCAATTCAACGAGCCATTGAGTCAGGAAGGCTGATTCAAATGATCCTTCTAGACCCAGACATGAGCGTCGCTAATCAAGCGATCGAGCTCGTACGCCGACTCAATGACCCCAGATACACGGCCGGCGCCTCACAGATATCGCGAGAGCTGCAGGAAATCCAGTTGTCTGATCAAGGATGGGCTGCTGCAGATGCTATGCTCGACCATGCAGATACCAACATCAAGTTCTATGGTGCTCTGACTCTGCAAATCAAACTCAACAAAGACAGGTCGGTGCTCTTGGATTAGCACTGCGCGTGTGTATGAATACTGACGGTACAAAGAAGCACGCTCGATGACCAAGCAGCTGCTGAACTGAGATCGCGGCTGATCCTGTGGTTTGTGAGTTTTGTTTCTACTCTCTGCTCGATTCGTCCTCTCATCATTTCTCTCTACAGNATTCGCCTTGCGCTAGGCGACATGCCNCCCAAACTCATCATTGACAAGCTGTGTTCTACAATGGCTACATACTTCATCCAGACTCCTGTTCCTTGGACTCAGACTGTTCGTCAGATCATTTGCTCGCTGCACGCTAGCGACATTGTGCCCCTGGACATGCTTGCCACATATTCAGATACCAGTCAAATCATCAGGGAGTTATCAGGATTGAAGTTGTTTATGGCTGTACGCTTCTGTAGAGTATTGGCTGAAGATGTACAGAACAGCTCTACCCTGGGCCCACAGTACTATCATCTCGATAGCGTCTTCAAGAGCAACACCACTGTTTCGGCCATACTCATGACCTACCTATTCGACACGTCAACGCCTCTCTCCACAGAGATCCGAGTCGAAGCTGTAAACTGCTTCTCTGCTTGGGTCACCTACAGCTTCGCCCATTGGACCACTGATCCAGTTGCTCTACAGCTTCTACAGGGCCTCACATCACTAGTCATCACGCATCTGTTGCATCACGAGGGAAGCGTCAGAGACCCAACCGTGGAGTTCTTTGTCAATACACTGGAGTATCGCTCGAAATTCCTTCAGAAGGCCCACTTGGAATCTTTATCTCTGCTGGTACGCAGAACCATTGGTCCGCAATGTTTACTACAAAGTCAAAATTTCTTGGACCCAACTGTTGTGGCGTTCAGCAAGTTGATCACTGCCTATGGTAAATTGGTCGTCAAGGAGCTGATCTCGGCAAGAAACCAAGAGTCGTCCCAAGAAATCGTCGGTCAGTCAATGAGGGTCACACGTCAAACCCAGACCGTAGACTAACCAAGTCTCNNAGACCTCTTCCAACAGCTTCTATGTGCTCCTGGCTATCCTGCTGAAGATGATCAAGTCATTCTCAATGTGACAGATTTCTGGATTGACTACGCCGAACAGATTGCCGACACAGTCATGGACGCAGCGAAGGACGAGGTTCCTTTCCTAGCAGCTGTGAGGAACGACCTCATGCAAGCCGTTCAAACGTACATCCCAAAACTCCAGGCGGCACCTCCAACTGTTATGTCCGAGTGGGACGAAGACAACATTGATCACTGGCAATTCTTTCGCGATAACATCAGCGACTTTTTCGAACAGGTCAACAACGTTCCAGAGACGCATCTTCTCAGTAACATGGTTGTTCTCGCAACCAGTGTCTTGCCCACTCACCGATGGCTACACCTCGAAGCCATAATATTCTCAATCAACTGCATCTCAGACTCTATCGCACTGTCAGACGAGAACATCCAAGCACTCTCCGCACTCATCGGATCTTCAATGTTCAGCGACATCTCGGCCAATAGTGCCGAAGTCCCCAACAAGCTCAAGCGTGCTGCCATGACGCTCGTTGATCGATATTCTTCGTTCATCAAGAAGAATCCGCAATTTCTACCNCCGGTCCTCACCTTCCTCTTCACAACACTGGGATCGACACCTGCAGACCGTGTCAAGCTTGCAGATGCTTCTGCAAAATCTCTTGAACAGCTTTGTTCCTCATGCCGCAAGTCTTTGACTCCACACCTTGACGAATTGCTTCAACAGTTCCCACAAGCACTTTCCGGCCCATCAGCAAACAGCTATCAGAAAGAGAAGATCATGGCAGCTCTTGCCTCTATTATACAAGCATTGCCCTCCGAAGAAGCCAAGGCAGCGCCTTTGATATCGCTCATCGAGGTAATCGAAAACGATCTCAACACGGCTATTGCAACTCTGAACAAGGGCAATTTTGAGGATAGCGAAGTGCTAGGAACGTCAGCCTTGCAATGTCTGGCCAGCATTGGCAAAGGTATTCAAGCGCTTACCAATGACGTGATCGACGTAGACAGCGATGATGAGGAAGGAAACGACGACTTAGCTACAACGGGCAGCTTCTGGACTTCGCAGGCCGGCGTCGAGATTCAGAATCGCATCGTGCAATGCATCAACATTGTCGAGTACCTCCACAACCCGGGCGATGCAATGGATGCCGCCTGTGCGATTCTGCGCGCTGGTCTTAAGGAGACAAAGCCGGGTCCCTTCGTGTTCGCGCCGGGGGCTACTGTCGCCTTCATCAGCAAGGCACAAATCAGCACGCCCCGTATCGAGGCCATCATCGGTACAGCGTGCAGTTTCGTCTCCAACTGTTCGCGCAAGTCGGCACCGCACATGTTTGACGAAATGTTGGCGGTGTGCCAGAGAGTATCTCTGGTCATGCAGCAGCTCGGTGACCCGGCCAACGATCCCCAATTGGCCCAACTCTGCATCGATTTCCTACAAAGGCTGCTAGTCAGCTACATAGACGTCCTGCTCTCGCCCTCGGATGACGAGATTGCCGCAGTTCTGCAGTTTGTCATCAATTGCATGGTAGGCAATGCGCCCATGTTGAAGCGCAATGCCTGCAACTTCTTTGTAAGCCTCCCTTTCGTCTCGGTGTTCGCCCGACCGTCGTTCCTCTCCGTACCCTGATACTAACGCGCATGAACCTAGGAAACGTTGCTGGGTCTTGCCAACCCACGCACTGCGCACGCCCTNCCCGCCTGTCGCGTNCCCCCTCTCTTCGTCCTCAACGCCTTTGCCNNGCCCCTCTCCCACGCCCTCATCTTTAACATTGGTGGGTTGGCCCAGCGCTCGGAGATCGAGTCGTTGTGCAAGCCCCTGCGCGCGCTCGTCTTCTCTCAGCCTGGGCTGGCCAAGCAGCACCTCGAGGAAGCACTTCTCGATGCTGGATTTCCATCCACCAATGTGGGAGAGAAGGAGAAGCGGGTCTTTGTGGCCAAAATGCTGGGGTTGAGAGGGGGTAGGCAGACGGTCGTCGTGGTCAAGGAGTTCTGGGCGTTGTGCAAGGGCACAGTGACCTCGTTTGAGTAGGGGTGGGGTGATAGTAGATAGCTCTCCTTTGCTGCTTCCGAAACAATGAGATACTTTTGTGCAATTTCACAGCTGTAATTTTTGAACCATATGTGATACGAAATGTTGCAAGTCGATATGTGCCAGACCGTTCTTCTGTACATGACTTTTTCTCTCCGGGTACAAAAGACGTATTCGGATATGGCTATGAAAATGCTCAGTAGTTTCGTTTCTAAAGCAATGTTTTGAGAGAGAGAGAGAGAGAGAGAGAGAGAGTCGACAAAACTATATCTCTCAATGGACAACGCTCTATCTGTAGATAGTATTGTGTATTCTTATAGCCTATGTTGATGTGCCCATGCTCTCTCGCAACATAATGGAATAGTAGACTTTCGCTATACAAATGCACAATTGTTTCCACATAGAACATGTGCCCAAGGAGAGCCAATAACATCACCACTCTCAGTGGACAGTACTCGATTCCTGGAAAGTACTGTGACTTTTCACAGTTCTGATATTACTGTGTGCCCGCGTGGGAGTTGATACAGATCATGGGCTACGATAGGGCTATGGCTCTTAGTGGACAGTACTGGGTTTCTGAAAAGTGCTGTGTATTTTGACAGCTCTTATATTCTATCATTCTATATCTGGAGTCGGGTAGCGGACAAACATATTCCTCTTTGTCTCCTAAAAGGTACAGAGCACCTTGTTTCAGGACTGCAAAGATGCAAGAATGTACTCCAGTTTACAAAGTTATCCACTGAGAGCGAAACCCAATAATTGAATCGGAAGCGACTGAATTAGAAAAAGAATAAAGAAGCCCCTTGATATATGTACTTGAACAATTCGCCAATCTGCGTCATAAAACTTCGCTGAAAAGAAGGTACCTCTCATCCCAATTCCCCTACTCCTTTGTTTGGCCGTTGATCCCGTAAAAATAACATGCTACTCTTCTTCAAGATCCCGCAGTGGCTTGCTCCTCGACAATGGATCTTTTCCTCTTGTCCTCTTCGTCGTCATAGCCGTCACCGCTTGCGGGTGATCTTCTCCTCTTGATCCCTTGTTGAGCACAGCTCGAAGGTGTGCCGGAAGCAAAGTCCTTAACCTCGATGTGTTCGTTGACTTCGATGTGTTGATCTTCCTTCCGGCGATTATGTCAGGCGGGCTGTTCCACTGCATATTGCTGCTGTTGATTGTGTCCATTCTGTTGTGCTTTTTCGTGGCACGCGTTTTGTTTGCGGGCGTTGGCATCGACGTTATCGTTGCCTGCTCCGCCTTCGAGGTTCTTAATGATGTCGCCTAATTTGCCCATGCTGACTGGTTTCGTCATGAAGTCGTCAACGCCGGCGAGGAAGGCGCGTTTCTTTGCTTCCGCGTCGCCGACGCCAGTCAAGGCCATGATGGTGCAGCGGTTCCATTTGTTCTTTTCCTCGAGGTTGCGGATCAACTCGGTGGCGGTGAAGCCGTCCATCACCGGCATCGAGATGTCCATCAGGATCAAGGCATAGGAAGATGGCGCAGACGCATAGGCGGTCACCGCTTCTAGGCCATTGCCTGCGGAGGTGTAGGGTCGTTTCAACTTGCGCATGGTCGCGACGAGGAGTTTCATATTGATCGAGTTGTCCTCAACCAGCAACACCTTACGGAGGTTCGTATTCCCGTCGGTGGTAATTTCGCTTATCCGTGGAGTCACGTTCTTCTCGGGTGACGTAGGTGTTGAGGGAATGGACGTATTCAATTTCAGACCGGGCCTTGATTCTGTATAGGTTGGTGGAGGATCGCTATTTGTGGGTTTTGTGAGTATTTGCAGGGCGGTCGGTGAGGTGGCAATGGCGCCTAGCGTCTGGTTTCCAGAAGTTGGATTCGACTGGACTCGACTTTGCAGAGCTGCCGCCAGTGCTCTCGACATTTTTCTTGGACNCTATTTCACAACACAGTCAGCATACTTGTTGAAGCCAGATCCAGACCATGAAGATGTTTAGTCTTTGGACCGACGACGATAGAAAGAGGGCTACCCACCAAATGGTTGGTTGATGAAGATCGCATTCTTTGATGCGCTCTGTCTCACGACTGATGACGCAGAGATCGAACCGAGCACAATCATCGGTGTTGGCGTCTGACTTGTCGAATTTCTCCTCTTCTCTTGCCATTGATCGTAATCTGCTTCAGCCAGAATACAGACATCGAAGGCGTCAGCACCGTCAGAAGCGGACACCGACTCAGTCTGGCAATCTAGCCATTCCTTGCAAGTCTTGGAAGTGTTCGTCTTGATGATCTTGTCGCGTGTTAGATCTCCATCGGTCGTGCCCAACGACTTGGAGAGTGCGACTTGGAGATTGCTGCCATCAGCACGTTTCGGTACGTCGATTTCAGACTCCACATCCTCTTCAAAAGCGGCGTTGAATGAGACAACCACTTTGGTCCCCCTTCCAAGCTCACTCTCAAAGGTGATGTGACCACCAAAGTCCTTGATAATCTGCTTGACAATCGAAAGTCCAAGTCCAGTGCCAACGGCGTGCGTGTTTTCCTGCATAAATGGTGTGTACAAGTGGTTTCGAAGGTATTCGCTGCCTATGCCTTGGCCAGTGTCTTCGATCGTCAAAGATACCTGAGCCTTGTCCGGGTGCTCCGACTTCTTGTACTGCAGACTCACAGTAATTGTACCTTGTTTGGTATACTTGAGTGCGTTGCCCANAAGGTTGGTGATGACTCTGGTCCAGCTACCAGGCGATATGTTCAGATTCCAGTTTGGTCGTTTAGCAATGTTCAACACTACCGCGACTTGCTTTGGAGCCTTTGAGGCGAGTTCATCTTCGTCTTCCTGTTTGGCTTTGCTTGCTTGGAAGCTCTTAGCCGTGACGGTTGTGTCGACTACATTCTCGGTCAAAACAGCAAGATCAACTGCACTCGTGACTCCGACTTCACCCATGTCCGCAGTCTTGAATCCAGAATTCCTGCCAGCATCCTTTTCTTTCCTGTCCTTGCGTTCTAGGTCGGTGAAGCTGTTGATCTTAGTAAAGTCGAGGATATTGTTGATTGTGTCGAGTAATGTTTTGCCAGCCATACTAATGGTAGTCGTCATCTCCTGTTGATAATTGTTGAGGTCACTCTCTTGCAAGAGCTCGACTCCTGCTAACACCCCATGCAGTGGAGATCTCAACTCGTGAGAAACAGAGCTGATGAAAGTGGCCTTGGCTTGGTCGGCGGCAATGGCATCGAGACGTGACAGCTCAGCCATCAGGTTGTTGCTGAAAGCCGCAAGATATGTGATGTCCTCGGCTTTGTCTAAGAACCTATTGGGTGCGGCGTTCCAGACGAAAACGGCAGATCGCCATCTCTCTCGTCTACTATCCCACAATGGCAGGAAAGCAATACTACGGGGGCCCGAGAACACTTCACCTAGAGTCATAGCGTCGACAAATTCGCGACTGCGACGCTTGCGAGACCTGCTGTTCTTGGATCCCTCACTGATATCGTCCGAGGAAATATCGGTGCCAGAAGAACTCGAGAGAGCTTTGCCATCATGATAGTTGAAAACCTTGCCCATAGGGTAGCGACGAATAAGACTGCGAATGAAAGTCTTTGGGAGACTAGAGTGTCTTGCAGAGGCATCGAAGCCACGGATGGTAGACCTGACCTTTGTGGAGAAGCCAAGCAGGGCGCATTGAGCATCGGGAGAAATTGGTGTCTGCTGTTTTGGGGAAGTCGATTCTGGGCCGGAAGAGCCAGTCGCAGTGTCGCTTTCGAGATCAGTAGACGAGGATTCTTGGTTCTTGGTCGCCTCTTTGGAACGGTGGAAATCGGCATCGATGAAGGCAACACCCTCGGCGCTGATAGCTTCACGCATGAGATTACTGCTTCGAGCGAAGGCTGTGTTGATTTCGCGGCCGAGATCGAAGCCTTCATGTTTGTCCTGGGCCAGATGACNCGGATTTCAGTGTGGATTTTGGTACTTGGCTGGCTGGCAGGATCTGCTTCGGGTCGTTGGNNATGCAGGGGTTCGACCATGAGGAATCTGATCTGCATGGTATGTCATTCCTAATTCCTCATCGGCACGATCATTACGAGTCTTTTCCTCCTCAATTGAGCCGCGGCGACGTCTTGCACCCTCGCCCCTTTCCTTACGAGAGTGTGTGTCCAGCCACCAGTCGCGCAGACTGTCCTTGCCTTCGCTGAAAAGAGCCAAACCCTTGATCAGGCGGTCACCACGTTGTCTCTGCAAGGCGGTATGTTTGGCTTGAAGGTGACCCATAATGGTGTCGGCGATGTCCTCCATGAAGACCATCTCGTCGGCGCTGATTCCAAAGCGAGGGCGGTCGTCCAAGATGGCGTAGTTACCGATGACCAGGCCGTTGCTTGTTCGGATGGGTACAGCAGCGTAGAACCTCAGGGTGCTGATAGCCTTGACCAACATGAGCTTCTGCATTTCGGCGTCCTGTCGCACGTCGCTGATAATGTGCCAGTGCGGGCTGACGCCATCCGTGTAGTAGTATGCGTCCTCTTTTGGGTCGTCGCGACGTTCCTTGGTGGTGATCCATTGCTTGAGCCCGGTGATGGAAAAGCCTTCGTCGCGAGGGAAGCGTGTGGTTCCGAGGAACAATGCGTCGCGGGAGTTGTGTACAAGATCAGANNCCTATAAGATGATTGTTAATAGAAGGTAGCCATTGTGAAGACGCAAAAATCCCTACTGTAAACTTAGCGTTCTGGTACTCTCGGCTAGGATCCATTCTTCATCCTTTGACACGAGCGAGATGAGGCAGCGCTGTGCCTTGAGTCGCAGCGCACCCAGCTGGGCAAAAGCAGCCAAAGCCGTGTCGTCACTGCCGACAGCTACTCTGTCTTTGAGTTCACCATCGCTGAACTGCAGAGGGTGGATGGACGTTTCGAAGGGCTCTAGACATCTACACAATCCGACATGTTAGCCTGACCTGCTTGTACGACCATCATGCAGTCCGATAGTGGTCGGACGGGCGACCAGACTCACTTGAAAACTTCGCGTGTCCGCGACGTCTCGCTGGGCGAAGGGTGCGGGTGCGTGGAACTCGACATTGGCACTTTCACGTACGCACGCCTGGACGACGAGGCATGAAGGAGAATAGGAGGATAGAAGACTTGTCTCTGGTAGATTTGCCGTTCCAGTGGTCCCTCTCACAGCCTGACACGGCTCCAAAATGGTCTAGGCCTGCCTGTTATGCATGCTGAACCTTGCCTCCCATCGACGATTGGTCCGCATTAGGACGCTCAGTATCCAAAGAGCCGCTTATGCGCAACTCTCCTGCACAACACTTCCGCATTGTCCGCGACCGCCCCCGTACGTTCGCCGTCTTTGCCGCCCGGCGGCGACGTCGCCGCTTTGCTGCCATCATACCTCTCTTGCCATCCAGCTCAACACTCAACGATAAGTTACATCTACGTAGCGTTTCCCCAAGACAGTTCAAGTTTACGCGGACCGGATGCAAAAACCGCCGCGGCACGCTTGGTCCTCGCTTCGACAGTACGGATTACTCAATTCCCCTGCCGCTTGCAGCCGAAGGAGCTTTGATGAGAAACGGATGGCCTTTTGTGCCTTTTCCATGTCAATCCAGCTAGCTCGTAGTCATGGGAAACAGAGTCATGGAAAAATAGGTATATATTTTATAAAAAGTGTCGTGTCCGTCATGCGCATTTTTGCTGCTCGCTACTATCGTATAAAACTCCTCATAAATCTCAACCCTGTTGAAACGAGTCTTCTCCAAGAACGCTAATACGCCTTGCTTTTGCAGTCATCATGTCTTCAGAGCCTGTTTGCATCTGCGCGATACCCGACTCTACCCTTCCGTTTGTTGAACGCCTTTGCTCTTTTCTCAAAAATGATTCGCTTGCCGATGTGTCGTATCGTTGATGATCGCTAGATGGGCTGTAGTCCCTTACCAGCCACGACCCTGGAGCTTGTCCTTGGGGTCCATGGAACCACAGTTGATGCCGACCATGGCCTCACCAAGCCCAATGCTGACCTCGGCCAGAACCTTGGGGTCATTGTAGTGGGTGACGGCCTGAACGATGGCCTTGGCACGCTTTGCAGCATCACCACTCTTGAAGATACCGGAGCCAACAAAGACACCGTCGCAGCCCATCTGCATCATCAGAGCAGCATCAGCGGGAGTAGCGATACCACCAGCGGCGAAGTTGACTACGGGCAGACGCTTGAGCTGGCAGGTCTCCTTGAGAAGCTCGTACTGGACACCAATCTCACGACCGAAAGCACGGAGCTCAGGCTCGGACATGGCAGCAGCGCGAGCGATCTGCTGGTTGACGGTCTGCATGTGGCGGACAGCCTCAATGACATCGCCAGTACCAGCCTCGCCCTTTGTGCGGATCATGGCAGCACCCTCAGCGATACGACGCAGGGCCTCACCGAGGTCGCGGCAGCCGCAAACGAAGGGGGTCTTGAATTCGTGCTTCTCGACGTGGTAGATGGGGTCGGCGGGGGTAAGGACTTCGGACTCGTCGATGTAGTCGACACCAATGGCTTGGAGGATCTGGCACTCGACAATGTGGCCGATACGGGCCTTGGCCATGACGGGGATGGTAACGGTGTCCATGATCTCCTTGATCATGCTGGGGTCGGACATACGGGCAACACCGCCGTCCTTGCGAATGTCGGCGGGGACACGCTCGAGAGCCATGACGGCGCAGGCACCGGCCTCTTCGGCAATGCGGGCCTGAGGTGAGTATTAGTGATAATGTCATTGGAAAGACACAGAAGATGAGCGCACCTGCTCAGCGTTGACGACGTCCATAATGACACCGCCCTTCAACATGCGGGCAAGACCAGCCTTGACAGCGAACGAGGCGACTCCGTCAGTGCCGTTGGCACCGTCGTGCTTGCCATTGGTAGTGGGTAGTGTGGTGGCCATTGTGAGAGATGTGTGTATAAACTGGACAGATGCAAAGGAAACAAAAGTCGAGCGAGGTCAAAGATGTAAGTGGGAGAAAAAGAGAAGGGGTCTTGTTGTTTCCAGGATTTAAAGTATATCTCTTCGCCAGGGAACTTCGCCCTTCTTTCGAGTGACTCACCTGCCTATTGAAGGCATTATTACTCAAGAAAAACACGCGGGCGTAGGGCGGCGAACTGCCAAGGGTGCTTCTCCGTCGAGAACAATCCAAATCCCGCCTGCTGCCCCGCTGTCGGAAGGCGCGGACCCTGCCACTCAAGAACGCCGAACCACCGAACGACACCGATTGGCTCTGAGATGGGAGACGTAAGTACGACAACCGTAAGACTAGGGTGTTGCGTCTTGTCCTCTTATTACAACTTCATATATAGAAGATGAGGGATTTGACTACAATACCAGTGGCTGTAACCATGTTAATGCGACCGTTCTCCAGCTTTCTCAATTGAATGTGAGTCCATACATCCAACGACAAGAAGTTTGCAGTCTTGGTGCTTCTAGCGCACCGCTCTCCGCAATTCGATCTGACAAGGGTCCAAGCTCCTGCGATCAGCGTCATTGACATTCGACGACAATCAGAACAAACAACACACAGCAAAGAAACACGTCCTGAGTCCTTGCCAGCCATCCATACCGCTCGCATCCAGTGACTCACCAACGAATCACACCACTTATACTTTCATCTATCCACAACACAACAACACAAAAATGTCTTTCCTGCTACACTCGCGTCCATTGGGCATCGGCCTCGGTCTCGGCGCAGCATTCACATCCTACTCTCTTCTCGCGCCCCGAAGAAACCTATACGCTCTGTGCGATTCCAGTGCTGCATTCAACTCATACACAAACAATGCCAAGGTGCCGGTGGTGAACCGTAGAGGTGGTCTCAACCCCAATGCCGTGCGTCAGATTTCGAGTGGAAGTATTGCTGGTATGTTCAACCCCTTTTCATTGACTCTCAAGAGAAAAGTACTTATGTAGAGATATNNAGGTGTGCTAGGTGGAATGGCAGTATCTCTCTTCTCTAAGCCATTGACTCTGCTCATTGGCCTCTTGATCGTTGGTGTTCAGGTATGCTTCGACCTCTTCCTCTGCTGTCAACTTTGTTTCCCATCTCTTCTTACACTCCTTTCGCAATTGCTGATCTTGACGTCGAAACAGTTTGCAGAGTCTCAACTGGGCATCAGTCTTATTCCTTACGGTCGCATGCAACGCTACTTTACCAGCATTGATTTGCGTTCGGCCATGCAGGATAACGTAGCCTTCAAGCTGGCCTTTGGCGCTACGTTTGCATTGACTGGATTTGCTCAGTTGTAATGAGATATACGACAAAGTGTACATTGACACAGTTCAGAACACAAGGTATAGAAGAATATCATAGAGTTGTTCTTTCGACACGGCATTGTATTCTATTCATTTCATCGTGTCTAACTATGCCGCTCTGCTGTTCAGGTAGCATAAAAATATGTACAAACAGAGCAACGACAGGTTCAAGACAACCTAGGTCCTGTAGTCGCCATTAATAGTGACGTACTCGTGGCTGAAGTCGCAGGTGTAGACAGTGGCTGCACCAACATCCGTTTCCTTGTTGCTCAGTTTGACGAGGATCTCCAGGTCCTCCATCTCGAGAATGGCAGCAGCGCGGGCCTCGTCGACAGCCTGAGGTTCGCCGTTGACCAGCAACTTGAGCTCCTCGGAGCCGTCGGCAGGGATGAAGGAGACAGAAGTCTGTTGGGGACGAATGCAGGTCTTTCCTGGAGCGTATCCAATCGCACAGAGGATGCGACCCCAGTTGGCGTCTTTGCCGTAGAGCGCTGTCTTGACGAGAGCGGAGGTAGCGATGGAGTTGGCCACAGTATGGGCAACAGTGTCGTTGTCGGCCTTGGTTACTTTGACAGTGACGAACTTGGTAGCTCCTTCGCCGTCACGGACGATGAGCTTGGCCAGATCTTCCATGAAGGATGTCAAGACCTTGTTCATCTCCTTGTAATCTTCTGACTGCCTCTCGAGTCTTTGTCCAATCAGAGAGTTGCCTTTGGTAGGGACTTCCTTCGGGTCGAGGTGGTTGAGACGGACGGGCTCGCTCTCGGGAGCGGCCATACCGTTTGCGAACAGAGCGACACTGTCATTTGTGCTGGTATCACCATCCACAGTAATGCGGTTGAAGGACGAGTTTGTGGCAGTAGAGAGCAGCACCCTCAAGGCAGTCTTTTGGATAGGCGCGTCGGTGCAGATGACACCGAGAAGGGTGGCCATGTTGGGGTGGATCATGCCAGCTCCCTTGGTCATGCCAGCGATGGAGAAGGTGATGCCGGGGTACGAAGGGAGGGTGAATTGGCGAGAGAGAAGCTTGGGGAAAGTGTCGGTAGTGCAAATGGCACGGGCTGAGCGGAGCCAGTGGTCGTGTGTATTGCCCAGAGACTCGACGAGGGTGGGAATGTTGGCTTCGATGCGGTCAATGGGGAGGCGCTGTCCGATGACACCAGTACTCATGACCAGGGTGCGGATACTGGAGACGTCTTGATCGTCTTCGGCTATCTTGACAGCGCCTTCTTTGACCTTTTCTTTGGCTTCGACTTCGGCAGTCTTGTCGTGTGGACTCGGGTTGCGCTTGTTCAAGAGGTCGTGGGTGAGCTTGGCCATGCGGATGGCATCTTCACGTCCACCCTTTCCTGTGACAGCATTGGCGCATCCAGAGTTGATGACGACGCCTCTGATGCTCTTGCTCTGGTGTTGGAACATGATCTTCTTGCTGATGCTCACGGGAGCAGCCTGGAAATGGTTCTGGGTGGTGACCAGGGCGGCCGAGCAGGGCTTTTCGGAGGCGATCAGGGCGAGGTCGTCGAACCTTGTGTTTGAAGGCTTGACTTGTGCATGAGCGCTACCGACGACAAAGCCCTTGGGATAGGTTCCTTCGGTGGGGACATATTTGGCCTTGTTGGGTGGAATTGCGCCGTCGGTGGGAGCTGAGTAGCATCGCGTGTGTTGTACTGATAGTGATATTAACCGACGAGCGGTTGTCGATCGGGAGGTAGCCATGTTATTGGCGATTATCGATTTACTGATATGATCAACCAATTGATCGTGAAAGACGAATGGTATAGATACTGCGGGTGAGTCAAAGCTGCACGATGGAGCCTGCCTAACTCTGCTAATCTTATCAATCTGTGGGGAAAGTACCACCGGCTAATGTTGCTTCCTTTGTCGGACTTGTTGCAGCATCAGGTAAACAATCGTCGACCAGGGCGTCAAGCAAACGACGAGCGATGCCCAAACGAAGAAGGAGCCAGGACGGAGAAGATGCGGACACTCAAGAGGCGGACGTAGAAATGACACCATCCAAGAGGAGGATAATCGATGCCGAAACACCATCACGACACACGAATGCAGACACGCCCTCGAAACAACGGTCCATCCTCAAATCGACGCTCAAACAAGAAGGAACTCCACGCTCTCTACGGAAGGTACTCTTCTCCACTCCAGCAAAACCCGGCGACCATGACATTGAAGACGCGCCGACCAAGGATTCACCCTTGACCGCTGCCCTCAATGCAGACCGTTCCGCCCGGCGCAAGAGCCACAAGACCTTGTTCGATCCACGACATGACGACGAATCTGCAGCAGACGACACCGGTCTGGAAGATGCCCTGGCTCGCGAAATCCTAGATGACGCTGTCGAGTCGGATCAAGACATGGCAGACGAGGATACCATCACGGTTGCTCTAGGCACTCCTTCTAANGACTCCCAGGCCGAGAGGAAGACCAAAGGGCAAGAAGAGGCAGCCGTCCCCNNCACACCACAAGACATGCCACCGCATGAGCTGCACTTCTTCCAGAACAGGCCAGGAGCTGTCAAAACATCGACCAATACCCTGCCGGGCAATGCTCTGCTCAACCACGACGACTACTTTGCCAAAATCAATCCATACCAAGATCCACACGCTGCCGACACAAAGTTCCTGGCTGGTCTTCATGAAAACAGCTTCGATCAGTGGCTGTTCGAACTCGATCAAGGCTTCAACATCTGCATCTACGGCTATGGCTCCAAGCGTGAACTTCTTCTCGACTTTGCAGACCATACATACCAAGCCTCGGACAAGAAGCCTAATCTGGTCATCGTGAACGGGTACTCGCCCAACATCTCGGTCAGAGACGTTCTAACCACCATCGCAAAACACTCTCTCCCTTCCTCAATAGCCAACAAGCTTCCTCTCCAGCCTCAGGCTCTCTTGGATGCTCTACTCTCCGCCTTGACGACGAATTCTCCCTCCACACCTATCTATATAATCGCCCACTCGATCGACAGTCCTTTCTTCCGTAAACCCCTGTTTCAGTCTACCATCTCGGCTCTGGCCGCCCATCCCAACGTCTGTCTAGTTGTGTCAGCAGATACGCCGACCTTCCCACTACTCTGGGACATATCTCAGCGCTCCTATCTCCATTTCCTTTTCCACGATACCACAACTTTCGCACCCTATACCGCAGAACTTGACCCAGTGGAAGAGGTCAACATACTTCTAAACCGCAGTGGTCGTCGCATAGGTGGAAAGGACGGCGTAGCATATGTACTGCGCTCATTGCCCGAGAATGCGAGAAACCTGTTCCGCATCTTGGTCGCTGAGCAGTTGGCCCTCGCCGACTCTACGTTCGAAGCACAACCCGGATCTCCTGATTCGGATAGTATCCTCGGTCACTCGGGTGATGAGGATATGGATCACGGTAATGTCACAAAGCCTACCCGTGGCCGAGGTCGTCCGCCGAAGAAGGCGGCACCACCAAAAGCCAAGGTTCACAAGACTTCGTCATTTGTGGGCGTCGAGTACAGGACACTGTATCACAAGGCGGTCGAAGAGTTTGTTTGTTCGTCTGAGATGAGTTTCAGGACTTTGCTCAAAGAGTTTCACGATCATGATATGGTGGAGAGCAAGAAAGATGGACTAGGTGTTGAAAGACTGGCTGTACCATTTGGAAGAGAAGATCTAGAAGACATGTTGCAAGAGTTGGTATGATGAAGTAAGAACAACCATGGTTTCTCGACGATTTTGCATCACATATTTGCATGCGGTAGACTCTAAGCACATGGAGGTCGGTTCGTCGCCTGATCTGAGATTGTTGTCTCTGTTCATTACGTGGAGAGCAACATCTTTGGCTATGTCAAACAATGGAGACAGTATCTACAATAGCTTGCGGTCCATTACGAGACTGCATCTCCAAGTCCGTCGAGTTCTCGAGATAAGACATGATGAAGACAACTGTTTCGAAGAGGTGCGGTGTTCATCTCGATCTCAAAAGGATGTGTCTCAAAATTCGAGGACGTGTCTTGATCCCTCTTGTCTTGTCTCGGACTCGATTCTATATTCTACTATACATACCATTCTCACTTTCGGTCATCCAGGTATAAATCCTCGAACCATGTTCTCCAAAGTCCACTTACCAAGCCAATCTGCAGAACCATCAACAACCTCTCCCATACACAAAACATCCCTTCCCTCAATCAATTGACATGGGCTCCTCATACTCCAGCGATGGCGACGACAGTGACTCCTCAATCCCCAGATACGGAGGCTACAAGCTCTCGAACCCCAACTACGAAGATTTCGAAATGTGGAACTCGGTCTGCGAAGACGCCGAGCCAGGTTGGGAGTACAAGGAAGCCCAGAGAGAAAGGAAGAGAAAGCAGAAAAGAGCAAAGAAGGATGCTGCAAAGAAGGAAGAAGAGAAGAAAGACAGAGCAGAAAAGGAGAAGAGAGCGAGAGAGGAAAAGGAAGCTGAACAGGCTCTGGTTAATGAACAAGCTGAAGACGCAAGAAGTAAGAAAGAGGAAGTTCCAAAGGCTGGAGAAGAGAGAACAAGAACCGAGGGAATTGCAAAGGCTGTGGGAACACAAACTGGGCGTGTCGCTCCCGCCACTACTGGACCTGCTTCACCATTTGACTTCCAAAAAGTAATCACGCTGCAAGACTTCGGACCCAAGCTCTTGCTAACACCATCAACAACAACGACACCAACAACGATCCCAAAGAACAAGATGCGGTACCTGGCGCCGAAGACGACAGATCCGAGACTCGAGTCATCATGCTTGAGCGAGAGCTTGTCTTTGAGCTGGATGAACTCGAAGACCTCCTAAGAACAATGGCCGTGAGCCTGAGAACTGAAGAAGCAGACAGACTGAGAGTCCAGGAGGCAGAAAGAAAGTCGACCAAGGTTAACACCCAGAACCAACCTCCACCAGCTGGCTGGTCAGGAACTTGCACCATGAACTGAGCCACCAGGCCAAGAGCAAAAAATATCAATCGCAGTGAGTAGGACTCGAACCTACATCTCCCTCGAATCCACCCCCATCATCGTGCACGCCCCGGAGAGGCCATTCCCTTGTGTTTGCAAGTTGGGCAGTTTCCGATCACAGATGAGATTTCGGGCGCGTCGGGCTCTGGGTGACAATGCTTGTGTTTGCAGGGTCGTTCAATGGTGAAGGCGCCCTAGCCATTGGGCCATCGCTGCTTTTGTTGACTAAATTCAGTTCTGGGACCTTATCAGGGGTGTGGTTGGGCTTTGGGGGTCGTGTGTTCGATTCTGTGATGGAGAGGACTTTTGCGTTCAAGTGTCAGCTCATGAAAGAAGGGATTTTGCAATTGTTGAACTACAGAATGTGTTTTCAGGAGTTTGAGATTCAGCTTATCTAGGTTCAAGCACGAAAGAATAGATACAAACCATTCTTCATATCCACGATGATCCTCTGTTTCCCAAAGACGAAGGACAACTTTTACAGCCACATGCACGAGACTTGAGCAGTTTATATAGATCTCAGCAAGAACAAGGGCTGGAAGAAGAACAGTTTGATTTTTAAACCACAACCACCACCTATGAACAACAAATATCAAGGGATACATCCATCACTCAAATACGCTTAATGCACATACCTAATCGTGAAAGGCTGAGTCTCAGCACTGTCATAGTCATCAGGGTTTGTCGCATCTCCGAAGATTCTCAAAGCGCGAACGAGGATGGAGTAAGTACCAGCGGGCACTCTTCTGCCATCGTCGAGGACACCGTAGAACGCGGTGCTCCAGGCATTGGCTCTAGGCTGGTAGATACTCGGGCTGCCGGCAATAGCACCCAAAGTCTTGACACCAAGAATCGTGGTGGTGTTGGTGTAGGTACCATATGTAGAGTTTGAGGGGAGGAGATCGGCACGGATGAGGGAAGAAGGCATGACGAGACCAATTCTCAAGTTGGGGATCAGAAGACCGGTTGAGTTGTCGGTAGTACCATTGATGGTAGTGTTGGCAACTGAAATGGTGAAGACAGTGCTAGAGTTCAGGGGAACAAAGGTGTTGTCAGAGGTGCTGGTGATGTATGGGTATCCAGTGCTGGCGTCAAGGACAGTGGCGTCCTTGAGCGAAGATGCAATACCGGCGTAAGGGAGATTCAGAGAATCGCCATTGGTTCCATTGATGGTAATGAAGCCTGAGTACACGGGAATACGAGCGGTTGCGAGGTCCTTGGGAAGTGACAGAGTGACAATGACGACTTCAGACTTGCCAGCTGCGACGCTCACGCTGCTAGAGCTCAAGTGCACGCTTGCTCCGGAAGTGACGAGATCTGGGGGGAAGGTCTGGGGTTGGGTGCTGCCATCATCAGGAAGAGTATAAGCCGTGGCAGCATTGACGTAGTCGAGGTTGTAGGTGATATCGCCGCTGCCACGGTTGGTGATGGTGAAGTTTGCTTCTTGGACAAAGTGAGCCGTGTCGTTGAAAGCGAGGTTGGCAACATCGATGACAGTGGACGTATGAACGGCAGCAAAAGCGTCGACCTCGCCACCTCCCTGCTGAACAACAGGAGCAAGATAGTCGTAGGTAGTCTTGCCATCGTTGAAAGTGACAGGATGGCCAGTAGTGCCAAGAATAGCACGAATGGTATGAGGCTCAATACCGGGACGAGCTTGCTTCATGAGTGCAACAACACCAGCGATGAAGGGCGTAGCCATCGAAGTACCGGACAGGACTCCATAACCGCCCTGCTCAAGAGGGAGTGTGGACAAGATATTACCACCAGGGGCAGAGATCTCGGGCTTAACGTAGGCCTCGTTGGTAGGGTTCCACATCGAGAATGTTGACATGTGTCCACCAGTGACATTGTTGGCAGGGCTGGAGAAGACGGTCAACTTGCCATCGATGCTGACCTGGATAGCAGAACCAGCAGCAAGGCTAGCAGCCCAAGAAGCACCCTGTTCAGCGGAGACCATGGCTGCTCCGAGGATGTCAGGGTCAGTCACACTGGGAGAGGTGAGACTGGGGGCGTTGTTATAGAACAGAACGTACTGCGCTCCAAAGGCAGCAACGTTTGCGGCCTTGGTATCGAAAGTGCAAGTGCCACGGCGGATGAGAACAAGCTTGCCGGTAAGATCAGGGGTGTCGGCAGGAAGAGGTTCGCAAGCATCGTCAACGATGGTGCTGTCTTCACTGACGGCCCATAGGGGTAGGCTGACATTGGGCATGCCGATAGCAGCGGCCAGGTAGCCAAATTGACCATTTGTTGAGTTGTCGACAGTGTATCTACCGTAAGTGGTGAACACGGGGGACTCAATGTTGTCGATGGATCCAACAGCAATAACGCCAATGCCATCAGCAGCCGACGAACCGTAGAACAGGCCTTCGGAACCATCGTTACCAGCAGCAAGAGTGCAGGGAGTTCCAGCTGCGACGATACGAGAGACTACGACAGTCCATGGCTCCTCTGCGAAGCATCAGTATCCCACGCTTCTTATCTGTCAAGACGGCTTACCAGTCCAGCCATTGGGGCCACCGATACTGGCAGTGATGATGTCCGCTCCGTCCTCGTAGGCACGGGTGAAAGCATCAATAAGTACATCATCGCCAGCGCTTCCAGAGCATCCGAAAACTCTGTAAGCACCTAGAGTTGCATCGGGTGCGACGCCGGTGAAGTTATATGGGTTAGTACCAGCCGCCACAATACCCGCAACGTGGGTGCCGTGCTCGTTACAGGCAGAGTATGGATCAGGGTCGGGTACAGGGGTGTTAGTACCGTCGTAATCATCACCAACCAAATCATAACCCTTTTCCGAACGTTAGCAAGCATTTCCAAAGCTTGNCACTAAACTACTCACGTATGCAACCTTACAACCGGGGCCGAAGCAGCCACCGAGGGCAGGATGGAGGTAATCAATACCAGTATCGATGATTGCAACAAAGGTTCCATTTCCGGTCAAGCCTTCAGCGTGCAGTCTGTCGACATGGCCCATAAGGTGAGTGGAGAAGGTGTCAGGAGAAGTTGTAGAGTTTGATCCATTGGCATAGGGAGCGGTTGCAAAGTCTTGAGTATCGTACAGTGAGATAGGCCAGACTTTGCGAACAATAGGCATGGCTTGAATGTCTGAAGCGACAACTGCCTGGTCAAGACCAGTATCAACATGGAATGAAAGACCTTTGAAGAGAGAAGACGAAAGATCCATGCGGTGAGTAGGATTCATCTTCTTGTCTGAAAGCTCAGAGTAGAAGTTGAATTTGGNTCTATCAAACATGTCAATGGCAATTCTTTCGATCAAGGGATCAACACATACATCAGAAGCGATAGACATGACATCCTCAAATTCGACAATGTATCCACCAGGGACGACATCGCGCTTCTTCTTGTCACCATTTTCCGTGATTGCCGAAAGAACAGAAGGGGCAAGAGCCAAAAGAGTGGCGATGTTGAACAACATCTTGTGCTGCATGAGAGAACCTGAACCTTGAACCAGCACACGATTTCACAGAACGAGCAACCTTTATATGCCATATGATGGCAATTCTTATCTCCAAGTCTCCTTCCAAAAGCGGGAGTTCACCAGGAGGGGTTTGTGTTCAACGAGGTAACCATTAAAGCTGCATGTTGCAGGAGACGAGGGCCAAGAGACGCCAATCGTATCCTGAATGCAGTATAACCTAGGATGATGATGATATCTTGTGAGGGCATGGCCTCATGAGCCTACCTTGCCAAAGCAGAGGGTCTGGAGGCAATGTCGCACACTTTCTTTAAGGTAATGGTAGATTGAGGTGCATGTCCTAGCGTGAATGGCTTGTTGAAAGCGACTTGGCACGCGGAAGTCCGACGAGCAGACAGCAAATGGCATGAGAAGGAGTCACAGAAACGAGTGCGAGGGCGGCAGCAAACAATTGATGGAGTGTAGATCAGGAGGGTACTTGTTGAGATTGAAGAAGCACAGTCCTATCTCAAGTCTTGGCCAGGAACTGATAAGGAAGGAGACAAGCACTTACGCACGAGAGCTTCTGCTGAAGACGCTTGACAGGAGGTCGAGCTGCAGCATGGACGGCATACTGGCGCAAGGTTTGGGTTTACGTGAAGCGATATGGTGGCATCTGTAGCATCGCTGTCGCCGGCCGAGAGTCAACAGGCAGCGCGTGCTTGATGTTGGAGCGGGAAGCGCCGACCCAGGCGCACGCTCTCTAGGCTCGTAGATCAGTGGGGCATGTGCCTGGCGAGGCGAAGGCATCTGGAGATACAGAGAGGCACATGGTGGCGATGAAGACATGCGCAAGGCTCATCCGACACCCTCTTGGCTTCTGGTGCAATGCTTCATGGAGGTTTGATGAGAGCAGGAGACGAAGCTGCTGATGCTGCTGTTCTCTTAATATGACAAGCCGTCGTCGGAGCTAAGGTCACTGACGTATCTGAAGCTCGGACCGGTCATCCCCACGGTCTGCACCAGATTGCGGGTGTTTATCGAGAAGGAGCTCTCATGAGCAAGCAGTCACTGCCATCAAGAAGCGACGTGTTTTCTCGACAGAGACATGGACAAGTCCAGCTCAGCACTCTTCCTCGCAACATGAGATAATCATTATCCAATCCCTGCATCATGGAAGAACGACGAGTGGCTTCCTTCAACATCGACGTCTTCGCTGACAAAGCCAACGCCAAAGACGTCGTCACTGGCATTCTTCATACCATCTTTTGGTATCGCATCTTCGCTAACCTCGAGCCCTCCACGCACGATGTGCTCGACGTTTCCATACCTTGGATACAAGATGTCGACTTGCAAACGCTTATCGAACAGCGTGTTGATCAGTTCGTCCGTCAGGTCGACGCCGACTCCAACGACCAGAACCAGAACACGCGTGGTCAGATTGTCGTGCAGTTCAGCGAGCGAGAACGCAGACGAAAGAAGGGTTGGTTTGGAGCAAAAGATGAGGATCTAGTCTGGGAAACCTGGACGCTGAACATTGCTCTGGCGTCTCCACGCACTCATCAAGGTTGGTTGCCTCGTTTGTAGTATTTATGCAAGACTGACATCTGGGTGTANGAAGCGACCACCTCCCGAAAAGCCATAGAAAAGTCACTCAACAATGCCGTCATGAAGATCACCGATATCGTACTACAGAACAAAGACCACGTCCCGCCCATCACCACTCAAGATACCAACACTTTCCCATACCACGTCCTAGTCAACCCCAAGAACGACGGGTGGGGCCAGCGTATGGGTATTTTCTAGAAGACACTCAAGGACTCTCATGCCCTCTTGGATCACAGCCTGTCCACTTCCAGAAAACAGAACCGACGAGCCTAATTCTGGCGCACTTCTACAGCCATGTCCAGACCTTACAAGGAGACTATCAAAGCATTGATCCTTGGCATCGGTAGAAGCATCGGCAAGCTCTTCCAAGTACCGGCTCTTCCAACACTACTCTAGATCTGGAACGTCAAGCCAGCACACATCCTGTAATGACGGCCTCACCTTCCACACAGTCTTGACCACCGTCACCCAGATAACTATTTCCTTTGACGTTTGGTCGCCATTATTCGTGGCTTTCTCTGTGTGTCTACAGGAGCTGTGAGGGAAGAGGCGAGGGCTCGAACGGATCTCCCCTATCGTCACACTCCAACACTTACACCACATCACCACCATCCATTGCCAGTACCCGCACTCGACGACGATCTTTACAAGAAGGAATACCAGCAAAGCCAATTAACTGGCCCGAAGCATGGTCAATGCGCACGCCTCGTTCGTTCTATTCTGTACCCGTCCGGAGAATCCCTCTCCATCAAGGGCGAGATGGCCGAGCGGTCTAAGGCGCCAGCTTAAGGTTCATCCAATACGCTGGTCCGAAAGGGCGTGGGTTCAAATCCCACTCTCGTCAATATACTTTTGCCCGTTGCCTGTATACCATCGCTATTAGGAGAAGATGGTGGAAAGGGCTGAGAATCCGAATTTTTTGACGTCGACATGGAATTTGTGGACCCTTATTTTTTGATGTGAAGCCTAGCATAAATTCGTTTGGCATTCACGTGATATGCACAATGATTTCTCCTAGCGCCTTTGTCGATGTCTTTTCTGCTCCCACGTTCCTACCTTTGTTGCAGCGGCTAGGTCTTGTTCTACGGTGTGCCAGAAGACTATTGATGAAGTACAAGGATTTGAACAGAATCCGAGTGAAATGTATGTTAGCAGGAGCACCCTGGCCTTTCCTGGTCCCTGCGTAAACACCAGGACCATTGCCTCCTAATGACCTCTCGACCGTCGTTTATGGAATTTGGTAAGAGGTTTGTCTTAATCATTCTACCAGGCTATTCCCTCCACGGCGTTGAAAGTTGTGGTAGATTGGTTTGCCAGGTTCAGCGCCGGTTCCGCTTTTTGCGCTTGACTGTTTTCTATGACCCGGCAACAAAAAAAACCACGGAATGATCTGTTTAAACATATCCGAGGATCGAGCGGATGACATGTATCTAGGACGACTAGCAATCGATCTCGACCATCTGCTCATCTGAGCGGATCATTGAGTTCATCACAACAAAAGACACAGAGCTCGGGGACCAGCCCCGAGGTATACCGCTGATCTTTGCCTAATGGGGCTTAATAAGTACCGGAGACACGACCGAGCACCAAAGTTGCTACCTAGACATTCTTTACATCATTGAAGAACGATTGCTTTAGACATCTATAAGTACCAGTGTGTCTCTCCGTCTTGTCCAACTCCGTTATGTATGTTCTACGGCAGAGATCAATACTACAGAAGCATCTCCATCATTCAAGGACAAGAGTTGTTGTCTTTACACCTTCATCGACAATACCAAATACAAGAGCAGCAAGCAATAGCATCTCCATCACTCGGGTCTTCTCTTCACAAACCAACACTCTAGCCAAGAACGACTCAAAAANNTATGCATCAGATCCTCATCGTCGGCGGTGGTCCCGCAGGCTCCAGCACAGCCTTCTGGCTCGCAAAAGCAGGCTTCAAAGTCACGATCGCCGAACGCTCCACTATACCTCCCTACGGCCAAGGCATCGACATCACAGATGAAGCTGTCGATGTAGTAAAGAAAATGGGCCTGTGGGAAAAGATCAAGGAGAATACTACTGGAGAGAGCGGATTTGCTCTGTTGGATGATGCAGGGAATAAGATTGGGAGTGTAGGGACTAATCCGGCTGATCAGAGTAAGACGGCTTTTTCGCCGACTAACGAGATTGAGGTACGTGCGAATGAGAATGTTTGAGAGGAAGTCGATGCTGATTTTGTGGGTGATGTANNGATTATGCGTGGGACTCTGACGAATATCTTTATGGATGCTGCGAAAGAGCAAGGGGTGGAATATAGATATNNGGGTGAGCTTTTTGACTTTCCACTACTGACGAGCTTCTTCTAACGATCAGATAGATGCACAGTAATCGAGATCCAAGAAGGGTCATCTTCCGTGACAGCAATCCTCTCAGACACCAACCAAGCGGAAGAGTACACCGCAATCATCGGCGCAGATGGTGTCACTTCTCGAGTACGAAACCTTACTTTCGACAAAGCAGCAACCGAGAACTGCTTCAAGCAAACCGATACCTATGTGGCATACTTTTCCATGCAAGTCGACCCCAAACACCAGATGACCTACTCAGTCTTGCAACACGCCAACAAAGGACGCATTCTCTGGCTGCGACCGATTGACAGGACCGGAAGTCGAGCTTCTGGTTATATGATTGTCACCACAACCGATGCAGCAGACCTGCAACAAGCAGCTAGACACGGGACAGTAGAGCAACAAAAAGCACTCTTGGAACAGCGATTCGAGGGCATTGGTGGCATCAAGGACAGAGTACTAGAAGGCATGAAGGACTCCGACGATTTCTACTTCACCAGAGTCGTGCAAGTGAAACTTGATACTTGGCATAGGGGTCGCTGTGCTCTGGTCGGTGATGCAGGATACTGCCCTTCCCCTCTGACAGGACAAGGCACCACCATGGCACTCATCGGAAGTTACATTCTCGCAGGAGAACTCACAGCCAACCCAGAAGACCCGGCCGCTGCCTTCACCAACTACAAGAAGAGGTTTGAAGGCTTTGTACAGGAAAATGGCTCCATTCCGTTGGGAGGAAGAGCCCCCAAGCTCGCCGCTCCGCAGTCAGACTTGGGTATCTGGGTGCTCAGGTCCGTTTTTGGAACAATCGCGCGACCAGGATTCCAGAAGTTTTTCGAATCTCTTCCATCTTTGCCTAGCTTTGGTGGTGGAGACAAGAAGTTTCAAGTGCCCGACTACAACTTCCAGGGGCGTGAAGGAAAATGATCACTTGAAGCAATGGCTTTGACGAGACACGAGATGTTATGTTGGGTGTATGAAGAGATAGAACAAGTCTGACAATGCAGATCAATGCCTCGACTTAATTATACAGCATAGCTGAACTCCTTGTTCTCGCGATCCGTAAGATCCAAGAATTCGTGGTTCTCTTCCACGACGTACTTGTCTCCAAGCTCCTGTCGTTCTTGATCTCTGCGACTGTTCTCTCTTACAGCGAACCATCGAATCAGATACAGATCAACCGTGGTTAGGAAGTAAAGAATGCAGATACTTATCTTGGCAGGCAGATACCTCGGCGCATCCTTGGTCTGGAAAGCTTGCGGTGAGATGATGTTACCCACAGTATAGGCGATGACACCAATACTGGTCACGGTTATCTTCTTGGTTGATCCGGCGACGTTAGTACTTTGCAGTGCAAGAATCGTTGTCCACCCTATCGGAATGCCCCCGGTAAGGTAAGACCCTGTGAGCGCTGGCACCTTATTTGCGGTGGCCATGAGAACAGCGCCAATGATCGAAGGTATATGTCCTGCGATACAGCACCAAAGTCTCTGGTTCGTTCTGCCGACCAGATAAGTGAGACCGATCAACACAACAACCTCGTAAGCACCGAGAGGNNAGAGCAGCAAGCTCTCTTTCTTTGTGTAGCCCATTCCAGTGACCAGAATGTTACCAAAACTAGTGGCAGTCGAATTAGGAATATTGGCAGCGAAGATCCAGAACGCATATAGCCAGGTGTTGATGTCTCGGAGAGCCTCCCAAAACTGGTTCCACTTGAAGATACGATTGCCAATGCCTTGCTCGTTTTCACGCATGCGCTCTGCATGCAAAGCCTTCTCCTCTGTGGAAAGGAAGTTGGCTGTTAGGGGAGAGTCGGGCAAGACGAACCAGAAGACAATACCAACGACTGAGGTGAACAGACCGAGGAAGAGGAAAATGATTTGCCAGCCTTTGAGAGCGGCATTAACGTCGCCTCTGACATGGTTGGCAACACCATAAGAGAAAAACCCGCCTAGCATTTGAGCGAACCCACACATAGAGAACCAGACGCCAACACGAAAAGCTTGTTCCTCCTGTCGGTAATACTGACTGGTGAAGACGACCCAAGCAGGAACAATGGCAGCTTCAGCGACTCCGAGTAAGGCACGACAGGCCATGAGACTGGCGAAGGACCTGCATGCAGCGAGACTGGCCAAGACGGCGCCCCAAAGTACTACGTTGACAGCAACATATTTGGCAAGAGGAAAAAGCTGGAGCAGGCGGATAGTAGGGAACTCAAAGGCGAGTTGACCAAAGAAGAAGATGCTTGCAATCCAGTTGAACTGGGTACCGTGCAGGTTAGCTGAAGTCTTGATTCCAGTAACACTAGCATATGAGATGGCTATCTTGTCGAGATACGTCAAGGCCAGGGTGAGGGCAAAAGTTGGTCGAGCTTTCCCCACAGAAGCGCGTCACCGGCTGGACAAGAAAGATGGAAAGGAGAGAGCAGTCGACCACATCAATTGCGACAAGTTTGCAAGTGCGACGGGTCGAAAACACGAGAACATGGACGGCCGAGTATAAGACTCAAACACAGTGCAACGACAACAATGACGACGACGTCCAAGCGCATCGCTCTTGCCCTTGCCAACATCATCCTACCCATTGCGGTACTCGTCTTCGCGACAGGCTTCTTTCCCTACAAGCCTTTCCTGTCAGGCCTGGCCACCTTTGAAGAGGTTGAAAATGAAGAGCTGGGACTGGGCCTACTCAAAGGCAATGATCGGCCACAGAGGATCTTTGACAAGGTCATCTTCATGACCGTGGACGCGTTGAGGAGGTGGGTGCGTTCTTCGAAAGACGCATGACCGAGAACGCTTTGTTGATGACCAGCTAGTGATTTTGTATACGGCCATGGATCAGGCTTCGCCTTCACGCAAAGCCTCATACGCTCTGGCGCCGCCCTGCCCTTCACAGCACATGCCTCTCCGCCCACCATCACCATGCCCAGAGTCAAGGCTTTGACCACAGGCTCGGTGCCTTCATTCCTCGATGTCATTCTCAACTTCGCCGAGAGCGATACCACTTCATCATTGGCTACTCAGGATACATGGCTCGCTCAAGCAAAGGCAAATCTCAGAAACGGCAACCTCGTCTTCTATGGCGACGATACCTGGCTGAAGCTCTTTCCCGACTTCTTTTCCCGTCACGATGGCACTAGCTCCTTTTTCGTCTCCGACTTCACCGAAGTCGACAACAACGTCACGCGACATGTTCCAAGAGAGCTTGAACAACCCGACTGGGATGTCATGATTATGCATTATCTCGGCCTGGATCACATTGGTCACAAAGCCGGNCCCCTGAGCCCCAACATGCTGCCAAAGCAGAAAGAGATGGATGGTATTGTTAAGAAGATATACGAGGCCATGGAGCTCAATCACCACCTCGACGATGCCTTGCTCGTTGTGGCTGGTGACCACGGCATGAACTCCGGAGGTAACCACGGAGGCTCTGCTCCTGGTGAGACTGAGCCCGCTCTGGTCTTCATCTCGCCCAAATTCATAGACCTGGAAAAGCCACCTTATCAAGCTCCTACTGATCCCAAAGAAGGTACCGAGTTTGAGTTTTACCGCAAGGTTGCTCAGAACGATGTTGTGCCTACACTCTCTGCTCTTTTAGGCATTCCCATTCCTCGCAACAACCTTGGAATCATCCTTCCCGAGATGCTTGGCTTCTGGAAGACGAAGGCTAGTAGCACCGGCTTGAATACTGCAGCCGAGTTGCTTTACAGGAACGCATTGCAGATGCTGGGCATCGTCAAGGCCAAGTTTGGTGACTCTGATGCCTGGAAGTACGATCCGAGAACTCAAGGCTCGATCCAGATGGACTGCCAAGATTTTGAAGACGAGGAAAGACTGAAGTGCCGGTGGTTCTTGGTTAGAGATGCTCTATCTCGTAGTCTGCAACCAGGAGAGCTTGTCGCTTCGGTCGTCCATCTCAACGAAGTCAGTCAAGCAGATTCATCATCTCCCATAACTTGTACTGATCCCTTTGTANNGTTTCTCAGTGATGCTCAGGATGTCCTAAGTACTACTGCGAGTAGTTATAGGGTAGATCGCCTGCTCAAGGGAGCGGCTGTCTCTGCTGTCTCTCTTGTCTTGGCCATCAACTCTAGACAGAGCAATTGGCCACCTACATCAGCTGGTTTAGGCTTCGCCCTGCTTACCGCTCTTTATGGCATCATGATGTTTGCCACCAGTTATGTCGAAGAAGAGCAACACTTTTGGTACTGGGCCACGGCAGCTTGGATGGCTTATCTCTATGCCGCAAAGTGCGTACGAATTTTCAGGTCAAAAAATCATCAGCTAACAATTTCTGCCTAGNNAACCAAAACCACTGGACTTCAAACATCATTGGTCTTCTCGAGTTTCGTCCTTCTCGCACTTCACCGTCTCTCAACACGCTGGAACCAGACTGGACAGAAACATGCTGGCGATCCCGATGTCGCTCACGCCTTCTTCCCTGACCACTACATCATCCTTTGGGTGCTCATCATCACGGCGTATATCCAACTAGCCTTCCGCATCGGTCGTCGTACTCTGGCCGACATTTTGGCACCAGAATTCGCAACCATCTCTGCCATCTCCTTGGTCTTACCTTCGTTTGTGTTTAAGCTAAACTTCACCCAGGCCGATGCGCCAGAGTTGGTTGGTGGTCTCGCCGAGACCATCAGAGAATGGACTTCCGAATTGGATCTTGTAACCCAAGCCAGGACCGCCTTCGTGGGTATGGCCATTGCCACGCTTGTTGTTCTCGTCATGGTCGTGTTGGGATATGGACGCGATGACGAAGCAGCGAAGAAGGGTGCTAGCGGATTCACGGCGTCTCGTCTTCCGTCTCGTCTTCACGATCTCTTGACGCTTTTCCTTATAACCCAGACGCGTGCCCAGAACATCCCGCTCTTCATGTTCTTTGATTTGCAGTCTCAAATCCTCTTCTACCTGATTTCACGTCCAACCACGCCTATCACCACCAATTCTCACACGTACACAAAACCTCTGCCGATACTTCCTACCACTGTCACAATCCTCCTCATGGCGCATACGTCGTTCTTTGCTCTTGGTAATTCGAATGCAATCTCCAGCATCGATCTTAGCAATGCATACAATGGTGTCAGTGGCTACAACATCGTTGCCGTTGGTGTTCTTCTCTTTGCATCTAATTGGGCAGGTCCGATATACTGGAGTACGTGTGCGGCTGTGCTCTTCACCTTGCCCTCCATCGAGCAGGAAGAAGCAGCTCTTGATCGTGTTGAGCAAGCAGCCGAGAGACAACGGACTCTGGGCAACAAGAAGTGGATTCTTGAGGAGAGAGATCTGTTGCACCAACAAGCTGCGGCCACATCCTCTGTGTCTACACATGTTCGCGAGGTTAAGGATCAACACATCTGGCATGAGCACATCAGTATGATGACGATCTTTATCTCTGCAAGCTTGCTAGCTGTGATGGTGGCTTGTACTATGTTGAGAACGCATCTGTTCATCTGGACAGTGTTCAGTCCAAAGTACCTTTACGCCATGGCTTGGGCTATTGGATGGCATCTGATTGTCGATATTGGCATCGGAGGACTTTTGTGGAGTGTTCGATAAAATTATAGATCTAGATGCTAGAGGAAGCGAAGCAAATATCAAAGTGTACAAACATATCCAGTAGACGAAACATCCCCTGGAATCTTCTTGTTTCAATCTATACTATCGTACATTTTCTCACTGCCACCGCTGGCTGACGCAGCGCTTCTGTCTGCCGAAGACCAGGTGGCTACATGACGTTCAAACCAGAGCGACTCGCTCCTTCTAGAGCAAGTTTTACATAGACGGTTCGGAAATATTGCAAAGGCGTGAGCAATAAATGAGAATGTAATCTTTGACGGAAGCTAGGAAGTGTGGATTTTGTCTTTCTGTGTATTTGATTATTTCGTAAAGAGATGCTCCGGCAGGTACAGCCTGATGAACAATACCCGCCGCAAGGTAATTGGATGTTGAGATCACAGATGCCTTCGAACGCTCAATGGTATAGATCGAGTTTTGGTAGGCTTTGGAGAGGAGTTAGCATTGTGAAATCAATCTCGTGTTTCGAAGCGGCACTTACATTGGATACAACCCTGCTGGTAGTTTCGGAACCATGGGTGGGGTTGGCAAGGCCATTCGCCTCTCATTGGACGATGCAGGGATGGCTCTTCTTATTCTCCCCTTCCTTGACCTTTTCGATTGAGTCCAGAGAATCCGAATCCTTGACGGATTGCGTTGATTTTGGTTCCAACGCGTCCACTTGTTTGGAGCGTCCATCGGTAAGAGTTCGAATTGCTCCCCGCGACTTGAGCTGCTTGAGGTACTTGTAATGTTTAGAGAGCTTCTTGTACTGGTGGGTGAAGCCGACACCAAAGCAGATGTCGCAGATGTCCTTTCGAGCAAGTAGGCCGAAGAATGAAGTGTCATCCGCTTTCTTGTTGATAATCTTTCTGGACTCGGCAACTGTGTACTCGATCCACATATTCATATTGTAATCTTCAGGCTGTTCGCCTTGGAGGTATCTGAACTGATCGCAGATCATGTCCCAGATCGAAGGAACGATGTCTTGCCATCTTGTGTCGGAGGAAAGCGATATAACAGCATCCACAGAGCGAAGCTCGTTGTCGTAGGCGGGGATGCCATATTCATCCTCCTTGATGGTATCGAACATCGAGAGGTTGACCTTGTATGTTGTGAGCTGCGGCTTGGGCGCGAGCAGCACATCGATTTGCTCCTTGGTTGACATGGTTGGTCGTCGAAAGTGGTGGCAGTATAGCACAATGGCAGACGTCCTCGACTTCTTAAGTTGAGAAAGAACACCGGCAGGTCAGCTCATCAATCAAGCTACCTACCGTAAAACTTTGACTGTGAACCTTGTACAGCCCTCATACAACCTCAATAGTGTTGCGTTTCCAATGGTTCTTGTGGGGATGGAGTCAAGGTTCAAGGCTGACACTGAGGTTACGTTTCCACATAGAAACTCTCGCTATAGCATCATGAGAAAATCAACCCCTGTTAGGTTAGGGCTTATATCTGTTCGCCAACTTACGACCATAATTGAGGAAGACGTTGGTTGTGCTGCTGTGTGGGGATTGGGTGTCGATCTCAAAGTCTGACGCTTTCAAAGTCCGGTCTATTGCGCTGGTGGAGCGTGAGTACACCCACCCCAAAGTGTATAATGGTAATAAGAAGTCTATTTGAACAACATCTGCTGTTTTGAGAGAATTGTAAAGGATGTTCATGCCTGCGCGAGCTTCTGACAAAAATTGGGTTGTTGGGCAGCGCCAGAAAACATTTGACACTGCTGTACATCGGAGACCTCGGCGTGTCTTTGGATGATTTACGCCTGGAAACGACCAAGTCTATTGGATGGTTGTGACTTCTTAGGAAGAAGTTGCACGATCAAAATCATAGAGCCCTCGTATCGCGTAAAGAGCGGCCGGCACATTGACGGCAAGGATTGCCGATCTGTCGGCCGTCAACGACAGGGCGTGGCATCTTCATCTCTCTTCAACCGAGCGATTGATTTCTTTTGTATCATTCTGTTATCCAAGAAGAGAAGAAGTGTTACGAAGTATATCGAAACGATGGTAGGTCGAACTGTCTTCTACTCTTCCCTCAAAACCAAACTACTCCCCAATCAAAAATGCAAGTATACCACGACAACGTGTTCTTGAAGGACAGAGTCGACATTTGGGATGCTTGTGCTAATTATCCGACATCTGGGCCGTACTCACTTGATTTGGAGATGATATGTGGAATTCTAGCTGCCGATTCATGCTAACTATTACTGTAGGCTGCTTCCACAAGAACTTATCTTGCGTTCCAGCACAATGCAAAGTTGTACTCTCTTGCAACAGCTGTTCGATCGATACGTTCAGCAACTTCGCTAGAAGAGGCCAACCAATCTCTGTTCAAACAGGCCAGTGAAGACGACCATGTCGTTATCACCGAACAAACCATTTTCCACCCTCAAGGTGGTGGCCAACCTTCCGACGTGGGCATCATGAAAACAAATAACAGCGTCTTCAACGTCAGCGCTGTACGCATGGATGCCATCTCCAACGGACAAGTTCTGCATTTTGGACGTTTCGAGCCCGGACACGGTGCATTCGCAGAAGGAGAGACCGTCACGCAGGAGATCGACACCGAGAAGCGTCTACTCTACTCGAGGCTACACACTGCAGGTCATGTACTCGGGGCCGCGACCAGAAAACTACTCGAAAAAGAAATTGCAGGCTTTGACGAACTCAAGGCGTCGCACTTCCCTGATGCCGCATCTTGCGAATTCCAAGGATCAATCGAGGGCAAGTGGAAAGATGCAATCCAGAAGAAGGTTGACGAGTACGTTGACGGCGATATGCCAGTCGAGATTGAATGGTGGAGCGAAGAGGATTTCAAGAAGAATGGACTTGAGAGACTAATCACCGACAACCCTAATGTTGCAGCGGGAGAGAAATTCAGGGTGGTCAAAATCGTTGGAGCGGACACATATCCGTGTGGTGGTACTCATGTTGATAGCACCACGGCTTGTGGAAAAACAACGGTCAGGAAAATCAGCAGGAGCAAGGGAACAAGCAGAGTTTCTTATGCTGTTGCATAGGTGAGATATGCTTATAGACTTAGACATTGCCGTCGCTAGAATTCTAGAGCTCCATGGACAGCTTGCAATCTGTATCTCGTCTTCATCCTTGTATACTGCGCAGCGAGCAGAGGCAATTATCAAGAGCAGGGTCGCACTTGATCTGCAGGAACCAAACCCCTCCCATCAACAGCGCCGTTCTCTCCGCCATCGCCTGATTTGGTTCACTTTAACATCGCTGTGTTTTCGTATCTTGAACAGCGAGAAAGTGGCAACAGCACGTCGCTATGCCAAGGCGCGTGCCCCGGCGTCAGTGCGAGGCGCCCGTGGTGCATGAAACTTTAGCCGCAACGGCGAACATTCTGAATGACGTTTCGAAATACCACCTTCCCCTTTGGCTTCTATGCACAGCATCTCTTCGAAGATTACCAATTCGTCTTTCTTAGGCGACTTATTGCTCTCTTTAGCAGATGCTCTCAAATCTCGAGCAACGATAATCGCCATATTAGCATGCCGATTGCGCAATTAGCACTGAGCTCTATCAAGCATTTGCTGTGTTGTAACAAAGAAGAGATTGGTAAGCGATCGTGCACGCCCCGGGCACTCGGCAATGACATTTCCTCACCGGCCTTACCCGTTTTCTCTCGTCTTCCATAGTTTGCTTAATAAAGCAGTGCTTGACTAGAGTAGACATATAAGTAGGTGCCAACCGAGTATCATACCGAGTTCCCTCGTCTCTACAATCCAATTGCAGCATTTCCAGCGAGCGTCTTATCTTTTTCTAAAACATCAGATCAACTCATACACAATGGCCTCCAAGCTATTCCAACCCCTTCAGATCGGCAAGGCCAAGTTGTCGAACCGCCTGGCTATGGCCCCTTTGACTCGCTTCCGCGCCGATGATGACCACGTTCAACTCCCCTTCGTTAAGGAGTACTACACCCAGCGTGCTTGCGTTCCTGGAACTCTCTTGATCACTGAAGCCACTCCCATCTCCGCTCGCGCTGGTGGCTACAACAACGTCCCTGGAGTTTACACCGACGCCCAGATCAAGGCCTGGAAGGAGATTGTTGACGCTGTCCACGCCAAGGGCGGTGTTATCTACATGCAGCTGTGGGCCCTCGGCCGTGCTGCTGACCCTAGCGTTCTCAAGAAGGATGGTTACGACTTCTGCTCTTCCTCCGACATTGCCATGAGCGACAACTCGCCCAAGCCTCGCCCTCTCACCGAGGAGGAGATTCAGATCTTCATCAAGGACTACGCCAACGCCGCCAAGAACGCTGTTGAGGGTGCCGGTTTCGACGGAGTCGAGATTCACGGCGCAAACGGCTACCTGATCGACCAGTTCACCCAGGACACCTGCAACAAGCGTACCGACAAGTGGGGTGGCAGCATAGAGAATCGCACTCGCTTCGCTCTCGAGGTCACCAAGGCTGTCGTTGATGCCGTTGGTGCCGACAAGACCGGTATCAGACTGTCTCCCTGGTCTCCTTTCCAGGGCATGAAGATGGACGACCCCGTTCCCACTTTCACTTACCTCATCAACGGCCTCAAGGAGCACAAGCTCGCATACGTCCACTTGGTCGAGTCTAGAATCCAGGGCAACGCTGATGTCGAGTCGACCGAGTTGATCAACTTCGCCATTGAGGCCTGGGGCAACACTTCTCCCATTCTCATTGCTGGTGGATTCCGCGCCGACAGTGCCCGTCGTGCCGCTGAGGAGGAATATGCCGACAAGGACGTTGTCATCGTCTTTGGCAGATACTTCATTTCCACCCCTGACCTGGTCTACCGTATCGAGAAGAACATTCCTCTTGCCGACTACGACCGTGACACCTTCTACGCTGCCAAGAGCGAGAAGGGTTACACCGACTACCCCTTCAGCGAGGAATTCAAGAAGGAGGCCAAGCTTTAAATATACCCTTTGACGTTCTGATTTTCCCAAGATACCACTAGATGTTTTGACAGACTTGTACTAGATTACTAGACCTTCATGATTAGACGATACAATTTCCACACAACTGCTTCCGCTTCACATACAATGGCTTTCCAGCCTAATGAAAGATTATGCTTGCACTCATAACAGCGCCTCGGCCAATTTAGAGACTTTTCACTTCACCTCTATACTTACTGAGAGGGGTTTTGGAGAACCTGACAAGTTATAGATAATATGTGGTCAACTCTAAATTCGGTTCTCACCCCTATCTTTTTCTCCCCGTGTCCAAAAACTGTGATAGCGTAGCTTTAGAAATGCACAATACTTTCTGAAACAAGGCACTGTCCAAGGAGAGATAACTCCTGATGGCTATTTCTGTGGTCACACATCTGGTTCACTCAATAATTATGCATTTCTATAGCATTATATAGCACTAACTTTTGGCGGGAGAAGGAACGATGGTAGGATTATGAGGCAGACTTGTACGACGGTGCTCTTGATTCATCTAGGGAGATTGCATTCGCACCAGATAACTCTAATGTAGAGATTTGATAGTAACAACACTCAAACAAGCAGCATCATGTTTGCTGTCGTTAAGAGCAACAGTGATGTTGTTTGTAGTGATGCTGCTGCAGTGTCACCGCCGCCTCCAGCGGGAGCCCTGATCAACGGGTGCCAGACCAATATCCTGCCAATGACAAATGCCTGTCGAAGGTCAGCATGAAATTCTTTCGCCAGAGAGGGACATAACATACTAGAGCCATGTCGAATCCTTGAGCAACCTCAATCTCCCAACTCGGATATATGGATCGGGCTCCGGCCTTCTCCTTTGTGATTCTTGCAACGAGTTTTTCATCTGCCAGAACATGATAGCTTAGGTCCAAATGGCTCTTCGGCTGACGGATCTTCAGAGTGATTGGCTTGCCATCCCCAACTAGATTCTCGATGCTCAAGTCAATTCCTGTTTTCCATGACCAGCTTTTCGAAGAGTCGGAGGACCCGATCGACCTGTAACCAATCCCTTTGAGTGTTTTCGAGGAGTTGGAGGATACAACCGACTTTTCATCAGTCCCGTTAGGTAGCTGTACTGTCCATTTACATCCCACCCCTTGCACTGTTGTGTTGTGGTTGAGGCGAAAGAGAACAAGATCATTGATGTCTCTGACGATGAGGTTGGTCGCTCGCCATCTGGATTGTGACCGCAGTGTGAACATCTTGGTTACGGATTCGGTAGAAGTATAGGAGCCTGGAGTCACAACACCTGCATCCTAAGCACCGCCATCGAGTTTGTTGTTCGTCAAGGTGAGAACCAGTATCGTTGATGAAGTTGCAATGCAGGAAGGGAGGACTCCGATAGGTGATGGCAAAGGGTCGAGAGTTGTGGCGGCCATGGTGGGGTGAGTCTCGTGGATATAACAGATAACGTTTGTAGGATATAGATCAATATCAAGACGGTTTAGGTGATTAATGGATGACTTGGTGATCGGTAGGAGAAGACATCAGTGTCGTCCTCGAAGTCAGTTGTCTGGCAATACTTCTTCGGTTAGCTGTCGAAGGCAAGCACGAAGGACGTTGCCAGCGCCAATTCTGTCACGTTTGTAGCAACAAAACACAGTCGTTCTTGGAAAGAGCGCAACAACATCTACCGAACGTCATCGTCTCATCGGCCGACTTTCGACACTTCACTACTCTGAGGACGATCACGCATTTTGAGGGCTGCACCTGCATCTCAATCACTCTCTCCTGCCTGACGTGATTGCCTACGAGATGCTGCCTCTCATATGGAGCTGTCGAGTCACTTTCCAACTTTCGCACCGTCTCTCCCCATCAATCTGGGCCACTAAGGTGAGCACGTCGCCGAGGCCGCGCGCGCGTCTTGGCAATCAATCCTCCTTTCACGTTGATGGCGACAAGAATAATTTGTCCGTGATCTGATCGATCTCTACTCTGCACGCTGCAGCCTGAGGGGGCTTTCATCAATCCTCTTTGTCCCCTACAAGTTGTTCGATATTCTAGTTCTGTGCTTGCTTTATATTGTCTTACGGCATTTAAACTTCATGTTCTCTCCTACGCGTATGACGCTATGAGTTCCAGGACCCATCCTTCCGATCGCTACCTTCCTGCCCAATATCAATACAACAACCGACCTCTGATTGATCGCGTCGTGAACAATTGGCATCACCAAGAAGAGAAGCGCTCAGAGAGGTCACATTACGACTCCGATTCGGACGACGACGACGATCGTGAACTGACACATTGCTGCGACCTCGATTCCGACACCTCGTTTGTCAACCTCTGTTATGCTTTTTGCATCAATCGCAAAGTCCGCCGCGCAATGTTTCTCGTCATAGTCGCCTGCTCCGCTCTATTCTTCCTTTGCAGTGGCTTCCTCTTCCCGGCATGGCGAGAGCGACAGGCTCTAGAAGAAGGTCTCGACAACTCGGACTCGTTTGGCCATCAGATGCCCGACAAGCTTAGCGGTATCATACAACTACAGCAACTACGGTCCGACTACATACCCGGTGGCGCATCCGATCCGAGTGGCAAGAGACGTCTGATTTTCATTGGCGACATACACGGCTGCAAGAACGAGCTTCTGAGACTACTGAAGGCTGTCGGATTCAACAAGGACACAGACAAGATCATCGCCACTGGCGACGTTCTCGCAAAGGGACCTGATTCTCCCGGCGTAATAGACACACTGATATCTCTCGAAGCTCTGTCTGTGCGTGGTAATCATGAAGACCGTATTCTGCTGGCCGCCAATTCACGAGTCTCCAAAGGCGCTCCTGTCGAAACCAACGACGAGCCTTCTACCGACGTTTCAGCCGCATCAAGAGGTGCTGGACTCAAAGGAGAAGCTCTGCTCGATTACCTCAAACCACGCCACCTCAAGTGGTTACGTTCGCTCCCTCTGATCATTCATATCTCAGCCCTTGCTCCACCTAAGCATTCAGCTCCAGCGGCTTCTTCTCTGGATACTCTCAGCAAAAAGAAGAAAAAGAAGACCTTCAAGATTCTAGACGATATCAATGTCGTGCATGCGGGCCTTGTACCTTCTGTCCCTCTCCTTCGACAAGATCCGTTCTCTGTTATGAACATGAGATCCATGTCTCCAACCAATCATGTCCCTAGTGAGAATCGTAAGAAAGGCATACCCTGGGAACGCGTCTGGGGCTGGTACAACGACCGCATTTCACGAACTCACTCGTCCTTTCTATCCTGGCTGTTCGGTTCTGCTGCCGAGTCTTCAGAAGCCAGTGAATGGTGGAAATCATTGAATAGCTTGTACAGCGAAGACGATGGCGGAGAAGCTCAACCACTGGTCAAACACTCAAAGCCGTCCGTTGTCGTTTACGGTCACGACAGTCCTCGCGGCCTGAATCTCAAGAGATGGAGCAAGGGCCTTGACAGTGGCTGTGTGAATGGCGACAAACTCTCCGCCATGGTCTTGAATGCCTGGGGCCACGCAGAGATTGTCAGCGTGGACTGCAAGCACCGCAAATGAGTTCTGTACAGGTTTTCGCTGATAAATGGCGTTCTGGGAAAGCATACCTTGAGGATTAATACATAGATAGCATTGGGATGGCGTTTGAGCGATCCGCCTTATTCTTGTAGATGAGCATGACATCGCCTATACCTAACATACATACACATGGCACTGTCTTCACCTTGATCAATCTACTATAGATCAGGAAACATAGTGATCACGCATCGGTCACCTCTTTTAGAGAGACCGAACTTGAGACCCGTTGTCAAGCTGTAACTCTTTCATCAAACAACAGAATTACGAACAAGGAAGTAGACGCCTCTTCCCTTTGTTTAATTGAAGCAAAATCAATTGAAAGAGGACCAGACACGAAAAAGCAACCAAAAACAAAACACCAAAAACCAGAGCTGGGCTCTTATGGGAAAACCATCCCCTTCACTTCCTTGATCATAGTCACCAGATGTCGGTCATCTGGGGGTCATGAATTAAGACATACAAGGCAGGGATCGTTTTATTACGAATCGGGAGTGTATAAGCCGTTACACCACTCGACCCATTACAGGAATGAAAGCAAATTGAGTGAGATTTATAGTCTTGTTGGAAGTGACCAGGGTTCGAATCAGGGGTGGGAGGGTGTTTTGTACTTTTCTTTTGGCAACTCGCTGGCTTTTGTTTCTCTCTTTGATTTGCTATGGCTGTTTGGACCTCATTTTTCTAGTCATGATTTGCTAACAGCCAGCCTCAAGTTCAATGTGGTTACTGCACCTGATACCCCATGTGCAAGGATCGACAACAGTTTATAAAGAACATAACAATAAGTCTGGTTCCTCATTCTCTGTGTCTGTACTACTGCTTCTTGAGAAACTGCTTCACCTCCTTAGCCAAGATCTCATGAACATGAGAAGTCATATGACCATTATTAAACCATGCATACTCGTCCAAAGGCAGACAGCCATAGCTTTCGGGGTTAGTATTAATATAGGGTTGATCATAACTCGCGCAATATCCTGTGACGTTCTTGATCCCGTATTTGTCAGGATGGTCCAAGACTCCATTCAGGAAACTGTTGACGTCAAAGCCAAAAGCATTGGCTGATGGATTTTGTTTGTTGAAGGTCTGGATGTGTGAAGTGAGTAAGTCGTCCCACCAGTTTATCATTGTGGTGTTGGGAAGTGGGGTGGACTTGAGGACGTTGCCTGGTGTGCGATCCAAAGGAGGTAGGTTCATGAAGAGGAAGTTGCGATATCCGGCATCATAGACACTCTGTACAGATTCAAAGAGTGTGGTGATAAGCTTGTCGTAGAAGGCCGGAAAGTCAACAGCGTATTTGGCACTGTCGTTGATATCGTTGATACCAATCCAGAAGGCGACCAACGTCCTTGACGGATCAACGAATTTAGATAGTGCTGGTTGAGCATAGGTTAGGAATTGCTGCACTTGTTCTTCCAGCATGACTGTATAGTTGTGGTGGCGAGGAGTACTGTAACTAGCCGTCAGTATTGAACATGCAGCAAGAGAGCAAGTACATACTANCTTGGTCGAAATATCTGCACCTCCGAAGGCAAAATCCCATAACTGCGTCTTACATGAGAGTGGTGAGGTAAGGCCTGGCTTCAGACCACAGCCTGTGAGGTACTCCACCCAGTTCGGTCCACCCTCGGCAGTCCCGGTCTACGTGAATGCATCAGCTTTTATCACTCAGGGTCTATTAAATTGGCTTCTGACCTGATTCTGGACTATTTTGTTGCTCAACAGCTCATCTTCGGTAAATGAGAAGTCAAAGTAGTCGCCGATGAAAGTCGAGTTTACGTGACCAGCGGTGCCTTGCACGTATGTGTATGAATCACCAAATGCTAGCCTGATACAAATTAGCGTTGACTCATGTTTCCAGGTCCCGGGGCCTCACATGTATTTGGTGTCATGCCAATTGAACTTGGTCTTCTTCGGAGCAGCAGACACACCCACAGACAGTGCCAGATATGCGAGAACAAGACTTTTGAAGCTAGACATCGCTGATGATGAGCCCTAATAGACCAGCGAGAGCTCGATTCTTATACTTGTCGGTCATGTGGTGGTGATCTGGTAGACATGTCCCTCCAGTGGCTACCGTACTGAGGGGTCGACGTCTCTCTTGCCCATTACGGTAGACTCGAGGTGCATGCTATGTGGATCCAAAGTACATCGTAAGTAGCAATGGCAGGCGATTGGTGGAAGAAGAAGTTAGTTCGGGATATCACGATCGAAACGATCGACGGAGCTGCATATCCTCCCCACAGTTGCCCCGGATGGACAAGGAAGGCGCGGAGGTGACCATTTTCATGTGCCTACTGCCACTGTTCAAGTTAGAAGTAGCCATCAACGCAGGAAGAACTCTAGTATCCGATGGGTAATTTCAACTTTTTTGGTGATCATTTTTGTCCTTTTATCTGTATCTTCCTTCATCTCGGTCGCCTTTCTATACATCGCAAGAAGAAACCCATGTTGTTAATCCCCTGATGCCATATGCAGNNTTCTCTGCCAAAGCGCCACATGCANAAACTCATTTGTGCCCATGCCCACGCCATGCCGAGATGGAAGAATGGTTGAAAGAAAATGAAATGAAATCAACATGAAGAANNACAAGGAAAACGCTCGATGGTATCTTGTGAAAAACATGAAGATGTTCCTGTGCTCCCCTCTTTTTTTTTNTCTGCTCTGATGTGTTGCACAGTCCATATGGTGCGCCCCCTTTTCGTTTATATTCATATTTTTGTGGCCTTTCAAAACATGAAGTAAAATTCAGATATGTGAAACAGTGCTCTCGTCGATCATGAAGATGTTGATCATTGTCTGCCTCAAGCAAACAGTCGAAGAGAGAATGGCAAGCATAAATTCGGACCAGGTATCCAATTATCCGGGTTCATTGCAAACTCGGTCATCCTCCCTTTCGATCGGCCTCGTTAGCAGGCAGAGGCTCCCCACCACCAGTCTTTGGAGCATGTGAGCCCTTGGACGCTGTGTTTGACTTGCTCTTCTTGTGTCCCTTTCTTGCTGGGGCCTGCTGCCAAGAATTATGGGTATTGTTTGCAAGAGCTTGATGTTTGCCATTCTCATTGCGGCTCGGATATCCATTCTGAGGCTTTGACGTCGCTTCTGCATGCTTGCCATTGACAATCTGCACGTTTTGCGCAAGCTTGTGGTGGGGTCCGAGTTTGGAGGGTTCGGCCGCTCGGCCAGTTGCAGGCGATGGTGTACGAATCTCGGCGACAGGAGATAGAAGCGGTCCCATAGCGGCGTGCAGCGAAGCAGCTTGCATAGAGTCATTCGGGTTCGATGAAGAGGCATGATTGGTGTCTTGAACTCGTGAAACGGGTGCAGCTTGGCTCGAAACTCCCTGGGGGTCAGGGGCGTTTTGCCTCCAGACAGGTGTCGGGACATTCTGGGCTACATGAGCCGGCAGCGAAGGCTCAACTGTGTGTCCGTTCGTGCGATGAATGAAGTGCCTAGGAGCGGCCTCACCCATGTCATGCTGCTGACCGTTGGTATGGAACATAGATGCATCCAAAGACATCTGCTGTATCTGCTCAATTGGAACAAGATCGGGAGTCGGTTCACTATCCTTCTGGACTAATGGAGTCGAGGCTATCGTCACAGAAGGCTGTCGTTGTCTCGTACTTGCCATGTTGGACCCGTTGACGATAACAGGTCCCTGGTTGTCGCTGGGCCTGGGCTGGATCGGCACAGACTGTAGAGGCTGTTGGGGGAAAATTTGAGAACCTGTGATAGGATGAGCAGATGCCGAGCTTGAGTGCCGACGACCGCCGTCAAATGGCGAAGGTGAACGAGACTGATGTCGCATGCCGTCAGGGATATGGATTCCAAGCTCAGGAGATATGCGTCTGTCCGATGGTGGAGCAATGTCTCTTAGCTGTGGAACCTGTACCAAGTTGCCAGTCTGAAACTGGGGAACAAGTTGAGGAGACTGCCCGACGTAGTACCCGACATATTCCTTAGGCATGGCGGTCTCAGTAGAGAAGCCACCATTGGCTTGTCTTACTGAGCCATTTGGCTGCATCTGAGCAAATTGCTGCACTGACCGTGGCAGCATGTACGAGGTGGCGATGGCCCCAGACACATCGTAACCTGGATGAGCAAGACCCTGAAGAGTCAAAGGGTTAGGGAATGAACGCCCGGGCTGAGATTGCGAGCGAGCTGAAGCATTAGGCGTGCCTTCGTTGATAGAACCGCGATGTGCGCCCCTCCGCAGATTAGNGGCTGCGCTCTGCAGCGAGGGGGAAGAAGAACCAATAATGGTGTCCTCAGTATTCCTTGACTGAGACAAAGGTGACGGCGGAGGGTATCTTGCCGGATAATGATAGAGGTAGCCAGGCAAAAGTGGTGGTGCTGTGGGAGAGTGCTCGAAGGTCCTTGGACTATGCGGGCTTGGAGCGTTATTGGCAAACTGTCGCGAACGAGGTGAAGTACCCAGATCGACACCACGAGCTTGCGCCTGGGCTTGAACCTGTTGCAATTGAACCTGTGTTTGCTGTTGTTGCAAGAGCTGGTTTCTCAGTGCTTCTTGTTGGGCTTGCAAGAAGCGATATTGCTTGTAGAGCTGATTGTGCAGCTGGTCAGTCGAGATGGCCGTGGATGAGAAGTAATCTGCAGGGTTGATCCCGACCGGCGGGCTCATGACATATGGCATCCTTTGGTTGCCGTAGGCTGTTCCACTCGATGATCTACGGCCGTTAGTCCGCTGGTTAGATGAATTACGGTTGTTCCTTGCGCCATTCCCATTTCCTCGCCCTTGGCTGTTCCCATTGTTGGGCCGACCAGACTGAGAAGCGCTTCGTGTGAGAATAGGTTTAGGCTTCGGTGTCGGCCTTTGGAATATGTTCTTCTCGACGACAGGCCACTCGAACTGAGCGCAACAGTCTTCAAGACCAGAGCCGTCCTTGATCAAGTCAAAAGCTCTTCGTATCTCCTTGTGTATACCAGTGAAAGCGTAGTTGTCGGCAGAATTTCCGAGGTTTCGTTGGGTGTTGAAGGGTTCCTCGACGCATAGCCGGTTGTGCGCCTCCTTCTCTTGGTGGTTGCTTGGGTCCCATCCCTTCTCTTTGCGCGGAATTGGCTTTCCTTCTTTGACTGACACCACATGCTCTGCATAGTCGAAGGCATAGCCATAATATCGAAAGAAGTGAAAGATAAGCTGTCCCAAGCTTTCATGATTGTCTTTTCCAAACCCGCGCAACTCTTCTAGATCATCGGCGAATGCTGCAGTCTGGCCGTTGACTTGGATGGAGCGGGAACTGGACATCTTCTGGAGAGACGGGAGGATGGGCGGATTACGGGTCTGCAAGAAATTGAGGACCATGCATATCCATGTGTAGGAACTGATAGTGCCTCCAAAGGCTGCNNGAGAAGATATTAGCGTACGGACTTTTGGCCAGCCAGGGCAGGGGCGCGCACCAGCATCATTCAATATTCTCCTTTTCGTCCAGTACTTTATTATCTTGGCAAGCGGCCGTACTCGCTCGTCGATCTGGACATATGTCTTAATCATGCGCGTATTCTCGAGAGCCAGTGGGTTGTTGACGTTCAGATCGCACGCCAGTTGCAATTCCGGGTCCCACACTTTGACGATTGGAACCTTTGCTCCTGCTCTGCAGATAACATTTTGCATGCCATCTACCAATGGGTAAGCTCGACGGTACAAAAGAGATGCCTGGGGCTACATACGTCGGTGAAGAACGGTAGCCAAGGTGTGCATGGACTCGAGCGCTTTCAAGGGTGTCGTTACACAAACATCAACNNTGCGAGAAACGATCAGCGTACGCAAAGGGGAGGCTAGGAAGAGCCGGGCATGAGAGTACGCACCGTCAGAGTCGTTCGAGCTGAGCAGGTTGCCCGAAGACCCAAACACATTGACTCTGATCTCATTGCCGGGCCATTCTCCATTCAAAATGTCCTCTAGTTTCTGGACGAGTTTCCGTCTTCTTTCTTCGCTCTCTTCTGTCGGTAGTAATCGGTCGTAGAGTTCTCTCATATCGCCACTGAGCCTTTCGTCCTGCTCTGGTTCGAGAGCCACCTTGGGCTCTTCTGTTGGCGGCGGTAAAGGAACATCGCCACCATCGAGGTAGGGGATTCGTCGTGTTCTGAACTCAGGGCCAGTCTCGAATTTACAAAACTCTTGTGTCGGCTTCGCTGCGGTCGGAGTACCGGTGGCTCCAGGAGCAGCGTGGTGAGGAGTATTGTGGCCTAGCGTCTTGCTGGGAGACGGCGATCGCGAACGGAAGCGAAGGTCTCGCGGATGTTGGTGCGGCGTGGAAGGGACGGAATTTGATTGCTGAGAATTCGTCGAGCGTCTCTGGGCGAACGAAGCGGCTGCCATGTTTGGGGTATGACTAGACGTCATGTAGATATTCCAACGGGGTTGGTCTTGCAGGTAATCCTCATGCTCAAACTTCGGGAGGCTTGATCACTGTGCCGCGGGGGTGTTGGTAGTACGGCGACAGCGAGCAGGGATCGGATATCGACAGACCAGACGAGGCGAGAGGAGATGGCCAGACTGTATGCGAGGGTATTCGAAAGGGTTGTAGCTGCGTCAGTGATTTGGTCGACAGCGGCGCTTGTGGCACACCCGGTCCAATGTCCTTGGATTCCCTTTGTCTCTTTCAAACACGGGCTTCTGCAGGCGCGGGTCTTGAGAAATGAAGAAACAAGAGCAAACGAGGACGGACGCCAGAGGGTCGATGGACGGGCAGAGCAAACCAGGAAGTGGCGGCCGAGGTGGGCGTTGTGAATGGGGAAGGCAGAGATGGGTAAAGTGATTCCTTGTCTTTGCTTTGTGTGCTTCTAGACGAGGGAATGATGGAGAAGACGTCGGGATCGTCTCTTATGCGCCACCCCTGCTTTGCACTGCGCGGTTCCTGACAGCAATCGACCGCGTGTTGCAACAATTGATATGACGCTCTCTTCCGCTTCTTTAGAATGGGAAGGTGCTCCTGTTCACTCTTTCCTCTTGCTGTCTTCATTCACGGTCCCTGAAACATCATCATCAGAGAGAGCCGCGCTCACGGACCACCGACTCGACGCGCATAAAACAAATGATCGAATATCCGGTATTTGTGACCTTGACCCGATTTCTTTTTTTCTAACGAATGGCAATCTTTTCCGAGCCAGTCCCATCTTCTCTGCCGGACGTCTTATGCCCATGCCGTCTTCTCATGCATCTCCCGTCGCTTAGTAGCAGTCGGGTTAGAAAGCAAGGCTGAATGACCGAGCACTCGTATGAGACAAAGAACATGGAAACCAATATACCAACCGAAAGCACCGGAGTACGCGAGACTTGATATTGCTGACCAGTCTGGCCTATCACGTTCGTCATCACACCCGTCTGCACATAAAAGAGGATGCTCCGTTTAGCTCATAGTTCGCGCGCCTGCGATACACATCCGTTGTCTGTTATTAACCTCTAGAATCTACACAAAGCCTGGAGACCCTCCTTTGTCTTGGAGTTGTACTCCTTGACCAGACCTGCGATCTGCTTGAACTCTGGAAGCGAAGCATCGCCCATGCACTCGTAGAGCCACGACTCGCTAGTGGTGACGATAGCGCCTTCAGCTCTCAATCTTGCCAGTGCGATGGGAACTTCCTCCTTGTTGCAGCTGCTGACAGCGTCGGCGATAATGTAAACCTTGTGTCCTTCCCTGAGCAGGTCGAGTGTTGTCTGCGTGACGCAAATATGGCTCTCAATACCAACAATGATGACCTCTCTTTTCTCATCACCAAGCTTTTGGAAAGCGTCGCGAATCTCTGGCACAAACATCGAGAAGGCACTCTTGTCAACGTGAGCATGAGTCTTGATCCCTTCTGGACTGTCAAGACCGAGTTCGCTGCATGTCTCTCCTAATTTGGCGCGGAGTTGGGTTGTTGCGAAAATGGGAATGTCCAGTATCTGGCAAGCCTTGAGTAGCTTCTGCGTCGTGCTGATCACACGTCCGTACTCATAGATGGCCGAGCGAAACTTTTCTTGGAGATCACATATACTGTCGACATAGTAAGCGATAGAACACTGGAATCTATGTAGCGGCTCAGGGTGACTTGATGGTCTTACAAAAGAGCTGGTTTTACTGTATGCCTGTTAGTCTGAATAGATACTGATGGTTGGACATGAGTCGTAGATACCGAGTCTTCTAGAGGCAGCCATGTTCGATTATCTTGTTTGCTCGACTTGGTATGTATCGTTGTAGACCTGTCTGCGCCTTTGAACAAGTATGTAACCTCTATCACTTGATATTTGTCTGTCTGTTCGGTAGAATGACCATCTCCACTCCATGAACTTCCCTTTGACCCGGCAAGTCATCCCGTCATCTCTCCCCACATTCAGGCCGAAGCCGCTTCTGGCCACGCTGCACATGGAACGTTTGATTTGCGGGAGGCTTCTGGTCCCTGTTGACGGACAAGATAATATAAGGTCAACCTGAAACAAATGCTTGGGTTACAAATAGCCACGGCCTACACAAGATTGCCATGGTGCCAAGGGCTGAGAATTTAAAAGGGCCAGTGTGGCATTGATGAAAGTTGATTGAAAGAGCTTGTTCAAAAGTCAAGTCCAGCAGTAATAAGCATAAGCTCTCAGGTATCTCTCAGGTCGTGACGGTTACAGAGAACCGCATGATTGTAATTTAAGTGCTTTCTCCATGTGCACTCCTACGCCGTGCTCTCTCTACTTCTGCATCATGAGCTGAACGAACTCGTTGTCTGTCGGTTCACGTCAGCACAGTTCTTTTGTGGTCGCCACAGTTGAATAGACTCACANGTCAATTCTGCCGTCACCATCCTGGTCGGCTTCTCTGATCATCTCGTCGACCTCGTCGTCGGTCAACTTCTCACCGATCGAGGTCATGACATGGCGAAGTTCAGCGGCCGAGATAAAGCCGTTGTTGTCGCGGTCAAAGACCTTGAAGGCCTCTCTGATCTCCTCTTCGGAATCGGTGTCCTTCATCTTGCGGGCCATCATGGTCAAGAACTCNNTGTTGGGAAGGGAGCGTCAGCTTCCTCGATTGTGCGACAGCGGTTCGAGATACGACTAACCAGGGAAGTCGATGGTTCCGTTGTTGTCAGCGTCCACCTCGTTGATCATGTCCTGGAGCTCTGACTCGCTGGGGTTCTGGCCGAGAGAGCGCATGACAGTGCCCAACTCCTTGGTGGTGATCTGACNCTGCGCGACATTGTCAATACGGCGTGTTCTGGTGCGGCGGATATCTGGGGCGGTAGAAAGAGATCGAAAGAGAGGTGAAGAGGGAGCTCGAGACGTACCATCGCCGTCCTTGTCCTATGATTGGGTTAGCACGACTGCGACGGTGGGTGACCTGGACGCGCAAAGCGAGAGGAGGACGGAATGGAGATGGAATCAACTTACAAAGAGAGAGAAGGCCTCCTTGAACTCGGAAACTTGCTCTTCGGTAAGCGAATCGGCCTGTTGGCAGTGTCAGCAGATGCAATGGTGGTGAGGAGCAACAGCAGGCGCCTCCTGAGCATGGCGGGGCTGGATGGGCGACAAGGGGTAGGCTACCATTTTTGCGATGCGAATCGTGGACGAGGGTGTGTCAAAAGGTGAATAGAAGGGAAGCTGTCGTTCCGGGTGGTTATGCGACTAGACCAAGATGCAAGAAACGGGTTGTTGTGTTGGAAGAGGAGCAGAGTCCAGAATGCCTGATTCAGGGTGCTTGTGCTTCGACTTGCTCGGCGGGAGCTTCACGTCTCCGTGTTTGCCCACGTCAGCACCACCTTGACCCTGTCCTGGTCCATCATTCATCCCAAATGCCCGAGTAACACAACAAACTGTTTCCCATGCCGCCGTCTTCTGTTCCATGTTGATTCGAAATCTCCCCATAACTGCGCATCATGTGGCGCGATAGAACCAATCTGTACTGCAATCCCTAATAACTAGGCGTTACAAGACCAAACTAACCATGTCTCCCTTTGTAGCTTCATTTCATATCGCCAGTCCTATTCACATCATCCTACCACCAAAAAGTCCCGAATCGCAGGAGGCTTCGCCGACAATGCCGCCGAATCAGAGGAAACCAGAGGACTCATGTCCGCTGGTGCTTTTGACGATGGAGATGCCGTGATTGAAATGGACCGTCTACCGCCGCGCTGGCTCGACGTGCAGGACCAAGTCAACGAATGGCTGGAGAATATTACCAAGCAGATCAAGAAGTTGGACCAATTATGCCAGAAGCACGTGCTGCCAGGCTTCGACGATGAGCAGGTTAAGAGGAGGGAAGAGCGCGAGATCGAGGCCATGACCCAAGAGATCACCAGAGGCTTCCAGACCTGTCAACGAGCTATTCGTCGCATCGACAACATGGTCAAGGAGTCGCAGCAAACCGGAAGCCTAAGTCGAGGGGAGGAGACCATGGCACAGAACCTCAAAGTTTCACTGGCTACGAAGGTGGGAGACAGCAGCGCATTGTTCCGCAAGAATCAGTCTGCATATCTCNNAAGAGTATGCTTTGTTCCTTGTCCTCAAACAACTTGTCCGTCATGACTGACAACAACTGCAGAACTACGCGCCCTCGGTGGCATGAATTCACCNCTCGATCGAGCCACATCCCCTGTTCAGAATCCCTACACTGATCCTTCCCTCATGGACTCCGAGATCGATCGCAGCTCGGCGCAAACTACTCTCTTACAAACCAAGCAAAAGCAACGCTCTGCCGGCTTACACGACTCGACCATTGCTCAGCGAGAGCGCGAGATTGAGGACATCGCACAAGGCATCATCGACTTGTCCAATATCTTCCAGGAGTTGCAGACCATGGTCATTGACCAAGGCAGCATGCTGGATCGTATCGATTACAACGTCGAGAATATGACAACAGAAGTCAAACAGGCCGAGAAGGAATTGAAGGTCGCTACAGGGTACCAGAAGAAGTCGACAAAGCGGAAAATCATCTTGCTGCTAGTCCTCATAGTCGCTGGCATGTTCATCTTGTTGATGATCAAGCCCAAGAGTCGCAGCGCTTCAGTTGTGACTCCTGCGCCCGCACCTGTCACGCCGGCAGAACCACCTATTCGGCCTCCTGAACGACTGCGACGGAGTGTGGTCTTGGACGAGCTTATAGGCACAAGGAAAGACTGGCGAAGGCGGAAGCGAACACCCATTGACTTTGTGAGTTTATCATAATTAATAATGCTATACATTCAATTGCGGTCTGGTCATTACTGTAACTTGGTCATACAAGGCTCCTATGCCTCCCAAACCCTTTAGGCTTGCTTGCGAAAGTCATCTGCGTTTTGCACACATTGCCTTGCCATCTCAGTCTGTTCGTCCGTCTGGCAGATGAGGACCTTGTGCTTGGATCCAGATTTCGAAATGTCCACCACTTCCTTGTCATCAGGTTTCTTGTTCTTCGCTTCGTCAAGCTCGAGACCAAGGCAGTTCAAGTGCTCGACCACACGAGCACGAAGTTGACTGCCCCTCTCTCCAATACCACCAGCGAACACCAGAGCATCGAGCTTGCCTCCCATCTTGACGTAGTAGCCACCAACGAAACCCAGGATTCTGTCGACAAACAGGTCAAAGGCGAGTTGGCATGCCTTGTCACCTTGCTCTGCCTTCGAGCTGATTACGCCAAAGTCAGTGGTACCAGCGATAGCATTCCATCCACTCTTTTTGTTGAGAATCTCCTCGGCCTCGGTGATGTGCAGATCCTTAGTGCTGCTGCGACTGGGCTTTCCAGCAGTGTGCGTGAAGTGGAAGATCAAACTGGGGTCGACCGAGCCTGATCTGGTTGCACCGGGAAGACCGGCCAAGGGTGTCAAGCCCATGGTAGTGTCGAAGGATTTTCCGTTGACGATGGAGCATGCAGAGGCACCACTTCCAAGATGGAGAGCAATTATGTTGAGAGAGTCGACAGGCTTGTTGAGAGATTCGGCCACTGATCTGGTGATGAATGCATATGAGAGACCGTGGAAGCCATACTTGCGAAGCTTGTTGTGCTTTGCTCGCTCTTGGTCGATGGGGTATGTTCGGATGTGCTCTGGGATCTATGACATGGCACATCAGACCGAGCTCTCGTGCCTCTTGTATGTCAAACTTACCGAAGAATGGAATGCTGAATCGAAGAAAGCAATGTTGGTTGCCTTAGGCAGTTGCTCATGAACAGCTTTGACGATGGTTAAGGCACCTGCGTTATGGCTGCGGTGCTGGTTAGCCGTGATCAGAGATTAGAATTGAGAAGCTTACAGAGGTGCAAGATCAGAAAGCTCTTCAATGTGATGATAAGTCTCCTTGTCAATTCGTGTAGGCTTGTCAAAGTCTCCTCCATGAACCACTCTGTGACATGCGAACTCGATGTCCTCCTTGTTCTTGAGCTCGGGCAGATCTTTATCATTCAGGAGGTGCTCAAGAATGTACTTGAATGCATCTTCCTGAGTGCTTACACCTTCAATCTCCTCGTCCTTGATTTTGTTGTCTCCACGTTTGTATGTGAGTGTTGNAGGAGGTGCAGTCAATCCAGCAACTGACACTTCGGCAAGCTGAGAGGGCTCGGCATCTTTGGAGCTTCCTCTGAATACTGACACCTTGACGGAGGATGAGCCAGCGTTGATTGAGAGAATGACTTTGGCCATTTTGATAATTCCTGCTTGAATGCAAAGGTGTTTTGTTGGGTCTCGAAAGATGTTTTGTCGAGTGAGACGACCATCAGTGACATCACACTCCGGGCTTCCCGAAGTCGAGCATCTGAACATGACCTCAAGTTGACAGTGACACCCTGACTTGTGTTTATTCTTGTTTTTGTGAAAAGGTCAAGCGACAAGGTCAAGCAGCAATACTGGAAGATGCATGTGTGGTTAATTGAAGTCCGATATGCAAGATCACACGATAGTCGAGTGGTCGAGAAGTAAAGCAGGCAAATCTCACAGCCCTCCCTCTTTCCCCTACACAGACACATGTTTAACACGATATGATATAGAAATGCAGAGTTCCTTTCTAGACAGAAGTATGCCCAAGGAGATGCCCAATGACGGCATATTCTCTGTGGATCTTGCTCTGTTGTGGAAAGTGTTGTGCATCTCTACAGCTACACTGTGACAGTATAATACACGCGGAGGATATAGCGAAATCCTTCAAGGCTTGTTCGATGTTGTCATGTCAGACTGCAGACGCGCATGACGTGAAGTCGATTGCCAAAACAGCTGACAGTTGCATCTTGTTTTCGTTTCATGCGTTTCGAGACAGTTAAGCTTGGTCCTCCATGTGAAGAACAAAGAGCCGACATTCCTACCGAAGGCGGGTCTTCTTATAGTCTTCGTCGGTATCGATACAGTCCGATAGCATGAGCTCTTACTGACCGGCAGAGCAGTGGAGAAAGAAGGTCGTGAGAATTGTTGCTAGGATGTGTTATATGAATTAAGAAAGGGGTACCTGCCTTAGTTTCAATACGACAGCACACCCGCAGGATGTCAGTTTCAGCTTCACGATGATCCTCATGTACCCTTATGAATTTTTCTTCCGGGTTGCAGAGGTCAGTCAGTGTCGCGCGACAGCGGGTGAGAAGCGGCAGGTAGTCGCCTATCTCCTCGACTTCATCAAAGGAAATATGCATCGGCTTATTGGGCTTGATAGGCCAAGCCCGTCCTTCCTTTCGTGTCAAGGGGTTGTCAGAAGGCTGATATTGCGGGGATTTAAAGTTGGGGCTAGTAGAGGCGAGGGGTTCAAGAGAAGTGCAGAAGCAAGATAGAAGGACAAGTCCAAAGACGAGAGTTGCTGTCAGACCAAGTGACGCACGTCTAGATCAATACAGCTCGAGCGAGAGTCAAGTAGGAAAGCAAGTCATACGAAACTGAGATTAGATGCGACATGGATAAGAGATGAGGCATTGGCGCAACACATCGAATCAAGTTTAATGAGGCTGGACTAAGAAAAGTTAGTGCCCTCGCGTCTTCTGGGGTGCCGCGTGCTCGTCTCGGACTCGAGACGGCATGAATCTCACACATTGCAGATGTCATTGATGGCTGCGAGTGGAGAGGAACAGATGGAAAAAAAGGAACGTTGGCCAGTTGCGCAGGAGATGCAGGAGCGAAGAAAGCAAAGGGCACAGCAACAGCTCGCGAGATAACGGGTCTACTGGCGTTGGCCGGGCTGCCACGAGTTGGTCGTTGGTGTGGAGAGGGGACAAGCAGTAGAAGATGGGAAAGCTACGGTGGTTAGGCCTGCCTCGATTGCGCGCCACAACTTAGCCCCCTCTCCATCGTTGTCCAATTCGCTCCCACGAACGACGTGCTGGTTGCGCCGTGTCTTGCGACGACATCTGCTGCCTCTTCTCCTTCCACTCTCTGCTGCTCTCCAAACTCTCTTCTTCTTCCCATCCGCGTGCCCATCCTGCTGCGCCTCCATTCTCCTTCATTCTTGCCTCGGAGCGCATAAGCGCAAGAGACCACACTCGCTCTGGAGCAGGAGCACATTTAACTTACACCTATAATACCGCTGTCGTTGTCGTCTTCGCCCACGCCATACCAGGTCGCACCCCACGCTGCCCATCATGTTGCGGCCAGCGACTCCGCTTTCTATCCTGTTCTTCATCGCCTTTGTCTTGCTGTTGCTAAGCACCCTTTCGACGCCCATTATCCAGGCCATTCCTTTGGCCCAGTTCGATGGTGTCGACTTTGGAGTCTTTGGCTATTGCCAGAATGGAAAATGCAGTGGCATGAGAGTTGGATACGACACAGGTACGCTGCATCTATCAAGCTGCGCCGATCACCCTTCTCTGACTCCGTCCTCTNNAGATAAACTATTTTCAGCCGCCGACAACAATGAGTTCTCTTTGCCATCCAGCACTCGAGCCTCGCTCTCGTCCATTCTCATCGTCCACCCTGTCGCAGCCCTCTTGACGCTCATTTGCTTCGCTCTGGCCGTGGCCGCTCATTTCCACTCGCCTGCCCACTCTCCTCGCTATCTTCTGGCTCTGCTCATCCTGACATTTCCTACCCTGCTGGTTGCTCTCTTGGCTTTCCTGGTCGATATCCTTCTGTTCGTTCCGCACATGCAGTGGGGAGGATGGATTGTTCTGGCGGCCACCATTCTCATCATCGCTTCTGGTGTTGTTACTTGCGCCATGAGAAGGACTCTGGTATCAAGAAAGGCTCGCAAGAAGCGTATCGCTGAGAATGCCGAGATGAACGGCGCAAACTACTACAACAACATGCAGAACGAGCGTCTGATGGCCGATGAGCTGCCCAGAGCAGACAGCCCTCCGCCAATGAACGGCACTTTCGACAACTCCAAGGAACCTCAATTTGCGTCGTTCGAAACCAAGAGCAATGAGAGGAGAAGCGACGACCGTGCTCCGCTCAACCCTAGAGCGCCATCTCTCAGAAGCAACGGTACAGCTCCTAGCACACGCCCAGTGGACGACGAACTCCCGCCCATGCCTGTTCAGCCCGCAGATCCTTACAATATGCAGCAAAACGCCAACCCTCCGGTCATGTTGATGCGCCAGACTTCTGATGGCGCCCATGAGCCTCAAAACCCAGACCGCATGGGGCCTCCTCCTCCTGGCTATGGACGTGGCAGAGGCGGCTATCCTCCTCGTGGAGGCTACGGTCCTCCCAGAGGTGGTTTCGCACCTCGTGGCTCTTTTGGCCCAGGCCCGAGAGGTGGTTACGGTTCCGGCAGAGGTGGTCCTCAAGGTGTGNNAGAGGGCCACCTCCTCCTGGTTGGAACGGTCCACAAGGCAGGGAATGGGCCCCGGTCCTGGTCCTGGCCCGATGATGATGGGTCGTGGCCAGCGTGGTCCTCCCCAGGATACAGCAACGATCCCCTTCCTCCTCCCGGTGTTGGTCCATTCCCTCGCAGAAACGGCTCTCCTGAGGACCCTGTTAATGGCGAGATCATCGGCCAAGCTATCGAAATGGACGAAAGAACTGGAAGCCCGGCTATTCAATCACCCACTCGTTACGAACACGAAATGCCTGGAATGGCTGGCGCAGGTCAGCCCTTACCCCGTCCTCGCAGAGACATCACACCCGTCAATCAAAGACAGCCAAGCGGAGGTGAACCAGTTACTCCGTCAAGCATCTACTCAGAATCGTAAGTTGTCACTAGTCACGCCCGCGAAATAAGAGTTTCCTCTAACACATACAGAACATATGTGCAACCACGAGTCGGCTGGGATGCACCTCCTGTTCCCAGACACGCCCCTGCACCCGCGACCCAGATGAACTCTGTACCTCCTCTCTCGCCTATTCAGGCATCCCCAACATCCCGTCATAGACGCGCTGGCTCTGAGTCATACTATGAAGACGTTGACCCTCGCTTCGCTGCTGCTGATGAATCGTCCATGGTGGGTGCCCCAATTCCGACTACTTTGACCCCTGGTCCTCAAATCCCTACCGTGCGTCACCCTACACCCGATCGTCTACATGCCGGTCAGAATCACGAAGGGCCACCTTTGGACAGGGACAGCTCTTATGAGAACCTAGAGGGTGCTCTGTCCCCTGCTATGTCCGACACCAGCAACTTCACGTCAGTTAGTCAGCGTGGCGTCAACCCTAACTGGCGTCCACCACCAGGCTACGGCCCTGGATCAGCGGCAGGCCCACCACAGCAACGCAGGAACGAGCAAAATGATATGATTCTCGGCCAAAACCCAGACTTCATGTTGCCTGGCATGCGCGGGGCATCTCGAGGCGGTCGTGGTAGAGGAATGCCACGTCCTAACCCCACCGGGCTGACACCTCCTGGCCGTTACCCAAGTGCCATGTAAGGCCACTGTTGCCAAATAATGTCTTATGTACTATTACCTTTCTGATTGGTGGGCCGGCCTTTATTTCGATTCTAGACGTACACCTCTTTTTTGCGTGGTGTTTGGTGAATTGGCGACGAGGAGGCATCTGAAGACAGGCCAACCTGATTTTTTAACAGCACAGCATGTCGGTCGCTCATGACACAAAAGTACGATGTATCAGTGACCAATGGGACGACTGGATGATATATAGATGTCAACGGATCCAAACACGTTACGCTCAGAGATTGAATCATGACCGACAAAAGTGTGAATGACTGCGCAGATGTTGAGGCAGTCACCAGGAATGAGCCTTGACGGAGAGGTAGTCTCTCAGATGAGCATACCTATACAGTGTGGGAGACACTGAGTTACTGGTTGAGCGATCGGAAGAGTGAGGCCATAATTTTAGCGACACCAGGATTGTACTTTACCACGAACAAGTGTACATCGCTATTTCAGCTGTCAATCACCAGTTTTCTGCCTACAAATACCAAGAGCAGCAAGTGATGTTCAAAAAGTGAATGGCCGAGGAAGGAGCAATGGTCCAGCCAGCCACGCGGCAAATCCCCGGTCGCACTTGGCCGCCAAGGCTTGAAGCGGTCCGCGACGCACCAGACAGAATTCGCAAAGCCCACAAGATTTCTCGAGCAGACAGCGACACGACCGACCCTCTCACAGCCAGCCGCACAGTCGATACTTCAAAATGAGTTAGTCGCCGCCCGTATACTCTTGTCAGAGCGATGGATTCTGGATAACTAACATCTGCGCGCAGCCAAGGGTACTGGATCTTTCGGCAAGCGCCACAACAAGACGCACGTTCTGTGCAGACGCTGCGGTATGCACTCCCACCACCGACGACAACGACGGCCCTCGATCAATCTCCCGGACCCGAAATGCTGACGGACGACCAAACACNNAGGCTCCCGCTCTCTCCACGTCCAGAAGCACACTTGCTCCAACTGCGGCTACCCTAGCGCTAGCATCAGAAAGTGTACGTTCCGATCCTATACCTCTCCTCCACCTTCGAGCACCACGTCTTCGACACTGCCATTGTGGCCTACGAACACCCGATCGACATTATCCGACACAAGAACATCCCGCACCCGACCACCACCACCACACATCCTCCATTGATACATGAAAAACACATCTGACATAAGCCAAACAGTCAACTGGGGCGAGAAGGCCAAGAGAAGAAAGACCACCGGTACCGGCCGCATGCGCTCATTGAAGCTCGTCTCCCGCAAGTTCAGCAACGGCTTCCGCAACGGCACCCCCAAGGGCGCCCGTGGCCCTACCAACGCCTCCGCCTAAACGATGACTTCTCCTTAAAGACAAAGGATGGGGTTGATCAAACATCTGAATGACACACAAAAACGCGCGTTGTTGCTAGGTCAGGCATTGATTCAGGGGAGTTTCTTCTTTTCGGCATTAGGGCAATGAGATTATTTTTGCAACAAATGTGGATTTCCCAACTGGTCATGGCCTAACCTGTGGCTGCCCGCCGTGGAAGGGGAAAACAATATGAAGACAATGACAAAACTTCATCTGGCTGTCCACAAACGAAAAGACAAAGAGAGAAGATGGAAAGTGGCTTCCTCTACGGGGCCCTTTCCCAGACAAAGTCGTATGAACTGTTCCGAAAATGACTTGATTTCGTTCCCTTGCTCATTCGCAGCTACTTGTGTGAACACTTTGAGTACTCGACTACCATCATAACCCGAACTATCTCCACACCGACTTTGATATATGCGTGGTTTGAGTTCAGGCATACCTCGATGTCAACATTTGCCAATAGCCTGTAGGTCACAGCCGATAGGTCTTTCAAGAAGTGTTCACGATATATCAAAAGACACAACTTTTAATGATATGTGCTATATGTCTGAGCAGACCTGACATGACAAGAACTTCATAGACTCGTAAACCGTCATCTCGTGCATTCATCTCCATTTCCTCGCCGACCACTCACGCCTTGCAGATCTCATACATGAACTCTCTGAAATCACTCTTCGTCGCGTCCTCGATATCATGCTCGAGGTCCTTGCGGTATTTTTCTGCATACTCGCGCTTTACACGACCTAGATGTGCATGGTCCCAGTGCACTCTCATCAGTCTCGAGATGAGCAGCTCGTAGCGTAGCTCTTCGTCCCGGTTGTGGGAACTGATGTCGTCGATGGCGTGACGGAGTAGGAGGGCGTCTCGTGCTGGTCGGTTGATTGCTCCGTTGAGGATGTGGCAGATTACCTCTCCCTGTCATGTTGGTCAGTATAACCAAACAGTAAAAGCAAAAAGTGTTTGACTCACCACCAGATTGTTGCTCTTCCTCAATGCTTCCCTTGCAAAGTTGACACCGTGTCCACGCTCATATGCCTTCAACACCTCTCGCAAATGTGCATCGCTCCTTCTGACCACAATCTCCAGCATTGTGCTTTCTCCACCTTCCTTGGCTGTCAGACATCTGTTCAGGACATCAACATCTCTGTCGACGTATTGCCTTGGATACACTGCATTCTCCTCCTGTCTTCTAGCCTCGAGTGCGGTCAGCACAGCCACGCGGAACTTGTCTGGCTTGAGCTCCTTCTCCATACACCTGACCAGATCGTCGTTGTAGCGTTTGTCCTTGAACGACTCTCTGATCTGTCTAATCTCAGCATTGCTGCGACCCATCAAGCTTTCGATCAGTAGCTCACGCCGGCTGCTGTGCGATTGGTACCAGAAATTGGCCCAGTAGCCTTCACTCTCGTATCTGCCGAGCGCGCACACATACACTGCTTTGCCGAAGTTGCCCGAGAGCTTCATCTTCATGTGTTTGGCGATATTGATGCCTCGGCCTTGGACCTTGACGTGCTTCTTGTACTCCTTGCGCAGTTCGAGAATTTGATCGTGTGTCAGATTGGGAAGGATCTTGCAGATTGTGTCGATGTCGATTCTGTGATGAGAAATTGCTTCGTTTAAAGCCAGTGCGTCCCTTTCGGCATCGTACAGTCTGGCTCGCTTTTTGGGCTCCTTGGGGTTGGACTCTGAGCCTGAGTCGATAAGATCGATCTTGCTGGTGCTGCTTCTAGATCTTCTGTGATGCTTGCTGTCGGATGATGGACCGGGTGAGAGCGGAGACAGTCTATCAAGATCACTGTCCGAAGACAGTTTCATCGGTGCTATCATTGGAGACACGGATTGGTAGGTTCCACGGTATGCTTCTAGCAAGGGGCTGGGCGGAGGCAATGTTCCAGCTATGTCTGGTCGGCTGCCACTAACCGACAAGCGATTCATACGCACTTTCAGACCAAGATTGGTCTGCTTGGAGATACCAGGCGTCACATCGACTGTTTGAGGTTTGAGAGAGGAGATCTGAGGTTGCTTTCCAGCAACCGGGCCATATGTTTGAGTGTTGTAGTCATGATGTGCCGATGGCTGATCAGATCTAGGCTGAGAATACTGATATTGCTGAGACTGTCCAGATGGAGGTCTGGATGTGGTATACTGCGATTCCTGAGGGCCGCCAGATGCAGGATACCGATAAGAGGTAGACGTATAGCCCGACGGCGAAGGAGCCCGCTGGCTACTCACACTGCTACCACGACCCCTTCTGGCCTCCGGACAGGGCAGATTTCCATACGCCAGATCAGAGTCATCATCGTGTGCATCCCTAGCTGCAACATACCCAGGCCGTTCATGCGGCGGGAAATCCTTGTAGTCGCCCATATCAATCTCTTGTGGCACAGTTGGGTAAGGCAGCTGTCCCACAACGGGGTAAGGTAAATGCTGCCCATCGCTACGCGAATTGCTTCCAGGGTTGACGGTATACTCGTCGTCATAATCACCCGGCATGGCGGGCATCGTGGGCATGGTTACTACCGGTGAGATGTGACGTGGTACCGAGGCAGGGGTGTTGGCATAGACATACTTGGCAGGCCTGTCCGGAGTAACATTGTGTATTTTTCGCACATTGCTGTGTGAACGCGATCGGTCACGTCGCGAGTGCGATTTGGACCTTGAGCGCGACGAGCGATGGTCTTCGGGTCGTAAAGACATGCTAGCTCCAGAGAAAGTTCACAATCCAAAGGGTAGTGGTCAAATCTGTTCATATGGTGTGAGCTTCAGATCCAAGTCAGCACAAAGACAAGAAACCGGCATTAATCTACTGTTGCTACACGGTTTGTTTGTCATACTCTTACAAGAACTGTTGAGCGACGTGGGTGGTGCGGGGAGGCGGTGAAGGATCGCAAGCGCCTTGGAAGTTCGCTTGCGAGATGAACACAGATTGGTCGCACAAATAAGATAGTCACAGTGTCTTCTAGGCAGACGAACCTCAAGGTCGGCACATGTAGGTGAAGTGTCAAGGATGTGTATGGGTATGCATGCGTTTGTCATGAATTAGTGTATTATTGTACAGAGTAAAGTCTTCGTCATCATCCCCCAGTCGTGATCATGAAAGAAGAGATGTGAAAAGCAAAGTTGGACATGCTAGCATGCTCATGGGTATCCCAAGCAGGGTAACTGCTATTAATCAAAGAGAATCGTAGGAACTGTCCTGAAGCGTTCGATGCGAACGTCCAGACAACGCAGAATGCTGATTATTATGCACTGCAGGTTTAGACGGTCTCAGCAGTCTGGCCGGTGGTGGCAACGCCGCTGTTGGTGTTGGGGTGGACATTAGGGCCAGGAGCGCCAACCTTATCCTTAACAGCGGGGTCCTTCTCGTCGTAGTCGTGGATGTAGAGACCGAGACGGGCAGGGTCGATGCCACGGTGGCCCCAGATGAGGAGGGCACCGAAGACGGGCTTGGCGAGCAAGTCGAGAATACCGTAGAAGACAGCCTCAGAGTCGGGAGAGATGACATTGCCACCCTCGCAAACGCCCCAGGCGATAGGGTACAGAATCCAGAGCAGGGTGGTGAGCGAACCGCAGTAAGTGAAGCACTTGCCAACATCGCGACCGAGAGCGTTGGCGTGACGGCGGCCTTCCCAAACGAGAACCCAGACGATGTATGCGAGGGCAGCACAGCCGAAGGCGAAGTAACCCCACTTGTAAGAGCTGCGGACAAGAGCACCAACGAGACCGGTGACAATCATGACTTCATCAACAAGGATGATGAAGAGAAGAGTGGGCCAAGGCATGGCGGCGGTCAACATCAAGTCCAGGAGGAGGAGAGGGGTAGTGATGAACCAGTCGATGTAGCGGACGTAGAAGATCTCACGGTTCATACCGCGAACACGAGGCATGTTGGGTCTGAGGTACTCAACATCGATGGGGGTCCAGCCGAGGTTGGAGGCCATGGAGAAGTAGGCGATAGCAGCGACCATAGTAATGGCAGCAGTGATGTAGTGGAAGACACGGTGCTGGCGAGGCTTGGTCATGCCCAGACCAAGGAAGATGAAGGTGCAAGCGGTCATGACGGCGCAGACAGCCCAGTACCAGTCAGAACCGCGGACGGTGATGGCAATGTCGGCAGTCTTGCCGTTGACAGTGTTGCCTGCGCGTAAACATGGTCAGCGCGCTGTGCATAGTGCTAGATGTGAGTGATGGACTTACCATTGACGTTGAGAGCGTTGTTTCCAGCCATCTTAAGTGGTGTGGATGAGGAAGAAAGCAATGCTGCAATGAGAAGAGTGTGGATGGATGATGGCGAGCAGGCAGGCGAGGGAAGTTGTGGTTTATAAACGCGGTGCAAGGAATGCGCGGAACGATGCGGTCAAGCCAATCTGTTTTGGCATCACACTATGACGAGATCTGAGGGAAACAGCGCTTCACTCTTGGATCGACGACCCTTCCTTGTCCCCGTCACTGCTCACTTCACAACACGAAACCCCACCACCCACCAAAGTGATCAACGGGTAGTCGCACAGGCCCAACGCGCCATCGAGTATTCACTATTGCACTGCAGGGGCTTTCACGCCACGACGCCGCGAGCCACTAATCTAGCATATCATCACTGCCGTCACCAAACGTGCAAAATATTCACTATCAAGTCTAAGTAGAACATCCCTGACATCATCGATGTCAGCGGCTTTGGGGTCCGGCTCTATCGCGACGCCATCAAGCCATCAAGCAGTCCAAGCCCTTTCCGCAGCCCGATCTTGGAAAGCTTGATTGAACTTCGGGGACCAAATTCAAATTCCATCCTTCGGCATCGAAAAACAACTGCCATCGCGCTGATTCTTGACTTTTAGACTTTAGCAGACATTGTCATGTTTTCCCTGAAAATCAGCCATGACGTGCCCTCCATTTCATGTGTCGTTCTGGGGTCGTGCCAACCGTACCTGTATGCAGATGCATGTGAAAAGAAGTTCAATTTGGCGGCTGGGGTAGCATGACATCTTCGTGACATGTGCTCGAACCTGGTCACAAGCTGTACTTATCTCGCAGCAATCGATTATTCATTTTTAAAAGATGCGTCTTCTATTATTCATATCTCATCTATCTACGGCCAACTAGATAGATGGCGCATTAAACAGGGAAATTGACTTTTCAATCAACAACATGCGATCGTGGCATTCCGCCATGGGCCGAAGATGCCGATAAAGGTGTGCACCGAATTCGCTACCAGTTGCTGTTTTTCCACATGTGTCACCCACGCAAAGGCCTCACCGCAGAACTGCAGGTTCACCGCAGGACGTGCTTCAGGAACTGTGAGCTCTCGATACCGGCATCCTGCGGGAACAGCGCCAGCTCAATTGATTTTGGTTGGGCTCAAATAATTGGATAAATCGATGCGTGACTGACAACGGCCATCTCAGGGATCAAGGAACAAGGAACCATGGCTTGGACAGGTAGATATTACAAAGTCTATTCATTAAAGAAATCTAGGGTCCTTCGTGCGAGAATGCTCAAGTTTGCTTACCAAGGAGGATACCAAGAGCAAGCACAAGCAATGCAAGGAGCATGTAGACAATCCACTCAAGCGTGAGGGAAGTCTGAACTTGATCCAAGACGCCAGTTCGCTCAGTCTTGGTGGATCCGGTTTGCCATGGAATCTCTACACCGAGATCCTGACATATCTGTTCCGCAACCAACCGGCCACCTGCTAGCACGATTGGTACACCTGTGCCAGGATGAGCGCTGGCGCCAACCATGTACAGACGCTCAATGCTGCCTCCACTGAAGAGAAGCTCGCCGATTCTGCCAACAATGCCCCCNNCGCCAAAGCGACCATCCAGCCAACCACCTCGTCTTGCACGCGTGGCTGGTCTGAATGACAACACGTTGAAGAACGAGTGCGACAATCCCAGGATAGCTCCACGATCAAGGTTGAAAGATTCACGCCAGGTGATGGGATCATTTGTAATCTCATGGACAATCAGTGGCTCAATATCAACGCCGGTGCGTTTAGCGATGGTAGTGAGAATTGTCTTGCGTGCGAGTTCAATCATCTTGCGCCAGTCTTGAGTTTCAGCTGGTTTGATGCCTTCTGCGGATTTCGAGTTCGTCATCTTTCCGTTGGCACTGCTCTGTTGAATATCCTTGTCCGAGGCTGTGACAGCTTTTGTAGGGTTCTCATGGTCGCCAAGGAGATGTCCAACCGGCACTAACACGACGACGGCTTCCTTGCCTTCAGGAGCAGCTGTGGGGTCCGGTCGGCTAGGAATATTGACATAGAAGCTGGGTTCGTTCGGAATCAGATTCTTTTTGAAGATGGAATCGAAACTCTCCTTATATTCATCCGCCAAGAAGATGTTGTGGGCGTTGAGTTCTGGCAACTTGCGGTCCAATGCCCAGTAGAAGGATATACTGCTGCAGGATGTTTCGCGATTGGCCAATGACTCTGCGTAAGGCGTAGGAGGCAAGAAATTGTTGTACGCATAAACTAGATCGGTATTGTTAACCACAACATCGGCGGTCAGAGTCTCGCCATTAGCAAGAACAACTCCAGTAGCTCGTCGACCATCAGNGGAGAGAGTGATCTTGGATATTGGGGTCGAAAGTCTGTAGGTCACGCCTAGACGCTCACCAACCTTGACCAGTGCCTCAATGACCTGCGCAAGCATGTTAGCATGGAAAACGCTACTCGACTTGATTTACTGCACNNTCACCTTGTGAAAGCCTCCAATTGGATACCAGATGCCTTCGGTCAGTTCGGTATACTGCAAGAGACTGTATGTTCCAGGAGCATCGAAGGGACTCATGCCCATATACATGCTCGCAAAGGTGAAAACGCGGCGTAGTCTCTCGGTCCAGAAGTACTTTGAAGCGCGACTATAAATGCTTTCGAAGGGGTGTAGTTCGAAGACACGGCTGAGGAAACTAGGTCGCAGCATGGAGGTAATGCTGGTGAAGTTGCGCGACAGCACATGCTCGACACTGAGTTCGTAGTGGTTGTGAGCTTCTCGGAGGAACGAGAGGTATCTTGAGTATCCGTCCTTGCCTTCCCACTTTTCAACCTGTTCCTTCATCAGAACCAGATCGGTGGAGAGCTGGAACTTCTCGCCATCGCCGAACCACATGTTGTAATTTGGCTCGCATTTGACTATGTGTACTCCTTCGGCTTCCAGACTTGTATCGAGGTCGGTGAATGTCTTGTGGAACATGCGCGGAAGGAGAAGCAGAGACGGGCCTTGGTCGAAACNGCTGGGTTGTTGTCGTCAGTCTCGTGCAGACACATATAGGACCAAGGATGCAGTGATACACACCCAGCCCTCATGATGTAGGAGGGAGCAGCGACCTCCGGTAAAGTCGTTCTTCTCAAGCACAGTGACCTTGAATCCCGCCTTGGCCAATCGCGCGGCCGTCGAGACTCCTCCAGCTCCAGCGCCTGTAACACCATCTGTCAGCGTCTTGTATCTGTTGACGGCGATGTCTCCGGTACACACCTACGACAATGGCCGTCTTTTGGTGGGTGGTGCCGCTCATGGTTGGATTTGAGTGTCGATCTGCCTACTGCAAAGGAACTGGCAGGTAACAGTAAGCAGCTACATGATGCAAAGCAGATAATGTCCAAGCATTCAACATGGCGTTTTGCCGTGCAGCTCCGAACACGCCTCCATCGACCATCGACAATCTCGTGGTTCGCATCCAACCCCACCGTCACGCTACGGCCCGAGCGCTCCACCCATGCATATCAAAACTGTATCACGATTCACGACTCAGACTCCATCATGGTCAGATCACCATAACGTGATCGAGCAGGGAATTTTCATTATGATGCATATGAACAGGGTATCTCTACTTTATGTATCACTGCAGCGCTTTCCAAGCCACTGCCAGCCTTCGCCAGCCGTCTACTGTTGCCCTTCCCTTTCTGACCCTGTAGCCCGGCTGCCTCAGTGTCCGTCCAATTTCCATGTAGCTCTCCGTAGCAACACGCATAGGTCCACGCACTTCTGAGGGTAGCTTGTCAATCGCACCGCGCGAGTCCTCGTACAATGCAAATGCTCGGTCCAACAGACGATGTCTCAGTCGTTCTAACTTGGCCACGAATATTTGGTCTTCGGCGCCAAGGGTAGGTTTGGCATCCATTATCGTGAAAACCTGAATCGCTTGTTCAGGCGTCAGGTTCTCCTCCTTTAGCCAATTTGTCGGCAAGTAGACTCGCTGTAACAGAGCATCTGCGCTAATGTCACGGGCAATATTGGTGTATTGAAGAGCTATACCCATCGTGTTTCCAGCATCCAGTATTTGCTCCTGTTGCTTGGGTGACACTTCTCCTGGGTAATGGGAGAAAACGAGCTCAATACACATAGCAGCTACTGTACCAGCAACTCGTGATGAGTACACATCCAAATCGTACTCTGATCTTATAGGGAAAGTAGAAGGTTGAGCTCCTTTGCTTGTTTGAAATCCGAGGTCCATCTCGAACCCTTTGAGAAGGTCATAAAGATGCTTAGAAGAAAGGCGCGAAGTAGGCAGCTGTAGCAATGCGGTATGAGTGCTTCGAGGGAATTCAGTAACAACATGTCGGACGATACTTCCAGTGTTTTGGTCGTGCGCCATCGGATCCTTAGTTTTGTAGGAAAGATCAAGGAAAGTACGAAGGCGTTTGATCCATTTGCGAGCCTCTAGTGGCGAGGCGGCATTGTCGATCAGATCGTCAGCCACGCGGCAGAAGGAGTACAGAACGATCAAGTCCACTCTCAGGCGGCTAGAGAAAGCTGCACTAGCCAGATAGAAACTTCGGCTCTTCTGATGGAGTCGCTCGACAGCTTCAGACAAGCCCTCAAGACGGTCCTCGTCATATGCAGCGGCCGGAAGTAGCAGAGCCCGGACCAGGAGCACAGGCGAAGGAAGGGCGGGTACGGAAGGGAAGTGGGAGGNGAAGGCGTTGAGAATGGCGACGGCGTTGTCGAAGGCCACAAGACCAAAGACAATCAGTGTGTTCGTAAGGAGGAAGAAGACAGCCTCCTCGATTTCCAAACCAGGCCAGAGATGTGTTCCAAGCTTAGTGCCAGATTCGATGACCCAAGTGCCTCTCCGGAGAGCCAGTGTATCAACAATCCAGAGGTATAGCGTTGGAAGAGCGATTGGTAGCAGGGTGTTGGTGACAGGCAGACCGAGGATGAATTGATATGCCAGCGACCACAGCAAAAGCAAGAACGGGACAGCCCAGACGAGAATCAGACCCATGTATGTGCCGGCACCTTCAGCCCTGAGCAGGTTCACAGCTTTCTTGAGGAGCAGACCCAGAACAAGCTGTCCGGCCAACTTCATGTACTTCCAGCGATCATTCTTATCCTGACGGCGCAAATATATGGGGTGGAATGTAGGCTTGCTGAGAAGCAGGTACAGGAGCGAAGTGTTGTAGGTCTGGACGATGAAGAAAAAGACCTCCTCCAATGGGATATCGAAGAGTTTAGGTCCAACGACGGCGTCCTCAGGATATGACCAGATACGGGTGCGGATCAAGTACGAGTCCCATGGCGTGGTGGACACGAGAGCAATCTGGAGAAAGTGAGACTGGCGAAGAGGAAATGTATAGGCGAATATGGGTCATACGGTGACAAGGAACAGGATTTTGTAGACATCGAGGCGGGTCAACAGAGGTCGGTAGAGCAGAGTCAAGGCGATTGCGGGAGGAATCGTGTACTTGACGTGTCTGTATACAGGCGTCAGTAGTCTGCGAGGGGACAAGGGGTATGAGCAGAAAGGAAAGGGGCCTTCTCACACAAGCGCATAGTCGTAGCCCATGGTGTCGAGACAATTGCTAGATCCAAGGCTGTCACAAAGCCATAGCACACAGAAAGGAGTGTCGGAGTCGAGTTGCGCAACTCTGCCAGCAAGCGTCCAAGAGAGAGGCTCGACTTGGGCAGAAGACCAACATCGGCTTCCTCGGCACCGCCTGCCCTGATCGGCGATTTTGGAGCACGGTCGCACCTGCCGCACATGTCACTCGAGAGTCAAGCGATGATTGCACACCTGCCCTGATGTCATGGTTACACGGCACTTTATGCGACATGCTTTTGGCGCTTGATCGTGTCAGTCACGCTATGCGCTCTCGAATCATGCCATTGCTAGCCCGGATATTGTCGTCCTACAAGCCTTCTCATGCTCAAAGTGCCTACTTCGATGCCTGAACAGAGTTGCACTCACCTATAACGTCTCTCTGCTACAGGACATGGCTCTCTTTGCGCCGAAGAAGAAGAGCCCGCCACAGCACAAACACGCGTATGCTTGTTCATCCAACACTGTCTCGACACTTGACTAACCATCCACAGCNTATCTCTCAGGCAACTTCGCACCCATCAACCAGACGCTGCCTCTCACCAAATGTACTCATTCAGGAGTCATTCCGTCCGAGCTTGCTGGTGGTGAATATGTCCGCAATGGCGGCAACCCTGTGTCCAACGAGGACTTAGGTCGCGATGCCCATTGGTTCGACGGCGATGGCATGCTGAGTGGCGTCTCGTTCACCAGGCAAGCAGACGGCAACGTCCAGCCCGAGTTTGTCAACCAATATATCTTGACCGACATCTTTCTTTCGACTGCCGCCTCTCCACGCCTTCGCTCGCCCATCCTGCCCAGTATCGCAACTCTGGTCAATCCTCTCTCGTCCCTTATCACCATTGTCCTACGTATCCTCCGTACCATTGTGCTTGTCATTCTGTCCTTCTTGCCAGGTTCCACTCGTGCAATCAAGAGGATTAGCGTCGCCAATACAGCCATCCTCTACCATGATGGCAGAGCACTAGCAACGTGCGAGAGTGGTCCACCAATGCGCATCGCACTCCCTGGACTAGAAACTGTTGGCTGGTACGATGGCGACCGTGCAGAGGGCGAGCCCGAGCTGAACAACAACGACCCTTCGTTCTCGGGCAAAGGCCTGCTCGGCTTCCTGCGTGAGTGGACTACTGCTCATCCAAAAGTCGATCCAATCACCAAAGAGATGATGCTTTTCCACTCCACCTTCCTGCCTCCATATGTTCAGTACTCGATCATCCCGCCGACCTCTGCTCGCTCTGAAACCAACAAGGGCATTGTTCAGCGCCCCGTCCCAGGAATCACCGGCGCCAAAATGATGCACGACTTTGGCGTCTCTCTCAAGCACACTATCATAATGGATCTTCCTCTTTCTCTCGACCCTTTCAACCTGGCCAAGAACAAGCCTGTCATCGAGTACGATCCTACGAAGCCTGCCCGCTTCGGTGTGTTCCCTCGTCACCATCCAGAGCAAGTCAAATACTTTGAAACTACTGCTTGTTGCATCTTCCATACTGCAAACGCTTGGGATGATTATGACGCCTCAGGCAACGTCGAGACCATCCACCTGCTAACCTGTAGATTAACATCTGCTTCTCTGGTCTTCAGTGCTGGCAATATTGCTGCGCCGCAACCTACCAAACACACTGTGAAGGCTGTCAAGAAGAACATGCCTTTCTTCTCCAAATACAATGCAGATGAAACATGCTTGTACGAAGGAGCGCCTACTCTAGAATCACCGGGCCTGGAGCGCGAGCCCTTGATTCAGATAATAGACAACAGCCAGGCCACCGCATCCTACTTTGACAAGCAAGGAGATGATACCGACGAAATTCTTGAGGAAGATGATCAATGCCGGCTATACCACTATGCTTTTTCTCTCAAACCTTCTCAGATCACTGCCCAGTACGCATTGTCTGCGATCTCTTTCGAGTTCCCTTCCGTTCATCCCGATTTCGACATGCAGAAAGCTCGCTATGTCTACGGATGCACTACATCAATATCCTCTTTCAATGCGGCGTTGGGCCGCTCTGTCAAGATCGATGCCCTGGCCAAGATTGACACCAAAACACTGATCGAGAAGGGTGATCGGTTGAGCGACTTGGGAAAGCTCGAAACCGTCACTGGCTGCGTCGATACCCGCACTGTTCAAGAGATTGTGGAAGATCCTCTCGAGAACGACCCGGTTCAAATCTTCCGTATGCCTGCTGGTTGGTTCGCGCAAGAACCCAGATTCATCCCGCGCAAGGCCGATCCGGGACAGACCTTGACGGAGGATGACGGCTACCTTATCGCATATGCCTTTGACGAATCCCAGCTGGGCCCCGACGGTGAAGTGCCCTCGGATTCAGATACTACAAGCAGAGCAACGAGTGAACTTTGGATCATTGACGCCAAAGATATGCGTACAGTAATTGGTAGGGTAGCTCTTCCACAGCGCGTTCCGTACGGGTTACATGGTACTTGGTTCCCTGAAGAAGACATACTCGGTCAAAAGCCTGTCGAAACGGTTCGCAGCATCAGCGAAGCCAAGTTGAAGAAAGACGGAAATACCTGGATGAATATCAGGGCTTCGATAGAGAGCATGCTCTCTTAATGTTTACACGATAACGAATGCATTATGAAGGTGTTTTTGGGATACCGGCATAGGTCTTTAGACACATACAAGACAAGTTGGCGTTTTTGGGGGCTTCTCAGTACATAACAATACCCTTATTCAGGCATGACAATATTAATGATAGATTTGTTTTGGTTCACATGGCATGAGACTGGAATGTGTTTTGAATGGCCAACGTAATTTTCATCAGATATCGTAGAATCGTAACTCTATGTACACTGTTTAGGCGCGGTGCCAGGTAACCAACCGACGAGTCCATGAAGACTTCTTGGGCTGCTGCTCCACACTGCTAGTAGGGTTACTAGCCGACCTCAATGCATTGCTCGAACGCGAACTCTTCAGCTTCTGCGCCACCTTGCGTCTCAAAGGCAACTTCTCATCCTCGTCATCCTCGAAGAAGCTGCCAGTGGGCCATGCAGGGCTGGTAGCCACCAATGTCGACGACGAAGAATCTCTGGTTCTATCCACGGCGTTTCTGCCAGATCTGGGCGACTCCAAGACCATGCCTACCGTCTCGCCCGACCAGCGCGAGGGCGGTTGGTCAGAGAGACTGGTTTGTTGTTGGGAGGATGCGCTGGTTGTGCGCATGCGAGGAGAGGTTTGGGGGCGCTTGGGAGATGAGGAGGGGAAGAGAGNGGTTGCAGAGGGTTGGAGGCGGACAGACATGCATGAGTCTGAGCGCGAACGTTCTGAGGATGCTAACGAAGAGGTGCGAGGGCGGTGTTGGCTGATTTGACTGCGGTGAGAGGAGATGCTGCCATTATCGCTGATTACGCTGATGCGTGGGGTTGATGGTTGCTGTTGCTCCTTGGGGAAGAGAGTGTAAGACTGTCTGTGAGGCGAAGAAGGAGAATGTCTCTGAGGTGATGCAGGAAGTTGTCTCTGAGGCGATGAAGGAGGTTGCCTTTGAGACGATGAAGAAGACTGTCTCCTTGATGATGACTCATGTGCTGTTCTTGGTCGTTGTACTGAAGGCTGAGGGCGTGTGTAGGATGGCTCAGATGTGTGCTCAAGGCCGAAGTCAAACGCGGCCATGGCCTCACCCTGGTTGCAGGGCTCCTCGGCCGATACAACTCTAGACAGAGGGGTGTGGTATGATGCTTGGAGATAGTAGTCCAAGATCATGTGTTCCTCCGAGTCAGATTCGGGAGAGAATGGTCGCTCAAATGGAGGCTCTTCGATGAACATGGCTTCATGCTTGCGACGTTGAGTGTTGGTTGGAAGAGGAGGATGTACCACTCTGGGAGTCCTGTATGCGTTGTGGCTCTCTGCTTGAGAACCTGTACCAGGTAATGGTCGACGTGCCATGGACCTAAGGTCTGGCTGAGACTTTGTCCTCATCTGACGCTGTTGTGGTTGCCCCGGTATCCTAAGCCTCTCTTCCCTGGGCTGTGGTCTCGCATGAGCGGCACTCATATCCATGGGATAATCTCTAACGCTCTGCATGGTTGTCCGTCCTATCGATTATTCGGATGAACTATTGGGGTAGGAGTTCGTTGCATAAGATATGCCGGGAGGAGCGAACTGCGTGACGATACCCAAGAGTGAGGTGGAAATGAGGTATCAAAACAACAAACAGTCGCGGGAATGTAGACTTTTGTTTTGATTCTCATGGGTTATACCTACTATAAAGACCAGAGCATTCCCCACCCGAGTACTAGGAAAGGGGATGGAATGTTGAAGCCATGAAGCCAGGGCCCATAACGGCATGCGGGTTGATCGTGGATTTTTCATAGCGATCGTGCATGTTGTTTACTGTGGGTTACCTGTGGGTTACCTCTGAACTGACTCTACAACTGCAAGGCTTCGCAGCAGTGACGAGAGGTTGGCTCTGGTTGCAAGGGGTGCTACCTATACCCAATGATCAGCTTTTCCATCGATATACATGAACTCAGTACATTCATCGGATGGTTTTCCTCGCGCAAGCTTTCTGTTTCCTTTGCACATGTTGTGAACAGGGGTGACGCTTGTGCATTGTCGACAAAACGTCGAAGCCGTTAAAAGGTAAGAAGGAGCGAGACCGTTGAAAGGGGGAGAAAGCAGGGTCGGTCTCCCAGCAGGCAAAATTACTCAACGAAGGTCGATGCGTGAACTGGTTCGGGCTGACATTTGACAACAACTGCCAGCCTCTACACGTCGTCGGCGCGACTCTGGCCCTGCTCCACCGGCAAACTTGGTGTTATGCCTCCTGCAAAGCTTCGCTGCCGTTTTCAGGGGAGATGGACCTTGAGCTTCTCGTTAACGCACCGTTGCGTGATAGGTACTCATCACTATTTTCGCGAGGGACCATAACAGGAGGTACACTCAACACACCGCAAGTTTGACCTTCGTTGTGCACTTGCGAAGCCCTGCTTTTGTACTTTGTCCCTGGCGCCGCGTGCCTGCAAGTCAGTGAACCAAAAACCAACCAGCACACCCGCTGCATTTCAACTGTGCGGCCCGTACACCAGCGTGCAGGTGTTTGGTGCTTTGTGGTTGCTTTGCGGGTGTCTAGCCTTGCTTGACCGTTCAAAAGCCTGTGTGTCCCACGGTGCTGGAGCGAGCAGAGTCCCGGGTCCTGAACTGGAAGCTTTCCGCGTGAGCAGATCGAATATTTGTGATGTTTGCTACTAGTTGATACTCACGCCAGCAATCAACGCAAGGCATTTACAACCTTCGTCGTTGCCAGACTTGATATCAGGAGTATATTTGCTGTTGATTCTCTTGAATTGCATATTTTATTCATGCTCAACACTTCCAGGTTGCTCCAAAAATCCACGCTTCGGGGGCCACCCTGACTCTAGCCAGGCATGTCTCTATATCACCCAACATTAGTGGTAGGCCTTGGTTTTCGAGCTGAGTATGGGTTATGTATGTTCAGAATATCCGTGACATCATTTCATCTTGCGTACTGGCGTGTACGTAGAGACATATCGAGTTCAACACAAAGGGAAAGGATCAGATCAGGAAACAAGTTTTCTGCTGCAATCCGACTCCCTCTCACACACTCTCAACCAGAATCATGTCGGAACAAGTTTCTACGGTTTACAGATGTGGTGAAATCCCTCTAGGGTGTCCCGGAGCCATATCATATATGGCAATAATAAGAGTGAAGCAAACAAGACGAAGCAACTCGATCACGCCTTGATAGCCCATAACGTCACACTTACTCCACATTCGATGTGCTTTATAACCACGAGTTGCCAGGTTTCACCCACTCTCTACCAGGTCACGCTCGACAGCAATGGCATACGGTTCGAAAGTCCCAGCGAACCTGGCTGGCGCTGAAGGTTCATATGTACAGATGCCTAACATAAAGCCTCAAGCATTGGCCTCATCAACGACCAACATGCTAGGGCTTCTGCACGACAACCTGTTACCCTCTTTGAACCTACACTCGTCTCTCGCACTCGTGGCCTACACTGCCAGCCGTGTGACTCGCCGCGTCGAACTCAAGGACTGGTTATGGCCTTCGGGAATGGTGCTTAATGCCTGGTATCATGGAGTCTGGGCACGTAGCTCAGAAACCGGTCTCAGTCTCGGTGAATCACTATCTACCCTTGGCTGGACGCAGAAGCTTCTTCTCGGTGGGGTTACGCTCTGGGGTGTTCGATTGTTTACCCGAATTGCTACTCGTAGCGTCAAGCGCGAAAAGGATGATCCTAGATACGACGACATGAACCAGGACACTAGTTTCTGGAACAAAGCCTTCTTTACGGTCTTCTTGCCCGAGGCTGTGTTCCAAGCCCTCGTCTCGCTATCATGGTCCGTAGTGCTGCAGCAGGGCACGCTCGGAAGTATTGAAGCCACGCCTCCTCAATACGGTGCCCTACTGCATGGACTCGCAATTGGACTCTACACTACTGGCCTCAACATGGAAGCCCTGGCTGACCAGCAGCTCAAAGAGCACAAGAAGAAGAGTGGTAATCTCAACCGCACCGGCGTCTTCTCGATCGTACGTCACCCCAACTACCTTGGCGATGCTCTGGTCCACTTCTCATTCCCATTACTCCTTGCTGCCAACGGCATGTTCCACCCACTCAGTCTCGTAGGACCCCTGGCGAACTACGCCTTCCTGCGCTTCATCGGTGGTGACAAGCAGAATGAGGAGTCCCAAGAGCAACGTTACAAGGCAGACGCACCCAAGAAATACATCCAACTGGAGGAGTGGCGCGCGAACAAGAACAGCTTCTGGCCTGCCCTGAGTGAGGTAACCAATCCTTGGTCGCTTGCTTTAGTCGGAATCGGAGCAATTGGTGTTTTGGCTGAGCGTGGCCTCAGGAGATATATGCTGGCGTAGACGATGCGGATGAAAGGTGACTGACTCTGCATGTATCTTCTGGAAAGGAATGTAGATGTCTAACAAATAATGATACAATCTTGCTACGAAAACAAGAGATGAGAGAGATGCAATGACAAGCTAACGTGATTCATGTGGTATTGTACAGAACAGGATAGGAAATGAGAGTTTAGTACTGCGAGGCAGCAGACTGGCAGGCCTTGAGCTGGTCGAGGTACCAGCCGCAGATGGTCAGACTGCCCTGGTTCTCGTCCATGCAGCGACGGAAGTTTGTGACATCAGTCTCACAAGCTCTGGGAGCCTGGTAGCTGGATGAGGTGTAGGTGCTGTTGTCGGCGGGGTTGGCGACGGCCTGGGGCTGCTGCTCGACAGGAGCCGAAGAGGAACCGCCACCGAAGAAGCCGCCGATTGCGTGACCGATGGAAGAGCCGACGGCGACACCACTGTGAATGAATTGTTAGCTTGGTTCAAAGCTTCTCAGGCAACCCGAGTAGGCAGACGAGAACTTACGCAGCAGTGCTAGCCATCTGGCCGAAGAGTCCGGGACCAGCGCTCTGCTGAGGAGCAGCGGGAGCAGCAGCAGGTGGGGGAGGAGCGTGGTGCTGAGGAGGGTGGGCAGCAGTAGAAGCTGAGCGAGCCTGCTGGGGAGTGGGTGGCGCAGGACGGGCAGGTGCGGCGGTAGGGCGCCTGGGAGGGGCAGCGGATCCACGGTTGTTGCGAGGCATGTTGGTAGCTGGTATGAGAGGTGGTGTTGTTTGGAGTGAGAGTCGTAGTAGGTGTTCGAGTGGAAGGGATGGAAGTCAAGGTGGTAAATGTGACAAAACTAATGCTCGTGCCGAAGGTTGTGATTGGCTCGTCAGCCTCGGCTTTGCGAGAGCCGCCGCCGCTCCTTCTCCGCCTGCTTCTAGAAGTCGCATTCGTCTCCAGAAAATTCCATCATCGCAAATCAACATCATAACCACACACCATGGATACGGATCTACGCCCGCTGATCGAGAGCCTCGCGAGCAACATCGACCAAGTCGAGGAATCTCTTGCGCCACTGATCAACACGGCCCTGTCTGCCAGCACAAGCAAACTCCCTCTGCTCGACAAGGCAAAACTTTACACTCTCGTCACATACGCCATCGAGTCTCTGCTGTTCTCATATCTACGCCTCAATGGCCTCGACGCGAAGACGCACCCCGTGTTTGCAGAACTCACTCGCGTCAAGCAATACTTCGAAAAGATCAAGCTCGCAGAGACTTCGCACGTCAAGCGCAATGCCACCCTCGACAAGGCCGCTGCCGGTCGATTCATCAAGCACGGTCTAGCTGGAAACGATGAGTACGACAGGAAACGCGCAGAGCAACAAGAGAAGGAAAAGAACGGTGCCAAGAGAAAGTTCGAAGATATGACCGAGAGAGTCGGCAGTCATTCGCGCTTTGAGGCCATGAGCCGCAAGATGAATGACGACGAGGCCGAGAGTAGTGCCAAAGACGTTGAAAACAGCGAGTCCGACTCCAAGAAGAAGGCCAAGACGGTCGCTCCCAAGAAACAAAAATCCGACAAGGCTCCTCGTGGACACAAAGCAGCCTTCCAAGCCTTGCTGCAAGGCCCCATATCGACCGAGGAGGAACCAAAGAAAAAGAAGAAGAGAAAAGAGCAAGGGAGGCAAGGAAACTTAAGGACGACGCTTTTGATTGATGGACATCGCTTCAGACCAGTACTACTCTACTCGACATGGAACACCTCATCTAGTGCACGCCACCAACCACCGTCGACGCTGCTAGTAGCACCCTCATTCAGGCTCTCTTGCATCTTATCCGTCACCTTCCACCATCTCTGCGTCTCTTCATCTTCTGCCATAGCCTTCATATCGGCATCGAAGTCACTTCCGGTATACTTGAAGGTTGCGAACAGGATGCTGGACTGTTTGTCGTAGAAGATGCTGTAGTCATGGATGTTGCTGCCTGCAATCCTCTTCAAAACGCCAGGCCAGACCTCGGAATGGATCTTGATGTATTCATCGACATACTCTCTGCGCAAACGGATAGATTGACCGATGCGTTGGACAGGCATACTGGAGGAATACTGGAGGAATACTGGCCACGTCAGTGACACGAACTTGACAACACAGGACGCCGAGTGCACATACGTATATGCTGGGAGGAGGACAGCTGAGGAAGGAGGACAAGTGAATTTGCGGACCCCGCCTATCTAAAAAGCATAGCTCCTAAGCTGGCTCGTATGAAAGAGACCCGAGACGGATTGGCTTTGCCCCGTGGCGCCCCACTCCACCAGACAAGCTTCTGACAGCCATTCTATGATTTTGACGTCTTCAGACCATGTGAAAACTCGATAAAGATTTGACCAACCTCATGTCCGTTTTGCAAGACGGATTCTGGAGCTCAGACATGGGAATCACAAAAAGTGACCTCAGACGGGCTTCTTGAGCAAAACGAGATTACGGAGAACATCCAAAGTCTATCTGCCCCTTCTCCACATGATGAAACGGGAATTGACCCAGAACGTGGCCGCCTCAGAGTTGATGGTTGCAGTCTCGAGGTCCAACCACGGAGCAGACACAGGTTGAATCTCGAGAAGTCGGTCGAGAAAAGTATTATTGGCATACTAGACGTCATTCATAGGCCCCAGGGGCAGACGGCGCGTTTGGTCGCAAGTTATTGATAATTGGTCGGCTCAAGTAACCTCGGCGGCGTGACTCGCGCGCATAACGTTGGAAGGTTCTGCAAAGGCACAGCGGACAGTAAGTGGGCACGGCTGGCTAGGCAGGAAAAAATCAACACGGCCGCAGTCCTTTCGAGGCTTGAATCACGTCGAGAAGGACTTTCTTCCTCGTAGCGCCCCGCAGAAGCAAAAGCAGGAAGAGCAGTAGCGATTCGGTTCGTCCCGGCGGCATAATAGGATTAGGAGCTCAACTCAACCAATCGCAGAGTCGAGCCCCCAAGTGAACTTCAGATCCATTATCCATACCGCCATATCAGGAGCCCGACGGTTTTTTCTGCCATTGCTGCTTCACCTGGCAAATTTCTTGACGTCTTGCCTTGTGCTCCAACCCGTAAGACACTAGCCCCGACGTGGAGACGGTGAAAGAAGGCATGTTTACCGCCTTCTCGGAGCCCAGAGCCGCATCTCGCTAACCTTCAGTGCAGCAGCCTTCTGTCGTGTCGTCTACTGCCTCAAAGGACCGATCTACCTTCACTTGACTCTCCAAGTGACGCTCCAAGAACGAAAGCATCTGGAAAGCTTCGAAGCCCTGTCTGCCCCCTCTCTCGCACGACATCATCACCCTCTGTATCACCTGTCCTCCTCTCAGAACATCACAACCAAGAGATCGTCTACACAATGGCCTCCAACCCTCAAACACAGTCACTCAAAGTACGCCTTACGACCAAGCCTCTGGAAGATGTAAGCCGCTAAATACCATTGTAGTGTGTCGTTACAGGAGACGGTGCAGTCGGCAAGGTTCGTGCTTCCCTTTTGCCTTTGTGCGACAAGCAACTAAACAATGCATTANNGACTTGTCTCTTGATCTCGTACACGACTAATGCCTTCCCTGGCGAGTACATCCCTACTGTGTACGTTACACAAGATCGTCGGCCATGCGCACGCCTTGTCGGATAATATGCTGATGCTCGACAGNNCTTTGACAACTACTCTGCGAGTGTCATGGTTGATGGCAAGCCCATCAGTCTCGGTCTCTGGGATACTGCTGGTCAGGAGGATTACGACCGTCTTCGTCCTCTCTCGTACCCCCAGACAGACGTCTTCCTCATTTGCTTCTCTATCGTCAGCCCTCCTTCCTTCGACAACGTAAAGGCAAAGGTACGGAATGCAAAAGCAAACACAAGGCTTGGAGCAGAACGGTGTCTGACAAGGCGAACANNGTGGCACCCCGAGATTGAGCACCACGCACCTGGTGTTCCTATCATCCTGGTCGGAACCAAGCTCGATCTTCGCGACGACGAGGGCACCAAGGAGAGTCTGAGACAGAAGAAGATGGCTCCCATCCAGTACGAGCAGGCCATCAGCGTTGCCAAGGAGATCAAGGCAGTCAAGTACATGGAGTGCTCTGCCCTTACACAGCGCAACCTCAAGAGTGTCTTTGATGAGGCCATCAGGTGCGTACAAAGAGTCGAGACGTGGATGATGCAGGTCACTAATATTGCATGANNCAGAGCCGTGTTGAGCCCTCGCCCTACCTCGAAGCCCAAGAAGCAAAAATGCATCATCCTCTGAGCTGGCAGGCAATACCTATACCGACTTTCCCTTACTTTACACAACACTCGCATTTTCACGGCATGATAGATCTCTTTAATCTCGTTGCCAAGTCTAGTTTCTGGGAGTCGCTGGCGTTGGATCCTTTTCAGTTTGGGGGAGCAACGGCAGTGTTCGGCGCAGATACCCACTTGACGCAAGCAATACACACAGACTAGCACAGGACACAGACACACAGTCATGGTTTGCGCTCAGGCCTCATGCTCAGGAAGCCACCTCTGGATGGAATAGTTACTTCTATAGTGCAGACCGGACTCAAGAGGAGGACAATAGCGGAGTCACGGCAGACAGGCGGCCGGGCAAAAGAATGTTGTCGCGTGTGTCTTTTGACATGGTTGCATTGATGGCCCTCTTTTTTTCTTTACTGGTTTCTGAGCGTTCTGTACATATGGTCTGCATGAACTTTTTAATTTACAAGTTGCAAGTTCGCTCTCATGTCCAGACGCAGTCAAGCATGTGAAAGAGCAGCGTCGGAGAAAGCACGGACTTATAAAACGTGCGGAGACGAACCCGAGTCAAGACAGAGACTTTTTGATAGTCACAAAAACCACAAACATCACTTTACCACACAATTCAAAATGTCACAAGAAACAGACGCGCAAGCCCTGACAGGCAAGGCAAAGAAGGCCAAGCGTTCCGAGGAGAGATACAAGAAGAACAAGAAGAGAAAGGTCGACGAGACAACCACCGACGATGCGCCAAACAACGACGAACCCGCCGCAGAAGCAGACGATCAGAATGCCGCCTCAGACAAGATTTCAATCAAGAAGCGCAAGCGATCGCAAGAAGACAAGGAGCAAGCACCGACAGAAGACGCAGCCCCCGTAGAAGCCAAACAGCAAAAGAAGCGCAAGAAGGAGCCCTCAGCCAACAAGGAGCCGCTGGCCAAAAAGGCAGGAGACGCAGCAACAGCAGCAGAGGGCGACGAGGCAGCCGCAGCAAAGAATCAGCGCTTCATCGTCTTCATCGGCAACCTGCCCTTTACAGCCACGACCGAGCAAATCACCGAGCACTTTGCATCCATCCAACCGCAATCCGTACGTCACTCGACCGAAAAGGGCACAAACAAGAGCAAAGGCTTTGCGTTCCTCGAGTTTGCCAATTATGATCGCATGAAGACGTGTCTGAAGCTGTACCACCACAGCATGTTTGACAGCGGCGTTGGCGGCGAGAGAGGCAAGCGTAGGATCAATGTCGAGCTCACGGCTGGAGGCGGTGGCAGCAAGTCCGAGGGCAGAAAGGAGAAGCTCAAGGAGAAGAACGTCAGACTGAACGAGCAGAGACAGAGGAGAGCAGAGGCCGAGGCCAAGCAGGAGAAGCGCAAGGCAGCGAAGGAGGCCAAGAAGGGAGGTGCTCAGGGAGCAGACAAGGGAGAAGAGGCACCTGAGCCCGAAGTCGATGCAGGAGCTCAAGAGGGCATACATCCCGCCAGACTGGCCATGTTGCAAAGAATAAACAACCGATAGGAGGAAAGAAGAGCAGTCTGTCTGCAATGAAGCAGGAAGGCAGATAACATGTTCTGAATTTCGAAGCCACCCAAGTCCTTGATTCCCAACCAACGCCTTTCCCAATGCCCTTTGTTTCGAATATTGTACAGTATAGTGACATGGACATGCCGCGTGATCTACCAGCTGGCCTTTTTCACACCAGGCAATTGTCCAGCCAGAGCGTGCATACGGAATTGGTNACTGCAGAAGATACGTCAGTGTTGTGCTCTCGTGCTCTCTCTTATCATCCGGGATCAACGTACTCTTGCCATGCGGAAGTCACGGAAAACACCTCTTCCCTTGCCTCCAGCAATACATCTGTTCTTGATCTGGGTGGGGCGGGTGTAGCAGTGCATTTGCGACAATTGCAGTTGAGCCTGGGCGCGAGCGCGTTGCGGAAGGAGTGTGTTGCGAATGATGTAGCGAAGTGCTTGTCTNNATAATCACGTTCAATTAGTCTACTGTGTAGCAGAGGCGAATATAGATATGCTCTCCACCAACCTCTCGGTCTCGTTCTGCTCAAAGACTTTGCGCTTGGTGTGGTCGCGGATGACCTTGATGTTGACGAAGCCACCAAGGTCGAGCTTCTTTGAACGGAACATGGACATGATTGCGGTATGTGTGCAAGTCGTGGATAACCCGTAAAAGTGCCTTTATTTGCTCGTCGCTGCTATGCACGGTGGTGACGGCGGCGTTGATGGAACAAGTCCAAGCGGCAAACTCCGACCTACAGATTCCCGATTAGGAAACTTCGATGCTCTACATCATCACTACTTCGTTTTTCTTCTCTACGCAAAACCACAAAGATGATGCCTTCTATATTCGGGACCAAGGAAGTGGATAGATCTCCTGTCTTCACTGAAGACGATATCCGGAAACTGGTTCTATCATTTCCTCCTCCTGAACCACGACCTGGAAAAGAATGTCTTGTTCGCAGTCTCTCTGGCCGTAGCCTTGTTCGTTCGGATGCAGTCGCCAAGCGATTTCATTCTCTTCTTCAGAGTGCCACTGGTCCTATCTTTCTGAACGGTCTGCACAACGAATTGGGTGTTCACGATGTCCAATGGCTCTTGACTCAAGAAGACGAACGCATCTACTACAGTATAGACCGCCGACGACTCTTACCAGAGACTACTCAGAAGGCCATATATCAGAGCCTCAAGAACTATTTGGCCAACCGTGGTCTTGATCTGGACAAGATTTCTACAGAGAAGGATGTCACTACTGCCACACTTCGACGCATCCTTGCCGCACAAGATGCCGATCTATCTCTCCAGGACCTCGAGAACGGAAAGACTTATGATTCCAGACTGCTCGAAAGGCTCGAAATGAGCATTGGAAAGATAGTCATTGACGGCAAGCAAGGATCAGTCGTGCTTAGCGATACTTTCCCTCAAGTTCCTATTGCCTGGCTGGAGTCGACAGCCAACAATCTGATACCCCATGACGAGAAAGGTGCTCAAGGACTGGTTGATCTAGTGAATGGATTCCTACGCTACACACCAAGATCCTTACTCGAACAGCGTCAAGGCGAAGTCAAGCAAGCCCAAAACGCATACATCCAGAAAGCGATAGAAGAACTGGATGGAAGTGGATATTGCGAGGTGACCGCCAGCTCTAGACCACAAATTCTGCGAAAAGCTTCAGATGTCGATCTTGCACGGGCAATTCGAGAAGCATTCGTACAGAAACATGTCGGCTCCAGTGTTGTTGAATTGAGCACAGGAAAGTCTACATTTCTTGTAACACAGGACACTTTTGCTGCCAGATTGTCTTCCATCGCAGCCAAAGCTGCCGATGCAGCCACCGAACAATGGTCCTCCAGACGCCCAGGCGAAGAAGTCACCTTCAATCCCACCAAGTTATCCATCTCCGATAACCCGGAAGCATCTCTCGATCAAGCAATCCTCGAATCCGGCGACCCAGAAAACAAAGTTCAATCAACCTTTGAAGCCAAAATCGTCTCCCTCCGGGAATCCACGACATCAACCTTTACAACAACCATCCAAACAGACCTCCTCACACCCCTGAAACTATACGCCCAAGGCGCCGATACAATCACAGACACCACACTCCAACCCCGCGTCCAAGACTTCATCTACGACTGGGCTCGCAAAGACCTAGCACCAGAAACCCTCCGCACCGTCAAAGACCAAAACCTCACCACCACAAAGGCCGTCTCCCGAGACCTAGACAAATTCTCAGACGCGGTAAATGCAGCAAGAACGCTAGAAGACATGCTAACAGCAACCGCAAAACTGGCCCGAAAGCANAAAATCGAGCAACCTTCTGCGGCTGCATTGAAAATTCGCAAACAAGAGATTTTGACGCAGAAAGTGGTGGGGATGAGGAAGATGAAGCGTGCGTCTGATCTNTTGCAGAATGTCATTTGGATCTCATTGGCGAGAAGGAGGGAGGGATTGTACATGAGTTCGGGTAAGGATACGAGTAGGATGATCAAGATGGTCAAGGAAGGTGATGCAGAAGCTGGTGCGAAGTTGGAGGAATGGAAAGACCTGATCAAGCAGGGCAAGGACACCGATGACACGAAGAAGGAGATGAGAGATGCCGCCGCCAATGCGGTCGAGGAGTTGAAGACGATTTCCCCTAAGGCTGCAACAGACGAGGCAGCAGCCGAGCAAGTCACTGGAGAAAAAACGCCACGACTTCTTGAGTAGGATCCAGCATGTAACAAACGAGAATAACGAGAAAAACGAAATGTAAATATTTGGCATGTCTACATGAACCATAACACTTTTAAAGCCATCTAAGGCATGACACGGTTGGGGTCTCTGGGGAACAGCGACGCCAGACGGACGTTGGGAAGACCCAGCCACAACATGACAATACGCTCCAAACCAATACCACCACCAGCGTGAGGCGGGCATCCATAGCGGAAAGCGTTGACGTAGTCGCGAAGACCATCCGAGTTGGGGTCGACAGGGCTGAGGTGCTCCTTCATACGCTTGCACAAGAACTCTGCATCGTGAATACGCTGGGCACCAGACAGAATCTCCTGGCCGCGCATGAAGAAGTCGTACGAGTTACTGTATCCGGCGTTGGGGTCGCTTGCGCCGGTCTGATGGGCAGGGGCAGTGTGCGAGGGCATGGTGTAGAAGGGACGGATGTTGAGAGGGAACTGGTCGAGGACGTAAAAGTCGGAGCCGTACTTCTTGAGCACGAGGGCACCGAGACGCTTCTCGTCGGGTGTGCTGAGGTCGTCAAAGTCGCCAATCTCGAGGCCGTCGTCGCGCAGCATCTGGATACCCTCGCTGAAGGGGATGCGGGGCACCTTGCCGGCCTCGGGGAGCTTGAATTCCTCGACGTGGTAGATGCTGCGCACCAGGTCGGTCTCGCGTTTGTACTTTGTCCTGAGGCCGTTGAAAATGTACAGCATGAGGTTCTCGAGGACCTCGACGACCTCGTGGTAGTTCTCCTCAAAGGCCATTTCCAGATCTAGACCAGTGAACTCGGTCAAGTGACGAGCGGTGTTGGAGTTCTCGGCACGGAAGACGGGCCCGACCTCCATGACACGCTCGAAACGGGCAGCAATCAGCATCTGCTTGTACAGCTGGGGTGACTGAGCGAGGAAAGCCTTGGTAGCGAAGTAGCCAACCTCGAAGACGTTGGCACCACCCTCAGAGGGAGCACCAAGCAGCTTGGGGGTCTGGATGCCGATGAAGCCCTGGTTGCGCAAAAACTCCTGGAAGAGAGCAGTGACACCGTCCTTGATGGCAAAGATGGCGCGGTTGTGCTTGCCACGGAGATCAATGACACGGTTGTTGAGACGCGTGTTCAAGGTAACGATAGGGCGGCCGCTCTCGTCCTCCTTGGCCTCNNCCTCACCCTCGAGGGGAAGAGGTCTCTCGGCATCCGAGACTTGCATGGGCAACTGGCTGTCGGCCTTTGCAACAACGTAAAGCTTCTTGACGTGAATCTCGAGATGGCTGATGCTGGCACTCTTGACGGGCTCGGGGGTCTTCTTGACCAGACCGTGGACCAGGACGATGGACTCGGAGGGCACGCTGCCGGCAAACTTGACCATCTGTCTGCTGAGGGAGTCGCTGGCGGCGACAACGGCCTGGATGGTGTTGAGAGTCTCACGGAAGACCAGGAAAGAGAGCTTGGCAGACTGGTTGCGGGCATTCTCGACGACGGCGCGGAAGCAGACCTCAGCACCACCGGCCTCGTCGATGGGAGTGGTCTCGCTGTACTTGTCGGCGATCTGGGCGAGGGTGACACGCGAGACACCGGAGGGCTTGTATTCCTGGGAGCCGATCATGGGCAGCTCGCCGTAGTCCTCGGCCGAAACATCGTTGGCATCTTGCTGCTTCTTCTGTGCCTCCTCGGCGGCCTTGCGCTTGGCTGCCTTCTCGGCCTGTCCAACGGTCAGATACGTGATATTGTCACATCGTCAAAGGCCAATCGCACCTTCTCCTTCTCCTTGGCGGCCTTCTTCAAGGCGCTCTTCGAAGGGCCCTTCTCGCCATCGGCAGGAGCGGCGCCAGCCTCGTCGGCNAGGAGCGTCCTTGGGTCTCTCGGGAATCGACTGTGCGGGCTTGCTTTCCAATGCGTTTTCGTCGGCCATGTTGTGTGTGTTTGTCTGACAATAATCCTTGCGACAAGCAGAGCGGGGTCTTTTGTGCTTGGGTCGAGATGTGGGATGAATCACTGCTGGCATGAGTCATGTTGCTTGACGTCGACACCGCCCATGATTCACTGTTTCCCTCTTGATCACCTTGAGAACACCGCCTTGGTGACATGCACGATAGTAGTCTATACTTCCTGCTTTTGACGTGGGAGCACGTAGCACCGCTTGTACAAAACAAAAATCAATGTTGCTAGCCGCCTCTTGTCCCTCAACCCTGATGGTGCTGTCCGACTTCTACATGGCAACCGCCATGATTTAACATGCTTGTGCTACAAAGTGCTCTTTCTTCTTCTGCCATATACCAGGACCACGCCAGACCTCATGAAGACTCTTTGCATCTTCTTTCTTCTTAGTTATCCTCCTTTCGTACCCCTACTCATGCAACCTACAGTATGGCTCGTACCAAATCCTCCACTTCGACGAGATTGATTGTGGCCATTGTCCTGTCATCTGCCTTCTTCATTGCAGAGCTTGTTGGTGAGACAGACATGGCCTCGGAGCTTCGAGATGTCTACCTTCTGACTGCGTTCGTAGTTGGGTTCCGCACCAAATCGCTTGCTTTGATCGCTGATGCTTTCCATTATGTACATCACATTGAGCTTGTGGCCTATGACATTGCTGACTGGCCGATANNGTTAAATGACCTAATCGCATTCTGCGTTGCCCTGGTCGCTGCNAAAGGTGACCAGACTTGATCTGATACTGATACCACGGACCCCTACTGATGAGCTCCTTAGCTATCCGACCGTAAAGATGCACCTGCAAGCCTGGCTTTCGGTTGGGAAAGAGCCAAAATCCTTGGTGCCTTCTTCAACGGATCCTTTCTCATCGCTCTTGGTCTGAGCATTTTTCTTCAAGCCATCGAGAGGTTCATCAACGTTGAAGGTGCATGCCTCCATTCATATTGTGTTGCTAGATGCTGACCTGCACCAGTCGTCGATCAGGCACGCAACGTCCTCATTATGGGCTGTATAGGGCTCCTGCTCAATGTCGTATGCATCTTGGTGGTTCATGGTATGAACATGCTTTGTGTTGACACACAGCCGAATGCTAACCGAACCNNAGATCACGGCCACCGTCATCATGGTAGCAGCAGAAAGTCCAAGGCGGGCACTCCAGTCCTCGAGGTATCGGATCTTGTGAGCCATTTTCAAACCGCGAGCGTATGATAGCGGACTGACCGAAGCAGNGAGAACCCATCAGAGCTACACACACATGGCGACTTGGGAGTTAATGCTGTCGTCATTCATATCTTTGGAGATGTTCTGAACAACCTCGGAGTCATTGCTGCTGCCCTTGTCATGATGTTGGTACATTCACCGAACAGATTCTACGCCGATCCCGCTGTCAGCATGGGCATAGCAATTATGATTGCAAGCAGCGCTCTTCCTCTCAGTAAGTAGCCACATCCATATGAGAAGCTGGTGACTAACGAGTGCAGCTTTGAGNNTAGCGGACACATTCTGCTGGGAAGTACACCACCCAGCGCCCAAAACGAAGCCATCATACGGGAGCTGAGAAAAATACCAGGAGTCGTCTCGGTGCATGACCTTTATGTCTGGCAACTGAGCCAAGAGAAATCGATAGGATCGGCGCATATCGTCATGTCGCCCATGGCCAGCCAAGAAGTGCTGTCGAGAAGCAGCTTGGATATAGCGGAGGTGGCCCAATCTGAAGAAGCGAGAGAGACGCATAACGGGCGACTTGCGCGTCTCGGGAGATGTCTGCATGGATTCGGCATCCAGAAAGTGACGCTGCAGATCGAGGATGGTCCGGAGAAGGCCAAGTAGCGTCAAAAGGATTGGAAGGATACAACCTTGGCGGCAGGTCGTGAAGAATGCAGGGAAAGAATCAAAGGCCAGCCATGCTCTTTCTCAGTTGTCTCTCCCTTTGGTTTGCCTGCAGTTCGAGTCGGCCAACAGCATAGCTCAAGCGGTCTTTCTTCTGTCTGAGCTGCTGCATCTTGAGCTCTTCAAGCGGGTTGGCGGCAGCGTGTGATGACGAAGGAGCAGATGTTGTAGGGTGGTATTGTTGCTGAGGATGACGCGAAGACAGACGGCCTTCTTGCAGTTCGCACCTTGCAATCAGAGACTCTTCGCGACGCTGAAGCTTGTCGAGGTAGACGGCAACACGATCAAGCATAGACTCGACTTCTGGTTGGATTTCGGAGAGTAGGGCAGATTGGGCGTTTTGGAGTTCGGGTTCGGAGACAAGTTCGAAGTNGCTAGGTAGTGTTAGTGTCAGACGTGTGAAGGACAAGGATGTTCCTACCCTAGTGGCCTGCAGGACCCTAGCCAAACGTGGAAAGTCGCTAGTGCCAGCATCGAGGATACTGATGGATGAGTCGAGCAGCTGCATGCTCGAGCGCAGCGACGAAACGCAGCTCTCCAGAGTGTTGGCTGTACTCATGGTGTCGAACGCAATGCGAAAGTTTGGGAGGTCTTCAATGTTTATTGTTGATGATCGAAGCAGTCGCATGTGAAATGCGGGAGACTCTGTCCCGTGATGCCAAGAAGTCCAAGTCGGGGACGGCGGTCGGTCGAGCATTGAGGATTGCGAAAGAGCCCGCGCGCGCAGTCGACAGCAACGTCTACCAGTCAATTCCACCTCTTTGTCCACCTCCGTCAACCACATCACATCTCTCAAAATGGCCGGTCTCCTCGGAAAGAAGTTCCCCACCCCTGTCGGTATGTCCAATGCGCTCTTGAGCCCTTACTGCAGCCCTCGAAACAAGCCCGATTGCTGACTCTTTTGCTATNNAGCCCGCCCCATGGCACCTTTCTACATTGCCGGTCCGTTCCCATCATAGACGCATGCGCCTTCTCGAGAAACACCTGGATATTGATATTTCTGTCTGCTTACAGGCGCCATCATCTTCTACGGCATCAACTCGCTCGCCACTACTCTCGCCAACAGTCAGTTCTACCCATCTCCCCCGGCCCTGCATTGTTCGCCCTCTTCGACAATGGCACACCAAACATCCTCACTTGCGCGACAGAAAGAGCAAGACAGCTGACAAGCTACACCATCTACAGCCGACGAGTACAGAAACGACCCCCGCAACCCCAACAAGAACCTCAAGCCCGCCCACTAAATATCCTGGTCTTGAGAAAGAGCAGAATGCGAGAAAGGATTGAAAGTGGCTCCATAGATCCGCACGAAGCCTTGTAAAAATACCACATTTATTCTCCGGGTCCCAAGCTCTCTCGAGTCCAATGCGCAACGCTTCGAAACCGTCAACTTCATGCTTGTAGCTCGATTAGGATATGGTACAGTATTCATTATTGGTCGTTAACAAAGAGCTGAGATGTTCAAACTCGTATATCCTACACTTGCCTCGCCGATTACTCCTTGTCCAGATTCTTTCTTCTTCCTCGTCCGTCTGCCTTCTTGTCACGCTTGTCTCTGATGCCCTTGATCTTACCCTGTCTCATGCGTCCACCCGTCTTGACCTTGATGTCCTCCTCCTTGATATTACCTGCCGAGTCATAGCCCACCTCGATTGTGTTCTTGGCCTTGCTCTTCTTCTTCTTTTCTACTCCTCCGAGTTCCTCCTTGCCTCTACCAACGCGCACGTTGCGAGGAGTTCTGGTCTTGGCTCCTAGAGCCCAGATGTCGCCCCAAGAGCTCTTGCGTGCATCACGGTAGGCTTGCTTGGAGAAGCTGCGAGGTACTGTCCAACGCTCGAGTGTGCCGGCTGGTGTGCACATGTCAATGATAACATGACCTTGACGCTTCANGGGAGGCAGCACCACACGCGGCAGACTCAATGAGTGGGAACCCTCACTCACGGGCACTCCCTCGAAGTCGGGCACTGCAGGCGCCGTAGGATCAAACTCATCTTCAATCTGCTCAGTCGCAGCTTGAGGATTCTCAAACCCGATGAACGCCCGATCTGTCGCAACCTCACCCTGGATGATGTTTTCCTCATCCTTGTCACGAAGGTCACGGCCTCTCATGACGCTGATATACGAAAACTCTACGTCCTCGTGGTTTCTGTGCTTTGCTCCGAGGATCTTCTGCAAGAACGGAGGTCGAATGTAGCGCTGCTTGAAGTGGCAGAAGTCCTTGCGGCCCTTGCTGATACCACGGTTGACGTACATCGGACAGCCGAGGTGATTGGTACAGGGAGCCACAATCATGCCCTTGTCCTTTGGCTGCTTTCCCCATACTGTGCCTTCTCCTGGATCTTCGACGTCTTCAGAGACGGCCTCGTTGCCAGGAGAAGAGATGCGAGAATTGAGAAGTAGCTCGCGTGCTGCGGCGACCATCTCGAAGCCGCGAGGAACACCTTTCTCCAGCAGGACCAGAACGCCTCCATCCGTGCTGAGTAAGCTCCACAAGTTCTTGACGTGCTGTTTGCGAATATGGTCTTCCTTCAGCGGCCACAGAGTGTGTGGTGCGATAATGATGTCGTACTTGCCGCGCTCCCGGGCAGACTCATCACTAGCATGCATGTAATCAGGCAGACGAGGAAGGAAAGTGGTGTTGTCCAAAAGCTTGCTAGACCGGAAGCGCAATGCCTCATTGCTAGTCAAAACAGTGGCCTTGCCCACGGGTGCAGGAATGGACTCGCCACCAGTCTTGCCGCCAGCCTCTGCGATGGCCAAGAATGGATCCTCGTCTTCACTTGTGTCATGCATGCGCTCCCACTCTGCTTGAAGAACATCTCTTGCAGCCATGACACCCACACCTGCACCACCAGCGTCCAAGATTCGGGGTCCACCCTCCTTGGTCAGGAGGCCCTCCAACCATGAGCTGCCCAAACGTTTGCGTGTTTCCACCAAAACGCTGAAGACGCTCGCGTAGATACCGGGCATAAGGGTGGTTGTGAAAATGTCGGCATCCATGTCGCTCATTCTACTTTGACCAGGGTTCAGGGGAATAGGTTTCTGCTGCATGGTCACCGCGCGCTGTGGAGTCGATGTCGAGTAGGGTAGACCGACACCACCGAAAATACGATGGGCAACTTCAGAGATGTGTTTGTTTGGAACACCCGACACCAGGCGAGTAACAGGATCGACGAATGAAGAAGCCGATAGCTGTACGGTAGACGAAGGCGTGCCAAATCGGTTGACCACGGTCAAGGGATGTGCTCGTGTATGATCGTATGGCGCGGCAGGTTGTTCCTCCGAGTCCTCAAACAGCTCTTGCTCTGGGTTCAACCGCAGAGCGGCCAAGTCGTTGATCGTCTGAGCATCGAGACCTGCTGTAGCGGTATCCATATCCAGTTCCGCATCATCAGCATCTTCCTCGGCCAATTCTTTTCCCTCCTCATCATCGAAGTCTTCCTCCTCTTCAATGTATTCGACCTCCTCAAGGACACCATCTTCATTCTCTTTCAAGATACCCGTGCCAACATTGTCTATTTCATCCAATTCTCCTTCCAGCTCATTCTCCTCGAAATCGACCATCTCATCTCTAGTGTTGCCAACTGGTGGTCCATATAGACGCTCGTATGCTGTGTATTGCTCGTCACTCAGAAGACTTTCCGGCAGCGCATCTCCAAATCGCTGACGAGCTGCTCGAGCAACATCTTCGGGGGAGGCATTTAGAGCTGCTGATGCAGGGAGGGGTTCTGCATCTTCGGTGGCAACTGTCTCTATGTCGTCCAGCTCAAAGTCTTCTTTTGCGTGCCGCGCTATCTGTTCCGCTTGGAGTCTCTTGTCCACTGCTTGGTTTTGTTCGGTAGATTGCTTGATGGTAGAACTCGACACAGAGTCCTCTTCTTGTCTCGTAGGCTTTTGTTGTTGCTGCAAGCTGGTCCTAGAACTGTGCAAGTATCGCGCGAGTGTCGGTTGTCTCAATCGTGTCCAGTCTCGTGAGGTCGGTGTTCGAGCTCTGGCATATTGCTTGGCTGCCACTAATGAACGTAGTCGGCAGATGGTGCATATCGAATGATGGATCGGAGCGGGCGTCATCGGTAGGAGTGGTGAAGCTACGCACAGCAGCTTGGTGTTGGCCCAGTGAGATGATTCCAAAAGAATGCATGTGCAAATAATGCGGCGGCAAATAATTGATGGTCAGCGAAGTCTGCCGGGCGGTGAGTAGCTGTTTCGCGACCGCAACTTTCTTTGAGTCGAACTCTATTCCTGCATACAACGAAGTCACGAATAGAGGATTACATCGGATAAACGTGCTGGGAGCTGAAATTGAGAGCAAGAGCAAGAGCAAGAGCAAGAGCAAGAGCATAAGATTGGCTACATAATAAACTAGAGTAAAACTGCCCCAGAAGCATCCCTTTCCTTTCCTCGAACAAAAGGACAACCGATCGTTGAGTTCTTTCGCAGAGACCGCCATTCTTTGATAGACACGACGTTTATGCCGTGCCTCTAGCTCGATCCTCCGCTAGTTAATGCTGTTGGTTGTGGTTTCAATCTGGATTGTTCGATTTCTTCCTCTCCTGTGNNTATCTCGCCCCCGGATGCTTGAACCTCCCCACAAGCCGCCCTCCAAGTCCCAAGCAACAAAAGCAAAGCAGGANNAGAAGAAAAGAGATAATGGATGGTGGATGATTAGGGGTGCCAAAGGATNGCAATCTGATGTACCGAGAGTGGCCAGGGAAAACTGCAGGTCGACCAGCCGTGAAGCGAGAAGCCTGCCGAGTGACACTGCCAGGTATGAAATCCGAATCCGCTATGCCCTGCTCGAAGCATATGCAACCCGAGATAAGGATTGATTGCTAGTAGCCACTCCGAATTGAGCATACTTGTCTGGGTAGGATAATGCCGCCGAGAAACAGTCGGCGTAACCCTCCTATAGCGGAAANNTTGCAGACAACATAAGAATGTGTGGTTGCATCTTTCGCCGTCCGCAAGAAATCCAGGACGGCAAAACTGCATTTTTCCACACGAGTTGAGTTAAGAAACCATGTCGCTGATCAGAGCCGGTATGTCCAGAAGAACAATCCAGACTCAAATTCGCAACAGAAGACAAGCGATCAGTAGTTGTTGTATCCCTGCTGTTCGACGCCACGCTTTGAGGAGCGGAGTTNGCCTGAGAGGAGCCAGCACGTCAGCACGCGTACCAAATATCCCCCGCGGCAAGCCTCACGCAAGAGCACTCAAACGCAGGGGAGTCTTACAGGATGACGAGATTGAACTCACATTCCCGATCCCTCTGCACGGGGTGCCACTGGGCCACGGCGCTTATCAGTGACGGCACCAGCGGTCTGGCCGGCAGTAGCGGCAGCAGTGCGGGTACGGCCAGCCTTCTCTTCGGCTTCCTCGGCCTGGGGCTGGTTGGCTGCTGCCTGGGCAACGGCCTGAGCGTTCTTCTGGTACTTGTAGACGGTCCAGTCGAAGACGTAGTCGTACTGGAAGCCCTCACGGACGAAGAGGTCGCGGAAGATCTTGCGGAGGTACGAGTAGTCGGGCTTGTCGTCGAAGCGAAGAGAGCGGGTGTAGTTGAGGTAGATGGCGAACTCGTTGGGGAAGCCACGGCAGAGAACCTCGGTGGGGGTGGTCATCTTCTTCTCCATGATACGGTCGTACTTCTGCTTCTTGGTGGCAGCTTTCAGGCCCTGCCAGGGAAGGGAGCCACGGCAGAAGTAAAGCATCACGTAACCCAGAGACTCCATGTCGTCACGACGGGACTGCTCGACACCCAAGTGGGTGTTGATACTGGCATAGCGTGCAGTACCAGTCAAGTTCTTGTTCTCACGGTAAGGAATGTGGAAGTGAGTCTTGGGGTCACGGTACTTCTTGGCCAGACCAAAGTCGATAACGTTGACCTGATTTCCACGCTTGCCGATACCCATGAGGAAGTTGTCGGGCTTGATATCGCGGTGGATGAAGGACTTGGCGTGGATGTACTCAATACGGGAGATGAGCTGGTCGGCCAGGAGGAGGACAGTCTTCAGGGAGAACTTGCGGTTGCAGAAGTTGAAGAGATCCTCGAGCGAGGGACCGAGGAGATCGAGGACCATGGCGTTGTAGTCACACTCAGTGCCGAACCAGCGGACGAAGGGGATGCCAACACCACCGGCAAGAGACTTGTAGACACGAGCCTCATATTCGAGCTGAGGGTGCTTGGCCTTGACGCTTTCAAGCTTGATGGCAATCTCCTCACCAGAGATGATGTTGGTGCCTGTAGTAATAGGTCAGAACGAGTTCGTGAATGAGGGGCAGTGAGCACGCATACCAAGGTAGATGTCACCGAAACTGCCACTACCAATCTTACGACCGATGCGGTACTTGTTACCGACACGGAGGTCCTATTGTGAGTCAGCGGTGAAGTCGAGAAGCAGCAAAGGGAACCTTGTCGTACCATTGTTGTCATGCTTTAGTTGTTGTGAGGGTGAGCCGTCGCTGAGGCGGAACAGTAGGTTGTGATGGAGATGAAGGAATCTATAGAGAGACAATGGCGACGTCAGCAAGGCGAAGGGGGTAAGCGGAGACGAGTCCAATCCAGCGAATCAGAATGGAAGGAAGGATGAGAAGCAGACAACAAAGTCGACGAGAGGAAACAGGGAAGCAGAGTGAAGGAACAATAGGCAGCCACGGCGTCCGATAACAAGGAGATGAATGGAGCCGGGTGTCGGTGGAGAGATGCGGGTTGTGATATGCGTGGCAGGCAGCTGACTGGACGGGGGTCGGTGGGTCACGCACCTGGACTTTGCTGGCAGCGGGTGAAGCGACAAATGTCGACGACAGGGCGTGGCAGAAGGACGACGGGGCCAAGAAGAAGTTGGCGGTCGACCTGGATAGCCCTGAGGAGGAGTCGCTGCTGGGAGGGGGACTTGAAGGAGGTGTGAAAGCAAGGTCTTCAGAGAGTCGCGCCCACAGCCCAAGCCCAACGGCTGGCCCGCCAAGCCCGCGACGCCGCCCGGCAGAAACTATCACGATTCTCTAGAGTCTGGCCCTTGTGCTTGACGGCCACTCCGTTCTCGCAGTGAAACTCGCACCTGAACTGTTGTCTCCAGCCAAGGCGTAGTTGACGGTTCAGCTTCTCAGGTAGCACGCCCTCTGCTGAACACACTGCCATGACACTGTTTGCACGTCTGGCCTTTACCGTTCTACCGTCTCGAAAGATGCGAGGCAATTCATTAGAAACCCCTCCTTGCTTGAGCATTACTTGGCTTATCCCGTCACAAGCTTGACGTCTTTCTTGTTGTATCTATTGGCCCGGCATGCATACCTAGTCTACTCGTTGTCCGAACTGTTGACGATATCTATTTTTAAATACATAGTTCAGAGCCTCATCTTTTCAGAAGTCTGCCGTACGGCCCGTAAAGTAGATAGAATGAAACCTGGAACATAAATTTGAGACATTGGCTTCAAGCAGCTGAGGGCTCACGCGGCTGCCGTGTAATGTGGCGCTGTCGTTTCTGCTGTAATTCCGTTAGCCTTACAGTTTCTTGACATAATTTGCTTCTACCCTCGAGGGTGCGTGCTTTAATTCCTCACCACACGCATGCACAACCATCATGCCTTCGGTCCCTCCAGCAAAGAAGCGGAAAACGTCCAAGACCAGCCTGGACTTCGACATACCGGAAGTCCATGCCGCCTATGTGGAATGGGCAATCGCGCGAGGAATCAAAATACATGGTGTCACACCGGCTGTGCTTCCTGGTAGAGGTGTTGGCCTGCTGGCAAAAGAGAGAATNAAAAAGGGTGCCGTACTGTTCTTTGTGCCGGAGAAGGCCATGATCAAACCAGATTTGGCAGCGCTTCGTAAGCACAAGTTGACGAAGTTGTCCTCACAGGCTCAACTGGCCGCACACCTTACCTTGGAGTGGAAGAGCCAATCTCCTACTTACGTTGCTTCGAGACCCGCTTGGCCAACACCTGAGGACTTTGCTTCTTGCATGCTTGCCTGGTCTCCGAAGGACGAGCTAGAAGACGTGCTACGCAAATGGGCCCCACCAAGTGTACAGAAGCCGCTGGACCGCATGCTGTCAGACTTGAAGCGAGACATTGAATCCGTAAAACACATGCACGCTCCCGAAGATGAGGCTTTTGAGCGTGAGTTCCTTTACCACTGGATGCTTGTCAATACACGCAGTTTTCACTGGAAGCCTCAAGGTGTCAGCCAAGGTGCCATGATCATGAATCCTGCACTGGACTATATGAACCACTGTCCGAACGGCCANGGGAGTAAGTTTATGAGAACTTTGCGTCTCGTCTCTTACTAAAGATAGCAGTGCGAAGTCACCATGTCACCAGAAGGCTATGAATTGAAAGCAGACCGAAACTACGGTACGTGCTTCGTGTGATCTGTGATGGCGTAGCTAATAGTACGACCTTGAACAGAGCCTGGTGAAGAGATATTGGCTACATACGGAGCTCATTCGAACGACAAGCTCCTCGTACACTGTAAGGACACTGTGTTTCGTATGTGTATATATCAACTAACACACGACATAGATGGTTTCATCCTCTCTAACAGCCTAGACGACGACGAGATCCGTCTGGACCACGTATTACTACCCCGCTTGACGGAGAGCCAGCAAAGCGCTCTGCAAGATGTGGGCTTCCTTGGTGGCTATGCTCTGCTACCAAGCTCAGGTGAATTGTGTTTCAAGACGCAGGTTGCTGTGCGCTCTGTACTCCTAACAGCCAACGAGTGGGAGCACTTCATGGGGTCTGGAGAGGACCTTGCAGACGATAAAGAGAACGAAGTGCTCGATTGGCTGAGACCATCTCTTGAATCTTACGTTGAAGAGACCAANAAAGCCATTGCATCTTTGCAGCCCCTCTCGGAAGAGAGGACTGGCGACCTTGCCAACAAACTTAAACTTCTGCAATCCAGATGGGAGCAGATCCAGATTGCGCTTGAGGACTTCCTGAAGTGACACACTCTGCGACACAACTGAGCCAGTAGTCCGGGATCAGGGCAACAAAATGTCGTATTCGTCCTTGGGGATCTTGACAGCGTCCTCTCCAATTCCGTATTTTCGACGGAAGATCTCGAACACAATCAGGCCAGCGCTGGTTGATGGCACCTGACGCAATGTTGTCATCCAAAAATCCTGATACAGCCATCTTAACCAGCCTCCTGATTTCGTTGCGCGCTTGCCGGCCTGTATCCATGTTTTCTGATACGCTCGAGCATATAGTTGCATAGTGTCGAGTCGTCCCGGTCTAGCTTGTAGCAATTCATCGAGTGTTGCTAGTCGCTGGAAGTGAAGTTCCTGTATCCGCGTGAGGGGGTGAGCAACGGCTTGTTGCAACACACTTGCTGTCGCACCAGCAAGGAGTATGAATGAAGGCTCCATCAGATAATGCGGCTTGATCACAGGCCGCTCTTGTTGATCGCTAACTCTCTGCAGCTCAATCTGATGCTTATGGAACATCGATAGGAGTCCATATCGCGAATACCAGTGGCTCACGTACTCATAGAAACACTGAGACTTGATGAACTCGAATGCTCCAAAGAACAGTCCATAACCGAAGGAATCTTTGACGAAAGAAAGCCNCCATCCTGCGAATGCGCCACGAACGCCAATGGTTTGGAGTTTCTTCGAAGCGTAATCCCACATATTCTTGTATGTACCCTGGGTAAGATCGGTTGTCTTAAACCGGATTGTGAGTGCATCCAAGGGTGCCGCAACTATACTTTGAAAAGCACCTGCCGAGAAGCCAGCGGCAAATGTCGAGGCAAATGGTGCTGGTGGATAGATTCTCTTCGAAGAGTGGGAAGCCGGTTCATAGTAGAGGCCCAGTGCTCCAAGATAGGACGTGTACAGGACTGCTCCAACAGTAACATTTGCCAGCATTGGCGGTAACACCTGGTTAGGTATGAAAGACCATCCATGATTTTGTACAGCATAGGCCAATATTCCAGGAGTGGTCATTTTCCAAGACCATTTCCCACTGGCCTGTTGTAGAAGAGGGTTGATAGCCCTCGGGAAAGCNNCTTGGTTAAGTCAGTCTGACAAAAGGGGAGTGTGGATTGCATAGATAATACGTACGAGATAGCTATTCATCAGTCAGCGCAGATTCCAGATATCGTATCAGATCAAAGTTCTCGCTTACTCGATTCTTGTTCGAAAGAATGCTTTCACGGGTACTCTGAAATAGAAAGCGAACATACGTGCGGTCAAGGCCCGCATACCCGCAGCAGATGCTCCTGTTCAGACTAAGCCTCCATGAATCCACCTTCGTTTCTAAATCATGAATATCCTACCTGTTGTTGCATTGTTTTGGCGTTTGTCCCCCGGACTGTCTTCTGTATCCGGCCGCTCAAAGGCCTCGGACGAAGGCCTGTACCCGAGAGGCGGCGTGCTCATTGCCGAAGATAAAGATGCCGAAGACTATCGTGTATACATGACTTTGACAAAGAGATCCAAGTCGATGTTGGAGTTTGATCTAAACATCGATATGCTTGGCGGTGCAGGGACCGTGTCGGTGACGCTCTTGCATGTGATCCGCCTGGGGTAGAGACAGTTGTAGACTATGAGCGCACCACCTTCTTCCTTCTACTCTGATTTTCTCATAACCTATTCGCCATGTTTTTCCAAGGTGACTTGCAGAGTGGTATCTCGCAGGCGATCCAGGAGCACAAGCTGGTCGCCTGCTTCGTCAGACAAGGTATGCCAGCTGACACTACGTTCATCCTACGCAGTCTAACGAGCTGTCANGATGACGATGAGACAAGCCAGAAATGGGAGAGCGAGTGGCTGACTGCTCCACTTGACGCATCCACAGATGCAGATGGACAGCAGTCATTAGGAGAGCAACTGGGCGAGAAGGCAGTCTTGCTTCGAATCAACGCAGGATCCGTCGAAGCTGGATTCCTCGGAGCCTTTTGTTCTCTAGACTCTCTGCCGAAGCTTTTGGTCATACGAGCAGGATCCGTCGTCGAGAACATCGACGCAAGCGTCACTGAAGAAGAATTTCAGAAGCGCATAACTGCTCTACTACAGCCCTCGACGCAACAGCAGCCATCACAATCAACCAACTCTATTCCCCAAAATGCCGACTCGGCCACCGCAGATGTCAGCCAAGTTTTGTCGAACGTTCCCCTCATCGGCGAAAGAGGAACAACGCTGCGGGAATCAGACGCGGTTCCTCAAGAGACTGCAGAGACCAACGTCCCCATACCAGCACCCACCAGTCAAGGCAACAATGTAACGATGCAACAATTCCTGGCCGAGCGCGGAGCCCATCTCGAAGCTGATCGCAAGAAGCAAGAGGAGGTGGAAAAGGCAGCACGTAAGGCTACGGCAAAGGCGCGCAAGGAGGAGGCAGACAAGCAAGCTGCCGAGTCATCGTCANNCTGCCCCAGAACAAACAAGATTGGGCCGATCAGCAGAGAAACCGCAACAAAGAGGCACGGCAGGAGAGGGAGAGAATCCTCAAGTCAATTGAGTCTGACAAGGCTGCAAGGAAAGAGAAGGAACGACAAAGANAAACTCGCCGCTCAGGGCGAGCCATCTACAGCAGCTGCGCAGCTACCGGTACATACTAATACCGCCCCTGGAAGAAACTCCAGCGTTTGCGCCCTCCAGATCAGACTGTTCGATGGCAGTTCGCTGCGAACAAAGTTTGATCCTTCCGCGACTCTTGCGACTTCCGTCAGGACATATGTCTCACAGAATTCGCAGACAGACGTCCCGTACGAGTTCCGCCAGATACTCCTGCCCAACCCCAGCCGTAACATCTCGGTCGGCGAAGAGGGCGAATCACTTAAGTCGCTTGGTTTGACACCTAGCGCAACTCTAGTCTTGGTGCCTATCAAAGGCTACACAGATGCTTACGCCAGCGGCAGCGGCGGCCTGGTCTCCAAGGGGTTCAATGCCGGATTTGGACTCTTGTCAGGCGCGGCAAGCATGTTGGGAAGCGCGGTNGGGGGTGTTATGGGCTACGCATCAGGCACAACCGACAGACAAGGCCCCTACGTAGCCGGAACAGCAGATGACAGTGAGATTTCTAACGTGGAGGGAGACAGAATGGCCAATAGGTCAGCCGGCATCAACATCCGCACACTTGGTGATCAGAGACGAGAGACGGAACAGAATACTGAACTATACAATGGCAACCAGGTGAGTACTTCTAAGCAGCCGAGTGTGAAGACCGCGGTGATTGACGGAACACAGCTGAACTTCGAGCCGCGGAAGAACAAGGATGGCCAGGACGCCAAAGATGATTGAAGGAGGATGTCTTCAGGGCTTCTGGATTCTTGTACATCGAGTCATGTCAAAGGGCTCTCGATGTAGCCAGACCGATCTTCTCGGGCTGAATGGGTGACTGAAATTTTTGGAGATGGCATCTGCTGCATAAGACGTTGCATGCGTTTGCCATCAAGTCCGAAGAGCCCGGGAACAAGATAATAGGACCACAAATTTTAGTTCGAATACCAAGTCTTGGACAAAGTCTATAAGATGTGCTCGATGCAGTCCTTGTAGACGAGCATCAGTCGTTGAGGTACTCTCTACACGTTAGAGACATTCCAGATGTAGAGAGGATAGCTTGCTTGTTTTCGACGCGAAAGAAACGTGCTCGTATACAGGTATCTCTGTTGTTGGTCTAATTGCGGAGCTGTCGAGCGAGCGTGTTTGTGGGTTTAAAGTTAGGGGTATTCTCGTGCAGCAGACAATGATTGGCGGGACTAGGAGGAGCCAAGTGGCGCTAGGAGGTAGGTTCGAAGGGTCAAGGTCATGACGAGCCAAAGTAAGTAGCAGACTTGGGTCCTCAGCCTCGTGGAAATGGTTGCGCCCAGCCAGAGCGTAGGCGTTTCAAAACAGCATCCATCGCCGCATCCGCAACGTGTCGGACTCCCTGCGCAGAGTCACGCTCCATGGCTCGCATTAGCCCCGGCTTGTTATCAGGGTGTCAGAAGCGTCCACCTGACAGTTCCTAGTGCCTAGTTTGATAACAGTCGAGTCTCGAGACAGACCGCCCGCGCCATAGCCTACCCCTACCCGCAACGACTCTACCTAGTACCTGCTGTCACTATCTGGCGGCCTCCTGATCATCCTTCACGGGGCTCAAGCTACACCGCCCCGGTAGCGCCGTATATATCCCTGCCTTGCACTGCGCTGCCGCTCGTCATACCCATAACGCATTTGTACGATCCCATAGCCCTCTGCCATGGTCGCAGAGAAGGACCACAAAGGCCAGGAAGGCCGTTCTTGGCTCCGAAATAAGCAGAATCGCAACTCGCAGACTGACTCGGAAGACTCGCTCAAGAAACGACCGGCCAAATGGAGCCTGGGTATCCTCAATGACACAGAGACGGACGAGGTTCCTGGTGAGTCCTCTGACTACCCTATTGCCCTATCTACGTACTGTTACTGACGACATACTNNAGGCTCTGTCTTGCTACTCTCCAAAGTGTCAAATCGCAACGAACCGCTCGGACTCCGCAACACGCCAGCTAGAACCTCGACCTCGTCCTTGCCCTCCCCATTTCCTTACTCGTCACACTCTCGCAACGGCTCTCTTGCGCCTCGCTCTCGTACNGGGCTCTATCGTGCCCCCACACCGGACAAGAAACAGACTGGAGACGGCATCGTGCTCGAACCACAACCCGATGAGTCTCTGAACGACCCGCTGAACTGGCCGAAATGGCGCAGAGACTGCGCCCTGCTGTCTCTGGGTTTCTTCTGCATGCTCGGTGGTGGTATGACTCCTGTTCTTGCTGCAGGCTTCGTCAATGTTTCCGAAACATACGACGTCTCGGTACCCCAGGTTGCTCTGACCACTGGTCTGTATATGTTGGGCCTTGGTCTTGGTAGCGTTGTTGCGTCACCTACCGCTATTCTGTATGGCAAGAGACCTGTATACCTCGTCGCGTCAGTCATCTTTGTGCTGTCTGCTGTCTGGTGTGCATTGTCGCCCAACTATGCTTCCTTGGTACTTGCACGTATCTTCATGGGCTTCGCTGTCAGCCCTGTCGAATGTCTTCCCTCTGCAACCATTGCCGAAATCTTCTTCTTGCACGAGCGTGCCTACCGGTTAGGTATATATACTCTGCTCCTGCTCGGTGGTAAGAATCTCATCCCCCTGGTGAGTGCCGCCATCATCGAATCGCTTGGTTGGCGATGGGTCTTTTGGATCGTCGCTATGGTGGTATCATTCGGTGCTGTCTTGTTATTCTTCTTCGTCCCTGAAACTTTCTGGGATCGCACACCGAGGCCTTCTCGACACTCACACAAGCACCACCGACCGAGACTGATGAGCAACATATCCTTGGCCTCTATCTTCCACCGAGGCCATGCCGATAACCACGCGCACGAGGCCGCGCCTGAATTGGAAAAAGGAGAAAAGCTCGATCTCTCTCACACCGAGAGTCCCACCAAGACAAAGGGAGAGAAGCGACTGTCAAGACATGCTCATTTCAGTGAGCCTGATGACGGCGAGATCGCTCCTGAAAGTGGTAGGAAGTTGAGCGTGCCAGCTTTGAACCTACCAGCCCTCGAAACAGCCGAGACTCCCGAGCCTCAAACACCACAGAAACCGCAGGCCGATGCTTCGTTGCAACTTCCTTCTCCGGGCGTGCAGCCTGCCTCTCCTGGATCGCAACTCTCTCCCCAAGCAAGTGCACTATCGCCAGGATCGGCGCATTTCTCTCCTGGAGCACAACACTTGTCGCCAGGAGATGATCCCTTCGTGTCTTATAGATCCACATCCGGGCACAACCATATGAGATCCAACAGCGCTCAATTCGACAGTGTTCCTCCTTCACCTGGCCACTCTGTGGATGCTAACAACCCCGGCTTGGTATATACAACTTTCTACCGCGCTGCGCCACCAAAGTCTTTCGTCGAAACCTTGAAGCCGTATGCCGGACGTCTATCCCAAGACCATTGGGGCAAGGTAGCTCTTCGTCCATTCATCCTGTTCGCATACCCTGCCATCCTGTGGTCATCGTTGATATACGCACTCTCGGTCGGCTGGTTGATCGTACTTTCCGAGTCCGTCTCAGTCATCTACGAGAACCGCGAGACATATCACTTCACCCCTCTACAAGTCGGCCTCGTCTACATCTCCCCCTTCATCGGCGGCATCCTCGGCACCGCCGTCGCCGGTCGCTTCTCCGACGTCATTGTCCGCTGGATGAGCAGAAAAAACGACGGCGTCTACGAACCTGAATTTCGCCTTATCATGGCCATCCCCGTCACCATCAGCACCGTCATCGGCCTCATGGGCTACGGCTGGAGTGTTTCTGAACACGATGCCTGGATTGTACCCACCATCTTCTTCGGTATCATCAGTTTCGGCTGTTGTGTAGGCTCCACCACCGCCATCACCTTTGCCGTAGACAGTTATCGCCAATACGCCGGAGAAGCACTCGTCACCCTCAATTTCTCGAANAACATCTTTCACGGCTTGGTGTTTTCGCTCTTNTTTAATCGTTGGCTTGAGAGTGATGGCACCAAAAAGGTCTTCCTTGCTCTGGGTGGCATTCAGTTGGGCTGTCTGCTCTTTACTATCCCCATGTACATCTATGGAAAAAGAGCAAGAATGTGGACGGTGAGGAAGAACTTGATGGAAAAGTTCTGAGATCTTGAGAGACCTAATGAGGATGATATCTTTTCGTTATATACATACTATGTCATGCCCGCGCATGAGAGATGACGGTGTTTGGGGTTCTGCATTGTTAAGGATATCATATACCCCGGTTGGGAGGCTGTTATAATCAGGGTTTCTTGTTTCTTTTTCCGATATAGTTGTTTGATATCTATACAACATTTTCTCACGAAACACATATTTTAAAGGGCTCAAGAGTTTATTAAAACGATACAAGGGTTTTGTTTCCGCTGCCTGAATATGTTCAATCCCCAAGTGCTTGTCAGTGTCAACCATGAATCCTCCCCATCGCCCTTTGCACGCCCGAAACTCCTCGAAAAAGCAAGCAAGCAAACAAGCAAACACCCTTCTGTTAGGAAAGCTCGCTAGACATCTTTCCCAAGCATTAAGCGTGGGTTGTATCATCTATCGCTTCTTGGACTTGCCACCCTTGGGAGCAGGACGTCTGTCCTCGTCGTCGAGGCCGCTCTCGCGGTCGCGCTTCTTGGCCTTTTCTTCCATCTCGTCCCAATCCTCGCCGCTCTCGTCTTCACTCATCTCCTCCTCACTAGCATCGGCACTTGCGTCGTCGTCAAAGTCTGACTCGTCTTCGCTGCTCTCGTCGCTGGCGAGATCCTCTTCGCTGACCTCAAAGGCACTCTCCTCTTCCTCGCTCTGCTCTTCGTCGTCTGACTCGGCAGCGAGGAACGACCAACCACCACCAGCAAAGAACTCATGAGGATCGGCAGTAACGGTCTTCATGATGGTACCCCAGTTCAGGTTGAGAGGACCTTCTGAGTAGGGTGTGTCGATGCTGTCCAGCCAATCCTTGACACTGTCAAGCGACTCAACAGGGATGGTGTTGATATGCACAGGAGGACGCTGGAAGTCCTGGAAAACAATGACCATATCAAAGTTCTTCAGGCCGAACTGCACACGTTCCAAATGGACGATCTCGATGTCGTTGAGAGTAATGACCGTAAACGGAGGCTCGGTGATCTGGATGAGACACTCGGTGGTAGGCTGAATGTAAACGCTTGAGCGAGCAGGGACACCGTTGAAACCAAGATCGCGGTAAGGCATGTCGACTTGCAGGTTGTCGCCCTTACCGGCGTCGGCGATCTTCTCGGCGAATGATCTGAACTCCTTGTCGAGCTGGACACGACGTCTGCGCTCTTCCTGTTCTGCCTCAAATTCCTCCTCGTCACCATAGCGATGCTTACGCTTACGGTTACCCGTCTCGTCGAATTGCATCTCTGTGGCTTCACGGTAGAATTGGATGTCCTTGGTCTTCCTCTTACCAATCATGATAGGGTTGTGCAAGTGGCAGTGAATGATGACAATTAGTTCATGCTGCGAGGGTTGGAAGAAAAGGTGCTTGATGTTGCTGAAGAGAACATCAACCTTGACACCACCCATATGAGCATAACGCAGACCGTTTTGATGGATCTCAACCGAGCCACCAATGCGCTTGCTCTCCAGTGAAGGACGCATGAAAATGTTGTCGAGACGCTGAGGTCGGCGATTTCTTATTTCGACGAGCTTGTCTTGCTCAACAACATCCTCGAGATCCTTCTTCTCCTGTTCCTTGCGTACTGCGTCCTTTTTCATGTCGGTTATCTGTGCGACGATGGTGTTCATTCTGTCGGTGTCCTTGGAACGGAAGGTCAGGCTTCGGAGGAAGTGAGCCAGGGGGTCCTCGAAAGGTTGGTCATCCTTTCTTCCAACACCCTGACCAGGAGACAAGAAGTTGATGCGCAGGAAGGAGAAGGCGTTCTCCTCCGTCTGACTGACGTTCTTGATTGTGTTTATGTGGAATGGAACAGCACGTCCCATGATAGGTAGAATGATGCTAGCATTCTTGACGTCGACCAAGACAATGAGGTCCTTGACGCGCGAAGGGAACTGGTTGTCTCTCTTGTACGACTCGAAACGCTTGAACTTCTTCACCTCAGTACCGTTCAAGTTGCCAGTGCCTTCACCGTACTTGTCCAGACCTTGTTGCTGCTTCTTGGAGTGAAGTTCTCTCTGGTGGTCCTTACGTTGAGCCTCCTTCTCCTCGTTAGGCTGTGTACTGCGCTCGCTGCGTAATCTGGTACTTGTGATGTTTCCCTTTGCGACGGCACCGACACGAGAGTCCTTCTTCGGCTTGGGCTTTGCCTTTTCTGGCTCATCCTCATCGTCCTTGAAGAAGAAAGACGTCGACTCGAGATCAGATGGAGCATCCTTGGTGAAGACCAAACCCTCGCTGCCACCTACTCGCACGGTGTCAGTAAGCAGCAAGGAGTATGTCTTGCTCTTATTGTCCTGAGGATTGGGGTTCTCGATATCGTGGAAGCCGGTGGTAATGCTGAAAGTCATTCCATCGCGCAGAGTCTGAGTGTTCTTTCCATTCATAGGGAACGAGCTGTCGCGAGTCTCGATACCAATTCCATAGCCAACCGACTTGACGAAGTTCTTTTCGAGCTCAGGCTTCTTTGACTTGATAAGACCGATTGCCTTGGCGTATACGTCCTTTGCGACCATGCCGTCCTTCATGTTCTTGAGGATGCTGTCGTGAACGGCAAGCAACAACTTGTAGGCGCTCTCCTGAGACTTGTTCGGGTCAACCAAGTAGGTTCTGGAGATGATGGAACAGTAACTGAGGTAGCGCAATCCGAGGGTAGACAGAATAACTCCGGCGTGCAGATTGCTTTCGTCGGCCTCGGCTGAGAGCTTCAAGTCATATTTACCGCCACTTTGTACGACGGGTGAGATGGACCAGTCCAGCTGGGTGGGATCGAAACCGCTCGAGACCTTCAGCTTCTGGAAGAACTTGTCGTCCTCGATTTTGTCGGTGATCTTTTGTGACAGAGCCTTGTGGCTCATCTNTTTCTCCTCGTCCAGAATGCCCGACATTTGATCAACAAAGTAGTTGGCCATGATGCCACTAGATGCGCGCGAAGCATCGCGGATTGCGCGCAACTCCTTCTCGTCCTTGATGCTGAGAGCGGCCGAAATGGCGGAGGTGATGTCTACCTCTTCAACGTCCTTGGAGATGGTTGCGAAACTATCCTTCCACTCCTTGATGAAGGGACCGTTCGAGGGGTCTTTGGAGATAACACCGACTTTCTTCTGTAACATGTGTCAATGGAAGTAGCTCTAAGGGTGAGATGCAAAACGTACGCCGGCATTCTTGATGATGTCTAGGCAGGTTTCGAACTGCTTTGCGTTCTCGGCGGCATCCTTGCCTCTGACAAGAATCTCCACGGGTGTCTTGCCGTCCTTGAGGGGTTCGAGGTAGGTGGCTGCAAGAGTTAGCGTCAGGCAAACGGCAAAAGCTACTGCAGAGATGGCTACCCTTCTTTTCGTGGTGACAATGTGCATGGAGTCCTGGGTAATGACAAAGACGGTCGAGGGGAACTCGTAGCCCAGCAGCCAAAACTGAAGAGCACTAGTCTTCGAGAAGCCCTGGGACTCATCCGACTTGCCCATGACGATGGCGATGGATGAGGCGCCTGCGAACAGGGAGTCGCCATTGCGCTTGTCCTGCCTCCATTGCGAGATGAAGGCCGAGAGGCGGTTGTGGAAGGTAGCCTTGTCGATCGTCACCTCGTCGGCCATTTTGGCAGCGCGCTGTCACGGCGGATAGGCTGGGTTGGCGGAGGTACAGGTGAGGTGAGATGTGATGGCGGACAAGACAATGTCAGATGTCGAGGTGGAGGGTGTTTGGTAGCGGCGAAGCGCAAGTCGAAGTTGCGACGGGGTGCTTTACGCGTGTGTCGCGGTGTCGTGTTTCGCAAAAGAGTTGGACTTGTGCAGGAAATGGAAAAGGGTGGCGCTCAAGGGATGTTTTGGTTGCTTCCGGCTCTCTTGCTACCTAGATTTTCACAGTCGGAAAGAGCAACACGACAAGGAAAGTGAAGATGTTGTTGTTGGTCGAGAAGGTGCGATTCAAGTCTATCGAGCAGTCGGCTTGGCGCGTGTCACCAGCGTGGAGCTCCAAGTAGTGGGCGAAAGAGGAAAGAGCCATGCACATTCGAGACCTGTGACCACTCCAAAATGTCGCTCCGACCGTCGCCCATCTTGCGCCAATTGGCCTCACTATCCTCTCGCCCTCGCATACAGTTACAAAGTACCCCGTGGATCTGTCGACAATGCCAAAATTCCCGTCCCATCCTGCAACGAAGACGCTACGCCAGTCAGCCCGCTGATGATCCATCTTTCACTTCAATTGTCGATGTCCAACCTCAACTTGTTCGCGTTGGTGGCAGAAAACATGGCTGGGGCCTGTTAGTCTTAGCCATCATCCCGATCACTGCTTTCGCCCTTGGTTCATGGCAGGTCGCGAGGCTAGGATGGAAGACTGAACTCATCGCCCGCTTCGAAGACCGCCTCGTGCGCGACCCTTTGCCTCTACCACCCAGTATCGATCCAGCTGCCATCAAGGACTTCGACTACAGAAGAGTCTACGCCACTGGCAAGTTCCGCCATGACCAAGAGATGCTCATCGGACCCAGACTTAATGACGGCAACGATGGCTACATGGTCGTCACACCTCTCGAACGCCAGTTTGAAGGCTACTCTGGCAACACCAAAATCCTCATCTGCCGAGGCTGGATTCCGAAAGACAAGGCGAGCCAACGTGCTAGACCCGAAGGCCTACCACAAGGCGAAGTCACCGTCCAGGGTCTGCTGAGAGAGCCGTGGAAGAAGAACATGTTCACACCTGAAAATAAGCCCGAACAGGGTGCTTTCTACTTCCCGGACGTTCAACAAATGGCTGACCTGACGGGCAGTCAGCCTGTATGGATTGAAGAGACCATGAAGCCTGACCTTGTCGAGTCCTACGACAGAGAAGCAAAGGGTATTCCTATTGGAAGACCAGCCGAGGTAAACCTTCGAAACAACCATACACAGTACATTTTCACATGGTCAGTCTATCGTCTCTCTTGTCACTGTCATATCCATACTGACGTTAACGACTACCAGNNGTACTCTTTGGCTGCCGCTACATCTGTCATGCTCTGGATGGTTGTAAAGAAGCCTGCATCTCGTGCAGCTCGTAGAGTGCGCCAGTCGGGTCAATGGTAAATATGTACATAGTTGAGTTGCCTTCACTTGGCTGCCATCGGTATCATGCGAGTGTAGTGTGTACCATTAGATCTGCCGTGTCTTTGTCAACAATGTCCGTGAGTCTCGGTAGTGAGCACGTCGGGAAAGAGCTCAAAGTTGTTGCGGAACTATTTTCGAGCGAGGCATTGCCAATCTTTGGAGAAACAGCATAATCTCGTCATGATGTGTTGACTGTATATAGCTCGCTTCACGTACATCATACAAGCATCAAGATAGCAGTGCCATACCGCCGGTTTCGAGACGGGATCGCTAGTGATAGTGGTTGTGAACAGGGTCATAGCAGAAGCATCGGCCAAAGCGCTAACGCGGCTCATTCCTTGGCTAGGTGGTCATCGCAACGACCTGCCTTTTCACCTCCGTCGCTCTCGTGATTAGATTTTGAAGGTTCATCAAACGAATCTCAACACTCACGTAGATGCCTTCCGAGTCGATGCAATAGCTTTGTGAGGATCAACATACCATGTTGTATTAGCAAACATGTCTTTCGAGCCACCATCTCAAGGGAACGCGTCCAGGCTTCTTCCTCAGCCAGGATCGCTGGAGTACATAAACAGGCCAAACCCCGTTGAGCCCAGTGATCTGAGCCATGGCATTTTCGATGGAAGTACTCGCGAGCTTGACCGGACCGCTAATGAGCAGCTACACCCGTTTCTGCTAGGCAACCGATTGCGTCAACGTAACGATCTTGGAGCAGACGCCATACGGCTTGCAAGACGCTCACCTCACCAGTCATCTATCTCTTCGCTTGCCGCCGTACTCAATGATGAAGACTCGCCTCCTAGGTTNGGGGAGTATGCTTCCCATCGAAGAGATGTTGACCAAGCAGTCTTCACATTGCCAAAGTTGCCAGCAAAACGACATGCGAAACGTCACCGTGTGCCTCCCGTCTTGCAAGGTCTCCATCAGCCTCCGCCGGACGCTGGTCTTCTACCTTCTATCAGTACAGAGGAGGCTCAAGTCTTTCTCTCCACTTCGAGGAGCAGCAAGCCTGCAGCTACTGCAACTTCCACTGACGAGGCGACTCCTACTGTAACTACGCAAGAACCTGTGGTACCCATCGAAACTACTCAGGGGGCTTCGGATAAGCGTTCTCGACGCAATCTGTGGACCGATGAAGAGACCAAAGATCTCCTAGCCGGAGTGTCTAGATTCGGCATTGGTAACTGGAAGAAGATATTGCTCTGCTCAGACTATCAGTTCCACAAACGGACGGCCGTAGACCTCAAAGACAGGTATGAACGGATGCTGATTCTTATCCTCGTGCTAGACTTATGTGTTCACAGGTTCAGAGTTTGCCGTCCTGATGCTTATGGTGGTGCGAGGAAAACTCGAAAAGCCAAGAGAGTCTCACCTGAGGAAGCCCCCACCGTCGAAACACCCAAAAAAGCAAAGACAGCAGAGTCAACGACAGCGGAGGCTCCGAAGGAAGCTGATCCACAGTCCAAGCAAGCCGGCATCACAGACCAGACTTTATGGAAGGCACAACGCCGACCGAGACGTAACTTCACAGATGAAGAAGATCAGGCTCTGCTTAAAGGCTTCCGAGAGCAAGGCCCGTCTTGGGTCTCCATCTGTAAAGACGAGGCGTTCAAAGAGCACGGCCGAACTCCAACAGATTTGCGCGATCGACTGAGGACAAGATTTCCAGAAAGGTATGCACAAGCCGGTCTAGCATCCCGGCCAGCTGTTCCCAAACCTGCCAAACGAACTCGAGCCACACGCGAAGAGTCAGAGAAGCCTGTAGAGCTAACTCAGACTCTCACACCTACTGCTGCCTCCTCGAAAGACAGCCAGACGAAGCCACCCAATGACAGATTGGAAAGAATAAGCTCGCGCACCGGTCCCACGTATACACTGCCTTTACCTAGCATTGAAGACGATTCACTTCCGGGTTTCGGCTATCCTGACGACGATGAGGATGCGGATCCGATTGTTTTGGATCGCAGCATCATGGACTGGGCAAACAACAACATGCAACAGCCTAATCGCCAGTCACATTCACACGCGTCTGACAACCTTCCATATCCTGGCATCGATCCCCTTGTCACGTTGAAGCTGCCCAGACCTGGCTTCTTCTGACACTGCTGTACAGCTTTCTCGTGTGCCAGAACTTGCAAGACGGATAGCTATACAGGTGCACAATGCTTTTAAGAGACAGCACCTTCTACTGAGGGATGTCATCGCGTCAACTATCTGCTATTTACCGAGAATAGCTGCACTATGCATTTCTGTAGCATCAGTGTCGCTCTATGTTTCCACAGAAGAGCTAGGCGTTTTCCAGACTATATTGTATGAGACTCGTTGTCTCTACTTCTTGTTAACTTCCCTTTCAGGCTGTGCACTGATTTGTTCTATTTACACGCTCGTGACTTCCTCAATCAGTGGAACAATCGAACCACGTCCCTTCGTCTCTTCTTTGACAACTGGCATGTCAAGTCCAAGTACCATTGGCAGGACCGAAGAAACCACTTGCCGGCAACGCAAGATTCGAGACCCNCACCGCATCGAGCGTATTGGTAAACACTGTCGTGCCCCACCAATCTGGCATCGAGTAGCCTGGGTAGCTGACTGCGAAGAAGATGACGATACCTGCCACGGCTGTACCCGTGTCGACGGCAGCTGCGAGGACGTACTGTTTTCTGTTAGCTACTAAAATGGCAAGAATTGGAAATGGAGAGAGTGAGGTAGTACTCACGTTGTACTTTGTCCACCAGGCGAAGAAGTTGTTCCTAATGTAACCGTTGAAGATCCAGTTCACCAATGCCCACGAAGTGTAGTTGATGCNCTATCGAATCACAAGATCAGCATTTGCAATCACGAACTTTTGCATAGGAGAAATTCACGTACCCGTTGCAGNGGGTACATTATAAGTACCAACGAAGAACAATGGCCAGTTGATGTCCTTGAAGATCTTCTTTCCTGTTTTCTTATACGCGTACCAAGTGATCACAGGCGTTAGAGCACCAATCCAGAAGAAGTGCAAGAGGGCAGAGTATCGTTTTCCTACACTGTACAAGCGATCTGGTCCAATCAAGCCCCAGATCACTGATGAAGAAAACACTGTTCTTCCGTTGGGACAGGTGAATGAGGAGCTTTGCGAAGAAGAGCAGATATCGGGAATGTTGCCGAGCATCCAGAGAGTTACTCCTGTTTGAGTCAGGGCGCCCAGGATAGCGGCGAAGCCTTGAGCAAAGAACACGGTCCGGGGTGCGAGCTTAAGATAATAAGATAGTTTCATATCCTGGACGAAGAAGATGCCTTGATTGACGACAGCAGTGGATAAGATCTTGAAGATCATGTTGGCCAGAGGCTTGCCTGCAAACATGTATCCGCCGATGAATTCGGACAAGACGTTGATCTGATTGGCGTCGACGTTCGAGATACCTTGGATCAGGGCACAAGGAATAAAGTAGATAGCGGGAATGACAAGAGCGAGTGCAACACCATAGATAGGAAGATCGGTGTGATAGACCTCGACCATGACACATGATAAAGCAGTGAAGATCACTAGAACGATGAGGTACCAATACCAAGGAGTTGGCTTGTAAGCTTTCATCAGACGTCCGTGGATGTCGAGTTTTCTCGTCCCGCGAAGGGCTGTCCAAATTTCTGTTCCATGCCAGAGGTATGTATGTGTCAACACCGCAGTGATAGAGGCGAATGACAATCCATACACGAAAGCAAATGTCGCACTAAGGAACGGAGGCGAATATGCGCGATAGGCTTCAGGATCAAGGCTCTTGGTCAGAGGGTTGATTATCCTGGTAACATTGTAGTTGGCGCCGGTATTGTCATACACATCCGCAGTCATCATTGGCAGATAGCCGGTGTACCACTTATTGGTGTAGTATAGTCCTGGCGTTATGATCAAGAAGAAGAATACGAAGCCGGCTAGGACATTGAGTGCCGCACTTAGAGGACTCAGTAAGGGATTGGTATTATATGCGACCTGGGACCAATCGAAGGTCACCGGGAATATTCCAAGACCAGTTTGCATCCCAAAGATCTGGTTGACCACAGCGTTGTTTGGCGCGATCCAGCAGACCCAAGTAAAGTAGCTCAGGGCAGGCATGATTAAACCTGGGAACCAGTACCACACGAATGCGATAAGCAGGGCAAGAAAGAAGAACCGAAGGCGAGAAATCCTCCAGCCATTGGCAATAGCGTTTGATTTCGAGTGCAGAGTGGAGAGCAAGGCGCAGTTACCCAAAATACCGGGCCAGATGATCGAAGCAGGTTCCACGACCCAACGAGATCCAAGGCCAGCAACACCGAATCCGAGAAGTTGGGTACACATGACCATGAGTACAGCCAGCCCAGCAGACAGATCAAAGTCGTAAAACTTTTTAGCAGCTTGTATCATGTTGGAAGCGTCAGAGCCCGAAGCGAAGCCTATCGTTACGTTGGACATGATGGTGATGAGAGCATGTTCCTTGATGTTCTGCGGATCAATCAGTCATGCTCATGTGAGGTGTTGATCATTTAGAAACTCACAAAATGNACGATCCGGGTTGATGTTCCACTTTCCGAGAGGACCAAGATCCAAGGTGTATATAGGAAGGATGTGCGCTAAAGCTACTCCCATAGGGAAGGCGAGAAGCTCAGCGACAAGTGAGACGATGTGTACCGCAGGATAGCGCAAGGAGAAGAATTGATTGACTCCAGATCCGAGCATGGTCCAGATTATGCCTACAATCCACATCCTGAGAGTGTTCAATGGCATGCTTGGATCATCTGTCTCTGGAACCACAGCACGAACTAACACAAAGTCAGCAGCAGATTCTTAAGAGTGGACCAAGGCCCAAACCATACCTTCAGGGTATGGCGACGTATCAGCGTCCACGTCTTTGATCTCCCAGTCATGCAACACTTTGTCAACATCTACCTCAATCTCCTGAAGGTGACCGTGTTCAATGTCGGTCACGTCGGCCTCAATGCCAGCTTCGGCACCCTTTTNGTCGAAACCATCTGCAGGTTTCTGAGGTTCTAGAGTGTTCAATTGCACAGAATCTGTATCCCGGCGAGAGACCGGGAAGGGTCGTCTGATTCTGTTCATCATATCTGCTCAGGAGCGCAGGAGCGATGGGAGTGGGTGATTACCTATGCCATGGGTGCTACGATCACTTATACCTCTTCGACATGTTTATCGGATGGGTTCCATCATTGGCCCGCGGCGATGACCATAGTCTTTATCGCTTTGTGGTAGTATTGTTGACTGCCACCAGCGATCATAGATAGGTAGCTTGATAAGACATGTGAAGGATGCGCTAAGCCTTATAATTGCCCTATTGGGGTTAAGACGTGCATGTCGGCTAAGGACAAGCTGCGGCCAGGGAAAGGGCAAGCATCTTCGCCGAATAGGCAGAGGTTCGATTATTGGTACGCTGATATGTATTACCTAGAGGCATTGTTAACAGAATGGAATGAGCAGGATCAGGAAGACGCTGAACAAAAGCTTGGGGATCAAAGACAGTCAGGGTCACACACAGACCTCCAGCTTACATAAGCACAGTTTCTCATTAGCTGCAAGGCATCTTTGTCCCAAACCCTCGCTCGTCGCAGCACACGTCCACCATTTGCGATGTTCACACGCTGGTTTCACTCCACTTCTCCCTAGCGGATCCTATACTACGCGAGCCATCTGCATACACAATGTGCATTTCAGGACAGCCGAACATTCTCATGGCCAAGTACCATCCCCGTATATGTTTGTTTGTCGCTCCGATTGCCTCATATTTTGTGTGTCCTTCGCCATCTTCGTCATGTACAGTTGTTCAGGTTTGCGACGTTAATGTCTGCAATAACGGTGTTTCGTGATGTCAAGCCCTGTTCGTCTCTTCCGCTTTGGTCTTTTTACCGCCCCCTTCTTGCTTCCTTCCTTCTTTCCAAGCTGCTTCTTTTCTATCACACCCAAACCTGTCTGGTGACACTTATGCTCTTGTTCTTATTCTATTTCTACCTGCAATGGTCCATATACCAGACTGTGTCGAACGCAAGCGATTGTTTCGATGAGTAGGTATATACCCTCCTTCTATGTTGCATCAGGTCGAACTTGCAACCAAGATGGATGCCTGCGACGACAATTCCCAAAACGGATGGCGCAAACATGTTCTGACATCACACCTACCTTCCCTTCTTTTCACTTTCGGGCTTCTGAATGGCTCTTTCTTCGCTCGTCATCCTCAAGTTCTCGACACAACAATAACCTTGTCTCTACACTTCTGTCCCTCTACACGACTCGTGCCATCATCTGAGCCTATGAGAGTCACGGCGGCATACCTGACTGTGGAAGATACTCGCTGGACAGTTGCCATCAGTCCCTAGACTATAACTCTGCCATCTGCTCCAACATGGTAGACGAGACGATCTTTCCCACCTCGTTGAGATGTCTAGGATACCCGTATCGCAAGGGGATCCATTGCAGCCTCAACAAGGTCTACAAGTCATGGAAGAGAAACATTATACACTGGATCAACAAGCACGCTGGCGCAGTCTACGGCGCCCAAGGGGCTCTCAGCTGCTCTGTGTGTAAGCTCGGCTTTGAGACTCTGGAGATGTATACCGCACACCTTCGGCTTCCTTATGGTAGGGGCAAGACGGAGGAAGACTTCAATTGTCATGCTGTTGCCCTTCGGAACCAAAGCTTGCTGTGGAATCCAGATGTTGTCTATATCAACATGCCTGACGCTTCTCTGCCTTCTAACCAGGACCTCCTCGCCGCTCACATGCTATCAATTCACAAAAGAAAAGATCATCTCATCTTTGTTTTTCGTCAAAGTCACTACCAGTCCGGCTTTGATACAACATACCTCGACAAGATACACGGATTGCAAAAAGCGTGGCAATTGCTCTGCAAAACAGCCGCATCGCTTCCTACGCAATCACTTCTTCGCTTTGTGCTAAGTCGCGGTTTATGCCATCCTTCGCCGCTGACCCTTCGACTGAGATGCGAATGGTTCAGCGCGAGGATCCAGCCTATGTCCAACCAGTCCCTCGACGACACTTCTACGACGTAAAGGTGATGATAGACGTCGCAGCGATGGCAACCAAAAACATCACCAACCAAATCTTGTATGCCAAGATGCATGGCCGAAGGCCTGTCCTTCTGCAAGTCCTGAAATGCGAACATTTGAGACGTGTAGTCTTCTCGAGGCCCACGACATGGCCTGGAGTTTGTGTTCGTTGGTTGTAAAGGTAGTAAGCCATTTGAGTACGTGTTCTGCCAGACACCAGCCGTGTGCGTGCTCTTTGAACGACTCCCGTGTTGCCATCTCCTGTAGACCCTGTAGGACCCTTTCTACGTGTCTATCGTCTTCACAAATCTCATCGTGTCTGTCGACAAACTTCCAGTTCGTGTTGTCGCATTCATCTTCATCTGGCATCATGCCTGTTTCCTACCATGATAAGATGTCATGAAACCTATTAAGGGTAAGAGGTCCATCAAAGAAATAGGCGCGAAGCTTGCAAGTGTCATGCTAAAGTCAAAGCCAGAAAATCGAATCTCGAGTCTTGGGGAAGGGTTGTCGTTATCCTCATCAATGCTCATGCCTTCAAACAACGGGTCATATAGCAAGTTGCGGGCAAAGAGTGCACGTAAGAGATCTTGAGGCAGCAGTTGGGCTGTGGTCACAACGGCTGAAATATCAAACTTGCACGGCTTGCCAAAAGTGCGGCAATGGCCCTACGGAATTCTGAAAGGGTAGATTTCGGCTCTTGCACGATCGCTTCATCTTTTGCTACCAAGTCATAGTTCATGTGAGACACAGAGTAAATAGGCTACCTTCTCCAGTATATTGACGATCTATTCGGGTCTTCGCTCACTGCTTGTATAGATACAGGGACGAAGATGGTGGCGTTCATGGTTTCGATGACCAGTTCGTCGACAACCATAAGTTCGAGAGAGTAAGTATTTTTCGACGTGTGGTGAGTTGCGTCAGTACTATAAATGAGAAGTGGATTCAGGTTGAAAGTGAGAGAACTGTTAAGAGCCTGAGAAGAAATGCACTCGAAACCGTGTCCTAGAACTTTGACTGGAGTTCACTCAAATTCACCACACATCTCGTGAGACCTGGTTTTTTTCTTCTCTTATTCTTTCAAGTCGTCTACATAGTTTATTTCGTCTTTTAAAGTTGTTCTACTCTCCGGTAGCTAGAACTCTTTCCGGAATCATTGCCAATCTTTCTCCTACTACTCAAACTGTTTCTTGTTAGCTCGCTGGTCCACTCAACTACAATCCTCTCTCTTTCTCTTGAGTGCCTCGTCTCCCATGACCGAGCTTCTTATGGTCTGTTCACACTGACTCGATAGCTTTTGAAGACGACTCCGAGAAGTCTTGCGCTCCATTTAAAGCCAAATTACTACGCTTCACTTACGAGAATCAACGCGATACCTAAGGTTGTCTGGTATCTATCAACTCTGGACTAGTCAGTTTTCACACATTGTCCCACACTTCGTTCCAAAACTCTTCTACAAACACTCTCAGCAATCTTTCTCACCTACAATCAATCAGTAATACTCCGTTGGAGCAACCACGAAATAGACCAGCGATCTCTTACTTTCAAATTGCGAAGAACACCAAGTTCAAGTTCAATCCTCGAAGCTTCACAACTATGCCTACCGGCCAAACTCAGAAGAAATATGACGATAAAGAGAAGGCGCTTGAACCCCTGGACATCAGAGATACAGGAATCATGATGGACCCTACGACTCCTGGCGTCAAGATCAGAGAGCATAAGATACTATCTGGAATTATGTTCTTCGAAGTCGATCAACAACCAAGGATACTCAAATCAGGTCGTATGGCTTACGTCCGGAACTATCTAGTGGCAGGAGAAGATCTGCACGAAGAAGGTTGCATTGCCGCCATGTACGTCTCAGACGGACTGTGCTCGAAGACAGGAAAACGTTGCCTTATAACCGTCCATATGAGGAGCGTTTGGGACACCAGAGGCGGAGCCTCAGAAGTTGCGTGATGTTCGGCTCTTCAGCTCAGTGGGTTGACGGAGGACAGGAACCCAAGTGCAAGCTGTAAAGCTTTCAGGAGGAGTCGCACAGACTACTGCAGAGAGCTAATGATGCTCTTCGATGACTCCATATCCTTCAGAAATCAGGATTGGCAAGCGATACAGGTATGAGATGGTGCNTATAGGAAACCTGATTTATGACCAAGTTTTAACGAACTTCAGAACGTGATCGATAGACACCAGCATTTGTTACCTGATAACTACAATCAACACAGACCAGAGATAGTCAGTGACGAACCCGGCAATGATGACGACGACCAGGACGACAACCCAGGCCCGACTTATGCACGCTATCGCGACGACGACGACGACGACGACGAAGAAAACTTCTATTGGCGCACCAGACGCGCTCGCCTGCGTAGATCCAATACCCGCAATTTTAGGATCAAGAACAACGGAGACGAGCCGTCGGATGATGACCAAGATCGTGTTGATATCGTTGAAGATGTTGATCGAGACTTCGATATGGGTAATGAAGTGGCCACTGCCGACGAGCTTCGATTCAATTACCATGATGATCGTTCACCCAATCACTCTTTTGTCCCTCGTCCCAGAGACACTTCACCTGAGATCAGTGCTACAGCTTTGAATCCGACTCGAACCAACAACGATCATCTCTACATGGACTTGNNGATCCAGTCGAGGATGTTTTCGATGTTGACACCGATCGAACCATCACTNCCTCGATCCTCTATCCAGCCCAAACTCGAGCTCAAGGACGAGCCTGAAGCAGAAGTCACGACTGTAGTTGGGCAGACAAGGCTTTTCATTGACCTGACAGGGGACTCCACCATGACGGACGAGTCTGTGGATACCAACAGCGGAGTCGTTGAGGTGATCGATCTGACTCAAGATTCAGATGTCGTGGAGGAGGGTTCGGCCATGGAGGTCATTGAGCTTGATCTCTAAAAGGTCGACAGCATCTCTTGCATATTATCAGTCTTAGGGCGTAAGGGTCACAATCTGCTTCAATAGTGCGGGCAAGGGAAGTTGCAACGATTGCCCATTATTTCCTTGAAACAGACGACGCCAGACATTCTAGACTTCATCAGGAGATATTCTCATTTCTTAGCCGGGTAAAATCTCGGAAGAGCAGGAGCCACGCACCATCTTACATTGAAACAACAATCTCCATACAATATCAATGAAACTTGTTCACATCACTTTTGGTATCGGTTGTGTTTGTACTCGTGCTTTATTGAATTATAGTAGTTGGTTGTAATTTCCAAGTACAGAAGTCACGATCTACTGTGTTTGGTCTTCAGCGCTCGAGACCTTCCCTCCCGACGACCGCTGGGAAAGCCGCATGGCTCTTCGTGTGACGATTAAGATCACCAACTTCCTACAAGCGCCGTTGTATGAAAAGAACAAACGTGACCATGGTCTTCATAGCTGAGATCGTAACTGAATTTATAACTACCGAGCTTCGCACATAGCGTCCATAGACTTGCAGATTATGCACAGCCTTTCCTTGCTCAAGGTCTCCATCTCCAACTAGGGTGCTTCCAGTCCATATCCTGCTGTTCAAGAAGAGTGGTACCAGCCAACTCCTGATCAACATCTCTGCCATCTCTCTTCTTGTTATCTCTCTTCATCCAGAAGAACAGCAAGATGCACAGGCACAGTCCGGTGCTGGCGACAGCCAAGTTGAGTCCATTGCCAATGTGGTAGTTGGGACCGTCGAAGGGAAGGAACGACCAAGTGGCGATAAGACCACCGACGTTGCCGAACATGACGTTGGTGCCGATGGCGGAACTGCGTGCGGTATCTGAGACTACGTTTGCACTGACTTGAGCGTTACAAAGAGAGCCAAACGCGAAGGCACCGCTGGCGATTATGAAAGTTGCGCCATAGCGGACAGCGGCGGTCTCAGTGGCCAAAAACATGATGCTGTTGATGTTGATTAGTGCAGGTTCGAGAGAGGAACAGGATACACGATGTACTCACTATCCGATGATGATCAGAGGGGCTGAGCAAATCAAAATGGGGAGACGGCAGTCTGTCTTCGTACTGATGAATGGGAACATCAAACAGAAGAAGCCTCCAACGATGTAGGGTGGAACAGTGTGAAGCTGCTGGCTGACGACCGTGTTGTGAGGGTAGATTGTTTTAACAATAGTGGGCGCAAAGAAGGCAAGACCTTGGACGGTGACGTTGTTGAGCAGGAAAATTGTAGCCGTGCCCAGAGTAACAGGAGAGAAGATACCCTTGAAAATCTTCTTGCGATCGAATTTGTCCAGAACCTCGGTGGCCCCAACTCTCTCCGACTTGACGCGAGAGATCGCGAGATCCTTCTCCTCCTGGGAGAGCCATTTGGCGGTTGCAGGTCTGTCGGTCAATGTGAAGAAGGAAATGACTGCAAGGCCAACAGTAATGATTCCCTCGATAGCGAAAATCATTCTCCAAGCTTTGAGCCCAGCGAAGCCATCCAGTCTCAAGATAGCGGAAGCCAACAAGCCTCCGAAGGCGCCAGCAAGAGGTGCTGCTACAACATAAAGACCAAGTCTCCATGCCAGCTCTGCTCTTCTGTACCAACGGGAAAGGTAGTAGGCAATTCCAGGAAGCATACCTGCCTCAAAAATACCAAGCACGAATCGGACGCCGCACATTTGGCTGAAGTTATGGACGAAAGCGGTGGCGATGGAGCAGAGACCGAAAGCCAGAGATATTCCAGGGATGAACCATCCGGGTCCGAGCCACTTGCAGCACATATTCGCAGGAATCTCGCAAATGATATACGAGACGTAGAAGACTGATAGGATCGCATTGTAGTCGTAGCCCTGAAGATACGGTCAGCGTGTTGTTGTTAGCGTTCTGGATGGACCAAGCCACGAACAGTAAGTTTCTGAACCAAAGTTAGCATGTTACTTGCAGAAATCCTCCCGCGCCCCCAAAAATTCTTACAAGGTNNTCTTTTCCAGGCCAGCCAAGCGCGCGTTACCTGTTGTTTTGATGAGATGATAGTCATTGTAGATTGCCAGGAATGTCGACTAACCGATGTTGGCTCGGTCAATGAAGCAGAAAAGATACAACAACATGACAGTAGGGATAATCATGAAGTCGATCTTCCTGCGTAGCTTGGCCTCAGCTTTGGCATCAAACTGAATCAAAGAGTTGCCATNATCTATACTATTGTTAGCATAATGTTCGAGCAAAGGGTGATCAACATACTGGTCGGTTGCCTGGTGTCCACGCTCAGCAGCCTCGTGGACCGTCTCCTCAGCAAGCTCCTTGTGCATAGCAGCGTGCCCTTCTTTGTCGAGGTCGTGTGAAGTTCTCATAGTAAGTTAGGATAATGGTGCTGTGAGTTTGGGACTGTTGACAACAAACGATCTGGGGTAACAGTGTGGGGGTCTGGGGTCTGGGGGAAGCGTCTTATATCTCTTCACAACCACACCTATTCATCGGCAGTTGATCAAGAAGAAGACGAGCAAACAAAAGAAGTGTAGAAATTTGCGGCGGAGATCGAGGCGGGGAGTGCATGTGGGGAATTGATTGCACGTTTCTACTTGTTGTTGTTTGACTTTGAACTCCGACCGGGTGGAGCTGTAGAGCGCGAGGGCGTTTTGCCAAGGTACTTGGCTGTGTTGTTTCGCTGGCTCGACCTCGCGGAACAGCTGGATATCGTCGTTAGCTCTTCTTGGCCCACTGCCACCCCCACAAAGGAGCAGACACATCCAAGGATGGGAGTCTTGGATTGGCCTCGAAGATGGCACTGCCGTTGAGGGCTCGTTCAGTAGCATCGGAATTGTACTGTCTGCGGCTGAATGAATCGATTCGAGAATACTATGCAGCTCATATCCAGTGATCTTTTGCCCATCATTGTCTGCAGAGTGAGTTTTGAAGTGTTCAAGACAAACCCCTATATCTTGGTGTGTAGGAGAGCGACCAGCCTGAGCGTTGCAGCTGGAGTCAGCGGTAGATCACAGGAGACGTTCAACCGATGAGCTCCTTGGGACCAACAGCCGATATCTATTGCCGGGGTGTTATACAGGTCAGTTGTCGCAAGCCATCAAGGGTACGATGAGTCTTGCTCCAGGCACGGGAAGGGTCGCCAATCCGCTTTCAGACAAGATCCAAACATTGTTTTCTACAAACGACAGCCCTCATCCAAGAAGGTCTTATCAGTCGTTCTGATGTCCGAACGCCCTCCTAGAGAAGCGCAATGCGGTAATCCGCAGAAAGGAGTCTGGCCCTTCGGCATTTCCACTTGAAGAGCGATCACGAAGAAGATAACATCTTGCGATACACTATTGTGAGCTCTTGGAGTGGCAAAATCCTGTCGAGCAACAGCCTATAACCTACGATTCATTGGCCTTTTTGATTGCGAGACTGTCATTGTAATGGCGAAAGCTAAGGTTTGTGAAGGTTGCATTGCATTGCCTCCAACAATTAGAGTCGTGTGCACCTAAAGATTGTGTATCTGCCGACTTCGAGTGTTGCTTCTACCGATATCAAAAGCAATGTGTTTGCTGGCAGCCATACATCAAAGTCCCGAGGAACACCGGGTATCAGCGTACTTTCTTTGCATTTGTGATCACATAACCGAGGCCAGTCTCGGTAATGGTATGTAAGTCCTGCACTGGTTTGTAGAGGAAGGCCGTACAACACAACTGTCGTCTGCTTACCAAAGCAAGGGCATTGAAAGCGATTAAAATCATTGGAGTCCCGAGCATCTCCCTCCTCGATGTTAAATTGCTTGGACAGACCTTGAAAGACCAGCTGTAAGTGTACTTGCAGCCTCTGTGTTTCTAAGGCAGTTCGAGTGAATGGGCTTGCTGTTCTGCTCGCGTTCAGTCAATGGGGGTATTTCTACATCAGTAGATTGTGGGTTGACAGCAGCTGTTTTCAGTATGTGGTTCGTCTTTTCTGTACCTATCTTATCTGGAGTAACGCGTGCCCGACGCGTTCTGTTGGCGAAGCTGTACATTGGAGCAGCACTGTTTCGAATATCCCGACGTGAAGCTCTTGTCAAAGCTGTGCTTCTAATTTGAAGACCCATTCATATGTCAGGTGTTGAAGATGTTGCAGAACGATGTTCATGACAAGTCCATCATGAAAGGAAGGCGCAAGACGAGGTCGGCCCGAGCAGCCCGGAAATATCACGGATAGACTGCCAAGCGCTGATTGGCCGAGAGCAAAGGAGAAGAAAGACGCAAGGTCTTCGTTTAGTCTATGAAATTGGGCTTGGAATTTTTTCCTTTGCTGGGAGCGAAAAATATAGACAACCTCAATTGAAGGTCGATTTTCTTTTGGTTGGCCGTCGCGTCTCAAAAGGTGGACTTCAAGCCTTTGCAAACTTTCATCCAACCCAACCGGCAAAGGACTTTTTCCCCGCCGACAGGGCCCGATCATTTGGACAAACAGATAGTGATCTGATAGCCGACGACATCCGCGAAAGACATTGGTGATTTTTGGATATGGCCGGTGAGAAGAAGAAGCAACAGCCTTTTTGGCTTGGGTATGAATTTCACCATGATATGCAATGACGATATCAGTGCTGAGACAGTAGCAGTGGAGCCGCTGCTTCTATGGCAGCAACATGCAGTAAGTCAGGTGTGAAGTGTGAAAGGTGATCTTGTATTAACCAGTGTTGCAGCNNACATCCCTTGGACCAAACGAANATAGTGAGGAGTTGTTATTCGTATATCCGGGTTAATACTAATGACGATAGCCGCATGCAAGTCATGCACCAACCGAAAAACATTCTCAGGACATTAGTATTCTTTGCTGGCCGTGATGGTATCCCTTCTCTCTGGACTGGTTTGACTGGATCCTGGCTCAGACAATGTTCCTACTCAACCGCACGTTTCGGACTCTACAACTACTTTGCCAAGGAAGTCAAGCAAAGAACAGGAACCACGAAATTGACCGCTGGCTGGGAGGTCGTGTGTTCTGGTGTGGCCGGTGGAGCAGCAGGTCTCATCGGTAACCCTACCGAGGTCGTGCTCGTCAGAATGTGTGCAGATGGTGCTAAAACTGCTGTGGAGAGATACAACTATGGCAACTCAATCCGTGCGTTGTTCAGAATTGCAAAGGAGGAGGGTCTATCAACTTTCAGCAGAGGCTTGACACCCAACATTGTTCGCAGTGTCATCATGAGTGAGTTTGGTCTTTGGCAATCACATTCAGGCAGACTGCTAACACGCCACAGACATTTCTCAAATCGCCACGTAAGTCTCAGGGATGCTGAGAAATCGTCTCAAAAACTAATCCATACCAGCTACTCCACCGCAAAGGACTACCTTCTCTCGAACCCCAGTCTTGGTCTCAAGGACGGCATTTTCCTCCACTTCCTCGCCTCACTACTTGCCGGAACCGTCGCAACTACTGCATGCGCACCTGCCGACGTACTGAAGAGTCGCGTCCAAAGTGCTGCCACCGTAAACGGTGTAAAGCCCAGTCTCAGCAAAATCTTCGCCGAATCATACAAGAAGGAGGGCATCAGCTTCCTCATGAGAGGATGGTCGCCCGCATGGCTAAGACTCGCGTAAGTACTTTGAATTTCTGTTGCAAGGGTCAAGACTGATTCTGCTGCTCAACAGNNCCCTAACACCGTGTTGATGTTTGTCTTCATGGAACAACTCCAGCGCCTTGTAGGCGTCAGCACCGGTCAACCGAAGCCAGTCCAGGAGAAGAAGGCCTCTGAGGCCATGAAGGCATAGGAAGCCGATCCAGACATACTTAGACATTGGTTTTGATCTGTTACAAATAGCATTCGGCGAGATAACTTGGTTTAGGCGGTACTTTTTGACTTTTCTTTTGTTATTATAGACACACACTAAACATTTCTTGATCGCAAGACAAAGTAATTAAAGTACACTTTTCTGGTCAACAGCAGATACAGATGAACTTGCTCATTATATGTAGCAGGCCCAGACACAAAGCCATCGGTAATTCATATGGACGTTTTCAGACAATCATTATATAAACATGTAAAAACTCCTAGAGCTTGGCCTTTTCGGACATGACACGGTCCAACTGCAGCACGTCCCTGAGCTGCATACCATGCTTTGCCGCCATCTCCTCACTCTTCTTCTTCTGCCACGCCAATCTGTCCAACAAGAATTGACCCCTCTTGTTCTCGTTTCTGCCCAGCTGCAACAAATGCACCTCATCAGGACCATCTACGATCCTCATGGTCCTGCCTTGAGCATACATGTTTGCTAACGGTGTATCTTGTGATACACCAGCACCACCGTAAGCTTGAATGGCGCGGTCGATGACGGTCAAGGCCATGGTGGGGACTAGGATCTTGGCCTCAGCAATCTCCTTGAGGGCGAATTTGGCGTCCTTGGTGTCGATTGTGATTGCGGCGTTTAGGACTGAGAGGCGGGCGGAGTCGATCTCGACACGCGACTTGGCGATGCGCTCGATCATGACGCCGTGTTCATTCAAGAGCTTGCCAAAGGCCTTCTTGCGGGGGTCATTGACACGAGCGACAAAGAGCTCGAGAGCCTTTTCGGCCTAGGAAGATATGCTGTCAGCGGCAGGCGTAAGACAAGGGCGGGTAGTACTTACAGCACCGATGCTTCTCATGGCATGGTGGATGCGGCCAGGACCCAGACGGCCCTGGATAATCTCGAAACCACGGCCCTCGCCTAGGACGATGTGATCTAGAGGTACGCGGACATTCTTGAAGAAGATGTGACCATGACCATGAGGGGCATCATCGTAACCAAAGACACCGAGCATGCGGTGGATTGTGACTCGGGNGGTATCTGCCGGGACGAGGACGACGCTCTGTTGCTTGTAGGGGCTAGGGTTGTTCTTGTCCGTCTTGCCCATGGTGATGTAGATCTTGCAGCGAGGGTCGCCAGCACCTGATGACCACCATTTNNCTGTGGGACGACTGTTAGCAGAGACCCAATTTAGAGAGTTGATGTAACATACGGAGCCGTTGAGGACGTATTCATTGCCCTCACGCTTAATGTCAAGGGTAATGTTGGTGGCGTCACTCGAGGCGACATCAGGCTCGGTCATGAGGAAGGCAGAGCGAATCGTGCCTTCCAACAAAGGCTTCAGCCATTTGTCCTTCTGAGCCTGTGTACCGTACTTGGCCAGCACCTCCATGTTTCCAGTGTCGGGGGCGGCGCAGTTGGTGGCCTCGGAAGCGGTGCGACTCTTGCCCAGGTACTCGGCCATGAGACCGTACTCGAGGTTGCTGAAGCCGGCTCCCTCCTTGAAGTGGTTCTTTGGTAGGAACATGTTCCATAGTCCTAGCTCTCTTGCACGCTTCTTGAGGTCTTCGATGATGGCTGGATGGCCGCTGAAGCGTTCAGCTGTCGAGTCGCCAATCTGTTGTTGGAACACGGCATCGGCGGGGATGCATTCTTCTTCGACAAACTTCTCGANCCTGTTGGAGACATGTGTCAGTGTCTGACGCCACAAAGTAGGAGGCAAGAGACTTACAATGTCGAGATACTTCAACGCCTTCTCGCTGACAAAGGGTCTAGCAATCTGGGGGATCTTCTGGGATGCCTTGAGCTGACCATCGGCGCTGATCATCAGCTTCTCGGAGAAGTCGTTCTTCTGTTGCTGTGACATTTTGGTATGCAGTATAAAGCAGGAACAGTATTAAACAGCAGCCGCCTGTCTTGTAACTTGATCAAGTCCATGGGCTCGCCGAGGTGGACGCTAAACATTGCGGAGAACGGAGAGTCGTTTTGCGGGGAGCCGAGGCATCTCGCACAACCACCTGATCCTGCTCGGTCAACATGGCTTCTCTCAGCTCTGCATACTCGCCTTGATGCTGCAGAAGATGTCCTGTCTCAGCAAAAGGTGGCCATGAGCCTTGAGGTTGTGTCTCTGCGCTGATGAACTTGTCAGTTTGGACATGGATGCAAACAAAAACATCAGGAGATCCGACTCATCCGAGATCAAGCCGAGGCGAAACCATCACACCAGCCATCACCAGATCTTTTGGCTCCTGCAGGAGAGGCTCTGCAACACGAGGACTCCTCGCCATGCTGTCCCAACAGCTTCTCTTCTTCCATTCCTGCTCTGTCTTCTCCGACCATCACCAATCTTCTGCTTCGGCTCAGACTGTTGGCGCCCAGCACGAGTTTTCGGCCCTTCCAGCATGCACGAACGCCTGTTTGAGTCGCTGACTCTTCCGGCCTCCTCCTATTTGGTGACACCTTAAAAAACTGTCTCATCACAAACAACCCCTTGTTTGCTATCTTCGTAGAGGTCACCCCATCAGCATGAGGCATGAAGCATCCCATGTCCTGGAAATAGGTAGGTAACAATGCCCCCAATGCCCTTCATTCTTATATCTGCACACAAGCTTCCTACTCCCAACACTCTCTTTATTTTCTCCTGTACAAAATCAATTCCATACATCAATTTTCAGACGACCCGACAACCCTCCATGCCATGTACACTGTCACAAATCATGCCTCAACCATGTTCTCTTATGGGCCTCCCGCGCGAGCTTCGAGACATGGTCTATACAAATGTATTCTCCTTTGCCCATTCGACAGACGAGTCAACTACCCGACAACATGAGTTGCATTACGGCGCCGAGGTCCCAATCATCGTCCGTTTGAGCACCATCTCTTTCAACTGGCTCAACCTCATGCGAACAAATGGTCTGGTCGCAGATGAGATGCGACAACTTTATCATATGTCATCCTACCACAAGTTCACCGCTGATCAAACGTGGTCTGCGCAACTTACACTCAACAACGACGAGTACACGCTCACATGGACATCGTTACCGTGTCCATCGTCCTGTGTACGACACCTCTCCATCAACTTCAAAATCAACCTCACGCTTTCAAAGTTTGGTCACTGGGATAATGACAGCAAAGACAAACCAGGCAGCATCTTCAAAACACTATTAGAGCTGCTTAGCCAGATCGCTCGTCATGGCCCCAACATTGCTGCAGAGACATTACGCCAATCTATCAACTTTGAGTCATTGAGCCTCAAAGTCTGGTTTGCCGACGAAGAGAAATCATACTCGGCATCTTCTGGTCCAGAAAGTATTTACATACTCGGATATGGCAAGCGTCGTCTCTACAGCCGTCTGATCGAGGATATTGTCACTGCAAGTGGAAACCACGTTTTGGAACAGAAGGTCAGAAGTGTCAGCATACAAGGACCGAGGAGCTTGGGATCACCGAAGACAGATATTACAATATTGTATAGTGATGACTGTGATGGAGAGATTGAGCGAAAGTAGGAGTAGCTTCGGGTGACGACAGTAAAAATGTTAGGACAGATATCGTTGCTATTGACAAATCAAGGCGGGAGTTGCAGAGGAATGCATAGAGCATACATAACTACGATAGAAGTACACATCTTTTTGGTTTCATCATGCTCTTTCTCCATGGACATCGACTGCCTAATTTTGTGATGCTTTGACTATATTGGTTGATCTTCAATTTGAGATGCTCGTGATTCGAACGTGGTCGCAGTGAATTTTTACGTAGTTATATTTTGATGTAGCGGAATTTTCTTTAACAACTTGGTTGTATAGTGTAGCGGTTAGCACGCGAGATTTTGATGAGTAATCAAATCTTCTCGAGTCCGTAAGTTTCACTCCGGCTTTCGCAACAATCCAAGCGCCAATTCTAACATATCCCAGTGGGTTCGAGCCCCAGTACGACCTCAACTAACCTGGCCAGTGCCATTCTTTTGCACTCTTTGCTATATCAGAAGATCAACAGAATTGTAGCAACAAAGTCTCCTGCCTTCGTCTCTTTTGAAGAACGGTTGTGTGGCGGACGGCTCAGCCTCTGTCTGTTCACGGATGTTTTCTTTACTTCAACTTTGACACCATCTGAGTCACGTATGAATACTTTCGGAGTTTTGGACTGCGACTGAGAGAAAGCATCGCTCGATGGCGTATGGCAGAGCCTCCATGCTGTGTCCTGTAAGCTGTGTAAGCAGACGAGAATAGAACATGACGAACGCCGATCAACACTTCGGATATACAACACATCATAGCCTCTGGTCGGACTCCAGAAATCGCGACATACGCATTCGCTTGATGGAGATTATACGGTAACCAAGTAGCGATCAGGTTCGGCGCCTGACAAGAATATTCCATCCATTACCCTTCTCGATATGTCAGGTAACTTTCTTCACAGCCACTATAAGGCTGTAGCTTTTTGCTTACTTGTACACTCGGGATTCCTTTACATCCAGTCGCTCTATGATGGTCTGTTCCGCTCCGCCTTGTCAGACCTGGAAGCTATAAATCAAGACGCTTTCTGTCGACGATGACTTCAGGAGCAACAGCCAAGTCGGATCGTCATGGATACAGTGAGGTCTACTTGTACAAGTAACAGCCAAGGGAGAACCTAAGTAAAGAGCATGATGAAGGCTGTATCTCATTCAGCCGCTATGCCGCGACAGCAATCTCTTCGAGGAACAGTAAGAGCCACGAAACTCTTACAACCCTAGTCGCTCCTTCTGTTATAAATCTCTCATGTTTCCTTCCTCTTTGTTCCCTCGAACCAAATCGGCATCTTTGATCCAGTCCGTACGTTGCATAGTAGGATACCGCGACAATGCGTGCCTCCATCGCTACAGCTCTCTGCCCTCTTTTGGCACATTGCGCTGCCCAACCTTTCAACTCCACTTCCTCCAAACTCGCGAATACCACTTCATACGATACGTCTTGCATCTCCGCCGCTGACGCTGTTCTCATCGCCGACGGCTTTGGCCAGATCCTCTCCAACTATAGCACCTCATGGGGCGACATCCTGATCGCAGACGGCTACATCGATCAATCCGACAGTGTAGCAACCCTGATGCACTCACCCAACCTCATCGCCTCTGATGTCAGTATTCCTNNTTGCACCTTGAATTGAGATCCTGACTAACACTTTCAGGTGGGCAAAATCACCTTCGGAAGCAAAGGAAGCTTCCTCGCCGGCGAGCAAGCCCAACCAGGCGTCCCCTTCCAACTCCTCAACACTTGGTCCTCTTGTAATGCTGTAACGTTCCGCTACGTGCTTTCTCCACCAGGTCTGAATGTCCAGGGTATCGCTGTCGCTGAAATTGAAGAGGCAAAGAAGAATGGAACTGGTGTTGGCGAAGGAAGCAAGAAGTGGCAGATCAAGACTTTCTATGGAGAGTTCAACTCTGCTGTTTGGTTGACTGATTTGAAGAACAGCATCACTGGGTGTGATGTCAATGGTAATGTCACTGGTAATGTGACTGTTGTTTGATTGGCCAAGGTGGCAAAGGGGCAGGATGTTGTCAGATATCGCTTTGCTGTTTATGGATAGATAGGTTGCGAGTTAAGGATTGAATTTGCTGTTTCGTTTCGAATAAGTTGGCACACTTTTGAGTCTCCATGCTTTCCCATGACGTGGTGATAGGATTGAGCGTATAGCTACTAGAACCAACCAGTCGCGACAGCATGTTAAGCTTTCCTCACCAGTATCTTCATTGCCACATTCGCTTGTCTTTTCAAAAATGCGTAAGTGATCTGATCCTTTCTCCAACAGTCTGAGACTAACTTGCCTCGAGAAGTCCACGCTATATTAACGGGCAACTAATAAATAGAAATGCTGCATTTTTCTTTGATCATCAACTTCTGGTTGTTGATTCACTGCAGTCGGGAGGATAAGAAGCGAGCAGCCGGAGCGCTAGCTTGAAAAGTTGTTATACTCTCTCATGTGCAAAGGTCACTCACTGTTCAACTTTAATCAAATCTATGAACACGATTATTTGTAATAGATTTGGTATGCTCTGTAACTACTTTTCTGTGACTTCGGAGCGCCGACTGCTGTCACCATGCTTCGTTCGAAGTTAAAGCACTCATGATACCTTCATGGTTATCTAGCCGCTGGTGGAATGAACTGAACGGTGTTCTTCTGGCGAGACGTGATGCAAACGCTCCCAATGACTCTGGGTGTGGTCGCGCTGATCTAGGGTTGGTAGCCGACAGCGAAATTGAAAACATGATCGTTCTCTGGAACGGATACTGTTGATAATCTCATCGTCGTCTGCCAAAGATCCAGAACCTATTAGGATGTCGTATCCATGGGCAGATCTACCAAACATCCAGTGACCGGGTTCTAACAGGCGAGCAGCGGCGGTGTCGTGTGTCCCTTGAGCTCAGTATTGACCAAGTTATCGGCAGTGCGATGATGGTCGACGAACTGGTTTCAGTGCGAAGATTATGGTCGATGCAGCTTTTGATACCGATGACCGCTTTGGGTCTAGAGTGCTGTTGGCGCAGTGGTTCTTGTAAGCACAAGCTTCAGCAGCGAACAGCGAGCGGGTCCTCAGAGTCCATGCTGGCAAGGCATTGTCGCGCTGATTGTGATTCTTGAAGGGTGGTTCGCAGAAGGAAACATGTGGCTATCTTCTGTATGAAGATTCAAGTTGTGCTCAGCTGTTGCCATTTGAGTTTGCTCGAGGTCTTTCATCCATAGCGACGTCCCATCGGAGACGGGCTTGTAGTCGTGATAGTACAGCCAGCTCGTCCCCATCCAAGTCAAAACTGTCAGGTATATAGAGATGATGTGGTGATATAACAACAGAATCCGGGTCTACGTTCGAAGACCTGGACTCTGACTGGCCTGAGAGAACCTCATCGGCGAGCGTCTTCTCGCTGTTGTTGGACGATACCTTCTCAAGGTCTTCAACCTTCTGTTCTCTCCTTAGATCGGCCGGTGTCCACCAGTACACTGGGTATGCTCGTTGAATGTTGTTGAGTATGCAGGCGAGGGTCAACATGATGACTGAGCTCATGAGAACGAAAGGGATGTAAATCCAGCCCATAGCGATGATCTCAGCGTTGGTTGTAGCCAAGACTGCAGTGGCGCCTCCTGGAGGATGCACGGTGTTTGTCGTGGCCATGATGGCAGAGGACATGGCACAAGCGACTGCACCTGCAACCCACTGGAGGTTCTCCCAATCTGGGTTCAGGTGGAACAGTTTATGGATGATGACTCCTGTCAAGGCCGAGAAGGTCTGTCCCAATATTGCGTTCCTCGGCTGGGCAAGGGGTGTCCGAATAGAGTTGTAGTCCAAGATAGCAGAAGCGCCNNCTGCGTTGTATGTCAGTTCTAGTAGCCGACATGGCAGAGCATCTCAGCATACCAAACTCGCGATCATAATCGGAGGGTGCCATTTTCGAATTCCGGGAGCGTATTTGTAGAGAGCGCCTATGATCAGAAGGCCGAGCAGAGATCCCAGAAAAGACCAGAAAACGACAACCAAGCGTGGGGGTTCTTTGTACTCCTCCGACCGATAACCCAGAAACCGCGATACAGGTTTCGGGAGCCTCGATATGCGCGAACGAGGAACAAGAAGATTCAGATGAGTGTCGATGTCATAATCGAGAGCAGTCAATATCCGTGGATGCATTGTAGGAAACAGAAACGATGTAGATGATGCCGGATGGTTGGCGCTCGCGAAAGCAGCTGGACTTGATCAAGTACTTCTCAGGCCTACCGGAAATCCCTCGGTTTATGGCAAAGAGAGAGAAAAGGGCTTGCGGGGTCTCATGTCACCATTTGGAAACGGAAGACATGATGCAATGACCGAAACTGTTTGTTTGGCAGGCAGTTGCATCGCTCTTACCTGCTTGATATATCCTAGGCAAGCTTACCGTCATAATGAAGCTGTGTTTTTCTCTGACAAAACAAGGTCTTCTGATCGTTCAAATCTCTTCGCGATGTTGTGCATTCCTACAACAATGTTTCTGTTCTCCGCGTCCTCCGGAGATGTAGGACTCTGAGGGGACGTCATCTCATCATGTGGTAAATGGCAACTTGGCCGTTTTTGTCAAAGTCAGTCGCGGGTTTGTTTCCTGTACGTAACAGCCGCTGCGCCGCGGCAGCTGGGGCTGAAAGACCCGGCGAGAGCCTGTCTTGTCAACAACGAATACAGTCGTATCAAAAACGATCAGAAACATTTGAGGAGGTTCAAAAGGGAGTGTTGAAAGGTTCCGAGAGCGATAGGACTTATATATCAAGAGTGGATGTCGTCTTAAGATAAGATAGCTCTCTCAATTGATAACAGATGCATCTTGAGCCTCGTGCTTGGCTGAAATAAGCTTCTCCGCGGTAAAACTTGGTCAAACATCGACACTCGATCTGGGGAAGGCTCGACAACAAAGAAATGCATGCGGCCTTGGTTCTTTCGATAAGTTGCACAACATCAGCTGCCTGGACTCGAATACAGCAACATCTGACTGTTTCTTCACGTAAATATGTTACAAGTTTGTTATTGGTTTCACAGAAAAAAATCAAGACAAACTGTGCGGGTGGAAGACGCGGACGAGTACATCTCTTGTGGATTCGAACTTGCGCGTAAGAACGAGATCTATCAACCACAGAAGATCCTATGGGGATAACATAAGATGGAAAGCTGCATAACAAATTAACATGGGACACATTATATCGAATAGAATGATACATAAGGTCTCGAGGCCTTGATTGATGGTCTGTTGAATCATGCCAGGGTCACACAGCTGACCAAAAGACATGCAAATCGCTTGATATAACTCCTCCCCATTTACTAAAGACTGTCATCTGCAACAACAGAAATGCCCAATGCCTCTCACAGAGATGCAATGTACTAAGAGATACGCTATCTTAAAGTGTTTTTATGGCCGTGACATTGTCTTGTGATATTACTACATGTCACCATCACATGTGTCAATCGCGAGATTGTGTTACAGAGAGGCTATATTGATATTCAAATTTATAGGCACGGATATCTACAATGTATATCTGAATGAAGGGTGCTTGTAGCCAAGCATTGACTCATCTCCCTCCGCCAACCTGTGATCACGCTTACCGGCCGCTCTCTTCTTGTTTTCCCAGCTACAGTAAACCAACAACCAAGAGGTGATGATCAACGACAAGCATAACATGCCGATGTTGATCGCGTGGCCCGTTATAAATCGTGGNNTCTTGAGAAGGGGCGGGTCAGTCTTGAACTATAGAAGAAAGGATCAAGTTACTTACGCATCCTTGGAAAGATAAGTGAACGTGGCAATGAATGCAGCACAGTTCGCGATCATGATCTGGGCGCCCGTTCCTGTTGCACGAACGTAATGCGGGGCCAGGTTGTTGGCCAGCCATCCCATGACCAAAGGACTGCAAGGGAAGATACCGGCAGCAACCAAAAACGTGCCCCCGTACTGTATCATGTGATGGTTGCTGGAGATGAGCATGATGTATCCTCCGACGGATACAGTGCATCCGATCAGCATGAATGGTCCACGCATGCGGTACTTGTCAGAAAGATATGTGACCAGAAGTACACTCAGGAACGCGCCGATGTTTGGAGGCACGGTGAGAAGTTGTGCATGCACGGCCTTGTATCCCAAGCTCTTAATAATTGTTGGCAAGAACAACGAGTACGAATAGATAGGCGTGATGATAGCGAAAAAGTTCAAGGAGAGAAGAACAGTGTTCCAGTTCANAAAGGCCATGCGAACCCAGTGCCAGCCTGTAATGAGTCAGCTCCCCATCGAGGACATCCAGTATCAAAGCTGGTACTTACTGAACTTCTCATTCTTCACGTCATCGGCAGCGTCGGACCCGTGCGAGTCCAGATGCATACGCAGAGCAGCACCCTCTTTCTCTTCTTCAGTCAAGAACTTCGACTCAGCCGGGGTGTGCGGCAGGAAGAATATGGTGAGGATGCCGAAGAGAACAGTAATACCTCCCTCGACGAAGAAAATGAATGGCCATCCTTTGTAATTGCTGGTGTGAATCTTCGCAAGACCAGTGGCCAGGAGACCACCAAACGCACCTGACACCAGTTAGGTATGACCACCAGTAGCAATATTCTGAAACGTACCTGACAAGGGCGCAGCGCAGTAGAAAAGTCCGATTCTGAACATGAGCTGATGGCGCCTGTAGAACATCGCTAGGTAGATAATCATGCCGCCCTATAGTATAGAAGTCAGCACGATTGAGGAGAGGGTATCTCATAACATCCATACCAATAGACCACCTTCCATCAACCCAAGGAAGAAGCGTGTGATGATGAGTCCAGTGTAGCTCTTGACGAAGCCCATGCACATTCCGACCAGTCCCCATCCGATGATGAGTGCAGGTAGGTAGTAACCAGCCTGGAAGTACTTCAACACGAGATTCGAGGGGACATCGACCAGGATGTATGGCACATAGAAGACAGCGAGAGCGACATTGAATGTGTTGCCTAGCAGCAAATAGTCAGGATGAGTTGCGATTGTTGTATTGGAAGATATCTACCTGTNCAGTTTCAAGTCCGTAACAAGACCGTCGATTTTGGCATTGCCGATGTTACTGCGATCGATGAAGGCTAATAGCCACAAGCCGAACAACCAAGGAACCANCTGCAGAGAAGAGTTCAACATATGTACAGATGGATGAGGGGTAGTATGCCTACCATGTGTGTCGAATTTGCGCGTAATGCGTCTGTCCAGCTCGGAATCAAGAGTCGGTCTATCATCCCAGGTGGTGTTGGTCTTTTCGAGGTCGTCAACATATTCGAGCTTGCTGTCGCCGAGGTCATTCTTCTCGATAGTGGCCATATTGAACGATTGGAATTGAACAACACGCAAGGAAACGAGGGCAGTCGAGTGGAGGAACTAGTCACACCGGCAATGGGAGCATGCGAATCAAGAGCATTTGAATGAGCCAACAGCATCATTGCTGGATCGGCAGTCGCCACCAGATAGTAGTACATACGCCCCACACAATACCACCCCCCCATACCCCGCGCGTCTACCCCAGATCCGAAACGGTGGCGTGGGGGCGTCTTTCTCGGCGTCGCCTTGTCCACCTCGGACGCCTGTTCCGAATGCTTGCCAGAGCTTGGTTGTGTCAATGAGTAGATGGCGTCTATCAGTTAATGGTGAACAAAACGAGCAGCACTAGAAGCTTCCGCATTCTTCAGTATTCTTTCGAACGGGAGGACCAGGGGGTAGAATTGGAGTCGCATCCGAAAAAGTGTCCGGGAAGAAGAGCGGTATACAGGTGATCGGCATAGTGGAAGTTGAAAGTCTCTTCTTCGACGCAGGATCGGCGATATCTCGCGTGCCGTCCACGCATCTTGCGCATGTTTGGTATATTTAACCGGCCAGTACAAGAAGTCAATCAAGATCTGACTTTGGTCTGCTTGCGCCACAGGAGAAATGCGCGGAGCTGGGATGTCACCAGAGGGTCTGCACCAGTGGTGGGAGTAAGGAAGCAGTTGATCAGGAACGTTTCCGGAAGCAGAGTGCTTCCGATGCAGTATATACGTGTGAAACATAGCGAGAACAAGAGAAGGTTGAGTGGATATTGGCACCTAGATGGAAATCAGCCTATGGGACGACAGACTCTTACAGCATGTTTCTTCCTTGGGTTTGATGATAGCTTCAGCTATCACTGGCAAAGCATCGTTCGTAAACCTTCTCTTCGACAGCAAAAGAGGCATGGCTTTATGATTTGAATTGTCCATTGAGTAGGCACCAACGGGCGGGGTACACATGGCATTTGTGAACTTACTAACAACAAGTAGGCCAGAAACTAACTTTGTGACGACACATTCGACTGCGAGATATCTCGAGAAGCGGCATGGAAGCTCCTCGCTACAGAATAGGGTTGCTGCCAGCTCAGCTGTAGTTATATTCCTGCCTCTGCCTATTTGCGCTCCTGGGGCTGGCTAGATTCATGCCTGTCATGTTTGTAACTCTACAGCCATAACGTTGATGAGCCGACGATACACTTAGGATGCGTATTCCAGAGATGACTGAGTCTGAGTGAAAGGACGTACTGTCGACAGCGCTGAGGGACCAGATCGATGGGCTTGAGGGTGGCGCCTTCTTTGACAGCATCGATGGTAGGCGTTTTCGTCACAGTCGGTATCTGAGGGAAGTTGAAGCTGTACGGCAACTCACAGAGAGTGATTGATAGGCTCGTTGATGAGCAGAGACGACCTCGATGTATCATGAGTCCAGTGGTAAGTCCTATCTTACGCTGATGAATGCTTGCAAGAGCAGTCTATATGTCCACAAACTGCAGCTTGCTCTGGAAGCTATGCCTAGCATGACTGCCAAAGTCTACATGTGTCAGCTGATGCTTCCGGGTCTGGGATCCACGAGTTGAATTGTCTGCGATTGATAGAGAGATGAAAGAAGGATGGATCAAATTGTCCTTCGAGCCGGCTTGTCTTGGCAGCCCAAGCTCAATCCTCGTCCAGGCAACGACACCCCCGATTACTTCTTTTTCCCAAGCTGGACAAAAGTCTCGAGGAATAGCAGCAGTCAACAGATAGTGGCAACTGATATCTACCGAGAAAACAATGTAGTCACAATATTGGCTGTGAACTTGTGCAAGCTATAGTGCTACGCGGCCTGCCAGTTGAGATATCCTTTGCTACATCCCCCTCATCCAACAATCTTGCTTATAGGCCAGAAACATACATTCCGCTTCTCGCTTGGAATCAAGCATCACGAAATAATGCCAAAGACATCGCGATGTGCTCTTTGACATTTACATCTCTCTGGGTATACCTGGCATATGAGATCCACCACTGGGGTCAAACTAACAGCCAGCACCCGCACATTATGCACGATTTTTCCTGATCACCAGCACGCTGCAAATCCAGACTTGAGAGAAGAAGACAGGTTCATGACCTAGAAGTCTCTACTCCTATCTCGGGAGTCGTGCTCGGTGCATCACTATCGTGTAGTAACTCATAAACATTTCACGCAGAGGTAAAGCGAGTGGGGAGACATCAACCTACCCACATAACCATCAACCTGGGTGTCTAGCTTGCATATACGTGTGAACAAACCTCGTTTTCGTAGGTCAGGAAGCTCATCGTCCGCGCCCTGACCGCAGTCTTGGACGCGCACGACGCCACGAAGCATGTCCTTGTTGGCCTCAATCGAGTTCTGGACTAGTCAGTATTTGAGAGCTGTGAGAGACGGTTCATGTTTAGTTCACAGTGCTGCTGCTCATATCATTGTGTGGCTGGGCGGCTACGTGTTTGATGCCATGGATGATGGCGGCATCCTTCTTCACCTGGTTGACCAGCGGCCTGTGGTGAGAGTTGGAGGGTTTCAAAGGTGAATCGCGTGTAAGAAGTTTATGTTCAGGACGAACGATAAGTGAGAGCAAATTTCGATTGAACACCGAACGAGACGCCTTCACAAGCAGTGAAGCAAATAGAACGCGACAGAGACTGAAGCCAATCGTGAAAACATCGCGGTCCGAATTGCGTGAGAAATTCTCGAATATGGCCCCTTGTCATATAGTATAGAGTAGCTCCTCAAGACTTCGCAGAGAGATGGAAAGCACACAACTGGCGGAAAAATAGTATCTGCAGGGTACTAGAAATGGGAAAGTGATGTACAGAACGTTACAAAGCTGCAGAACCAACCCAGGATATTACAAGAAAACAAGACAACGCCAATGCTATGGAGCAGCGAGTATTAAAAACAGCTCTCCTGATACAAGATATACTTTAAGAAAGATCGAGACACAAAAGGATCATAACTCCATGCATCCCAAGGTGGAGGTGCCATAACCGATCTCTATTCTTCAATTCCCAGCACTGATCTGGGGATAAAGTTGAACGCTGTACCAATGAGGGCAAGAATTGTTGAGATGATGATCAACACCCAGTTCATGATTCTCTCAGCCCGAGGAATGGAATCACCGAAGATCTTGAGGTGGAATGCGAGAGGGAGAATGATGCAGATGGTGAAGCAAGCAATGGAGCCCAGTAAACTCATGATGCGATCGAATTCAGGGACGAGGATACCCAAGATCACAAAGACGACAGTGCAGAGAATGCGAATCGTAGCCTTGAGGATGCCGCGGTTGAGGCCAGACATTCCGTGGAGGGAAGTAGAGTTGCTGACTGCACGGGCGTCCAGTCCAAGGAGAATCTCCAGTGTACTGACGATGGGGCGTGCGTTCAAAGGAATTTTAGCCAGAGGAATCATGGCCACACAGACGACGATAATGACAGACAACCATTGGGGGTAACCATCATCGGCAAGAATGTTGCTGGAGATTTCGTCCTTGACAGCGTCACCAAACATGAGAAGACCCACAACAGCCATGAAAAGATCAAGGGTAGCAGTGAAGGCGTAGGTGATGTTCAGACCGCGGTTGTACTTGTAAGGGTGTCTCATATCACGGTAGATATTGGGGAACACACTGTGGCCGCCCCAGGGCGACATGAGGAGACCTAAACTCAGGGGAAGTGTTGCCCAGTTCTCAGGGAAGAGGTAAGTCTTTGCAGGCTCGCGAAGAGAACCAGGAGTGTGAGGCTTAATGAATCCGTCGATGACAACGCAAAGGACAATGCCAAAGCAAGAGACGATACCAAGAATACTGGTGAAACTCAGCAGCCTCAAGGGTAGGAAAGAGAGAGGAATCAGGATGAAACCGCAGACAATCTTCCACTCCATGAGACCCCAACCAGGGATCAGAGCATTGAGACTGTCAGCGAAGAGGACTACAAGGGCAACACACGTTGCAATCAATTCCAGACTGAACAAAAGACTGGTCGCAAGACGGGCCTTGGAGCCAAAAGAGACATAGGCAAGATCGGCAAAAGTGATCAGAGAGTTGTCGACGTCCAAGCATTTGGCCAGGAGTTTTGCGGTGTAGCGAGTTGAGGCGGCAGCGAAAGCGAAGAAAGCCAGGCCGAAAACCCAACCAGAGTACTTCATAGCCAATGGTAAAGCGAGAAGACCAACACCAATCAAAACGTTGACTGAGTTGAAGATGGTCTGGGGCAGCGTCGACTGGCCTACCACGACGTTCACAATCTTGCCGTCGTCTTCTTCCACTTGCTTGACGAGCAGAGGCTCGCGCTCCTTGTCCGGGTCGTTGACACCCGACATCTGCTGCTTCTGGAAGAGACGCCCAGCATGGCGCATTGACGACTCATTGACCCTCGAAGACAGGCTTCCGTAGTTTGTTCCATAGCTGCCGCTGAAGGGAGTGGTCAACTGAGGCTCGATTTGGAAGATGCTGTCATCGCCCTGCTGGACACGAGCGCGAATGGTGCCTGCCTCGGAGGGTTCTCCAGCGTCCGAGACAGCATGATCAGACAGCTTGCGTCCGTCTGCCAGCGCCTGCCTCAAGAGACCTCTCTGCTCTCCAAATGACGATGCAATGTCCTGTCTCTCATAATCTTCCGAATCTCTTACACTCTCCTCATCGGTCTCGGATACACGGAATGACGGTCTGACGGGTGCGATTTCGTAGAAGCCAGCTGCACGCTGCCATGATCTTGCAAAGTTGTCGATACTGTTGACGCCGCCAGCCTGGCGCAGAGTGTTGATCTTCATGGACATTGACGACCTNNAGGAAAACCGAGTCAGCGAGAGAACAGCGCATAGGATCGACATTGCGCACCTTCTATGTCGCAGTCCTTGTGTGTGGTGAGCATCTGGCGACCCGGCAGCATGCTCAGGGGCATCATGGACGTCTGCACCCCATTGAACATGGCTCTCCAGAGTCTCTGACGAGCCACGACGTCCACCTCTTTCGTACTCAGTCCAGTTGGACGGGATAGGCGCTCTGTCGGCGGGCATACTGAGTCTGCAGTCGTGTTGTCAAGCAGAAATTAGGAAAGAGATCGCGTGCGCAAAGTCGCAAGGGGAGAAAGGCGGTTGCTCGCGCGGGTGGAGGCGGTTTAGTGTCGAGGCACGGAAGATCAACGAGCAGAAGAGGCAAAAGTTGACGAGGGTAGACTAGAGGGCTACTTGTATAGAGATAGGAGAAACATGGAAGACGGTCTTATCTGTGGTCGAGTATGTGTTTGAGAGTGGGCGCAAGCCTGATGTCAGGGTTTTGTACAGAATGTGCCGTGCGGCTAGATGGACTCTCCAGATCGAGGCGATCGAAAGATTTTACAGCGTTCTATTAGCGCCCTAGCGGTAGTTGTGGCAAGTACTGGACACTCCAAGGGCTCGTTATATGGCGGTGAGAAAGGGGCCTGGCACCTGCTTTGTTTACTACTTGTACCTAGCAATCGTTGCAAATTTACGTAAGTGGTTTTGAGTTTCCCAGAGGTTGTTGGCGCATGTGGAGAAGGAGGCATCCGAGTGGTATCGGGAAAGGACTTTTGACCAGTTGATAGGAGTCATGGATCTGAGATATGCATGCATGTCTGAGCTTTTCAACATCGACTTTGTTGTTTATAGAGAACAAGATAGACAGATCTGTGAAACGTGACAAGAAATGTTTGGTAAGTCGAGTCTTGTAGATGCGACTGGGAGTTCGGCCATGTCGCAGGCCCTTGGCCAAAATGCATAAGCGAGCGAGCAGTGGAGGCAGGCGCGCGAGTGCTTGGTGGATTCTGAGGAAAGAGCGACTTGGCCTGTGAGGTCATTTACGCGAAGTCGACACATGTGAGCACGCCGCTGCGGACTCCCAACACCTTTCACCACAAACTGTGACCGCGACACCGTCATTTCCTCTTCCCCTTCACCCACTCACTCTCGGCGCAGAGCTTGTAAGTACTTCTTGCGCGGATTACCCCCTTCCATCGGTTCTGCATCGCTCCCGCTCTCCCTGCACCCGCTGGCGCTGGTGCGACCGTCCCTCGGGCCCCTCCGCAGCCCTGGAAAAAGTGCCTTGAACATTTTGAACTGACGCCCCGCAGCCTGACATCCCAGCCGGCTCGCACAACAGAAGCCCCGCCAACATGAGTGAACAGCAGCAGGCGAACGAGGCCGAGAAGAACATTGAGATATGGAAGGTCAAGAAGCTCATCAAGCGCCTGGAACAGGCCCGTGGTAACGGAACCTCCATGATTTCGCTCATCATCCGTACGTGCACATCGACATGGCAGCCACCACCAGTCCCACGCCGCTGACACGCTTCCACAGCCCCCAAGGATCAAATCTCCCGAGTCGCAAAGATGTTGGCTGAAGAGTACGGAACTGCTAGTAACATCAAGTCTCGCGTCAACCGTCTCTCCGTTCTGTCGGCCATCACTTCGACCCAGCAGCGCCTCAAGCTCTACAACAAGGTNCCCCCGAACGGTCTCGTTGTCTACTGTGGTGAAATCATCACTGCCGAAGGAAAGGAGAGAAAGATCAACATCGATTTCGAGCCCTTCAAGCCCATCAACACCTCCTTGTACCTCTGCGACAACAAGTTCCACACCGAGGCTCTGAGCGAGCTGCTGGAGTCCGACCAGGCCTTTGGTTTCATCATCATGGACGGTAACGGTGCCCTCTTCGGTACCCTCTCTGGAAACACCCGTGAGATTCGCCAAAAGTTCTCGGTCGATCTTCCCAAGAAGCACGGTCGTGGTGGTCAGTCTGCCCTGCGTTTTGCTCGTCTGCGCGAGGAGAAGCGTCACAACTACGTCCGCAAGGTCGCAGAACACGCCGTCCAGAACTTCATCACCGACAACAAGGTCAACGTTGCTGGTCTGATTCTTGCTGGTTCCGCCGATTTCAAGAACGACCTCAACCAGTCCGATCTCTTTGATGGTCGTCTGTCCGCCAAGGTCGTCAAGGTTGTCGACGTTTCTTACGGTGGTGAGAACGGATTCAACCAGGCCATCGAACTCTCCTCCGAGACCCTCGGTAACGTCAAGTTCATCCAGGAGAAGAAGCTCATCAACGCCTACTTCGACGAGATTTCCCTGGACTCTGGCAAGGTTTGCTACGGTGTTGAGGATACTCTTCGTGCTCTGGACGCTGGTGCTGCCGAGACTTTGATCGTCTTCGAAAACCTGGAAATTACCCGCTGGACTCTCAAGTCTTCTTCTGGTGGCGAGATCATTCTGCACACCAACAAGGAGCAGGAGGCCGACCGCAGCCAATTCATGGACAAGGAGACTGGCCAAGAGATGGAAATTATCGAGCAGATCTCTCTCCTCGAGTGGCTGGCTGAGAAGTACCGCGACTTTGGTGCCAACCTTGAGTTCGTCTCGGACCGTTCCTCTGAGGGCAACCAGTTTGTCAAGGGTTTCGGTGGTATCGGTGCCATGATGCGTTACAAGCTCAATTTCGAGCAGCTCGCAGAGGTTGATGAGTCTGATGATGAGTTCTACGATGATTGACAATTTGAAGCCCTCGCAAAGGGCGAGGACGCCGCTCCAGTCTCCGGATTGACGGCTCCTCGCGTGCAGCGCCTTGACAGCGCTGCCCCGAGTCTGGCGGAAAAGAAAGACGTTGGAGTTGTCTCGAACCACTACGAGCTTCATCCTGGTAACTCGCCAGCAAGTGTACAACAAGAGGTACAGGTGTGTATTCGATAACAATTCTCTTCCACGGATCAAGACCCACTAACAGCCACATAGTCATCCACTCCTCGGTCATTCGTCGCACAAAAGTCCATCTGCCGGGTTCGCGAGAGCCTGACGAGAAAGCCCGCTGCGCCGAGCCCACTGAGGGCACAGTTGCAAAACAACTGAGCAGCGACGACAAACCCCCACCTCTCGTCACAGCTTGAAGGCAAAGGATCTTGGAAAATACTCGTCAAAAGTTGAGTTCAACATTGATGCACGTCCAACAGACTCGGGTGAACATGACTGGTCTCGGAAAAAATTGATATTATTATGGCGCATTTCCTTTGATTTCTGTTGTTACTTAAGTGGTCATGGCTAGTATGTTGAAAAAGAAAAAGCAGAGCAGAGCAGAACAGAACGAGAAAAGAATCAATACTGTTTATGACCACTATTTTCTTCCATGCATCACAAGAGTACGAGTCTCGTAAAGGAGAAAGGGAAGATGTTTTGAAGTCACATCAACATATCCGGGGACGGCTGTTTGAGAGCTGAGTCTGATTACGTGAAGTCTGTTTGGCTTGAGCTGTAAGTGCAAGCTTGCATGATCTTCTGTCTGTTCAGGGTGTAAAGGAAAACGACTGGAAAAGAAGATCTGAGAACCGCCAACAAAACCGAGATGAAGAGCAAAAGAATGTTTCAAGAGGAAGCAAAAGATAACTTCATCCCCTTTACGAGCAGGTCGCGAATGCTCCTTCTTCTCCACTGGTAACTTCTGGACTAGATGGTGATTGCAGAATGCCAGGAAGATCTGGTTGCCACAGGCTGGTGAATCTCACAGGCCAGAGGCAGGCTATCACAAGTACGCCGATAACTCATCCCACCATCGTTCTAGAAGAAGATCATGCGGAGAAAACTCCCCTCCTCGTTCAGGGTAGAGCCAATAACTCACGCCCATACGAGCTTTGCCGTTGCGGCTCCCAACAAGTGGGGGAGTCGTATCAGGATCTTCGTAGACGCTGCACATTGCCTCATGGAGCTGGCGGATCGTGATACCGTTCGGATTCTCAACCTCAACTCTGGTCTCGACTTGATATGGTTTGACGCGTACGTAGCTGACTGGGGGCGAGGTTACTTGTTCATCAGCTACCTTGTTTTGCAGCAAGTACTTGGGAGGATCGTAGAGAAAATTATTGTGAGGCCATCTGAGCTCGATTTGGTCGTTTGGGGATTGATCGGGAAACATAGTACGTTTTAGGGCAGGATGGGTAGCGAAGGTAGAATATTTGATAATGCCATCCTTGCCAATGACATTTGCAGAACGGAACAGCACTCTGTCGAAAGCAGTGTGCTTGATAATGGCGTTGAAGGCTTTGTTGGCGCGCATGCACTTCTTGAGGTCATAATAGTCAAAGTCCTGAAGGATCTCCAGAAGGATTTCGTTCGGAAAGTTATTGATTGTGACCGTCATTGGTGGAAATATGTTGGTGGAAGACGATGGTGCAAGCTGGTGATGGAGGCTGGTGACGAAAGACGGTGGTCGGGACTGGTGATAAAGTGTTTATCGAGAAGTGATGATGGATGATGATAGCAAAGGCGTTGTGTCTTAGTAGCGAGACACAAGATTGATTCGGATGTTCGAAGATGGGATGAAGTTGGTAAAGGCGGCAGCTTCTCTAGGACGAAAAAGCCCCCAGCCGCATCAAAAGAGGGAGTGACGATCCATCTTCATAAATCAAGTGAGGCACGTCTTCACCTTCCCAAACCAACGCGCATCAAGTTTCACGCAGCTCACGGAACGTTGCATGGAAACGACGTCAACTTCAATATCAACATTGTGGGGGTGCAAGACCGATCGACTGCCTTCTTGAGTTTTGGACTCAACATATTCCCATCTCATGGTCCAGGAGATCGACAACTTCTCTAGACGTATGGTTTCTCCGCAAACACTGTCTCTGAGCTTTCCGTCTCCGCATCAATCTTGTATGTCGCGAATTGCCTGCTCGGAACTTNTTTATCAAACAATATATCAAGTTCTTCGAAAGTTCTGTTCCGTGTTTCTGGCATGGAGAAGAAGCAGTAAAGTGCGCACAGGAGCCCGAGTCCAGAGAATAAGAAACCGACTTTGCCCCGCCAATCACCCTGGTCCTTGTTCATGGCGTAAGGTATGGCTACAGCTAACACAATGGATACGACTTGGACAGAGACTGTAGCCAAGGCGATTGTGAGACCACGAAGTCTTGCTGATGGCACTTCGGCTAGCATGACATAACAGAAGGGTCCGATTGTGGTGTCGTAGATCAAGTTCGCCAGAAGCATCAACGAACATTGTGCCCAGGTAGGCACCGAAGTCGAACGGGGCGCGAAGTCGATAGCTCCGATAAGGAACATGATCGTAGCAAGACCAATAGTGCCAAACAAGTACGCAGGGCGACGTCCAATGTAGGATAAAAGAGGCCAAGCAGCACAAGTACCGAGAAACCCAAGAGCAGTCAAGCCAAGGTTCATGGAAAACGCATTTGCAGAGTCCAGGCCAGCCATCTCGAAGAAGTAGACTGCATAGCTGATAAACAGCATGTTACCAGTAAAGGCTTGCATGTCATACGCCATCACACAGATGACCAAACGCCTGAGATCCGTGCCACGGAAGCAGTCCAAATAGTTGGGACGATCTTGCTTTGACGCCTCTTCCATACGCAGAGTTTCCAGAACGTTGGCCAGAGTGAGCGTAGTATCGACCTCGTTGGTAGCAAAGCGTTTGAGCGACCGTGCAGCGTCTTCGTGCCTCCCCTTGCGGCAAAGCCAATAGGGAGGATCTGGGCAGAAGTATACCAGGGATAGCATGAACACGGGGAGAGTCCATTGCGTGGCGATAGGAATTCTGTAAGCCATCGAAGACTCGATGGGGTTTGTACCCTTCATGATCCCCGAGGAGATGAGTTTACCGCAGANCTGCAAGATATCAGTACAAGACTTTGATCTCCTACATCGGCTACACTTACTAAACGCGAGGTTGGTCAAAGAAGCCATCACGCCTCTCAAAGCCAACGGACACAGTACTTCGCCAGTGTATGCTGACGCACAGATTGGGAAGAAACTGATGATAGCGCCATTGAGTAACTGGCCCACGAACAGCTGTGCAGGCGTGGTACTGAAAAACTGGAGGAATATAATCCCAATCGATCCGAGAGAGCACGCCGCAATCATCTTTCGAGGACCCCATCTCTCGTAGATGACACCAGAGAATAGAGCGCCGCAAACACCTCCAATATTGTTCGCGTAGCCAAAAGCACTAACCCAGGCGGCTGGAACGACAAATGTATCGTTGTAAGGGTGTCCGTATGTTTTCTTGAACGGGTCAAGACCAATCAGACTGCCAGCGATACCTCCATCCATACCCTTGAGTACAGTCGCAAGGTTCACGTATAGAACCCATAATGCTGCTGGATAGTATAATCTGGCTGCTTGCCAAAACCCAAGCGAATGCTCGATCTCGGTATACCGAACAGATGTTTCGGATTTCATGACTGGTCGTGCTGATTTGAGATCAGACTACGGTTCCAGATAGCTATGTCTTGCTGTAAGACTGGGACAAACAAGTCAGAATGGTCATGTTGGTCAGCAAGAGTCAATGATTTTACCCTTCTTGGCACTGTATTACTGCTCTTGGCCCGTATCCACGTTATGACATGACGACATCGAGTAAGAAGATATCTGTATAACCTACCAAAAAGCCTCGAAGGGAATATCAGCTGCAGAAGGTTGCTACTATGTGCTGAGCGGGCGGTGAGAGACTGGTGATAGGTATTATCTGAAGGGACTTCACACGCATGACCTCTCCCTCCAACCCTGCTCTGCTTTTTGGGATGATCAGCCATCAGATCTGGGAAACGAGCTCTCGACTATATCGATGCCAAGTACATGGTAGCCTCATCACCAGTTGTATAAATAACAGTCGATGTCTTCAAGGACCAGATGGTAGTGGAAGATGAAGAAGAAGATGACGCGCTGGGAGACACGGCCAAAGAGAGGGCGGGGGTGGGGAAAGCTTCCTCGATGCCGACTCGGCCTCGCACTCGAGACGCCGACGACGACGTATAACAATCGAGCCCGTAGCTGTTCCACGGCAAGCGACCAGTAAATCGAGTATTATAATCACGATGGTTTGCACAAGGACGTTGCGGCTCAACTCATTGAGACTCGGCGGTAGTCAACGAAGATGGCAATCCTCATATTCGCACCTCGAGGCAGACATGACGGCGAGGAAGATCCGGCCAGTCTTCGACGACTTGACGTCTCAGAACTCGTTCAGACTCAACGTGTCGCTGGCCGACTTCCTGCCCAACACACGGCAAGTCGATTCTGCTGCCTCCTGCCGANNGACTTTGCTAACAACATGTTGCAGCGCCCCGCTCACACCCCCAGCACCGAACAAGCCGCTACCCATGCCAGTTCCTCATCATCTGCTATACTTCGAGCCCACAAAGCCTCCCTCAGACTTGCTTCCCGATGGCACTAACCCAGACCACTCACCTGGTGATCCCTTTGTTCGCCGCATGTGGGCTGGTGGCAGCGTCATGTTCGACTCCAAGAAGCCTCTGCTCATGGACAATAGCCGTGCTGTGTGCCTTGAAGGAATCCGAGATGTTGCCGTCAAAGGCAAGCCTGGAGACGAGAAGGTCTTTGTCGGCATTGAACGCCGCATTGCCCCCTTGAACAAAGACGAAGAGACCGCCATGGCAGATGCCAATGGTCAACAAGACAAAATACTTGCTTTGGAAGACAATATCAGGCAGAGGTTGTGGATGCCTTCTGACGTTGAATTCGGTCCTGCAAACATCATTGAACGCCGCAACATTGTCTTCATGCGCGAGAGAACTCCAGAAGAAGCGAAACAGGCCGTTGCTGCTTCTAGGAAGCCTGGAAAGATGTTGAAACCTCAACATGAACCCGACTTCCACCATACACTCCGTCCAGATGCACAGTTGCTGTTCCGATACAGTGCGTTGACTTTCAACGCCCACTCCATTCACCTGGATACCCAATATTGTCAGGACGTGGAAGGTCACAAACACTTGCTAGTTCATGGTCCTCTTTCTTTCACTCTCATGTTGACAATCCTGCAACAGCAGCTTGCAAAAGAGGGAGGCCATGAGCAGATAAAGTCGGTCGAGTACAGAAACCTCGCACCGTTATACGCCTATGATCCATTGAAGATCTGCGGAAGAAAGTCCGATGATCAGAAGTACGAGGTTTGGGCCGAAACCCCAGAAGGTGGCATTGCTGTGAAAGGTACCGTCAAAACAGAAAGGCTGTAATCGCCGGATCTCTTTGCTATATATTCTTCCTGCAGGATTGCCGAGTCGCAGCCTTCAACTCGATTTCAGGATTGTACAAGCATGTCTATCATCACCTCGATATCAATCAAGTGGCCGCCGGGCATTGCGTCGCACTCAAGGACGAAGAAAATTGCATTTACGACTTTCAAACGATCATAACCCGATCTCAGTCAATCTCAACTGCCCGCTGTATCGCTTTACCGGCCCATCAGCTCTCGCACAGGTAACTGTCTTGTTGAGAATGTGGGAGTTCCAGCTTTCATTCCGAGGCAGAGCTGCATTCAAGCGTTGCAATATCTGCGTGTGAGTTTGCAATGCTTGGCCGTGGTGAATAGATTCTGGAGTAGATAGCACACCTGCTCCGCTACTTCCGAACGTGAATTCTGAATCAACAACGGATTCGCCGGTTTCATAAGCTAAGCTAAGCTATGGATGAAATGTACCTTCCTTCGCTGGGATCAACTCGTACCTGAACCAAGACGCCCCTTTCAAAGTTTTGGACTGGACCTTTTACAACTTGTATTGCCATGGCATCCGAGCCCCACTGCATTCAATCTGGAATAATTTCTGCTTCTAGATCTCACTCTAGGCATCCTCTCAGAAGGACCGAGACTGGACAGCATAGGCCAGAGCTCTGAGACCGATGACAGAGAAGCCTTGAGCCAGTTTCCACTCCTTTCGAAGCAATTCCTACGGACTGCGAATGATCGTCCTCTTGTACTCGACGTCGTCATGTGCTGCTCTCTGCTCTTTTGCAGTAGAGATTCTCTCTTCGATGATTGTTAGGACGCGGTCTGCTGGTTGAAATCTGAGATCGATGTAGTCTTCTGTATGATCATCTGGCATGCCAAGTACCAGAGCAAAGCCATCGTTGTTGAATTCATCCATAGCATATCGAAGGGGACTAATGACGCCACCACAACGCTTCCTGCGATGACCACCACGACTTGCGTTTCGTGACTTCTCTCTCGTTGTTTTCTTGCCGGGAATCTTTCTCATCTTGAAGTGATAACGGATCTGTCCATGCGGTCTGATATCGAGTTCGACGACCTTCTCGCGCCAAAGACCTACGAATGCGAACGACTGGATCCAGGAAAGACTCGTCGAAGAGATACATGCCATTCAGGGATTATAATGGTTCATTTCGTCGTTTGCACCAACTACTATGGCAAATCGGTTACATCTGTAGTAGATCAGTAACACCTCTGCGCGCGTCAAGCGACAGGCCTCTGCAATGGCAGGTTGTTGCTGAGGACGGAGAATGGTCAGAGACGCACGGCAGGTAAGGCTGTAGACTTGTTATCGGATTTCCGCAGGAAGGTCCAGGAAGTTGAAACGACAGTCACGATTAGCCCTTTCGAGCAACTCGACGACGGTGCTCTTGGCTTGATGAGGCTCAGAGGAAGCACTGGGGGCCACTACGGAAAGCTGGTCGTTGAGTTTAGACGTACTGTTGGATTCCCTGGATTCAGTCTCGAGCGTGTCGAGTGTGCACGATGAGTTGACAGGGATGTTTCCATACGAGGGCTTCTCTGTCAACACAGTACCCTCTGAGGTGCGCTTGGAGGACGGAGAGTCAATGTTGCCAATTGTGGCCTTCTCCTGCCATCTTGATTGCTGCAGGGGAGAGATTTCCTGCGAGTTTGGTGTCGCCATGGTGGCATCAATAGAAGTTTGACGGATGATCAAGCCCCTGGCGTTGACGAAGTTGGTCAAATCTTGGAGGTCGAATCCATCATACACAACAGGCTGAGTCAGAGATTTGTTCAGCATGGCCAGAAGCATTTTTTCGTCATTGATCGAACCGGTGTGAACACCATACGCCTTACAAAGACGAGTCAAGGCGTCGACGCTCCAATCTTTGGCGAAGCTGAGGCCGGTCTTTGTGCGAGCCACATGCAAGTCCAGGATAGTCGGGCCAGACGCGATTGGCTCCAAATCCTCTTCGGAGAACATGTTGTGATGGATGCGGTGGAGTCAGAAGAAAGAAGAAGTTCGGCGCGCGAAGACGAACATTTGTATGTTTCGACGCTGGATAGAAAGTGTCTCATACCTTCGTGTTGCAGTATGCTGACGCCAAAACCGTGTGTCTCGCATACTCTCTGTATGTCTCAACCATCCGAGCACCTCGCATTGGTCCATTGATTCCTTGATACCACAATATGGGTGTTTCACAATTCAAGAAAATCGGTCGTCCTTCCAGGTGCATCTCTCAGCTCGAGTTCGATATGCAACTTAAGGGCCATCTGGGAAATGAGCAGTGCGATCTTCTATGAAATTGCTGGTGTTCACGCAAGCCTATCAAGTACAGGAGTGGTCGATGCAGCCTAGGCTGCCATCAGACCGTTGAAAGACTCGTCCTGGGTCCGTCGTTCGAAGTGAGTGCCCATCACCTACGCCACATGAATTCACTTCAGGACCGCCGAGATGGTGCTCCATATGTGAGTGCGAGCTATTGTTGCTCTCAAAGTCCATCTTTGCTGCTCGATTGTGGCGGTAGCAGTGAATGAGCTTTCACACGATTGCCTGCGCTCGATAGAATCGCTAGGATCGAATATCTTGTTGTTTGTTGAAACAGCAAGATCCTTCTCAAGCATACAAATGCGGTAGGTACTATCTTGCGCCTTATCGAACTGTTGAGATAGCCACTTCCACTCTTGTTTCTGCAATACAATGGTAGGAAGGAATCGATGTTCTTGTAAGCATTCGACAGTATGCGTGGTAGGCTCATTCTCTTATTGGCCACAGATGAGTGACGAATGTGAAGTGATGTTCGTAGCGTTCGTAGACTAGTGTCGTTCGTCGTCGTGGAAAGCGCTCACTCTCGCTGCGCTTCCAGTCGCGGCCTCCATAAAACTCTTTCCACCTTCCGCTTCTCTCTCTCCTTCCTTTCTTCCTTCCTCAACAACCACCACCGCGATTTCTCAACTCGTCATCGATTCCAGCTCTTCAACATGAGGATCGTTCGCTATTGGTGGCCCAGCTGCCTCCACACAGAGCACAAGGATCCTTCGGGTCGTCGCGTGGGCATCAATAAGGTTCAGGACCCCAACAACAGGCCCATCGTCGAGGAAGTCCCTACATACCCCTGCCCTATGTGCACTGAGCCTGAGGGAAATCACGAGGGTTTAGGCATCATGCCTCGTCGTGCTCAGGCCCCTACCGCGTAAGATGCTATCCTGCCCCTTGTTTACATGTCGTGTACTGACCTTCTCTCTCAGAGTCTCTGAGGCCAACGATGTCACATCTCTCAACCCTCAGGTCCAGGAGTTTACCCCTACCACTCAGCGTCTCCCTACTCAGTCCTCTTCCATGACTCAGGAGTCTGGTCTGTACAGCCAGCAGATCATCTATTCGTCTTCAGTCGACCGCCGCCACCATGCTGCTCATCAGTCTCACGATCCCCAGGTCCGGGAGTTTACTCCTTGGAGCCAGGCTCTTGTCCCTCACGGCCCTCAGCAGGCTCTCCATCAACCTTCCGTCTACGGTCCTCAGCCAACTCACTACCAAGGTTCCACTCATGGTCACCATCAGGCAACGCAGTATCCTCCCAACCACACCATCCAAGCTGGCCGCTTCCTCTATGGTACCGATGGTGTTTTCAACTCCTACGGCCACATGCCCGTCCCTATCACTACTCCATTGACAGTAGTCGTTGTGTACAACCCGACCAACGCACTCCACGCTCAGCACTCCTCTGCTTTGGTTCCTTGGATACCAAGCAACAACCAACCCTACGGTCCCAAGAAGACTGAGAGAGACGGCCACAAAGCCGGTCAGGCATGCCCTGACAACAACCTACAGTGCCACTGGCACTATACGGGTTGGTGCCACAAGCACCTGAACACTTGCCATCAAGCCCGTAAGTATCTCCAGCTTCTTGCACAGTGTTTCCTTACTAACTTGCTGCTGTAGGTCAAGCAATCAAGGCCGCATACCACGCTCACGGGCAGTGGAAGGATGGTCCATCAGGCTGGAACGCAATGCACGAGGCATGCGTCCGTCGCGAGAACCCAGTTCGCTGCCCTCTACACCAATCGATCGAAAACGAGATCCAGCGCTTGACTCCATCATAGACGAAAAGCAGTTCCGTGGTTTCTTTTACATGGCGAGTGATAAAGTTTAGCAGAAGAAGGTTGGAGGTTGAGGAATGCTCCAGAAAGAGCCAGGTTTCAACCCATCAACGACACACGACACAGCAACATCAAGGTCAAAGGATCGAACAGAAACAGGGCAACGCATCGGACCATAAGGCATGGCGGGACACGACACAAGCAAGCAAGAGCAGAATTGGTAGAAGCAAGTTCAGAAGGAAAGCAGAGCTCAAAACAGAAGTCAGAGTTTGAAGCAGTCGAGTCCAGCAGAAAAGAGAAATTAGAAAATCAGGAAAAAGTTTTGTATCCTTTGACTCGACCACTGCCTCCTGAGATGATTATCGTGTGCCCTCATTCGACAAGAACAACATCAAATTGTATGACTACACGGCAGGGCTGGTAAACCATCACTGCTTCTCTTCAAGTAAGTCATTTGGTCCCACAAATGGAGAAATCCCACTGACATCTCGAGGTAAAGATGTACAGGCTGCTACAAAGATGATGTACAGGCTGGTAAGCAGCGCTCGCATATACGATCGCTCATCAGCAGCACCTCATTGAAAGGCAGGTTGCTGAATCGTTGCAGAGCCACTGCCTTGTTCGTCAGCCATAGATAACATCATGGCTACTCTGCTCGTCACCATATAGCAGAGGCTATCATAGCATACAGTAAGTAACGAATTTGCTCTGGCGCGCTGATATGGAGACAACCATCGAGTCATATACTCGATGAGGACCCAAATGTCGTGAGTAGCTCATTCTTGACAAGCCTCTTATTCATACTGAGTCCGTTGAAGCAGGAAGGAGGAGAAGGGATTGAATCTATGTGGTTGATTCACATGAGGCAAATTTGTCATCCAAAGCTCACAATCGAGACCGTCTCTTTGGTGCTGCTGTGTACCTACGAGATTCGTACCAACGATAGAAAAATTCATGAATGGAGTGCACAGAGTGTGTTCTTCAACCCAAGCTTCCTCAAACATTTGCTACGATGAACAGGAAGGTGGATCGTAAAGACAAAGCTTGGACTGACGATTGTGATAGTCAGGAGCTATCTTGCTCATGCCCAGCTTCATGTGCTGACGTATCCAACTATGCTGATACAATAGACAACAAGCACCTTCCCCTTTGCTGTATATCCTCTACATGACATTGACGTGCTTGCTCCTGTCGACTTGGACGGACATGTTCGGAAGTCTGATTCAGAGCTCGATCCCTACCTAATCAAACTTGGACGCTGCAGATATCAGGGCTGCCAACGCTTCTCTACTAGAACTGCAGGACAAATAACAGCAGACTAGTCGAAGCTCTAAAGATTTGGTTGGCTCTTGCATAGCATTTTGATCATTTTCCATTACTATAGTAATAGTCTTGTTTGGGTATACTTCAATAACGAGTGAACATGTCGTATGTCCATGTTTTTATAGAGTCCTCCTCATGCTGAAAGGACCGTTGTAAGCTCTGATCTCAACTCCGAATTCATCGATCGAGCAACTTTGTGATCAGACTTTTGCAGCACGAAAAGACTTGGTGTACAAGACCACTTTCCTTCGACTTGTGCAACTTCAACACAGCGCTATTGTCCTGATCCATAAAACCTTTTCCAGTGATCTTCTCATATAGTATACGCATCTGCGTGGACATGGACTCTTCGCCATAGCGCTCAACAATCTCATCCTCGTCAATTGAATTTCTCAAGTTGCTCTAGCAATAAGGTTCAATGCCAAAAGCGACGCATTCGTTTGTCTTGCCGTGAGACCACCAAGGAGGCAAAATTCCAGTCTGTCCCTCGGCGAGTTGGAGGAACTGTTGGAAAGCAAGAGTGCTGTCTACTTCGCCGGCATAGATGGCGCCCGCATCCTTGTTACCTCCAAAGACGTCGCCGTCCTCGCAGTACAGACGGAAAGTGTCGATGAGGAGTTTGAAGACGTCTTTCTCAGGGCGTTCGCGCAGCCAGGTGCCGGCGTCAAGTTTGTGGAATGGCTCCTTAATGGCTGTTCCTATTGGGTTGCAAGACTTCTGGTGAATCTGCGAGTGTTCTAGTCGACAATTGAAGCTGCAGTACTACGCTCTTTCGCATTTGCCACACCACATGAGGTCCTACCATCGCCGGAGATTGATGCTCGTGAAGCAGTTGGCACATTTGGTGGGCGGAGTGGAGTCGGCCATGATGGTTTGAGTGTCTTGGGGTTCTGTGTGTATGTGAAAGAAATGTGTGCTTGATAAACGTGTGGATAGCGTAATAGACGAGAACGATGATGGAAGAAACAATAAAATTGTGATGTTGATGTCTGAAGGTTGGTGTCTGATGTCAAGAGATCTACTTTTGTAGGTGACGAGGTTCGCTCCTTCCCAACGCACACGAACATACATTTTGCAGCTTGATGTGGGAGACTTCTCTATCAGTGTCTTGCTACTGTCGAACACACAATTAGCTCTGCTGAGGAACGGATTGCTTGATGATCATCAACAGGCTGTTGTGTTATTGTTACACTAAAGATCATAGGGTGGAGCACTTTGAGTCAGAATAATGGAATGAGATTAAACCAAAGCAGCTACGTACAAAGCAGATCAATGAACACATGAGCGGTATCCAAAACGAGAGGAAAAAGACACGAAACCCAAGGAAAAGATCCCAAGCCACCCCTGTACGTCTAACTACCTCGATTAACGTGATAACCAATCGCTGATGTGTGGCTTGCGGTGCGAAAACAAGAAGCAAAATCCAAAATAGAACTATTGCATAACCAAAGAAGGCAACAGTTTATTCGCGATAAACAGTTTGTACTGGGCGATGACTGGGCGACGGATTTACAGCTCTTCCTCGCGCTCGGGAACAACGTCCTCGAGCAAGCCGATCTTCCATGCGGTGAGAAGGCATGCTGCAATGAAAATAAACATGAATCCGACAATGCCGAACCACCAGGCAAGGTTGTGCCCGTCCATACCAGGCACGCGGACGTTCATACCAAAAAGGCCAGTAACCAAGTTGAGAGGAACCAGAATGGTAGCCAAAACAGTAACTCTGGAAAGCAAGGAGTTGGCCTTGTTGCCTTGTGCGATGTTGTCGACCGAGATTTGAGCGAGGTAATTGGAGTGACTACGCGAGAGAATCTTTTCGAAATGTGACAAGTTGCTCATCATAGTGACGACGTGGTCTTGAACGTCAGAGAGATATAGGCCAACATCACCGCGAGGTGCCATGCTGTACTGCTCGTTACAACGTTTGGCGAAGCCTTTAATAACATCTGCCTTGCCGCCAAGCAAGCGAAGCAGAGACATAACCTTCTTTCGGCAAGTGCCAATCTGTCGCAAGATAAGTCGCGAGTCCTCGAAGCGCGCAGTAAAGACACTGTCCTCAATGGCATCGGCCTCATGCTCGACGTCACGCAGGACGGGTCCAAAAGCATCGACAATGTCGTCGATCAAGGCGTAGCAGATCCAATCGGCACTGAGGTTGACGTAGTCACGAAGACGACCGATACGCTTGCGGACGTTAGCAGCGTGAGGGTTGTTGCAGAAAGTGAATGTCAATAGGCCCTCACGGAAGACGACAGTGTATACGTTGATAGGCTCCATGAAGTCTTCGCTCTCCTTGTCCTCCTGGTAGAAGGATCGGAAACAGACAAAGTAGTAGGACTTGAACAGTTCAACCTTCTCACGTGTTTCTTGCGTAGCAATGTCTTCACGAGTCAAAGGATGGACTCCGAATGCCTTGCAGATGGCTGTGATTTCTTCCTCTGAGGGGTTGAGCATGTCAAGCCACCAGACGCCACCATCTGGACCGAGTTCGAACAAGTCTCTGAATGACTCTCCAGGCATGAGAAGACCGCCCAACTCAGGTGCGTGAATAGTCTCATCGATCTCAGAAGAGAAAAAGGTGAACCGGTTGAGGTACTGAGTATGCGATACAACGCGCTCGAGCTCAATCTCGGGTGAAGTGTCTGTCTTCTTGGTGTGGTCCATGGCCTGCTTCTCATCCACAACATCACTGTCGCTTGCATTGGTCTTGGAAGCGCGGAGATCATGGAACACCTTGGGCTCGTGGTGCGTCTTTTGCTTGTTGAAAGGTGGTTGGAAGGGGTGGGAGACAGGGGTCTTTTCGTGCGACTCTGCAACAAACTCCTC